>JAUPFV010000004.1:219148695-220348695 GCA_036936605.1 Limnanthes douglasii subsp. nivea
CGCGCTAACCACCATAGCTAAACTGTCCAGTGCAGTAAGGGATTGGTTCCCAGCTCTACCTTGGCTGCTACTGGCAGACACCACGTTCTTTTTAGCACCATTTTCGTCCTCACAAAACCTTCACTAGATGGAGTGCTCTGCCTTATGCTCTCACCTTCTTTTCTTAACAAAGATATTACAAAAATCGTTGGAATCGCGTTGTTCATAGGCGGTGGTAGTACTGATTGTATCAGATGCATACACGGTACTGATAGAACAAACCAACTTATTCTTTTTCTTGAGTTTAACTTCATTGATTTCCCCACCCCCAAAAGACCTCTTATGTCCAATAGCAGCATTGGTACCAGTCTCCGCATCTTTGGGCCTTCTGAGGAAAATTTCCAGTACGACACCCCTCAGTTATCAACATACACTCTCTCTGCTAGGATAACCCTCACAACCTCTTTAGTGACAGGTGCCCCGGTTGAATTAAGCATCACATATTCATCCTTCAAAAAATTTATCTCTAGTAAGGGCCACAACCCAGTAATAATAAAATTAACGGGTGTGAACAGACGATAATACTCCAACTCCCACTGAGTATAGATAGCAGTAGACACACTCTCCAACGAGCTTGTTTTCCGATCACCGTATATAACTTTCTCCATAACTCTTGGTACTTCCCAGAGTCTGTACCTTCAACAAATAAAAAGGTGGAAACATATCAATAATAACAAAGAAGATACTAATAAAGGAAAAAAAGGAAAAAATCAACCCAACCCTTACGTGTGCTCATCCATTGCCTTTCTAATTGAAGGTTATGTTTGGAAATTGAATGTTCCCAATTCTCGGAAACAAAAATAAAAGAATGCTTCCAACTTTGTTCAAAATATGGAAGCGGAAGAGTTTTATTACGGGTGGATATGTAGTAGTATGGGGTCTTTAAAAGCTTATACACATCAATACAAGAAAACAATTCACCTATGTTAATCTCCTTATCTGAAATTTTTGAACTTAGTACAAAGAAAAAAATACCATCCATTGGCTGTCAACTATGTCGGATTGATTCATATATACCTAAAAAACTCATTTATTAACTCCGGCAAGGGTAGTCGAAGTCCCCAATCGAATAATGTAGTATATAGCCATGGAAGTTATACACTAATCCAAACCTAAAAATCCTTTTGGGGCTTAGATTTTTATACAGGTGCCAAGGTGATCGAATTAACTATCTAAGAAATCTCTGTCTTCCACCGTTTCCGTCGATAGGGACCAAGAATGGTGTTACCAACGATTTTTAACTTCTTCAACGATCTTTTGCGAGTCATTTCTAGGACACACAAATAAGTTGATATCAGAATAATCGAAACTTATAATGCAAGATTCTAGGGTATCTAGGCAAAGGGTTTGTGAAACTAATGACGACAGTATAAAAATAAAATAAGAAGTATTACAGCACATAAAAGATAAAAATTAAAGCATTTCGACCTTTACTTTGGTTTGATATCTGGCGTTAGCAAACAAACAACTGATGAACATCTAACGAGGAAAACTCTGCATCTTCAAGGTTAGTTTGAAATAAAGAGGGAAAAAGGAAGATAAGCATTTGTAATGGCAATTTGTACTTAGTAAACCAGCTAGTTTCAATTTGGCTAACTTACGGGTTATGGACTAAAGAGAAAAGGGAAAAACACAACGTTTCGATAAAAAAAATGAAGTACTATTTCTACAGACACAACTATGGACGATGTTTATCAGGCATATAAAACGTAATTGAGACAGTAGAAGAAAGAGGGTGACAACAATGATAGCACGCGTGACAATATAAAAACCAAAATTGAAACAACCACGTGGATATAATGCACTTTATAAATGAATATGTACCTCGGCTGTCCTAATAATTTTAATCCTTATAAAATGTAATTTTTTAACTAATGCTCCCTTTTACAAGGACTATGAGAGAGCCCTGATAAGGCATAACATTGTTACCAATTTATACCCATCGGCCAGACTGAGCTATCCCTGATTATAAAGTGGTAATCGAAGGGTACTACGTCGAGAAGAATTACAGTTGAAGGACATTATACATTATCACTTTCTGGTAGGTTTTGTTAAAATGTCTATAGTTTTATTTTTTACTAAGATGGGTTGACCGTCCAAATTGGATAATATGCTTCTTAGATACGACATATTTTATTAAGCATGACAATTTCAACGACAATCACCTCCACTTTTTCTTGGTATAAATGAACACTATCATTAAATTTAGTTAGATCTCGTGAAATAATTCCATAGAAGTTCATTGATATCTTGTTTTTATAAAAATTGAAATTGGTTTTTGAATAACCCATATACCTTATGCTTTTATTATAACAAAAGACTTGGACCGTATTTTGTAAATTGAAAAAATATTGACAGTAAATAGAAAACGACAATCCTAATATAGAATACAAATACCATAAGGAATTTGACACTTGTCACGTGACCGTCATATTTTTAGGAATATATCTAAAATTTAATAAAATAGTAAATTAATCGAGTTCGTTAAAGGTTAACCCTTTCCGATTCAAGGAATGTCCATCAGAACCAGTATAGTTGATCGATTTGGTGATTAAGATCACAAGTTCCATCATGTTTTTTAGTTTAACTGATTAAACTTCGGGCGATAGATCTCTTTCTAAGATATTAAGAGGCAGTTGAGACACAAACATATTGTATTTATGTTCGGGCGGACGTCCTTTATGATAACTATAATCTGACGTTTTATAAATATGAGGGTTTCGTTGTTGACGATGACCATGTTATTGTCGGTTTGGATAATAATACGTATCAGCACACTAGACATTTGAAAAATCGCATTGTGGTTCGAAAAAATAACATGTTGAGTTAAACATGACCCTGATTAGCCTCGTGCTTTATTTTTTCGTAATAATGACAAAAAAATATGCTCTTGTCGTTAAATTGAGAGCGTTCCCTTATTTTATTTCCCTTATAAATTTTTATGTGAATTATGAATTCATGAATATTGTCTTAACGAGTATTTAGAAATGTTATAATGTTCTACAAAAATTGTTGCGTCATCATCTTGATAAAAATTATCTGACTATTAGAGGACGATGAACGACCGACTATAACTCAGGAAGGATGTTTGTTATCCTTCAATAGAATCACATTTAGAGAAAAATATTGTATGAAATTAGTATATGATAGGAGGTTATATATCTTAGAAAAATATTTTAAATCCTTACCGATGAGATCAAGACTTGTTTATCTGCCTTAATTAATTTTGAAAAATCTAAAAAAGAAAATATTTTTTTTACATTGAAAAATAAAATCAAATAACAATGTCAATATTCTTCATTTTTAATTACAAACTTTATTTCATATGGTACCTTTTTATTTATAATATTGATTACATACGTTTTTATATCACAAAACTAAATGAGATGACGTAAGAAAGTGTTCAATATCATACTTCTTTTATCTACGTTTTTAACCATATACAGGGAGTACATAATAAACTGTCTTATATTTTACTCTTTACAAATTTAAATACCTAAAACTTACAATGATATATTTAATTTAAAATTAAAAGTTCAATATTAAACTTTAGTATATAATTTTAAAAATATTTAAGTTTTAAAGTCGGATTTTTGAAATATTTTAAAAACAAAATAAAATATATGATATTATTACTAAAGTCCGCTTAAATATTAAATAATACATTGAAATTAAGTTATAGTTACCAAGGATATACAAGGTTTAAAATATTGAAATATTCTAAAAATATTTAAGTGCATTTGTTTTGTTTAATTTGGAAGCAAAAAGTTTGTTACAGAGTTTCAAGATTCTCTCCGAGAAATGTATCTTAGACTATTGCTATTCTCTTGCTCTACTTCCATTAATTGTCTCTAATGGAAGAAGTTGAATATTCCTCGCTCTTCTAAAAATCTGCTGATCTTGTTAATCACTTTCCATCCCTGAATTCGCATCTTTTCCAACCACGAATCAGAGATAATCTCACCTTTGAATCTACAACAAACAGTGGCAAATGAGTTATAAACAAGACTTTCGCGGATCTGTTTAAAAACAATAGTGAAAGTTTAGTTCATAAAAATGTTCAAAGATCATGGATTAATGATCATCTTGAATTAAACTTTGAAACAGCTGACTTGGGGCACCTTCAACTAAGGCCACACACACGATAGTGGAAAAATTTTCAACTGAGAAACAAAAATATGCTACGGTAAAGGATTTTCTTGATACATTCAGATTTAAAGGAGAGTACAATATTTCTGCTTGGGACTACAAACATATATTTATAGAGTTCTCTCTATTGGATGATCTAAAACTGATATGGAGGATGAATGTTTGGCAAGTAGGTGAAAAGAGTATGAGGTTGTTTGAATGGTCACCTAACTTTAACCCTAACGTGGAGAATCCTTCTACGTCTGTCTTTATAGATCTGCATGGTCTTTCTGAGTGTTTGTACAATGAATCTACTATGCTAGAGGTGGCCAAGTCCTTTGGAACTCCTTTGAATATCTGGGTTCCTAATAGGAATAGAGTGAGACAAAACTATTGTAGGGTTTGGGTTATCCTTGATTTTTCTAAGCCTCTTCCTAAAAAAATAAAGATAACCTTTGGGTCTCATGTTTTCTGGGAAAGAATTGTTTACAATAAAATATCTGATTACTCCAGTGTCTGCTCTCACTTGGGGCATGCTGATAAAGATTGCAAATAGTCTCTTCAAAGGCAACTTGTTGTACAGGTTAAGTCCTCCATCGCAAAGCCTAATTCTCTGGTTCCTACATTTCAGATTGTGAATTCGGAAAATAAGTTGAAGTCAGTAATTATTAATAACATTAATCATGAAGGGGAAGGTCTAAGTGTGGAAAACAAGGAAGAATTAAATCAAAATATGGTACCTTTAGCCATGGGTGGTACTGAGATAATTGAAGCTATCCACATGCTTCAACTTGGTATTACAAATAATGATGACTATGCTTCCTCTTTGCTGCCTCAAGCCTCTCCAACTAAACAGACCATTGGCAGCCTTCCTCCATCTTCTGTCAACAAACAAGTTTTGAATTCCTTTGGTGATAAGAGGAATGAATTAAAGAAACTGAAAAAGCCTAAATCTCTCAATTCCAAGGGGATAATATTCCCAAAATGTGTGCAACATAAAAGTGTTGCTAAAACTCCAAAACATTCCAAATGATTGTTATCCTTAATTGGAATGTTCGTGGGATTGGGAATAAGCTAACCCAATCTAGAATCAAAGCATTAAAGAGATAAAAAAAGTTAGAGTTTATTGTCTTTCAAGAGCCTACGGTGTCTGTGTCTAAGCTGGAATCTATATCTAGGAAGTTTGGATTTCAGGGCTTTGCCAACAATGCTAATAATAAAATATGGGTTATGTGGAATGAGTTGTATGAGGTAGATATCCTTGTCAATGAAGAACAATTTCTTCATCTCAGAATTAAGCATAGCTTGGTCTCTAAGAAGTTATATGTCACTGTGGTCTATGCGAAGTGTTCTGTAAGTTTAAGAAGGCGGTTGTGGGACAAATTAAGGGCTATTGCTGATGATGGAAAGGAGTGGATGATTCTGGGAGATTCTAATACTATTGCTTTCCCTGATGAACAGCTCAATTGTTCTACTAACAGTTCTGCTAGTATGGACTATTTTAACGATTTTATTCAAGATTGTTCTCTAATAGATGCTGGTTTTACTGGTAATATGTATACTTGGACAAATAGTAGGTAGTGGAGGCGGCTGGACAAGGTTTTTTTTAATGGGAAGTGGTTGAATCAATTTGATAATACTAATATTCATCATCTCTCTAAAACCTGCTATGATCACTCCTATTTATTGATCATTATCTATTCTTCCTCAACGAAAAGGGATCTTCTTCCAAATTTATGAATATGTGGTGTCTACACAAGGATTGTTTCAGCTTTGTTGAAGGTTGTTGGGAAAATGATCTACTTGGGTCTTCCATGAAGAGGTTTTGGTTCAAGCTTAAACACTTAAAAGCTAATCTTAAGGTGTGGAATAGAACTGTGTTTGGTAATTTCTTTGATTTCTTAAAGATGGTTGAACATGAAATATCTAAGTTAGAAGATAATCTAATCAGTTCTAACTCTGATCAAGACAAGATTCTACTTGAGAATGCTAAAAGTAAGCACTTGTTGCTTCTTGAAATGGAGAAGACCTATTGGATTCAGAAAGCTAACACCAAATGGACTATGAATGGTGAAAAGAACTCTTCATTTTTCCATAACTTTGTTAAAATGAAGGAGAAGAGATCCCAAATCACCAGAATTTGGAATGGCTCTGCTTGGGATGAAGATCATATTCTATTAGTGACTCTGTAGTGAATTATTTTAAGAACCTAATGTCTGATTTCCCTAATCTTTGGTGTTCTAATGTATTGGGTGACTACATTCCTAAGAGGGTTTCTGAGGCTGATAATGAAAGTCTGATGGTGGTGCCTACTGAGATGGAAATTTATGAAGTTATCAAGGATCTATGCTCTAATGCTACTGCTGGATCTGATGGATTCAATGGGCAGTTCTATAAATTCTGCTGACCTATTATTAAGAGGGACCTATGTGAAGCTTTAAAGGATTTTTTGAGGGAAGGGCAATTTCCTATTGGCATTTATTCTACTGTTTTTTGTCTTATCCTTAAAGGTGACTCCCCCAAAGAATGGAAGGACTACAGGCCCATAAATTTGACTACATACTTCAGTAGGATTCTTTCTATACTAATAAACTCAAGAATGTCTGCTAATCTTCCTAGTCTTATATCTGCTGAGCAAGGGGCCTTCACTAAAGGCAGGTGTATAGATGACAATATCATGTTGGCTCAAAAATTTTATAGGTGATCTTTCGACTAAGGAAAAGGGTGGGAATATAATGCTAAAGATAGACATGGATAAAGCGTTTGACAGACTTGATCACACTTTTCTCTTAAGTGTGATGATGTCATTTGGCTTCAGACTGGATTTTATAAGGCTCAGTGAAAGAAATATTGCAAACTGCCACTTTTCTATCCTAATCAACGTGGCTCTAAAGGGTTATTTTAGGTCCAACAAAGGGCTGAAACAGGGTGACCCACTGTCTCCAATCCTTTTTATCCTAGCTCAGGAATATCTAATTAAAAGCCTGAGATTCTTATCTACTCAAGATCATTCTGTTAGATTTAAAACGAGAGGAGGAGTTAATGTACCTTGTTTAAGCTTTGCAGATGATATGCTAATCTTGTGTAATGGGTTCACTGCATCTTTAAAAAAGGTGAAGAAGGTCATCAGTCACTACGAGGAATTTCTGGGCAGTTAATTAACAAGAATAAATCAAGGGTGATTCTAGCAAAAAATACTTCACCTCAGAATATCAGAAAATTGGAAAGACTACTGGGGTACAAGCATTGCCATCTGACTTTTAAGTACTTGGGCTCTGTAATAAGCAACAAAAGGTTGATTAGTAATTTTGATAGTCTTATAACTAAAACCGGAAATAAGATTAGAGTTTGGGATCATACTACCCTTTCATTTGGTGGTAGGTTAATCCTAATCTAATCTGTCTTAAACTCTTATCTTATGTTCACTATCCAGCATACTACTATTCCTACAACTGTTATCAGAAGGCTTGAAGTTCTTTACAGTAAGTTTTTATAGGGCTCCTAATCTGATAAGGCTATTATAAGTTGGTGTAAATGGGAAAATGTGTGTAAGCCTTTTGAGAATGGTGGGCTCAATGTGAGAAGTATTGATGATATTGATGAGAGAATAAATGACTAGGAAAAATATAGGATCTTGGACCTGATGTGACTAGAATACAAACGTAGAGAGAGAAAGTCGAAAGAGAATATTATAATCAATTTTCCCACCTACCAAGAATAATGGGCTCCTTTTTATAGTGGGGAAGGGTGGACTCGTGTATTTCTTTGGAGGTTTTGCTTTATTTCACTTTTGGTCCTCTACAAAATAATTTACTTACAAATTGTCTCCTAACAAATAATAATACTATAATAGGCATACTTATCTTCTTCAATTTACAATTGAGTCATTTTCTATTAAGATCGGCGAATTACTCCCTCATCAGTAGCCCCTCAGTCTTCAAGAGCATCGGGAATGAAGACTTGTAAAAGAATCAATTCGACACGCCTCTGCCTCTTACGCCTCGGTACCGGTTGACCGGGTTGCCTTGGTCGGATGTTTGTCTCTTGAACGGTGACCGACCCTTCGTACTTCTTGTTGTTGGGTCGGTCGTGAGTCGTCCTGACGTCGTAACAACGTCTCCTGGGTCTGCTGCCGACCCTTTTTGACGGGTTCCACATGGACCTAAACCGGTGAATGGGATTTGGCAAATAATCTGGGTAGATGAGGCCCATCTGAGGTATCTATCTGAGCTAGCTGGTGTAGACCTGCAACTCTAGTCCGGTCAAGGGCTACATGTGTCATCCGAGTACTCGAAGCATGCCCGTCTGCACGGTTTTCCAAGGGGCCTTTCGACTTCCCGGTGATTTTCGTCGCTTGAACTCCCCCTTACGTGACACGGTTAAGTGAGGGTGCCTATCTATATCTCATAAGAGAGGATCACTCTCAGAAGAATTCTAGAGAGAGAAAGTGTTGTCCGGACATTTCTAGAGAGAGAGCGAGTTTTATAAGAAACAGGAACCTGAAGCCAAAACAAAAACCTAAGAAGAAGAAAGAGCTTGTGTTCGGATTTGAAGATTGGGCTAGCATCGGTGACCGTGCTGAGGAATATCGAGCTGCGGGATTGATTTGGAGTTCTGACATCAAGCCCTTCACGCCTGTACCGTTACCCCACGACCCCGTTCTTGCTGATCCGATCCCTGCAGAGTCTTTTACCTTACCCGAACCGTTCGGCGCTCGGACCCCTAAGGCCATTGTCATTCCTTCAAGTAGTAGCTCTCCACACTCCCCAACTGCCCAACTCAACCGCCCGACGCCTTCGTCTGTTAATTCTTACACGGCTCCAACCCATTTTCCACCCCGACGTCGAGGCAAAGTTAAATTTATTTCTATGGGAGAAACCAGCACTCCAACTTCTCCGCAGGAGGTAATTCCCCTGAGATGGTCCAGCTCACTCCCAATATACGAGGATACCGGACCAGTACTAACACTGCTCGTACCTTTTTAGGTCTCAACCAACGGCCACTAGCACCTCACGAACTGGATCCTGAACGTGCTCGCCAACAACAACAAGAGTCTCAACTGGCCCAAACCGGAAGCAATTATGGTCCTGCGGACCTTTTTGTCTGGCCGTCCGATCCGTTCGCGGCTAGACCCCTCAGATCTGACGCAATCCCGGCAGTAAATACCGAGGAGCCGGAGGCAGACGCTTTACCTGCAAAGGACGGTATTGGTGCTGTTGGCAATGCTGCTGCTCCTCCCGAAGAGCCGCTTCTCGAGGAAATTGAGGCGGTCATAACCACCTCCTACCATCGCCTGTTGCCCAGGAGTAATGTCATTTCCCTTTTTGAGGGCAAATATCTTTACTTCCCTGCTGCTGAGCAAGAAGAGCTTCTGATCCGGTGGGGTATTCCGGAGTGTATCACCGTCCGGTTTTCCTGTTCCTAGGGAGACTCCCGTGCATGTTCGGTCACGGGAGATCGTAATCTTCACAGAGCTTTTCAATTGGGGCCTCAGGTTTCCTCTGGATTCTGAGATTGCTTTGTACTTCAGGACTCTCAACATCTGCCCCTCTTAGCTAACGCCCAACGCGTGGTATACGCTGATGTCCTGCATAATGGCCTCGCGCCTTTCGGGTCGGGTCATGCCCATGGAAGAGTATATAGCCATGTCCGGGCTGTCGAAGTCTCCTAAGTCCCCATTTTTCTATTATTCTTTGGCCAATACATGGAAGATAGTGAATGACTTTCTCGAAGGCGACAAAGGTTGGAAACACCGTTTTGTCTTCCTCAGTGGCTGCTGGGAAAATGGCCGCCCCTATAGCAAGGCGAATCCGAGGCGACTGCTGCGGAGATGGGTTCCTGATGGTATAATTTTTTTTTAAATGATGAACCGATCCTCTGTGTAGTATCGAAGGAATTCGTCCACGGGTTGAAGAAAGACTACTTCAAGTCGGGCAAGGTCACCTTCCAATTGTTGAAGGACTATGCCAGGAAGCATTGGGGTCGGGCGTTCCATCGGGCCTTCAAAAACACAAACCTGATTACAAGTTACCTCTGGCGTTGCTCGTCAGAACCGCTCACGATTGAGCAGCTGCGTCAACCCCCCAGTCTGGAGGACTTGGTCGCAAAGACGGATGCGCCTGATGCCCACCTGTTTCTCCCGAAGCGCAACAAGGCTCCCATCAAACGTCCAAAGTTAGATGATGAAGCCGAGCAGGACAATGCCGGGGCTGAAGAGGCCGGTGCGAAGGGACACCAAGATGAAGCTGTCACTGAGGGTGGAGAGACCCATCAGTCCCAGGAGCTGGCGAAGAAACGGAAGGGGAATGCTTACGCAGAAGGGGCTCAGGCTAAAAAGCCTAAGCTCTCAAAGAAAGAAGGCGGGTCTGCCGCGGGTTCTGCTGGTCTCGACAATGCTACCGTCCCGGAGCTTTTTGAGCAATACGAGGGGGTTAAGGGTGGTACAATAGCTGACCCCGTAATGGTGATTCCCGACGATGCTAGCCTCTCAAAGGCCTCCAGAACCGCTGTGGCGTCGTCGAGTGGTACGAATCTTCCGGTGCTGTCTGTGCCCGGGAGTCCACATACTTTTCCTTTGCAGATAACCGACGGGCTATTCCTTTTCTTGTACAACATGATTGTGCCTTTGGCGATGAAAGAGCGTCAGGCAGGGGAACTGAGCCAGAAGCTGTCGGCCGCGGAGGGGAAAGTTGCCTCACTAGAAGAAGAGGTGGAGAAGGGAAAAACGGCTCAAAATCTGGTAGAAGAGCAGCTCAAGGCGACCGAACAAACCTTGGCGCAAGTCGGGAAGGACGGGGATGATCGTGCGGGGCGGTTGGAGCAGGAAATTGCCGACCTGAAGAAGGCTAACATCCTTTTTGCTGAGAAATGCAAGAAGTGGATGGAGAAAGAGACGGCCGAAGCCAAAGCCGTATACGTGCTGAGTTTTCATCACCGCTTCCCCGACCTTCCCCTCGGGTTAATGTGGCTGGATGTTCCGGAAGATGACCGCCCTACCGATGTGGTTTGCGAAGACGAGGAATTGGATGATGCCGATGCAGAGGAAGATGATGCTTGATCCCCGACGCCTCTTGTTGTTTTTGTTTTGTTAAAAATTGTAATTGCGGGGTCTGTGGAACCCCCTGTAAGCCTTTTTTGTAACCCAAGTTTCCGAATGATCAATATGTTATCTATACTTATGTTTTTATAAATGTTACATCCAACTCTGTTTTTATAAATCCACGGTTGATCGGGAACCAAATTATGGATTGTAGCCTATCAAAAGACCACGGAAAGTGTGGATCAGTTCGAACACTGAAAAACCTGCTAAGGTTCTGTTGATCAACATAAAATTGAAAATTTTCCTCATAGGGTTGGGAAGTAGAGTGTAGATCAGTTTAAACACTGAAAAACCTATGAGGGTTCTGTTGATCAATGTAAAATTGAAAATTTTTCCGTAGGGTCGGGAATTAAGATGTAGATCAGTTGACACACTGAAAAACCTATAAAGGTTCTGTTGATCAATGTAAAATTGAAAATTTTCCCGTAGGGTCGGGAATTAAAATGTAGATCAGTTGACACACTGAAAAACCTATAAAGGTTCTGTTGATCAATGTAAAATTGAAAATTTTCCCGTAGGGTCGGGAATTAAGGTGTAGATTGGTTTAAGTACCGAAAAAACATAGGTAGGTTCTGTAAAGCAATCAAGATTACTAAAAAATCGTCGAGCAGCTCGTCAGCTGACAGACTCCTTTTTAACACTTCTGAGATTGAAAGGCAAAATTTTCGATTAAAGAGGTCGGTTGCTATAGATGCCTCATTAAAACCTTCTCGCGCCACCGAGGTAGGAAAGAGTGCATCCCCGACCAACAAGTTTTTACACAAATAATGTTTACAAAGTTACAAAAATTAAAATCACTCCAAATATAATTTCAGATGTTCAATGTTCCACAGGAGCCTTAACGAACGCCCGAGCTTGTCTTGCAACCGATATGTCCCGCTCTTAACTTTCTCCACCACTTTGTACGGTCCTTCCCAGTTCGGGGCGAGCTTGTCGAGGCTTTTATCTTTGGTATGCAGAAAAACTCTTCTCAAAACCTTATCACCAACTTTGAACTCCCGCTGTCGTACTTTAGACGCATACCGACTCCCCATTAGGGTCTGATAGTGTAAAGAATTCAGTTGATCTCGGTTCCGTTTTTCTTCTATTAGGTCGATAGCTAACTGTCTGTCACCTTCATTTGTGTTTTCATCAAAGTTACCGATCCTAAATGATGGAAAAATTAACTCTGCTGGAGTGACCGCGTCCATGCCATATACTGAGGCATAAGGTGATTCCTTAGTCGCCGTTCGAGGTGTAGTTTAGTAAGCCCACAACACTTCCTGCAAATAGTCTGGCCATTTACCAGCTTTCCCTTCGAGGTTCTTTTTGAGTCCGTCCAGAATGGTTCGGTTGGTAACTTCGACTTGACCGTTCGCTTGAGGATGGAATGGGGCAGAGAAACATTGCCTAATCATATGAGTTGTGCAAACAGATTTCATCTCACTGCTGTCGAATTGAGGCCCGTTATCCATGGTGAGCTTCTAGGGCACCCCGAACCGACAACAGATATTGGACCAGATAAATCTGATGATATCCTTAGTCTTAGTAGCGGATAATGGTTCGACTTCTACCCATTTGGAAAAGTAATCCACAGCCACCACGATTGTTTGTCTCCCACCAGATACCATTGGTAATGGCCCTACAAGATCGATTCCCCATCGGTCAAAAGGTAATCCTTCAGATATGGATTCTAAAGGGGCCGCGGGCACGTTTATCGTGTTCGCGAATCTTTGACAAGTGTCGCAGGTTTTTACTATCTGCTGAGCATCAGCCGCTATCGTTGGCCAATAAAAACCGGCGAGAAAAATTCTTTTTATCAGTGCCTTGTAACCACAATGAGCCGCGCCCTCTTCGTCATGTAACTCGGACACAATGATCTGTGACTCATTTACCCCCAGACACCTCAGTAAGGGCTTGCTGAACGATTTTTTGTATAATATGTCGCACAATAAGACGTAGCCTCAGGCTTTGTTTCGTACCTTTCGAGCCGATGCACCATTGTCTGGCAGTAGACCTTCGGCTAGGAAAGCAATAATATCTCTTTGCCAGTCCGAAATAGTTACCGAAGACACTTGACAAGAAATTTCGGGTCGATTATCCAGCTCATTCCTCTTTATGATCGATGGGTTTTCTTGTTCGGTTACCCAGGGGTAATTGCTTGAGCAAGAGGTCGATGCTAGAGAGTCGGCTACCATATTTTCGGTTCTTGGGACATGTTCATACGTTACCTTGGCGAATGACGCGACTAACAGTCTTAATGCGACTAAGTACTGAACCATATGTTCTTTCCTGGCTTTCGAAGCTCCCGAGGCTTGATGACCAAAAGCTGAGAATCACTAACAAGACGTACACGCTTAGCCCTGCATACCTGTGCTAGTCGCAAACCGGCCAGGACGGCTTCATACTCGGCTTCGTTGTTAGAAGTGGGGAAACCAAATCGGATTGCCTGATGCATACTTATGCCCATTGGGGTGACTATATGTACGCCCGCTCCGCATCCATTGATGTTCGACCCACCATCGGTTCAGATGACCCACTCGTCGGGTTCGTCTTCTTCAGGCGGTGCATCTTGGTCCGGGCGGTCGGAATGGAATTCCACTATAAAATCAGCCAGAACTTGACCTTTGACAGCCGTCCGCGGCTCAAAATTGATGTTGATATCGCCCAACTCGAACGACCATTTAGACATTCTTCCTAACATGTTCGGGCGCTGGAGAATGTACTTGAGTGGAAACGAGGTGCGGAAGACAATGGGGTGTGCTTGAAAATACGGCCGCATTTTTCGTGTCGCGGTTACCAATGCTAAGGCCATTTTCTCCAGCTTTAGATACCGCGTCTCTACATCCAGTAAGCTTTTGCTCACGAAGTATACTGCTTTGGGGACCGTTCCCGACTCACTGATCAGAGCCGCACTTACTGCAAAATCCGAAACTGTTATGTAAAGGAAAAGAGTCTCTCCCGCCAGAGGCTTCGTTAGAAGGTTCGGAGATGATAAATAAGTTTTAATCCTTAAAAAGGCTGCACTACAATCCGACGTCCAAACAAAATTCTTGGCATTTCTCAAGACTTGAAAAAATGGAGTGCACTTGTCAGATGAACGAGAGATAAACCGATTCAAAGCCACCAGACGCCCGGTTAATATCTAGACTTCCTTGATATTCTTAGGCGGTGTCATGTCGGTAAGAGCTTGTAATTGGGTCGGGTCTGCCTCGATTCCCTTTTCGCTAACAAAGAACCCTAGGAACTTGCCCGACCTTACCCCGAAGGAGCATTTCTCCGGGTTTAGCTTGAGATTTATACCCCTGAAGTTATCAAAGGTTTCCCTCAAATCGGCGAGATGTTCCTCGTCCGTGCCGCTCTTCACTAACATGTCATCGATGTAGACTTTCATATTCCTCCCTATCTGACGATCGAACGTTTTGTTAACCAACCTCTGATAAGTCACTCCAGTGTTCTTTAATCCAAACGGCATGACCTTGTAGCAATACAAGCCTCAGCCTGTGATAAACGTCGTGCTCTCCTGATCCGCTGGGTGCAACTTGATCTGGTTGTAGCCTGCATACGCGTCCATGGAAGAGAGCAACCTGTTTCCTGACGTGGAGTCCACCAACTAGTCGATCCTTGGCATCGGGAAGGGATCCTTTGGGCATGCCCGATTGAGGTCGGTAAAGTCCACACACATCCTCCACTTCACGTTTTTCTTTTTGACCAGGATAGGATTGGATGTCCAAAGCGGGTAGCTCGACTCCTTGATGTGTCCAACGCTGATAATTCTTTCGACTTCTCTCAGAATGATTTATGCCTTTTCTGGGGAAAAAGCCCGCCGTTTTTGCGAAATGGGTCTGACATTTTTGTAGATAGTTAGTTTGTGAATCACATGGTTCTCCGGGACTCCGGTCACGTCCTTCGAACACCATGCAAACAATTTTAAATTCTCCTGTAGTAATGATAACAGTTGTTTCCTGAAGGCTGATGACAGTATGATTCTGATCTGCAGAACTTTCCCTTCGGTAAATGGGTGCCTTTCGCACTCTTCATCGGTGGTTAAAAAACTGGGAGCTTCCCTAGGATCATCGACGGGCAATGAGCCCAAGGGAAGTCCCCTTAATTGCTAGTCTCGCGCTTGCACCATCTCTTAATCCTTCTTGGGTGCCAAAGCCGCTCGGTAACACTCTCGTGCCGCTTTCTGGCTGCTCCGAACTATACCCACGTTGTTCCCGACCACGTATTTCAAACATTGATGAACCGTGGACGATACCGCGTGCATTCGCGATAGCCACGATCTGCCAAAAATTGCATTATGAGAAGCTGGTGCGTCTAGCACAACGAATAGAACAATGACCTCTTTTTTGAACGGACCGCGGCCTAGCTGAACGACGCCTTCAAATTCTCCAACCACGTCTGCTGCCGAACCTGTAAACCCTACAATAGTTCGGTCCGACCGCGTAATGACCGGAGGTGCCCTAAACTTTGCGAAAGTGGATGCAAAGATTTTGTTGGCTGAGCCACCGGTGTCGACCAAGATACGTCGGACCTCCTCCCCCGCAATGGCCGCCCCGATAACGATGGCGTCTTCATGAGGGCCGGCTACATCTCTCATGTCGTCGTCGTCAAAATATAGGATCGGCGAAGGGATGCCTTTTGAGTGGGGATACGTCCGAGCTTCCAGCTAGGTGGCTAGATTCACGATATGCCGCTTTCTAGAAGAGTGTGTGGTCCCTGCCATAGAGTCTCCACCGAAAATAGTCAACGATTCGAAAAATTGACAAAGGTTTTTTACATTCCCGTTACTTTCCACAGCTCCCTCTTCAATGATCCCGATGAGGTTACGATTCACGTCTGGGTCGAGGTACACGATTGAAACATCAAACGGGTCGGTAACTTCGGAAATGGTCATGGTGGTTTCGGACTTCGGCATCGTCACTGATGAGTCCGGATTCTGTCACCACACCTTATGGGAACCGGACAAGGTTAATTCGGACAATGTCCATTTCACCGGACAGGGGTAGTTTGGACAACCTCCATGTACTAAAACTGTCCGAACAGAACTAAAGTATTAAAAACATAATCACTTAATGATTAAACTAATCACTTGTTTACTTAAAAGCTAATGGGTCTTTGAACTCGACCCGAATCCATAAAAACACAACCCGACAGCCCATATGGCCCAAAAGAAAAAGGGTATAAATACCCAACCACCTACATTAAATGAGGGTAATGAAAATTAAATACAACCAGACAGCTCAATTCTCCCTCTACATTCTACCCAAACATTAAATACTCACAAAATTCCACAAAACTCTAGACAAGGTTACAAAATTACCCTCAAACGAAAATAAACCACACCAGTCACGACTTCTCTCGAAGCGGTACCCTGCTGAGCTTTCTTATTTACGTACTCTAGGCGGTTTCCGTGCTCTATCAGCATCTGTATCTCCTTTTTGAGGGCAATATAATCCTTAGTATCGTGCCCCACATCTTCGTGGTAGCGACAATACCAGTTGTTCCTCTGCTCCCGAGGCGTTGGTATAGGGAAAGGCCTCCGATACATCCCGTTTTTCTTAGTCTTCTCGTAGATCGAAGACACGCATTACGTCAAGTCAGCGAAGCAAGCAAGTCAGATCCACTTGTTAGACATGGGTCGCGAAACCACTTGATTCGTCTACTTTGCTCTTTGGCTCTAGGGAGCCGAAGGCTTGATCGGTAAGGACTGGGTCGGTGGTATCATGCTGACCGGCTGGGCTTGCTGAGCATAGCTGGATTGAGCCCCTTGTTTTATAACGACCAACGCTTGCGCGCTCTGCTGAATTTGCGCAGCCAGTTTGGACGCCTCGGTTTATTCTATCAGTATCTGTTTTTCTACCTGGGCCAGATGGGCAGAAAAAGTAAAGGCTTGTTTTTTAGTAACCGCTTGCTTCATCGTTCCCGGGAGCAACCCTAAGCGATACGCCGTCAGCGCCACGTTCTCTTTGCAGTGGTCCAGGTCGGTCTTAACGTCAATAAAACGCCTGGTGTAATCCCTAAGGCTCTCTCCCAGCCTCTGCTTACAGTTCATGATCGTATCTCCATTAGCTCGGAAACTCTTGCTTCCGACGAAGTGCTGAAGGAACATCATCCAGAACATCCCGAAGTTTTTAATACAACCCTGCGATAATCGGTTGTACCACTTGGACGCTCGATCCCTGAAGGTCATCAAAAATGCCCGACAAAAAAGTTTATCGTCGTTGTCGAAACTCAACATAAAGTTTTTGAAGGCTTCCAAGTAATTATCTGGATCCTTGTTACCGTCATACTTTTCCAATATGGAAATGTCAAACCTCTTCGGGAGATGTCCCGATAATATCTCATCGGTTAACGGCGAAGCTCTCCAATTCATCATGAATCCAAACGCTCCGCCTCCGAGCCCTTCGTCCCCTGGGTTGATGAATTGGCTACTGGTTCGGTACCCTTGGTCCTGGCTGTTTGAAGGTTTCCACTGGACCTTGGGTAGAGCTACCCGCTCTTCTCTGCTGCTTGTTTGCATCTCTTCTTTTTCAAACGACACTAGCGTTCTTTTCTCGGCGCTACCCTTCTTGTACTTAGAAGAGTCTGAACGGGGTATCCTATCCCGTCGGGGATGAATTTTCTGCGTGCGTTTGTTTAGCCTTTCCTTGCGTCGGTACTCCCTTCTCGACGAGTCATCCGAAGTGTAGTCAGCGGAGATATCGCGGTAATCCTTTGGGTATTGCTCCGATCTGCCATTCTGCCTGTCCTCCGGGCGGGGCTCCCGATAATATTGAACAGGTCGGGCATCGATGCGATGGTCAGCAGTCGGGTAGCCTTCGCCGCGGTTGTCTACGATTGGTTCTTTACCTTTACCTTCCCGAGCTCTCTTTTCGTCTAGCGCCCGCTCTTTCTCAGAGTTTAACTTTGCGATGTCTTCCAGCAGCTGTCTCCTGGTCATGATAAGGGTCGAACGCTTGTCCCGACCCTGAGCGTAGTACTCCCGACCCGAGGCTTCCTCGCCTTCAGACAGCAAAACGGCTCGGGCCACTTCGCTCCTGACCCTCTCTCCGACAGTTTCGTCATTTATTCTTTAAGATCAGATCGCGATTTTCAAAGAAAAAAAATCCTTTTTGGTATCACGTGTTCCCACAGACGGCGCCAATGATGAGATAATAAATGACTAGGAAAAATATGGGATCTTAGACCTGATGTGACTAGAGTACAAACGTAGAGAGAGAAAGTAGGAAGAGAATATTATATTCAATTGTCCCACCTACCAAGAATAATGGGCTCCCTTTTATAGTGGGGAATGGTGGACCCATGTATTTCTTTGGAGGTTTTGCTTTATTTCACTTTTGGTCCTCTACAAAATAATTTACTTACAAATTGTCTCCTAACAAATAATAATACTATAATAGGCATACTTATCTTCTTCTATTTACAATTGACTCCGTTTCTATTAAGATCGGCAAATTACTCCCTCATCAGATATGATGGTGGTTATTTCATTTAAGCTCTGGTTCCATCTTAGATGTCAAAACTCTCTTTGGTCAAGGGTAATGAAATCTATGTACTACACTCAAAACGACCCTGTAACGGTCCTTGTGCAAGCTAACAACTCCCATACTTGGAGGAGAATGTGGGCTGTTAGGGACATGGCTGATAAGCACATTATTTGGCATGCCAAGGAGGGTAATATGGACTTAAAGCTGGATCAAGGGTGCTCAAGTGAAGCTTTTATGTCTTTTGCTAGTGGGGATGACAGACAGAATTATGTGGGCACTTTGGTAAATGAGTACTGGAATAAGGATGGTTGGATGATCAACAAGTTAGAGACTGTTCTGGATTCATCTCAAATCCAAAAAATTCTCAAAGTTTCTCTGAATGCTTCTAAGACTGATGCAACTCTATGGACTCTAAGCGACAATAATCTTTTTCAGGCTAATGCTACATGGACTAAGGTGTGTAAAAGATGTCAAAATTCTTACCTATATGATAAGACCTGGAACAAGGTCACACAACGTAAATATTCATTTCTTCTCTGGAGAGTTCTCAAAAACTGGTTGCCAATTGACTCAATTATGCAAAACAGAAATATACAACTAGTCTCTAAGTGTCAAAATTACAGGAATACTGAAAATGTGAAGCATGTATTTGGACATTGATATGATTGACAAAGTGATCTACATTCTATCTACTTTGGACATTGCTAATCTACTTAAGAAAAAGCACTGGGGTCGTGATAGCGGCATTGGTCCGTCTTTAGGCTGTGTGAAGTATTTTGATAAGAAGTATGTTCCAGTCTCACTAAGCTGGATATGCCCAAAGCTTGGTCGTTTCAAACTTAATACAGACAGGGCATGTTCTGATTTTGGTGAATGTTTTGGAGGTGGGCTTCTCAGAGATAGTGAGGGAAATATCGTGTTTGGTTTCAGTAGAAGTTATGACAACAATAACCCTTTAACAGCTGAAATGAGGGCTTTGTTGGATGGAATTCTAATCTGTCGATCTAAAGGGTTTTACACGATTGACATTGAGACCGATTCTAGAATGGTCTGTGAGATGATCCTAACGAACAGGTCACCATGGTATTTAAAGGCCTCGATTGATTTCTGCTACAAGATGATATTTTCTAGCATGAAGATTACCCATATTTTCAGAGAGCAGAATGAGGCAGCAGACTGGCTTGCTCATTCTGCTTCTGATGCTATAGGTAATATGGATTTTGATAAAGAGGGAGTGCCTGCTACCCTGAATGTGATTGTGTTTTTCGAAGGATTGGGGATTTGTCACATTAGGACTAACCCAATTCTTGAGATGGTTAGACTGGTTAGAAGTTCGTCAATTATGAAATTTACCTCAATTTCTGGCTTCGTTCTCAACTGCAAGTCCTATTTCGTGTGGAAAATTGATGCAATTGAAGCTGTTCTGGTATGGAGAAGCAAAGGTTTTCTTCTGAAACTGAAGCTGGTTTTGTGGGTCGAACTTTGAAATGGCTATGGGGTTAAAGGTTCAGTGTTGCTGTGTAAATTTGGGTGGTTTCTAGATCGGATTTGTGAAGATGGGTGGTTTCTAGATCGGATTTGTGAAGATGAAGACAAAAGAAGGGTGAGATCTATCTAGAATTGCAGGGTGTAATTGATTTGTCATTTCTAATATGTAAGATCGGTCTATTGGATCAATTAAAAAAAAATCAACCGACGAACCATAAAAAGAGTTAACACTGAATATTCGAATTTGTTGTTAATCAATTAATCGTATGCGTATGAGTACGATCATTTAATATAGATGTTAAACTTAACGTGGTAAAGCACAAAACAATATGAAATAAAAGGACGAGAAAATAAAATATTTAGAAATAGTACAGTTACAGCAACAGTAACATTTTCTTCCTTATCTCTTTGAGCAGTTGTTCCTGATCTTTCATTGGAGCTCGAGCCTCCATCACGAGCTCTCTCTCTCTCTAATTATTCTTTTCTCATTTTATATATAGTTCTCGATCGCTTCATTATCTTTTTCGTTTTTTAAAGAATAAATAAATTCGTCTCTGTCTTTGGTTATTGAACTAAGTCGATCTTGTTGTATAACCACGAAATTATCAATCCATCTCTCTAGGATTTACATCTTCAAGTGTTTTCAGATCTAGTAAAGTCATTATGAAGAGAGAATTACCAGATCCATCTTCTTCTTCGTCGGGGACGAAAGGTAAGATGTGGGGAGAAGAACCAGGTGGCTGTAGCGGTGGAGGAGGAGGTATGGATGAGTCGTTGGCTGTTCTTGGTTATAAAGTTCGATCGGGGGACATGGTGGATGTTGCTAAGAAACTTGAGGAGATTGAAAAAATCATGATTAGTAGGCAACAAAGGGGTGGTTTGTCAGATATGGTTACGGATTCGGTTCATTATAACCCGGCTGAGTTATCATCTTGGCTTGAGAGTATTTTAACCGATTTTAATCCACCTCCGTCGTCTTCAGACGGAGCTCCCCCGCCGTTTTTTGGATCCTCAAGCTCATCCTCGATTATTTTCGATGATTCTTCGGATTATGATCTGAAAGTTATCCCTGGTAAAGCGATCTATCCACCGCAACCGCAACCGCAACCGACCACGATGACGGCCATGAACCAGATTCAGTTTTCTTCAGGCGGGTTGAATACGGGTCTGAATCCGAATTCACCGACGAATCAACACAAAAGGATGAAACCGTCAACTGCTTCGAACTCGGAGCCGTCGTATATGTCTTCCTCCACAAGTCCGATGTCGATGACTTACAGTACCGAGTCATCTCGGCCGGTGGTTATGGTGGACTCACAAGAAAACGGAGTCCGACTCGTCCACGCGCTTCTCGCCTGCGCTGAAGCAGTCCAGAAAAGCAACCTAACCGTCGCGGAGGCTCTGGTTAAACAAATCGGGTTTCTAGCGATCTCTCAAGCTGGAGCCATGAGAAAAGTCGCTACCTACTTCGCCGAAGCCCTAGCTCGTCGGATTTACAATCTCTACCCACCGGAGAATCCGTTAGACCACTCTCTTTCCGATGTCCTTCAGTTACATTTCTACGAATCGTGTCCGTATCTCAAATTCGCTCACTTTACTGCAAATCAAGCCATTCTCGAAGCTTTCGAAGGGAAATCGCGAGTCCATGTAGTCGATTTCTCGATGAACCAAGGGGTGCAGTGGCCGGTTTTGATGCAAGCCCTCGCTATCCGACCCGAAGGTCCACCGGTATTTCGCCTCACCGCAATCGGACCTCCTGCGGCCGATGATTCAGACTATTTACAAGAAGTCGGATGGAAATTGGCTAAGATTGCCGAAACACTTCACATCAAGTTCGAGTACAGAGGATTCGTGGCTAACAGCTTGATCGATCTCGACGCTTCGATCATCGGTCTTGGACCGAGTCAGGCTGAGGCGGTAGCTGTTAACTCGATATTCGAGTTACATAAACTCTTGGCCCGACCAGGTGGGATCGAAAAAGTTCTTGGGGTTATTAGACAAATGAAACCGGTTATTGTTACTGTTGTCGAGCAAGAAGCGAACCTAAACGGTCCGGTGTTCCTAGACCGGTTTACCGAGTCATTACATTATTACTCGACTCTGTTTGACTCGCTCGAGGGTTCGGAGTCGGACAGTGGTAACCAACAAGACAAGGTGATGTCTGAAGTTTATCTAGGGAAGCAGATATGTAATGTGGTGGCTTGCGACGGGTTGGACCGGGTTGAACGACACGAGACTTTGGCACAGTGGAGAACACGGTTCGGTTCGGCCGGGTTCGAGCCGGTTCATTTAGGTTCTAACGCTTATAAACAAGCTAGCATGTTGCTCCAGTTGTTCACCGGCGGCGATGGTTACATGGTGGAAGAGAACAGCGGTAGTTTAATGCTTGGGTGGCATACCCGCCCTCTAATCGCTACTTCAGCTTGGAAACCGGTGGTGACTCACTGAGTCAAACTCGTATGTGGTATTGTATTGATATTATACAGGGGGAGGCGCAGGTGATGATCTGATGTTTATCTCGGTGGGATCTGCTGTGACTCACTGAGTTAACTCGAGGAGGAATAATTATAAAATGATGATTATTCGCTAAGTCGCTATGAGAACCGGTATGACTCGCTGAGCTGGCTCGGCGAGTTGGGTCAACTATTGTCAGTGGGTGTTGTGGTGGTGGCTGTCAATATTATGTCTTTGTGAGCTGGTTGCCTGGCTGATGAGGATATGGGAGCGGGACCCATTACTATTAAAACTGTCTTTTATATTATTAATTTTTATTATTTATATTTTAATTAATGTACTTCTTTTTTCTTTCTCTTAAGGTAATTAAAGTTTCTAGCTGTCCTTTTCTCTATGGGTATTTTGAGAGCGACTTATTATCAATTGATTCACTTAATAAATGTATTACTTTTATTGACATGTTTTGTGGAAATAAAATGATCCTATTATTGTACTCTTGATCTATCCACACACTGATCTCACATAGGGATGTTAATATGAAATAAGATGATGCTATTAATGGACTCTTGAGCTATCGAAACACTAATCTCACCTATGATGTTATCGGTTCGGTTGGGTTTCGAATCGGATGAATTCATAAAGCTGGATCGGTTTGGGTTTATTTGATTTTAGAGCTGGATCGGTTTGGGTTTATTTGATTTTGGTTTGGTCCGATTCCGTTGATTATAGATTCTGTTTATTATTATAAAAATATAAAATATGAATTTAATTTAAGTTCTTTTATTTAAATAAATAAACGATATAAAATTTTGAGGTGTTGAAATTAATTTATAATTTTTAAATCGATATTTAACTATATATGATGGCAATACTATAATAGATAAAAATAGATTAAAAAATAAATTAATCAGTTGCGACGATAGCTCGACTCCATATATTATATAGTTTTATCAATTCCGTTTTTATTGGTTTAGAGTTTTATTGGTTTATCGATTTTAATAGTTTCGGTTCTATAGGGGTTCAACCGATTTATCAATTTTACCGATTCGGTTATATATCTGTTTTATTTTTAAATTTTTATCGATTTTAATTTTTAAAATAGAATTAAACCGAACTACTAAAATTCAATAACTTTCGGTTATCCATTCAATTCTTACCAATTCTCTAAATAAAGGCCTTCTCAAACGTGTTCAAGGACAATTAATATAATATCCTACTACCCTTAAAATTCAAAAGGCATAAGAAAATTTTGAAAACCTCCAACATTAGTTAAATTTGATAACTATAAATTTAACATTTGGTTATTCCATTATCATTTTTATTTTTATGTCCCATCCAATATTTTTGTATTAATTGGAATCATGAATATATTATATTGTTTTTATGGAGATAGTCTAGCTAGTTTATAATTAATTACCACAAAAGGTTCAATATTGTTGTACTTTTATATTTAAGTTAATGTGATCTAGAATTTGAGTACTTTTATATATAAGTTAATGTGATCTAGAATTTGAACTCAATTATTAACCATGTAGGTCTTTCTTTTCTTTAGACACTTTAGTAGTGTAATTTGGTTCCCATTATTGGGTGTAAATAAGCATATATGTTCAAGTTCATCTAAAAAGTTGGAGTAATAATAATAAAAGGCGGATTGATCATGTGCGTGGATTGGTTCTTATCCAGTTTGAGTCATGTGGGGAATATTGAAGTGAATGAACTTGACTGCCACCTTACCGTTTTTCGCAATAAAATGGGAGAATATTATCATTAACCTTTACCCAATAACATAACTTTACCAATTTAATATAAAAAGGTAATTTAATATGTAAATCAGAACAAAACTACATAAATTTACTCATGTCAATATTTTACAATTGAAGCTAGACCAACTTAGTCACATACTAGAGTTTAATCTCACTCTAATGCCAAAGAGTTTAGACTATGTTGTATGTAATTATAAATACAAACTTAGACTACTAGTATAAGAAAACAAGATTGCATGGAGTTAACTAGTTATTATATTTACCAACTTTACGAGTTTAGAGAATTAAGAGGATCTAATAGTTTAAGGTTTTTATTTTTATTTTTATTTTATATGTATTTTTATTGATAAATCACATCAAACTTATTGATTTCAAATGTATGGTGCTCCTTGCTTTAAAATAAAATATCCACCTTTTATTCTACTTTTTAGAAAGGCAAATGCAAAAAAGGTTTGTTCTTTATATTCTTTCAGACGTTGAAAGGAGTGGTCCTTATTTCTATTGATTGTTTACTAATATAAGTATTCTAGAAGCAAAGTCAAATTACAATTTATTGATATTTCGGTCTTACTGAGCAAGACGGTTCATGTTTCGGTTAATAAACTTGAATTATATTAGTTGCACCACATTAACATATCTTAATATAAAACTAAATCATATGTTGAAAAAGAATTAAAAAGTTTTAAAGACTTTTTTTTATATATATAAATAATAAATGCTTTTTAGTTGAGACCATAAAGTGAACTCAAAATCTATATTCAGATTCGTTTTAGAAACTATATCTATATATTCAATAATGCTATACTATATTGTAACCATTGAAATGTTATAAATTTAAAATAAAATTATTTATATGGAAAAGGACAGTGATAAAAAAATGATGGGTTGGTAGATGTCGAAACTAGATAAGAAAGCATGACAATGATAAGTTATATGGTGCATTGCATCTTGTGGAACATGAATAAACACTTAACAATTATTTTGTCTATTTGATAATATTCTTTTATTCTACAATAAATTTGATCATTTAATTTTGTATATGGTTTTTTTAATATTATATAAGATTAGTTAATCATAATTCACAACATTTCATCGAATTTGACTCTCATGATAATAAATAGGAGACTATAGTTAATTTTAAGATTTTGTTTATTGGATTAGTTTTGTAAACGCGAAATCGTATTTGATGTTGAACTATGATTAAATTTTAATTTTTTTTGGATTTCCATATTGGTAGATTGTTGATTTCGATAGTTTAGGTTTCAACATCAATTTTTTATTATTTTACTTTTCAATATAATTTTTTATTTTTTTAAAACAAATATTCTAAATAATTCAATTTTTGTAAAATAAAACAAAATTTTAGATATTGAAATTTAAAAACTAGTTTTTATGTTGTTTTTGGTTTGAGTTTGCTAAAGTGGTTTGAGTTGTTACTTCAAAACTTTCAAATAGTTATATATACATTGATAGAGTTGGATGAATATATATAAAGAATTGACCCTTTAAAAAACAAGAAACAAAGATTTGCTTTTGGGATTTTAAACGTTCAATCTTATTTAGATTTTTTTTTGGTGTTTAAAAGCATTAAATAATTGAAAATATGTTCATACAAGGATCTGGGGCATACTCCGAGAATATAACAACAATCGACGAAGAAAAGTCTTTTGCGAAACAAAAGAAAATGATAGTAAAAACGATTCCTAGAATAGAGATAGGATTCGCCCCTAACAAGTAGACTAATGAGCGACTCAATCGGGTAGACATCAACGACAACATCTGCAGTCGTCCTAGCGAGCAAGGTAGTGTAGTGTCGGATCACGAACTGCTCCCACCATATCAATCATGCAAAAAGAAAGTAGTAATAAGTATTAATTTTAGAATGACCATCCAATCTTGGTGCCTTGGAATCTAAACCGAAGGTCTGAGAAAATTCGGTGAGAAACCATAGAGGCAATGACAGGAGGGGACCCAAAGGTTCTTAGGTTCCTCTCCTTCCATACGTGGTAGATTACCAGCGAAGCAAGACTGCCAAATAGAATGGTTTCGAGATTGAGACCAATTTGACGCTTTACAAACCCAAGACTGCCAACATGGGGCGGAAAAGGGGAAACCTAGTTTAGTACTCGCATGGGTCCAAATACTCTGAGTGAAACTACACTAAAAAAGAAGATGAAGGATAGTTTCATTGTGAGAGTTGCAAAGAACACAATCAGGTGGGATGTTATAATCCCAACTGAGGAGCTTGTCTTTGGCGAAAAGCTTGCCCAAAATATCGAGCCATAAAATGAAGGAATGGCGAGGAATATTGGATTTATTCCAAACTAACCCGGTCCACCCTACTTTAGGGTTGGGCGACCGAATGGCGTGGTACGTGTCCTTGATAGAGAAGGAGATGCATCATTCTTTCGTCTTCTAGAAGGGAATATCGTTGGAGGAGATGTTCGGAGGAGGGAGAGGGAGAGAATGAGATTATGGATTTCCAACAGATTGGCGCGACTTTGAGCGTTTGCTGATCTAATATTTGATGGCCAGTTCCAGCTCCCATTGAGGATGATTTCCGAAACTTTGAGGTTTTTCCCAAGTCTAGAGTCCTTGATAATACTTTCGCCATAGTGGGAAGAAAGCGAAGAAGGGATAAGCCATGGGTCGTACCAGAAGGAGGTACTTGAGCCATTTCCAATTGCTACCCTGCACATTTGACAAGCCAAAGGACGGAGACGAAGAAATTTCATCCAGATCCAAGAGGGAGAGGATCCTATCGGGAGGTTCTAATTTTTTTTCCCATTTGAATCCAGTTACTCCAGATGGATTGAGTGTTATTACGAATGATCGACCAAAGGTGTTTTAGGACAGCCGCCTGATTCCAGATTTTTAAGTCAAGAAGCCCAAGGACGCCTTCTAAAGTGGGCGATGTGACCGTGGACCAAGCAACTTTGGCCCCATAGATTTTCATAGCCAATCCGGACAAAAAAAATGGCGGAGATACTGAGTCAATTCTTTGATAATCCTTGAGGGAGGGATAAAGATGGATGGCCAGTATACCTAACCAGCGAACAAAACAGACTTAATAAGCTGAAGTCTCCCAGCATAAGAGAGGTGCTTAGTGGTCCAAGACTCAATTCGAGAAGTATTTTTATGGAGAAGAGGACGACAGTCTGAGTAGGTGAGACGGCTAGTAAGAAAGGGGTACCCCTAGATATTTAACAGGAAGGGAACCTTCCGGGAAGCCCATGATATTGCTAAGATCCAATCGAAGAGACTTATCAATACCAGAGAAGATATGACTTTTAAAGGGATTGGCTCTTAGACCAGAGAGAGTATAGAAATCATCAAGGGATTCTTTGATGAGAAGAAGAGAGTTCACATCTCCATGACAAAAAATCATTAAATCATCTCCAAAGTATAGATTTATGATTTTGAGTTTTTGACATTTCCAATGGAACCTGAATTTCTTATCTTTTCTTTTCTCCTTAAGAATACTGGAAATAACCTGCATGACAAGAACAAAGAGGAAATGGGAAACGGGTCTCCTTGCCTAAGCCCCTTCCGTCCTTTGAAATTTCCATAAGGATCTCCATTAATATTGATGGAGTGAGAAGGAGAAGAAATGCATTTGATGATCCAGGTGATCATTTTATCCGGGAAATGCATTGCTACAATAATGTACAGGATTAGATGCCACCTAACATTGTCAAAGGCTTTCATTAAATCGATTTTGAGCACAACTTTTTTGTCCCTATGGTTAGTGTGGTATCCCTTCAACAACTCTTGAGATAAAATTATATTATCCGAAATGTTCCTTGTTTTATGAAAGCCGACTGAGAATTATCAATGAGATAAGGGAATGAATCTTTAATTCTATTGACTAAGATCTTGGATATGATCTCGTAACTGACATTACAGAGCGCTATGGGTCTAAAGTCAGCTGGCGTAGAAGGAGAGTCTTTTTTTGGGATGAGAGCTATAGAGGTGGAGCCCCAAGAGGCATCTAAATAATCAGAAATAAAGAAGTCAAGGATACCGTTACAGATATCATGGCCAAATATGCTCCAATTAGATTTGAAGAAGTAAGATTTGAAACCATCAAGACCCGAAGCTTTGTTACTGTCAATACTGAATAGAGCGGATTTTATTTCTTCGCAAGTAATTTCACGAATCATAGAATCCTTATCCGTATTGGAAACTGTAGAGGTTAGAAGAGATGAAACGGATTCCAAGCCAGGGTAGCCTGCAAAATGCCTGGTTCCTAGAGAGTTATCAAAGTATTTCACAAATACCTTTGAAACACTATTAGGAGTAGAGACAGTAATTCCGTTTTCATTATTGATTGAGATAATCTTATTACGGAAAGATGAGCCTTGATGCTATTATGGAAAAATTTAATGTTTTTATCACCAAGCTTGATCCAGGTTTATCTAGATTTTGGTTTAAGAAAGGATTCTTGGGCTTTACTGAGAAAGATAAAATTTTATGACACAATGCATTCTTCCGAAGCAAGAGATGGATTGAGCGGGTCACAAACGAGATTGAATTGAGCTTAGAATAGTCTTTGTTGAGAATTTACCAATCTGGAACTAATGCCACTAAACTCTTTACGATTGAGTCCCATGAGTACGGGCTGCAACCTAAGAAGTTTTCCAGTGACCAGTCTCATCCCAGAAGAAGCAATGGGGCTATTCCAACTCTTATTCATATTTTTTTTTGAAAAACGGGTGGAATTGCCACATATTGAAGAATTTGAAAGGCTTTTTACGCTTAGGACGAGGGAATCCAAGGTTAAGCGTGATAGTTGTATGGTAAGAAGATCGAAGAAAACCAAAATGAGTGTATGACATTGGGAATGTTTCATCCCAAACAGGGTTGACAAAGACTCTATCAATCTTAGATAGTATCGTATTATCAGGCTGTTTATTAATCCAAGTGAAGTGAAATCCAGTAGATCGGAGATCACTGAGCCCACTGTTGAAACAATAATTGTTAAAATCATCAATAACAGAGGACCAATAGTCAGTGGATCCAATACGTTCATTTGGATGGCGAATATCATTGAAATCCCCGAGCAACACCCAAGGATTTTTCTTATCTACCATGGAAATGGTAGATAGATCATTCCAAAGGGGGATTCTATCCACATCATCATTAAAAGCGTAAATTGGAGTAAGTCTAAGAGAAGCATTAAAATTATGACACTTAGCTAGACAATGAATATATTGAGGGGATTGGGATTCTCTAGTTATTGTAATGACACTAGGATTCCATATAATCCAAATTCTACCTAGATGATGAGAGGAGTGATTTGTAAGGACATGCAAAAAAGGAGATATATTCCTAAGAATAGACTCACCTTTGTACAGTTGGACTTTAGTTTCAACTAGAATTAAAAGGGAGATACTATTGCTAAAAATAAAATCTGTAACGTCTTTTTGTCTAACAAGATCATTTAATCCCCTAATATTCAAAGATGAAATATTCATAATATAGACTACTTACAGCGTTTTAGATGATGGTCCTGTCGGAGGATAAATCCAAAATACCCTTAGCCTTATCAACTGTGAGACAGTGCCTTTTAGGTGGCGAGTCAACCTCCTCCCCGCTTTCTACCTCTTTGACTTCCTCAAGTGACTCAATACGATGACCACTAAATCACGTTGGCTCAATCTCAGAAGGATCAGACTCTTCCGAAGTAGCAATCAAGGAAGGAGTGAAAGGAAGAGTGGCTGCTCTTTTTTTACAAAGTCGCAAGGAATGCCCAAACATAACACAATTTGCACATTGCAGAGGAAGGCCTTGGTATTCGAAGTTCACCGTAATGAATTTGTCACTAATCTTGAAAGTGAGCTCTGAACGGGGATCAGATCCCGCATAAATCATAATGCAAGTGCGAGCAAAACAAAGTTTTTCCATCCTTTTCGTTTGATTGTCCACATATAAAGGAGTGCCTAAAACCGATCCAATTTTGCTAAATCCCTCAGCAGTCCAAAGCTCCAAAGGAAGATTAATTTTTTTTTACCCAAATGGGGATTTCCTTGTGGGGGTCTTTGATGAGGGTGGAAAGAGGGGCCCAATTCTTGAGAATGATCAAATTCCCACCAAAATTCCAAGGGGCGAGATCCAACACCTTTTTTGCCATCTCTTCCGACCCAAACTTAAAAAGAAATTACCCCTCGGGAAGAGGTTTAAAATCCAATAGACCAAATTTTCTCCATAAAGAGTCCACATTGGCTTTGAGAAGGGTAAAATTTTAGGGTTGAGTAAGAAAGTACCCTGATAAGCAAGCCTTCCATAAATCCGAAGAGCCCATAGCCGACTCATTTAAAATAAAATCGACTCCATCACGATCCATGTGGTTAAGCCCAATAACCAAAGGGGAGCGGTTATCACGGTGACCTGCAACAATGCTAGCATAAGATGGGGTAGAATGAGTATTTGGCCTAGATTTCAATCCCAAAGAATTAGAATTTGCGGAAGGTATGTTTGAAATCTTTGAAGGAGTTTTGTGGAGATGGGCCAACTTATTTAAGAACTTCCTTTCCTTTGGGCCTTTATGGATTCATCTTTGAAGTCAGAAGGAGAGATTTCCCATGTTTCTCCAAGCTCTACTAAATTTTTGGGCAATAATTTATTATTTGAAAGAGAATTTCCATGTTAACTGGAAATCAAGAATAGAGCAAGAACTCTGCGAGAATTATCTCCAAACCGGCTTTTGAAAGTTCGATTCATAGAACTTGGAATGATTATCGTGATACATAAAAATCTTTTGTTGATACACTAAAGCCAAGAAGTAATGAAGTATCACACAAAAATGTGATGGTTTCTCAGGAACAAAAGCATCTGAAAATTATATTCAAAAGAAAAGATAAGAGGCGACTTCTGCAGGTTTCCAAACACACCATCATCTGAAAGTTTGCCTACGGTAAACCAAAATACGAAGTGATTAAGGGTTTCTTGGTGAAATTTAACTTCACTGGTCAGTTTAATGTATCAGCGTGACTACAGACATTCGTTCATTGAGTTCGACAATAAGGAAGACTTGAAAAAAATGTGGCAGAGAAATGTTTAGAAGGTGGGAGATAAGGTTATGAGACTCCTTAAATGGAGCCCCAATTTTAATTCTAACGAACAAAGCCCTATAACTCTGGTCTGGGTTATGGTGATAAACCTGCCTGAGTATATGTACAATGAGGCTACTATACTGGAAATCGCAAAATCGTTAGGAACTCCTTTGAAGATATGGATACCACCAATCAACAGAGAAAATGTTAATTATGTGGAATTCTGGGTTGAGTTAGACATTTAAAAACCTTTAGTAAATAACATCACTATCATGTTTGGTGAAGATGAGGAGCTTAAACTGGATTTTGTTTATGGCTCTCATCATAGTTACTGCAAAGCATGTAAACATATTGGCAAATTGAGTCTTTGTGCAAGAAAAAGCTTGACTATCATAAAGATCAGGGGTTCTTGAAACAAAAGAATATCTGATCCACAAAGAAGTTGATAAAACTCCACAACTTAAATCAATTATTATTGCTAAACAAAAATCTGTTGAAAATGAGGTACGCGATTATTAACTTCTTATTACTGATACATCTGATCTTGGTGTTAATGTAATACAAATAAATACGGTTGTTGATAAGGATTTCCCAAATGACTCTACACAAAGTAATGAAACTGTTAATGTACTTCAAGATTCTGAAGTGATAGAGACACTGCACACTCTTGAAAGAAGGTCTTTGTTTGATATGGAGAAGACCGATGGTGATCCTGGAATTACTTCTCCAACAAAGGAAACAACAGGTAGATTGCCATGTTCTCCTACAAAAGATTAGAAAAACAATGATTTCAATAAGATGCAACAGATGAAATCAAAGAAAACCAGAATATGGAATAGCAAAGGCCCATCTTCAACCAAGCTACTGCAACTGAAAAACGTTGCCAAACAGAAATCTATCAAATGACTATCAAACTCCTAAACTGGAATGTTAGAGGGCTGGGGAACAATCACACAATGAGAAGACTTAAGTCACTTAAAAGATCTGAAAAAACTGCTTTCATGATCATTCAAGAGCCTATGGTTAAGGAGTCTAATTTGGTTGCTGTGGCTAAGAAGATTGGTTTTGGAAAATATTTAAGCAATGTTAACAATACGATTTGGCTTTTGTGGGCTGATTACAATGTTGTTTATCTTTATAATGAGGGGCAGAAAATTACAATCAATGTAAGTTATCATAATCTGAATAAAAAGTTTAAGCTAACAGCTGTGTATGCTAATTGTACCAGAATTCAAGGACTGGATCTATGGGAGTCTTTAAGAAGAGTAAATGATGATGGTGTTACTGAGTGTATTCTTATTGGAGATTTCAACACTACCATTAACACAGAGGAATAACTATCTTGTACCAGGGTTTGTCTAAACAGTATGGATGACTTCAGTAATCTAATCCTAGACTGTAGTTTATCTGATGGTGGCTACTCTGGCTCTAAATACACGTGGACTAACGGAAGGAAATGGAAGAGACTCAACAGAGTACTCTATAACAACTTATGGGCTCATTATTTTGACAACACTAAGGTGGTTCACCTTGCTAAAACATGTTCAGACCACTCACCTATCCGTGTCTCAATCTCTTCTAATCTTGACATCATCAAGCCCTCATTCAAATTCTTAAACATGTGGACCAGACATCCTAACTTTCTTGAAGTTGTGGACGAAAGCTGGTCTAAATTTGCTAATGGGAACCCTCTGCAAATGTTTTGGTGGAAGCTGAAAATGTTAAAAGAAGATCTAAAGCTATGGAATATGAATGAATTTGGTAATATATTTGATGCTATAAAGCAAATTGATGAGGAGATTTCTTTTTTTTGGAATCCAAATACGAGACTACAAATGAAGTTTCTGATAAATATTTGCTAAACAAGGCTAAGGAGCAGCATTTAGAGTTATTGGCTAGGGAAGAGTGCTTCTGGGAACAGAAGATTCATACGATTTGGCTGCAAGACAGTGACAAGAATACATATTTCTTTCACAATCTGGTTAAGAAGATGGCAAAGAAGAATAAAATCTATATAATGTGGGATGGTTATGAGTGGTTGGAAGACCAAGAGGCTATTACAAACTCTGCTATCTCATACTTTCAGAATCTTCTAAATGCTACTACAAACAATGATGATTTGGCTCAGGATGTTATCAATGTTATCCCTAACCTTGTAACTGAGGATGATAGTGTTATGCTTACTGCATTTAACGATATGTTTTATATGAAGTGCTGGTCTATACTAAAAACTTGTGTTCTGATATCAGGGATGCTTTTATAGAAAGCAAGAATCCTACTGGTATTTTGGCTTCTATAATCTGCCTGATTCCTAAGGTCACATCTCCTAAGATTTGGAAGGAATACCACCCCATAAGCTTAACTACCTTATTCAACATGATCTGCTCTAAAATTCTTAACAAAAGATTAAACATGATTTTTCCTAGATTAATTTCAGAGGAGCATGTGGCTTTTGTAGTAGACAAAAGCATTCATGAAAGCATACTCATCACACAAAAGTTATGATGTGATCTGAATCTGAAAGCTAAAGGCAACAACAACATGGTACTAAAGATTGATATGGAGAAATCCTTTGACAAGCTTTCTCACAGGATTTTATTTGAAATTCTTAAAGCCTATAGGTTTAGTTCCTGTTTTATTGAGCTTATAAAAAATAATACAGTGAATAACCACTTCTCTCCATTAATAAATGGAGCAATCAAAGGCTTTTTCATGAGTAATCAAGGACTAAGGCAGGGGGACCCTCTGTCCTCCAGTTTGTTTATTTTGGCTGAAGAGTTTTTTATTTGGGGTGTGGAGAAAATAAGTGATGACCATACAACTACAAGATAGAAAGCAAGAGTCCATCATTCCATACCTTCCTTGGCTTTTGCAGATGACTTCACTGTTTTCTGCAACATCTCTGATGCTTCAGCTTCTAAAATCACTGATTTCCCGTCAAAGTACCAAAACCTTTCTGGTCAGATCATCAATAGAGAGAAGTCCAAACTAATAGTAGCTGAGAATATGTCTAATCAAATGATTAATGCTGTTGAAAGGAAATGGGGAATGCAACATTGTGTCATGCCTTTTAAACATCTTGGAGTGATGATTAACAATAAAAGCAGGGTCAGTTATTTTGACAACATTGTTTCAAGGATCAGAGAAAGAATTACTGATTGGGACATGTGCACTTTGTCTTTTGGAGGTAGACTGGTTTTAATTCAGTATGTCCTCTCTGCAATACCTTTATATCATGTACACAATTCAATTCTACCTAAAGAAGTCATAAGAAGAATTGAGAACTTATTCAACAAGTTCTTGTGGGGAAATAAGATGGAGATCAAGGCAGTTTGTTGGTCACCATGGAACAAGAACTGCAAGCCCTATTCCGAAGGAGGTATAAATGTTAAGAAGATTGAGGATTTGCAGGAAACTTTTTCTTATAACCTATGGTTTAATCTCAGAACAAGTAAAAGCCTTTGGTCTAGACTTATGTTCTCAATCTACTGTAAGGATAAACATCCTATTGTTGCTACTATGCTTTATAGAAAATCTAGAGTATGTGCCACGATTATGGGCATCAGAGACAAGGCTGACATATACATTTTCTGGTCTCCTAGTAAAGAGGCGTGGGGTGTGTGGAGTCATTTCAGTGCAATTTTGGGAATTAACATTTTCAGGAATATGACTACTCATCATATGATCAGAACCTAGTATTAGTCTTCTACGAAAATGTGCAGCATCATATCGATTTTGCTAGCAATAATAGTTTGGGTTATCTAGAGAGCCAGGAATCTGAAAAAGCATCAGAACACCCATATGTCATCAACAAACATGATCAGTCATATAACTCATATAATTACTGATTTAAACTATGCAAATTTGATAAAGAAAATGTATTGGGGACCTGATTCGAAAGTTGCCAATCATTTGGGTTGCAATGTATGTTCAACCAAGCAGAGGATCCCAATCTCTCTAATGCGGATAGCTCCAAAGCTAAACCGATACAAGCTTAACACGGACGAGTCTTCTCTTCTATCAGGCGAATCAAGCGGAGGAGGTGTGATTAGGGGCCACGATGGAAGTATTGTTAAGGGTTATGGACAATTATATGGAAAGAACTCTGCTGTTATCGCTGAAGCTAGGGCTCTTATGGATGGTCTGGTGATTTGCAAAGCCCTAAATATCACAAATGTTGATGTTGAAGTCGATTCAAGTATTTTGATAGACTTAATTATCAGATGACAATCGATTTCGTACCTCAATCCATTGATTGGGTTTTGCAGAAAGCTGATATCTCATAATATGTCGATTAAGCACATTTTCCATGAGCAAAACAAGTTGGCTGATTGGGTGGAAAAACATAATTTGACTCGAAGGAATGATATGGATTTTGACAACAATTCTGCCCCAAAAGAGATTAAAGCTGTTGCTTTATTTGAGAAAAATGGCATTGGCTACTTGAGAAATAGAGAGATGAATTAGAAGATTGTCGAATCAACATTTTTGGTGTTGTTGAAGCTGTGAAGAGCCTGTTTCTAATCTCAAAGTTGAAGACGAGCTTGTAATTGGTTTTAGTTACTCACTTGTATTGATACCCCAGTAATTTCAAATCTTTCTAACAAAGTCCAAAACTTATGTTGAAAAAAAGGTAGACGAGTTATGCAAAATATTATTTTTGGAAAAAAATTATATATATAACAATTATATAATAAATATAACCATTAAAATAAATTAAGATTTAAAATTATTTATTTATTTTTTATTTTTAAAAATCTATTTTTTATTGGTTTGATGCTTAATAGTGTATTAGATTTCATAGATTATTGTTTGGAACACTAAACTAGATTTAGTTTTTGATATTTGGTTAGATGCATAAAATTAACTACTACTGTGTATTTTGGTATAAAAAATTGAAATTTTAAATCTACTTTTGGTCGGAATTTTAAATTGCATAGTTGAATTTTAAGATTTTATATAAATTTATGTTTGGTACATATGTTCGGTTTTTTTAGTTTTTGTTTGGTACAAATGTTCGGTTTTTTTAGTTTTTGATTTTTAAAAACTGACATTTATTTATAAATCTAGTTGTAATTCGAATCGGTTGGGTTCAATTTAACTTTTTAGTTTTTAACTTTTTATTATATAAATTTATTATATATTTAAAAACTAATTAATTCCGTTTTGTTCGGTTAAGTATGAATATTTAATTTAAAAAACAAAAGAACCAAAAAAATACGGTTCCAAATAACTACAATACTAGATTAGAACCAAAAGAACACAAACTCCAATTAAATCGTATGATAGAAAATAATTAAAATTTAAACTTAAAATATAGCTTCATATACAAATTCATACCATTTATACAACAATTGTTGGTCCATTAAATAAACACAAAACACTATTAAACACTTACTTACCCGTTCCAAATTTATTCTCAGTTTCATCCTCATTCAAACTAGAGCTCTCATCCTCTATCAAGCCGGAGCTCTCATCTTATAATTTAGTTTCATCACCAAGATCAAGTATTTGCTCTGGTTGAGTTTGATCCCAAATGGACACACCAACAGAATAAACAAAAAGAGTCAAAGCAAATCGACAATGTTAACTATCTTATAGTTTTTTGTGATCAATACGATATTTTTAAATCTACCTCGAACAATACCATGGTATAGTTAAAATATACTAAAATTGAGATTATAGTAATGGCCCGAGGCAAAAGAAGATGAACACAAAGGTTTATGGCATAAAATTTAGGAATTTTTTCGCAGCAAATTTGCACGACATAGTTCAAACTTGTACACATACAATAATGACATGAGATTATGTTCGAGATTTTTCAGTTTTCTAAAAGAATACGGTTGTCTGGTTATGGTGTTGTAATCCTTAATTTCTTTTGGTATAAAAAATCTATGAGAAAAGATAATCTAAAAATATTTATTTTTGATTTTTTTACAACAAAAAAATCTATACAAAATTAACAATTGTCAAAAATATTTTTGGTATAAAAATAAATGATTAAAGAGAATCATTTTTTTTTAAAACCAATAATATATAAAGAGTGATGCATGTATACTCTTAAGTACGCACAACAACTAGAGTTCATATCAAACTCGCAAACTTAACTAAATTATGATCAATCTTCATATTAGTAAAACACCGGATGACAAGCTAGGATTAAAGTGAGATTGCCTTTGTTTTATGTACATACCGAAAGAAATAAAATACCCATAGAAATCCAAGTAACTTTATATCCACAAACCTAAACAGAAAATAAATAGATCTTAAAACAAAGAGTAATCCCATTTTGAGTATTGTTGGCACTATCTGGTAACGCTAATGTAACAACTAAGTTATTGCTCGGTAAAGATTAAAAGTTAGATACGAATTACTGCAATTTTTTCGCACATAATCAATGGAATATATAGATAGCTAGGATATAAACAAACTATCAAAGATCATAACACAATCAAACAACACTATCAATCTAAAATTAAAAAAAATTACAATAGCTTAACAAACAATTGGTACTACTTAAAATTAACAATTAAAGTTTGGAGAAACAAATCATAATATAGCATATCAATTACAAAACAACACTTAGATCTCTGTTTTGGATAAAATATAATTACTAACTCGGTTCTTAGGTTTTTGGTGCCTACTATTACATGAATCACCTTAATTGGGTGAAACCAAAGTTTCCAAATAAACAATCCCTCTTCAGAAGAAGAGTGACTGACATTCCAATGAACAACACTCTCATTTGATCAGTAAGATTCAAGGACAACGATTGCATTCCAATAATGTGCCAAATATTTCTCACATGACCTTTCTCGAGTGATTAAACCTACAAAAAACGAAAAAGATGAAAATCTATCTCATCATACATAACAGTCTCATTATTAAATACCAAAAAATAAAACTTACATGAACCTCATAACCAACTTCTCGAAGTGTCATTGCAGCAGTAACCACTAGTAATTATTTTGGATCAAACATAAGAGCACCAAGGATATTTGAAAATAATAATCCTACAATAAATATTTGCAGCGACATCTCAAAAAGATACTAAAAAACTTCTCACGTTAAACACCACGTCACAATAAAACAGTAAACAAATTGTAATTTAAAGAATCAATTTATAAACATAAAGAATTGTGTATTCACTAACCAATGGCAGTTGAGATTTCATGTAACCAAATCGTTCCCTGATTCTATTAGACCAACAATCCCATAAATTTAAGCATATAAAGAAAAATAACATGTATAACCAAGCGATTAATGATGAATTTATCACTAAATAAAGAAAATAAGTTCAAATCGAAATGAAACCCTTTTAATGCATTTAACCGTTTTAACACAAAAATAAATCCCACTACTTTTAAGAGGTCTCAAATAAACTCAACATTAATCTCATTGCTTCCAAGGCAACGATTGCTACAACTTCAACAAGGACACCAAAACTAATTTTTTCAGTTTTGTAAATTAGGGTTAAGATCTAAAAAATAGAAACTAATAAAAGAAAGAATCAGAGAGTTAAAATAGAATCGAATATTTAGGATTAAGAAACTTCATTTATTTATATATGATAGGTTTTGTAAGTGAAATTATTCTTTTTAATCTAGAACCATATTTACTTTCGGTTCTTTACTGGTAATTTTTGGTTCTCGATTCTGAACCGAACTGAGAACCGTAGGTATTTTATTTATGGAACCATTCGTGTATTAATAAGTATCCAAAACCGAAACATTTTTTTTATTTCGATTTGGTTTTCTGGTTTCGTATCCATATGCGCATGCCTAACTTTAATACATAATTTGATTTATATTTTGTGAGGTATTAGGCTCTTGTAGAGCAATACACATTGTATTTTCTTTAAGGAAAACTTGAGAGAGCCCATTGCATGTTTGATACCATAGATTTAAATGAATTTGGTACCTAAAACTACTAAAGTTGTTATACATTTTCCGAGAGATAAATAGACTATTTTGGTAAACATTATACGAGTTTTGAACTAGTTGGATTTTGTGTTATTTAGATATTAACTAAGATATTAGATTTTTATTTAAAAAAGCACACAGTCCGTGTTTTTCTCTATCTAAAATCTTTCTCACTAAAATGTCTTACACAATATATATCACAAGTGTTCATCTCAATGCAGGTCATGATTTTGCAGAAAAACAATGTGTTGTTATTTATAAGAAGCAAAGCCTCCACTCTAAGTGTGAGAAATCAACTAAATGTTGCTTTCAATTTTCCTTCACCATTTATTAGAAAATGGTAATTTACAAGTTTCTTTCTTTATTTATTCCAAAAAGGTCAACTAAAGGTTGTTTGCAAGTTTCCTATACCATTTATATCAAATGTTAACTTGCAAGCTTCATTCTCCATTGTAATAGAAGTCAACAAAATGTTGTTTGCAAGTTTTCTTCTCCATTTATTGTCAAATGAGAACTTACAAGTGTTCTTTATACCATACATAAGGAGTAGACCATCCTTATTAATTTTGTCAAAGATATATATATATATATATATATATATATATATAGTATGCCCCTATAGATATTCCTTGCTTACTCAATAATGTAATATTGTCAGTCTTGCAGCATTTGTGAAAGTATCAAATTTGTTGTTTCGGTAATGATTTTGTTATCATATTTGATCCATTTGTATCAGTATAATATTCTCAACATCGAACTTCTAAAATATGATCAATGGACTGAGTCAAAGGTATACCTTAAGTGTAAAAATTTCATTCACGAACAAGAGAATCCAAACCTTAAGCATAGACTATCACATCACTTGAGCCATCTTTAACATGATCCTCTCCACTAGGGTCACCAAAAACCACATCGATTGATTGATTATGATATGCTATCGTAACTTACAAAATTCTTTATTCAAACCTATAATATTGCATGCACAAGAATTAACATATTCTCATAAATTTTTCAATTTAAAGTGATTCTCGGAACAACAACTGAAGTACTTTGAATCAAACGAATTCTTTAAGAAATTCTCTCATATCCGATTATGCCATCACCATTCGTAAGAAAAAACACTAAAAATATTTGAACATAAACAAGTTCCCACAGATGATGCTAAATTCGATAATGTAATTCATCTTCCAATGAATAACCAAGATAATGAATTAAAATCGAGAAATAAAGGAAAATATCATTCAAATGAAGAAATTGGTTTATATTTATAGATTTTAGATAAAATATATGACCAATCATTCAATTACACATGTAACTCATTCACATATGTCATTCAGTTATAACCGCAAAATAATGTTTTTTGATAACCTCTTATATGATGACACATGTAAAAATATAGTTATAACCGTCTAACAAACTTTCCACACACTCGTCTTAATTATTTAGGTGACTCTTGCCATAACTCTTCATATGACCCTCGTCATAACTCTTCATATGATCTTTATCATAACTCTTCATTTGACCCTCTTCATAACTCTTCAGATGACCCTTGTCATAATTCTCCACATGACCCTCGTCGTAACTCTTCATTTGACCATTTTCATAATTCTTCATTAAACCCTCGTCATAATTCTTCATTTAACCCTCGACATTTTTTTTTATATATAATCTTTATTATAATTCTTCATATAATCCTCATTTCGTACTTCACTTTATAACCTTTATCTCACTCTACTTTCTATCCTCGTCTTAATCTTTATAATCTTTATGAACCTAATTTACTTCTTGTATCTTATTTATATATTAGTTACATACCTCATTTTTATAATGAATGATGAGTTTTGTTATTATTAATTGCCTTAGTAAAGAATGATAAAAGTGTTTTAGTGAGAGAAAATCTAAGCACAAATGAGTTTAGATGAAAAATGTTTCACCCCTTTATTAGTTCAGCCCTGGCCTTTATATAGAGGCGCTGAGACTTAGCTCAAAATTGAAAGTGGTTACATAAAAGGATAAATTACCCTTAGTCCTTAATAGAAATACATAATCAGAATTGTTTTGTTAAACTTTTATTTTTTACACTTTAGTCCCTGAATTTCTACTTCTTTATCAAGGAATATATGTTGTGCACATGATATAACATTATCAACATACAATTAAGTAAGATAGAGGAAATCATCGGCCTTTATACAATAAAAGAATTTCATTTGGTAATATAAAATTTAAAAATCTAACCCTAGTTCAGTATGCTAAACATTTGTGATGCTTTAATAGATTCTGTTAAGGGCTTTCAATCCTACTCTTTTAGGGATTGAACTTTCGATTGCTCACAAGATGTTATTAAATTCATAACCTTTATTTAGAGTAGTTCCAAAACATAACTCATCAAATTTTTGTTTATAGACCCTAAAAAATGCAAAATAGAGAATGGTTTACATTAAATTTTCAATTTTTTTATTTTTACATAATTCTTTTAGAGTTTTGAAATTAATTCAAATATTTTAATATTCTTTGAATTTTATGCATGTTCTAACAACTTCATTTATAAGATATGGATAATATAAAAAGATTTAACTCCTAATATTTGATATATTTTATTTACAAACCTTATAAGTTTGTTTTTATATAAATTAAAAAATTAAAAATTATAAAATAAACTATACATAACTGACATTGAATGTTAATGTTAAATTGTTTTCATGATTTACTTTAATCTATATTTTCAATACAAATTTTATACTTATTTTCTTTGATCAACTATTTGTTTATTTGACTATACATACATTAATCGGTTGTAGTTCTGCGGTTCTTGTATTATTGTGGACTAAAAACGACAATTTAGCCATTTTGAGAAATTTTAGAAACATACTAAACAATTTTATAATATGCATATGTTGTATTCTGGAAACACCCAATCACAGTGATAATAAGTTATCAACAAAATCAAATAATAAATTTGGTGATCTATCAATAACTACCCAATATTAACATCATATTTATTTACTACTATATTAAAAAGAAAACAGAAACACTTGACAATACAAAAATCATAAGTAAAAGAATCAGGAAGTAAAAAACAAAATAATATAGAGGATTTTTAATGCAAAGCTGATTCATTTAAAAATCCTATGAATGGGATACTTACGATTAGAAAACAGGCAATAAATTATCTGAAGAAGTTTTCAACTTTTAATATATGACAATACAACAAGTTACTAATGGTGTGGTTTACTTTTTGGTTGAGGGTAATTTTGTCTAGAGTTTTGTGGTGTTTTAAAGGTATTTAATGCTTGGATGGATTGTAGTGAGAGAATTGAGATGTCTGGTTGCATTTAATTTTCATTACCCTCATTAAATGAAAGTGGTTGGGTATTTATACCCTTAATTGTGGGCCATATGGGCTTTCGGATTGACTTATGGATTCGGGTCGAGTTCAAAGACCCACTACTTTTAAGTAGGCAGATAATTAGCTTAGTCATGAAGTGATTAAGTTTTTAATACATTAGTTCAGTTCAGACAGTTTAGTAGGTGGATGCTGTCCGAATTGCCCCTGTCCGGTTCTCATAAGGAGTGGTGATAAAATCCGGACTCATCAGTAGCCCATTTTTTAGGTTTTGTTCGAAGGCCTTTGGCAAGACCTAAAAAATAGTATGTATGTGGTCATAACCACGTCCAGACAGATTTCAAACTGTGTAATAACTTCATCCGGACTGAAAAAGTTCTCAGAAACTAAACAGTTTTTGCCAGAGATCGTGGGACACGTGTCTCTCTCTGATTCACCACATCGGCCGTTTTTTCCCCTAGAACGACGCTCCCACTTACTCCAAAAAGAAACCTCTTCATTTAATGTGGGTGACATCAGCGTCGTCTTTAATCATTACAATCCTTTCGAGTTCTCCTAGGTATCGAAGCTATTTTGTACCTTCACTATAAATTAGTCCCTTTTCTACTGTTTTACCATCTTCATCATCCTTGCTCTGTTAAACTTCAAAGCTTTCATCTCTCAAAAACAAAAACTTTCTTTTGGTGTGAGTTTATGTTCACAGCAAGAAACGCTTTAATAAAAGGTGGGTGGCTCAATTTGTCAGAGTTGGAAAAAGCTCAAAAGGTTGAACGAGAAAGGTGCATTGTTGCAGGCCTCCCTGTTTCCCCTGTTGATAAATCGGAAACACCAAGCTCAGAGCCTGACCAGGGTTCTTCCTCAGCCAAGAGTGTTAAACCTAGGAGGTTGTTCCAACCCAACCTTTCACCAATTGTTTCGGGCTCATCGGTTCAGGAATCAGAGCCTACTGTTGAACCAAGACAGGTAGTCACAAGCTTTAAGAAACCTTCCCTATTTATTGCCATGGGATCGGATGCTGACACCTCTCCAGAGAAGTTAGTGGATCGGAGAAGAGGTCGTTTGGTGAAAGGGAAAGCTCCAAAAGCTACACCTTCCAAATCTAAAGCTAAAAATACAAATACAGGGTCAGAAGCACCCGTTAAGACTCCTAAGGACAAGCTGCCCGGCCCGGAGGCATCTAGTTAAAGTCTCCGGAAAGAAACCACCGCATCTGAGCCCCAGCCGGAGTCCAGACTACAAGAAGCCAGTAATGCCCAATCATCCGGAGGGCCTGCTGAGCCAACCACTAGCTCCCCTCACCCAAAAACAACTGATAACCCTTCCATGATAATGGAAGAAGTGCTGGAGGATTCTGTTGAAGAAGCTCCTTTTGAGTCCGAAGTCTCCGGGAAAACAAGTGAGGCTGCTGCTGCCAAGAAGGACAAAGGCAATGAGAAGCTATGCTTAAAACATCCGGATCTTCCGGAGAGCCTTGTGGGAAAAGTGGGACCTTGCTTCCACAAGGTAAGTGTCAAATACCTGCTAGCTTTACAAAAACTTAATTATGCTTTCATCCACACAGCCGAACTGGGTCAGATGCGAACAAAATGGGGATCCCGGAGAATGTCAAGGTGAGGATTCCGGTGGATCCGGAGACACCGATGGATTGCAAGCTCAGTGAGATAGTTTTCTTCACCGAGCTATTCAACTGGGGACTAAGGTTTCTCCTAGACCCAGAGATAGTCAAATACTTTCACCTCATCAAACTCTGCCCAAGTCAATTGAGCCCCAATGCATGGTATACTCTCATAGCCTGTATTATGGCCTCTAGGCTCTCCGGAATCCCTCTTCCAATGGAGCAGTTTGCAGCTGTGGCCAACCTCTACAGAAACCACCTTATCCCCTTTTATCACTTCAATATGGGTGATAATTACAAAGTAGTGGACGACCTGCTTGAGTCGGAAAGGAATTGGAAGACTCAATTCTTGTTTGTTAGTGACGCCTGGGAGAATGGGAGGAAGATTAAAACCCGTGTCAACCCGAGTCTGCTTACCAGCAGATGGCGAAGCGATGGTAAGAATCTCATCTCATATTTCCATCCTTACTTGTCACAATTTTTTTTATCTAACTTATCTCCTTTTTTCTTTTTTTCTGGTAGTGCTGCCTAAGGACTTTAGTGACCACTTGAAGGCTGGGCAGACCACTTGCTCCAAGCTAAATGCTTGGACTACTGAGAAGTGGGGAAATCGCTTCCACAATGCTTTCACCGGAGGAAATATAGCAAGGTCCTACATTTGGAATACAACTGACCGGAGGGACTTATCCTGGGAGGAACTAACCACCCCACCCCCTCCGGAAGTAATCCTCAGGAGAACAGATGCACCGGATGGGTCGTTTTATCTGCCTAGTAGAACTAAATACCCAAGCAAGATGAAGGGAAATAAAGGTAAAGGCAAGCAGAGTACGGTTGAAGGTAATCCTACCGAAGCAGAGAAAGCTGCCCCAACAAACCAAGAGGGGCCAGAACAAGGACAGATTGATGTCGCTATCTTACAAGTAGTGGAGCATGAAAGTACTAAAGAAGTGGTAGGATCTCCAAAATCCTCTAAGGCTCCTAAGAAAGATAGGAAGCGAGGAGCAGAAGGCAAGGACAAGGAGGCCAAGAAGAAGAAAACCTTCAAGGGTGATGAAATTTCCCTCCGACCTCCGGAGCCCCTTCCTCCTGTTGACCCTACTGACCCTACTCAAGCAGAAGACATTCCTGGTGACTTTCAAACCTGAGGGGGTACAGGAGGGGATATCAGCATTGATGGCGTTGATATCAGTGGTCTTGAAGAAATTGGTCTTTACTTCGAAAACCTCCCTAAAGATTATTTTACTGGGCCTTACCTCCCCCCCGATTTCTTCGAACATCGTTACCTTCAATGGAAAGTCCTTCTCTGTCTCAAGTGAAAGAGACGTCATAACTCACTTTATATTAAGTAATATTCAGCAATGCTTAATTTGGAGAAGCAAGTACGAGGTCAGTCAGCCATTATTAATGCCCTTAATTCTGAAAAAGAGAAATTGTCTGGCGACCTCCTCACTGTCAATAAAAATGCTGATGAGCAGTGAGCTGATCCCTCACCATCATGTAACTCGGAGAGCACTATTTGAGACTCATCGACCCCCAAGCATTGTAAGAGGGGTTTACTATAAGACTTCTTATAAAGAACATCTCTTAGGATGACGAAACCACGAGCCTTGTACTTTACTTTTCTTGCTATTGCTTTTTCCGGAGGCAAGATGCCATCTGAGAGATATTGAAGGATAGGAAATCTCCAATCTTGAGGCTGCTTTATCTGTATATTTAAACTTTCTTCTTCCTTATCCGGATTGAGTTGAATTAATGGGCATTCTTGCACATGTATCCAAGGGTAAGACTCAGAGTAGGCTATGGTTGCCAAGGAGTCTGCCAATGTATTTTCTGTTCGAGGTATGTGCTCATAAGTGACGCTTTCGAAATTGAGCGCCACTTCTTTGAGGATGAATAGATATTTAATCAGCTATTCTTTCTTAGCTTCGGACTGAACCTGTGCATGATGGATAAGAAGCTGAGAGTCGCTCATTAACCTGACTCTTTTGGCTCCACAACTGAGAGCCAACTTTAAACCAGCTATAGCAGCCTCATATTCGGACTCATCATTGGAAGCCCTGAATGCAAAACATATAGCCTGGTACATTCTGTCACCGTACGGAGAGGTTAAACATATCCCAACACCACAACCCATGGTACTTGATCCACCATCAGTCCGGACGACCCAGACATTTTTGTCTTTCAAACCAGTTTCTTGCTCAGTATCTCGATCTGAATGGAATTCAACTAAGAAATCAGCCACAGCTTGGGGTTTGACTGCTGTTCGAGAAGCAAAATCAATATCATAGTCTCCCAGCTCTACTGACCACTTGGTCATTCTACTTGAAATGTCAGCTTTTTGGAAACATTTTTCAAAGGAAAAGAGGTCCGGACGATGATAGAATGAGCCTAAAAATAGAGCCTCATTTTCCTTGCTGCAATCACCAGTGCCAACGCCAATTTTTCAAGCTTCAAATATCGTTTTTCTGCATCTATCAAGCTTTTGATGACGTAGTACACCGGACGGGGATAATTATCCACCTCTCTTACCAATACTGCACTTATTGCGCAATCAGAGACGGCTAAATACACATAAAGCATTTATCCATCAACAGGTTTAAACAAAGTCTTGGGGGAAGACAAATGCTTCTTAATTTCATCAAAGGCCTCATTACATTGTAAGGACCAGTTAAAATCCTTTGCATCCTTCAAAGTTTGAAAAAATGGAGCACACCTGTCCGAAGACCTTGAAATGAAAAGATTTAATACAGCCAGCCTCCTAGTCAATCGTTGTACTTCTTTAATATTTCGAGGAGGCTCCATTTGTAGTAAAGCATTAAACTGGTCCGGATTAGGTTGCATCATTTTCTCACTTATCACATACCCCAAAAACTTCCCGGACTGTACTCCAAAAATGCACTTTTCTGGATTTAACTTTAAATTTACTTTCACCAAGTTGGAAAAAGTTTTTTGGAGATCTACTAAGTGTAGCTCTTCGTCCACACTCTTCACCATCATATCATCGATGTAAACTTCCATGTTTCTTCCAATTTGATCAGCAAAGGCCTTGTTCACCGACCTCTGATAAGTAGCCCCAACATTTTTTAATCCAAAAGGCATCACCTTATAACAATGGAGGACCCTATCAGTAACAAATGTAGTATGTTCTTGATCCTTCAGATCCACTTGAATCTGATTATACCCGAAGAAGGCGTCCATAAAGGACAACAGCTTGTTTCCAGAAGTGGAGTCCACCAATTGATCAATTCGGGGGACCAGATATAAATCTTTTGGGCATGCCCTGTTGAGATCTGTGAAATCGATGCACATACGCCACTTACCATTCTTCTTCTTTACCAACACTGGATTGGCTGTCCATAAAGGGTACTGAGATTCCTTTATGTGCCCCATTTTAGTAAGCCGATCAACCTCTTGAACAATGACATCAACCTTTTCTTTAGAAAACGGTCTCCTCCTTTGCACAACATGTGCTATATCTCTTCGGATGGACAACTGGTGTGATATAATATCTGCTGGTACTCCGGTAACATCAGCATTGCACCAAGCAAAAATATGCTGATGGTCTTTCGAGAATTCTAACATTTTACCCTTTAATTCCGATGTCATCTTGGATCCTATCTTGACACTTTTTCCTTTAGCCAGAGAGTGTGTTTCAACTTCTTCAATCGGTATTAAAACTCCAGGGGTCTCTCTGGGTTCATCTATTTCACCCTCTCCCCCAGAGGGCCCCTCAAATTTCTATTCCTCATTGATCCGAACTGCCCCCAATGTCCGAGGGGCCAGTGCAGTTGCATAACATTCTCTTGCTATCTTTTGGCTGCTCCGAACAACTCCCACTTGTCCTTGCACAACATACTTCAAGCACTGGTGGACTGTTGAGGCCACTGCATGCATCATAGAGAGCCAAGATCTCCCCAGAATAGCATTATAACAAGTAGGACAATCCACCACAATAAACAGTATTCTACGCATCTTTTTAAAAGGGCATTTTCCCAACAAAACTTCCTCATCGAATTCTCCGATCACGTCTGCTGAGCTTCCAGTGAAACCCACAATTGACTATTCGAACGTTGAAGTACTGCTGGATTTTTCATTTTTTTGTAGGAAGTTAAAAAGAGAATATTGGCCGAACTGTCGGTATCCACCAAATTCGCCTTATATCATTGCCTCCAATGGATGCTCCAGTGACCACAATATCTTCATGTGGACCAGCAATATCCCTCAGATCATCCTCGTCAAAAACAATAAAAAGGAAAGGAATTTTCGATTGATAGGAGGTCATGCCTCCTTCAAGCTGGGTAGCTAAAGTATGAACGTGCCTCTTTCTTGATGAAGCAGTTGGTGCAGTCACGGTGTCCCCTCCGAATATTGTAAGTGATTCAAAAAAGTTAATAAGCCCAGACACCATATTTCAACGTTCCACAATAACACCCACTTTATTCCGGGGCGGATCAGGGTCCAAGTATTCAGACTCTACATCGAACCTCTCGATTATCACCATAGCCCCTTCTAGAGCCGATGTGCCTGCATTGTTTGGACCAACCCGATGAGCGTTATCAGGCCTATTTCCACTTCTTCTTTTAACATATGCTCCCAACTTTCCTCTTTCAATCAAATTCTGGACTTCTTGCTTCAAAGAAATACAATCCTCAGTGGTATTGCCAGTATCATTGTGATACTGGCAGAAACAATTGTTGCGGCTCTCCCTAGGAGACTGTAACGCAGCCGGCCTTCTATAGTGTACTTCGTCTTTCGTTTTGTCATAAATGGTGGCTACGTTTTCTTTCAACTCAGCAAACCACTCTGGTTGAACCCAAGGCCCTCGTTTATTTCTAGATTGTTGACTCTAGGCTGGTGCAGCTGGCTGAGACTGAGCTTTGGCTCTGTTATGACTCTGCCCGACCTCCATAGCCTTGTTTCCGGACTGGTTTTGGTTTGGATTTGGCGCAGCCGGAGCAGACCTCACCTACCCGTGCACCCTAGTTTTCTTTGTTTCATCGACATTAATCCGCTTTCCGACCTGATTCAGCAGACCTTCCCATGCCATGACATTTTTTGTGGTTACTGAATCAGCCAAGTTTCCAGGGTTTAAGCCCTGCCTCAGAGAAGCTATTGCTACTTGCTCGAAGCAATCAGCCAATCCATTTTTGGTATTCACAAAACGACTTATGTATTCTTTTAAGGATTTGTTTGGTTCTTGGGCCCAATGGATAATTGTGTCTCCATTGCCCTTTACTTCATTACTTATAACAAACTGCCTTCGAAAGGCTACCCAAAAAGTGTCAAAATTCCTGATACAGCCCTATGGTAGGCTATTATACCATTTCAGAGCACTCCCCGTAAAAGATTGGGAGAATTCCCTACAAAGTAATTTGTCGTTATCATCAAAATTCATCATGAAAATTTTGAACTGTTCCAAGTGGTTATCCGGGTCTTTACTGCCATCGTATTTTTCCATTTTTGTACTGCCAAACCTCTTAGGGAGGTTTCCGGACAGGATCTTGGAGGGCAATGGCGATTGTCTCCAATTCCGACCACGACTGAAAACGGTATCCTCATTAGGAGTTGCAAAGATACTTGGTTCATTTTGGAAGGCAAAAGGATCCATCACCATCCGATCTATGTGTCTCCGGCTATGAGACAATCCTTTGCCTATATGCCTCTTTAACCTTCCATGCCTATCCCTTTTTCTTTAATACTTCTTAACCAATTTTTGTTTCTTTTTAGAATGGCCCTCATCACTGTTGGACGACAAGGGCTCTTCAACTCCATCTTCATTTGAGGAGCTACTGGAAGATTCCGATTCTGAATCAGAGCTCTCCATTGGTTTAGACCGGTGAGACGTTTTTGAGCTAGCATGAGTCTTTTTTATACTCACATGGGTTTTTGAGGGCTCATGCTCTCTTGGGTTGTTAGTATGATGAGCAACTGACGCCTTTGATTTCTCTTTTATGCCCATCTTTGCCCTCTCTGCCCTTAGAGCTTCTATTTCAACTTTTAATCTATCTCGCTCCTCAATCGTGTATTCATCATTTTCACCCACCACTTCTGCCAAAGCTGGTGGTATTTCTTGCACGTCCGGATTTATCCGAATTGGTTTTTTCAGATGGTTTTGAATGCTAGATTGAGGCACCTTCTTGCTCCCATTGTGGTCGCCAATTTGGTGTGGTTTAATTTTGGTTGAGTGTAATTTTGTCCAAACTTTTGTGGTGTTTTAAAGGTATTTAATGTTTGGATGGATCGTAGTGAGAGAATTGAGCTGCCTGGTTGTATTTAATTTTCATTACCCTCATTAAATGAAAGTGGTTGGGTATTTATACCCTTAATTGTGGGCCACATGGGCTTTCGGGTTGACTTATGGATTCGGGTCGAGTTTAAAGACCTAAAAAAAACAGTCTGTTGCTAATGACAGTTACATCCGGACAGGTCCTTCGAATTGTGTTATAGCTTTATCCGGACTGAAAAAGGTTCCTTGAATTTAAACGGTTTCTTGCCAGAGTTCGTGGGACACGTGTGTCTCCCTAGTTCGTTATTTAGCCGTTTTTTCACCTAGAATTTCGCTCCCACCTTCTCTGAAAAGAAACCTCTTCATTTAATGAAGATGACATCAGCGTCGTTCCCTAATCATTGCAAATCCTTTCGAATTCTCCTAGGAATCAAAGCATCTTTTTGGGTGTTTACTATAGATTAATCACTTCTACATTGTTTTACCATCATCTTCATAATTACTTTGCTAATTTTCAGAGCTTTCTCTCTCAAACACAAATTCTTCTTTTTGGTTGTGAGTTTATGTTCACAGCTAGGAACGCTTTAATCAAAGGCGGGTGGCTTAATCTATCAGAGCTAGAAAAGGCACAAAAAATTGAACGGGAGAGGCGCATTGCTGCAGGCCTACCTACTTCCCCTATCGACAAACCAGTAATCTCAAACACAGAACCTGACCAAGGCTCCTCCTCAAACAGAAGTGTCAAACCGAGGAGATTGTTTCAAACCAACCTTTCTCCTATTGTTTCAGGCTCATCGGTTCAAGAATCAGAGCCCACTGTTGAACCAGGGCAAGCAGTTACCAGCTTCAAAAAGCCTTCCCCATTTATCGCCATGGGGTCAAATACAGATGTCTCTCCCAACAAATTAGTCGATCGAAGAAGAGGTTGCCTGGTAAAAGGGCAGGCTAAAAAAGGTACACCTTCCAGTCAGAGGTTAAGGACAGTGACAAAGGGTCAGAGGCAGCCATGAAAATACCTAAGGACAGGGTGTCCGGACCGAAGGCCACTAGCTCAAGCCTCCAAAGAGAAACCACCACATCTGAGCCCCAGCCGGAGGCTAGAGTCCAGGAAAGCATTGAAGCTCAACAATCCGTAGGTCAGACTGAACCAACTTCTAACTCCCTCCTCCCAAAAACAGCTGAAAACCCCTCCTCGGTAATGGAGGAAGTAATGGATGATTCTATCAAAGAGGCTCCATTCGAGTCCGAACCCTCCGAACAAAGTAGTGATGCTGTTGCTGCCAAGAAAGATAAAGGCAAAGAAAAAATATGCCTTAGGCACCCAGATCTACCAGAAATCCTTGAAGGAAAAGTTGGACCTTGTTTCCACAAGGTTAATGTTAAATATCTTCTTGCCTTACAAAAAATTACTTATGCTTTCATCCATACAGCCGAATTGGGCCGGATACGTACACAGTGGAGGATTCCGGAGAACGTGAAAATAAGAATCCCCATAGACCATGAAACCCCAATGGACTGCAAACTTAGTGAAGTAGTCATCTTCACTGAGCTTTTTAACTGGGGGCTAAGGTTTCCCTTAGACCCGGAGATAGTTAGGTACTTCCACCTTATCAAGCTTTGTCCAAGCCAACTGAGCCCTAATGTCTGGTACACTCTCATGGCCTGTATCATGGCCTCCAGGCTCTCCGGAATTCCTCTCCCAATGGAGGAATTCGCTTCTGTGGCCAGCCTCTGCAGAAACCACCACATTCCCTTCTATCACCTCAACATGGGTGATAATTATAAAGCAGTGGATGACCTGACTGAGTCAGAGAGAAATTGGAGGACAAAATTCTTGTTCATGAGTGGCGCTTGGGAGAACGGGAGGAAGATCAAAGCCGGAGTTAACTATAGTCTCCTCACCAGCAGATGACGAAGTGATCGTAAGAATCCCACCTTACATTCTCATTTTTATTTTTATCAAATTTGTTTAACTCACTGGTCTTGTCTCTTTTGTTGACAGAGCTGCCCAAAGACTTCAACGGTTATTTAAAGGCCGGGCAGACCACTTGTACCAAGATCAACACTTGGGTTGCTGAAAAGTGGGGAAACCGTTTTCATGACGCCTTTACTGGAGGAAATCTCGCAAGGTCCCATCTCTGGAACACTACTGGCCGGAGAGACTTGACCTGGGAGGAACTTACCACTCCACCCCCTCCGGATGTAGTCCTTAAAAGAACACATGCACCGAACAGGTCACTGTATTTGCCAGGTCGAGCCAAGGCCCCAATTAAGATGAAAGGCAAAAAAGGGAAAGGAAAGAAGAGAGTGGTTGAGGCTAACCCTACCGAAGTGGAGAAAACTGCTCCAATAAACCAAGAGGGGCCAGTTCCAAGTCAGATTGATGCTGCTCTACTTGAAGTAGTAGAGCATGAGAGTGTTAGGGAAGAGGCAGGATCTCCAAAACCCCCAAGGGTTCCTAAGAGAGACCGGAAACAGGGAGCAGAAAGCAAGGAGAGGGAGGCCAAGAAGAAAAAGACCTCCAGGGGTGATGAACTTTCTCTCCGGCCTACAGAGCCCTTTTCTCTTGTTGACCCTACTGATCCAAGAAGAGCAGAAGAGATCCCTGCTGACTTTCAAACCGATGAGGTTGGAGGAGGAGACATTAGCATCGACGGTGTCGACATTACAGGGTTTGACGGGCTTGGTGACTATTTTGCAAACCTTCACAGAGACGACTTTGCTGGGCTCTACCTCCCTCCGAGCACTTCGAACACTATTATTTTTAATGGTAAGTCTTTCACAGTTTCAAGTGAAAGAGAGGATATAACTCACTCTATATAGAGTACCGTTCAGCCAGTGTTGGTCTTGGAGAAGCAAGTACGAGGTCAGGCAGCCATTATCACTGCCCTTAATTCCGAGAAGGAGAAGCTATCCAACGACCTCCTCACTGCCACCCAAAATGTTGATGTTTTGAGGAGGGAAAACGAGGAGTTGAAGAAGAGCCAGGAGGATTGGACCTCAAAGGTTGAAACCTTAGAAGATACCATCAAAGGCCTCCGGGAAAAGCTGTTCGGGTTAGAGAAAGATCTCACCTCTTCAAAAGAGGAGACGAAAACCAAGGATCAAGTCATTCTTACTTTGACCAACGACAAGATCGCACTCGAGGATTCGGTGTCCAAGGCTATAGAGGAAAAATATGATCTGCTAAGGGAGCAAGAGGCAAAAATCCAGGAAAAGATTGATGCTTATGCCAACAACGTGATTGACAGTCAAGAAGAGATGTATGCCAAGGTGAAGTCGGACATGGTCTTACTTTTTCACGAGAAGATTCCGAAGAGGAATCTGGGAGACTTATGGTCTTTTGTAGAGTATCCAGACCTTCCCTTTCATACAATGGCTGAGGGTGACAGGTTTGATTTCTCCAGTGCGTCCTCATCCGATGAAGAAGAGAACACCGAGGAGACCCCCAGTGAGGAGAATGATGACCCCAAGAAGAAGAAAGCAAGTGAGGCTGAGCTGTCTTCAAAAGCTCAGTCTTAAAATATCAATTATCCTTTGTTTTTTGTTTCGACTGAACTAAAGTCCTTGGAAGGCCAAGGCATTTTTGTAACTGTGTCCGGTGTTTGATCGGACAGATCTGTTTGTTTTGAAAACTTAAAGTCCTTGGATGGCCAGGGAAATTCGGTTATTTTAATAGATGTTTTTATTTTGCCTAGCTCTTTGCATTCTTTCATAGTTTGTTTCAACTTTGGTGGCTAGTGTTTAAACAGCCCTTAGTTATTTCATAAACATTCTAAAGCGAGAGTGTTTAAATTCTCCGATGACAAATGTTTAAGTAGTCATCATTCCTTTAATTCAATCCGGCCGGTGTTAAACAAAAATTTGACAAGAATCAAAGTAAGAACACTCCGAATTTTTAAGAAGGCATCAAATTTTATAAAAAAGCCCGGACACCTCACTAAAACCTCCCCGCGCCACCAGGGTAGGTAAGAGTATGCCCCCAAGTATTTACATGGATTTTTAAACAAGTAAATATTTACATAGTTTCTACTCCAAGTACATCCGGAGGTGTTCAACATTCCAAGGGTGATTCAAAACCCTTCCATCCTTGTCTTCTAGCCAGTATGTCCCAGGTTTAAGCCTTTCAATGACCGTATAAGGTCCTTCCCAAGTTGGTGCTAATTTGTCGAGCAGCTTCTCATTAATGTGTAAGAAGACTTTCCTTAACACCTTATCCCCCGGCTGAAAATCTCTTCTTTTAACTCTGGAAGCAAACCTGCTTCTCATCAAACCCTGATAGTGTGCAGCTCTAAGGTGAGCCTTAACTCTTCTTTCCTCTATCAAATCGAGTTGACTTCGGATAGCCCCCTCGTTAGCGTGTTCGGAGAAGTTATGAACTCGAAATGAAGGGAGAGTTGCTTCTATGGGAGCTATGGCATCCATCCCATAGACCAAGGCAAAAAGTGACTCTTGTGTCGCAGCCCCAGGTGTAGTCCGGTAGGCCCATAAAACCTCTTGTAAATAACTAGGCCATTTTCCAGCAGCCCCTTCTAAATTCTTCTTTAATCCGGATAGTATAGTCCGGTTAGCCACTTCAACTTGACCATTTGCTTGTGGGTGGAAAGGTGAAGAGAAACAATGCTGTATACCTCTATAGGCACATAAACTTTCTATTTCCTTGTTGTCGAACTGTGGCCCATTGTTTGTTGTTATCTTCTGTGGAATGCCAAATCTGCAACATATATTGGACAAAATGAATTTTATGACAGCTTTTGATGTTGTACCTACCAACGGGGCTACTTCAATCCACTTCGAAAAATAATCAATAGCAACAATTATTGTCCTGCATCCTCCGGATGCCATAGGTAGAGGTCCCACCAAATCCAACCCCCATCGAGCAAAGGGTATAGGCTCAGAAATTGACTCTAAAGGGATGGCTGGGATATGTATTTCATTGCTATATCTCTGGCATGAGTCACACCTCCTCACCAGCTCCTTAGCATCTTGCATTATAGAGGGCCAATAATAACCAACCAATAAAACTCTCCTTGTTAGAGCCTTGAATCCACAGTGAGTTGATCCTTCACCATCATGTAATTCGGAGAGAACTATTTGAGATTCATCAACCCCCAAACATCGTAAGAGGGGTTTACTGTAAGACTTCTTATAAAGAACATCTCTTAGTATGATAAAACCACGAGATTTGTACTTCACGTTTCTTGCTATTGACTTATCCGGAGGCGAGATGCCGTCGGAGAGATATTGAAAGAGAGGAAACCTCCAATCATGGGGCTACCCCATCTGTATATCGAAGCTTTCTTCCTCCTTACCCATATTGAGTTGAATGGAAGGGCACTCCAACACATGGATCCAAGGGTATGATTCAGTATAGGCTATGGTTGCCAAGGAGTCTGCTAGTTCATTTTATGTTCGGGGTATGTGCTCATAAACAACACTTTTGAACTTAAGTGCCACATCTTTGAGAAGAAGTAAGTATTTTATTACCTGCTCCTTTTTGGCTTCAGATTGACCTTGTGCATAATGGATAAGAAGCTGGGAATCACTCATCAACTTGACCCTTTTGGCCCCACAAATATGAGCTAACTTTAAACCAACTATAGCAGCTTCATACTCGGACTCATTGTTAGAAGCCCTAAAAGCAAAACATATAGCTTGGTACATTTTGTCACCATACGGAGAGGTCAAGCATATCCCTGCACCACATCCCATAGTACTTGACCCACCATCCGTCCGGACAACCCAGACCTTTTTATCTTTCATCTCAGTTGTTTGCTCTGTATCCCTATCTGAGTGGAATTCAACTAAGAAATCAGCCACAACTTGGGCTTTGATTTCTGTTCGAGGAGCAAAATCAATATCGAAGTCCCCCAGCTCCACCGACCACTTAGTCATTCTACTCGAAATATCAGCCTTTTGTAACACGTTTTTAAGGGGATAGGATGTCCGAACAATAATAGGATAAGCCTGAAAATAAGGCCTCATCTTTCTAGCAGCAATCACCAGGGCTAGTGCTAACTTTTCAAGCTTTAGATAGCGTTTTTCTGCATCTATCAAGCTCTTGCTGATGTAATACACCGGACGGGGATAATTATCCACCTCCCTTACCAATACAGCACTGATGGCACAAGTGGAAACTGCCAAATACACGAAGAGTGTCTCTCCGTCAACAGGTTTAAATAAAGTCTTAGGGGATGATATATGTTTTTCAATCTCATCGAAGGCCTCATCACATTGTGACGTCCAGTCAAATCCCTTGGCACCTTTTAAAGTTTGAAAAACGGGGCACATCTGTCCGAAGACCTCGAGATGAATCGATTTAAAGCAGCCAACCTCCCAGTCAACCGTTGTACTTCTTTAATATTTCGAGGAGGTTCTATTTGAAATAAAACATCAAGCTGGTCCGGATCAGGCTGTATCCCTTGCTCACTTATTATGTACCCTAGGAATTTTCCGGACTGTACTCCGAATACACACTTTTCAGGATTTAGTTTCAAATTCACTTTTACTAAGTTGGTAAAAGTTTCTTGGAGGTCTGCCAAGTGTAGCTCTTCGTCCACACTTTTAACCATCATGTCATCGATGTATATTTCCATATTTCTTCCAATTTGATCAGCAAAAGCTTTGTTTACTAACCTCTGATAGGTAGCCCCAACACTTTTTAACCCAAATGGCATCACCTTGTAACAATGAAGGCCCCTATCAGTGACAAACGTAGTATGCTCCTGATCCTCCGGATATACTTGAATCTGGTTATACCCGGAGAAGGCATCCATGAAAGATAGTAGCTTATTCCCAGACGTAGAATCTACCAGCTGATCAATCCGGGGAACAGGGTACAAATCCTTTGGGCAAGCCCTGTTGAGATCTGTGAAACGATGCACATGCGCCACTTGTAATTTTTCTTTTTCACCAAGACCGGATTGGCTGTCCATAAAGGATACCGAGACTCCTTATTGTGCCCCATTTTAGTAAGCCTGTCGACCTCTTGAAAGATGACATCAGCCTTTTCTTTGGAAAAAGCTCTTCTTTTTTGTACCACAGGTGCTATGTCTCTTCGAATGGACAAGTGGTGTGATATAATATCGGCTGGAACCCCGGTAACATCAGCATTGCACCAAGCAAAAACATGCTGATGGTCTTTTAAGAACTTCAGCATTTTACCCTTCAGTTCGGATGCCATTTTGGACCCTATCTTAACATTTTTTACTTCTTCCAAAGAATGTGTTTCAACTTCTTCAACCGGTATTAAAACTCTAGGGGTCTATCTGGGGTCATCAATTTCACCCTCACCCCCAGAAAGCCCCTAAAACTTCTAATCCTCATTGATACGAACTGCTCCCAACGTCCGAGGAGCCAGTGTTGTTGCATAACACTCTCTTGCAATCTTTTGGCTGCTCCGAACAACTCCCACTTGTCCTTGCACAACATATTTCAAACATTGGTGGACTGTTGAGGCCACTGCATGGATCCTAGAGAGCCAAGACCTCCCTAGAATAGCATTATAACAAGTGGGACAATCCACCATGATAAACAGTATTCTAACCATCTTCTTAAAAGGGCCCTTGCCCAACAAAACTTCCTCTTCAAACTCCCCGATCACATCTGCTGAGCTTCCAGTGAAACCCACAATTGATCTGTTCGAACGCTGAATTACCGCAGGATTTTTCATCTTTTTGTAGGAAGTTAAAAAGAGGATATTGGGTGAACTCCCAATATCCACCAAAATTCGTCTTATATCATTGCCCCCAATGGATGCTCCTATGACAAAAGCATCTTCATGAGGACCTGCTATATCCCTCAAGTCATCCTCGTCGAACACAATGAAGGGAAATTGAATCTGTGATTGATAGAAAGTCATGCCTCCTTCCAGTTGGGTAGATAATGTATGAACGTGCCTCTTCCTTGAAGAAGCAATAGGTGCTGTCATGGTATCCCCTTCGAAAATTGTGAGTGACTTAAAAACGTTAATAAGCTCGGACACTGTTTTACAACATTCCTCAATGGCACCCACTCTGTTTCGAGTTGGATCAGGGTCCAAATACTCCGACTTTACATCGAACCTCTCAACTATCACCATAGCTCCTTCCGGAGCGGATGTGCTTGCATTGTTTGGACCAGGCCGATGAGCATTATAAGGCCTATTTCCTCCTCTTCTTTTAACATAAGCTCCCAACTTTCCTCTTTCAATCAAATTTTGGACTTCTTGTTTAAAGCGATACAATCATAAGTGGTATGGCCAATGTCATTATGGTACTGACAGAAGAAATTGTTACGATGCTCCCTAGGGGATTGTAGTACAGCCGGCCTTCTATAGTGTACTTCTTCCTTAGTTTTGTCATAAATAGTGGCTACACTTTCTTTTAACTCAACAAACCACTCCGGTTGAACCCAAGGCCCTCTCTTATTTCTAGATTGCTGACTCTGGGCAGGCGCAGCTGGCTGAGACTGAGCTTTAGCTCTATTATGACCCTGCCCGGCCTCCCTTGCCTTGTTCCCGGACTTATTTTGATTGGGGTTTGGTGCAGCCGGGGCAGACCTCACCTGCCTGTGCACCCTAGTTGTTTTGGTTTCATCAACATTAATTTGTTTCCCAACCTGATTCAGTAGACCTCCCTAAGTCATGGATTTTTTCCGGGTCACTGAATCAGCCAAATTTCCAGGGTTTAAGCCATGCCTCAAAGATGCTATTGCTACTTGCTCAAAGCAATCAGCCAACCCATTTTTGGTGTTTACAAAATGACTTATGTATTCTTTCAGTGATTCGTTCGGTTCTTGGGCACAATGGATAATTGTGTCCCCATTTCCCTTCAACTCCTTACTTCCAACAAACTGCCTCCGGAAAGCCACCCAAAAGGTATCAAAATTTCTGATGTACCCCTGTGGTAAGCTGTTATACCACTTCAGAGCACTCCCCGTAAAGGATTAGGAGAATGCTCTACAAAGCAACTTGTCGTCGTCATCGAAATTCATCATGAAATTTTTGAATTGTTCCAAGTGGTTGTCTGGATCTTTACTGCCATCATATTTCTCCATCTTCGTACTATCGAACCTCTTAGGGAGGTTTCCGGACAAGATCTTGGAAGACAATGGAGATTGTCTCTAATTCCGGCCACAACTGAAAACGGTATCCTCATTGGGAGTTGCAAAGATACCTGGTTCATCATGGAAGGCAAAAGGATCCACCAGCATCCGGTCTACGTGTCTCCGGCTATGAGATGATCCTTTGCCTATATTCCTCTTTAACTTCCCATGTCTATCCCTTTTTCTTGAATACTTTTTAATCAACTTTTGTTTCTTTTTAGATCGACCCTCATCGCTGCTGGAGGACAAGGATTCTTCAACTCCATTTTCGTCCGAGGAGCTACTGGAAGACTCTGAGTCTGAATCAGAGCTCTCCACTGGTTTGGACCGGTGAGAATTTTTGTAGCTAGTATGAGTCTTCTTCGTACTCACATGGGTCTTCGAAGGCTCATGTTCTCTAGGGTTGTCAGTATGATGAGCAACTGATGCCTTTATCTTCTCTGTTATGCCCATCTTTTCCTTCTCTGCCCTCAGAGCTTCTATCTCACCTTTTAATCTATCACGCTCCTCGATGGTGTATTCATCATTTTCTAACACCACTTCAAGAAAAGCTGGTGGTACTTCTGGTGCGTCCAGATTCATTCAGACTGGTACTTCTGGTGCGTCCATCGTGCTCCCACTGTGGTCGCCAATTTGATGTAGTTTATTTTTGTGCGAGGGTAAATTTGTAATTTCTGTTTAGAGTTTTGTGGAGTTTTGTGAGTATTTAATGTTTGGGTAGAGTGTAGAGGGAGAATTAAGCAGCCTTATTGTATTTAATTTTCATTACCCTCATTTAATGTTGGTGGTTGGGTATTTATACCCTTATATTTGGGCCTTCTGGGCTTTCGGGTCGTGTTTAATGGACCCGGGTCGAGTTTAAGGACCCATTAGTTCTAAGTAAGAGAATAAGCAGCTTAGTCAAGAAGTGATTAGGTTTTAAGTACTTTAGTTCTGTTCGAACAGTCCAATGGATGATGGTGTCCGAACTGCCCCTGTCCGGTTAGGTAGACACTGTCCGAACTGACCCTGTCCGAGGTGATGGCAGAATCCGGACTCATCAGTACTAATCATCTAAAGTTTGATGAAATACAAATAACCACGCTATTTTAAATTTAAAGTATTGATAATCACCTAGATTTTTTAAAATACCAGTCATACCCTTGTTTTGTTACTATGCTCTCAATGTATTCTCCGAATCTTTCTTCTTTGCTGGATTCTAGTTTTCTTTTTTCGTTCTATCAATCTCTGTTTCAATTTACGATCACTTTTATGTTATTCATTCGATCCATTTCTTCTACAATTTGAGTTCCTTTTTTTGTTCTTCTGTAATTATAGATCACTTATCAATTCACATGTGATTTTTGTTTTTTGTTTTTGTTATTTTTGTTAGTGTCAAGTATTATATTATTTTTTATGATTAAATGATTTTTTTGGCTATGCCGATTCTTTGATTTCATACATCCACATAACCTTTTTTGAAAATTATCTAAAAAGACTGATTTTAGGAAAACAAATTTTGAGTTTGTGGTTTTTATAGGTTTGGTTACATAATTATGTTCATTTGAGTTGCATAATTAGTTCGTGTAACCGAGTTGCGTAATTATTTTTAATTTGGTTTTGTAATTAGTTACTGTATTTGGTTACAGAAGTAGTAAGTGTTGTTATGGTGTGTAATAATTTTCTTTTCTTTTTGTATTTTGGTTACAAAAAATGTGAAAGTTGAGTACAAAAATAGTTTGAACTTATATTTTTTTTTATTTGTAGGTTTCAATATCTTTATTGGTTATTTTTGTTCAAAAAAACCAAGTTTTCATTCGTTTACTTAGTACTTTTGAAAGTTATGGAAGTACAGTTGATTTCATAACAGGCAAGTGGGATTGGCTGGTTATGGGTTATTTTAACTTCAATTATTCATTTGGTGAATATAAAAATTGTTTCTTGTCATGTGAAGATGACTTTATATCATTGGTTACATTTGCTGGCCATAGTAAAGGTCAAGATATTATTATTAAAATTTTTGAAACTGTTGAAGCTAAAATTTTAGGTATTGATGGTACTGATTTGGATAAAGTATCATTATATATTGATTAGATAATTGACGATAATATATCCATTGGAGAACTTACTTAAGATATTCATTTTTATGAACATAAGAAAAAACAACTTGTTACTAGAAGTTGGGTTGATGGTATTCAAAGTGTAAGACAAATGTTCAAAGGTTGTATTACATCTTTGTGTCTTGCTTTATCTCAATCTGTTATCGAGCATGGATTTACTTATAAATTCATTCGTAATCAGAAAAATAATTAAGCGTTCATTGTTAGATAAAAGAGAGCAAATGATGTCCATGAAGTCTATATGCTTCAATTGATCATTCAAATTGATATATGGTTATAGAAATATAAGTTGGTGATCGTAAGTGTTATCTTGGTTTCTTGAACAAAAATAAAAATCATTTGACGTTCGATTTGATATCAAACGACATAAGCGATGAAATTAGATTAAGAAGTGATATTACTCTAAAAAGTTCAGTCCGTTGTTAAATCTGATTATGGTTTCTATATTTCTTATCGCATGTCATAAATTATTTTTAAAAAAGCTAGAAGAGAAGTTTACAAAGATAGTTCTACTTCTCTCGACTTGTACAAATGTCATTTTAAGGCCTTAAAGAGTGTGACCATCCTAAATAATTTTCTATTGGAGTATGATTATGATGGAGGAAATCATTTTTAAACGATGTTTATAGCTTATAGAGCTTGTCATCAAGGTTTTCACTCTGGCTATTCCATTCTCTTTACGGTGGTACATGTTTTACCAGTACACATCAAGAGATTTTACTTTCTGCAATATTTAAAGATGGTAACAATGGTAAGTTTTATTTTATAAAAAATATGTGTAAATACATATTTTTTGGTACAAATTACTATGTTAATTGGTTGCATAATTACGTACAAACCGGTAGTGTAATTAAATTCATGTTGTAGAATTAGTTTGATGTTATGAAAATACATAATTATTTTGTGGTTGCATAATTACGTATTAACCCGTTGCATAGTTATGCTTTAATTGGTTGTATAGTTTTTTTATGGAATTAAAAATCATATAATTGGTTTTAAATTACTTTAAAGTTTTTTCTAGTTGCATTGGCTTTTGTTGGTGATGGACATTGTGATACTTGGTAATGGTTTTTGGAAAGATCAAAGCCTCATTTAATTGGTCATCAAATTGATTTTATATGTGATCGTCATGTAGGTATAGTTAATGGTGTCCTAAGTGTTTTCCCTGATTGCTATAATTCATAATATCTTTATCATCTTATTTAAAATCAGAAGCACGTGTTGGGACATTCACCAATGGATTTAAGAATGAAGATGGTCAAGATTTTGAAATAGTGTGCTTATGCGCCCACTGCGAGTTTATTCGATTTACATTTCCATGAATTCCTTAAGAAGATGGCTAGAAATCACTTACCTTCATGGAAAACCTTCCTCTTAAAAAGTATGTAGGTGCACTTTGTTTAGGTAAACGTTATGGTTCAACGGCTTCTAGTCCAACTAAGTATTTTAATAATCAAATTAAAGAATTTGTAGCCTCCATATTTCAGAATTATTGGACCCAATAAGGATAATGCTTATGATCCATATGCCAAAGCGTTAATTTGATTGTTTATGTTCGAATAACGAGCTTTGTTCTGATATTGAGAAGAAGATTAAAAGAAATGTTGGATAATATCGCGTGTGGATTGAACAATCGTCTACTGAATTATTGTTTGAAGTTCATTCAGAACTGGTTATGGTTGTTGATATTTCGAACCACAAATGTACTTGTGGTATATTTACCATAAATTCATTGTCCATATGCTTATGTTGTTATATTTAGTATCCAAGGGAATCTTTCGATATAAAGTCACAATATTACAATTTCTTATAAGAAAACTTACTCTCTAGGCATACCAACTTTATCAAATTTTGGTGAAGCTTTTAGTTCAATCTATCTCTAGTTGTACTTTCACCTAGCTTGAAAAGAAGAATTGGAAGATCTAAGAAGAAACGTATTCTATCCCAAAATGAAAAGTTTCTTCATAAAGTAAAGTGCGGATGTTGTAAAAAACATGGTCATAATAGAAAATTTATTAATACAATATAAACAAACAATGTATATTTTATAATTGGATGTGTTTCTAAAAAAAATATTATATTTTCTTAAACACTCTAAAAATTTGATATTTTTATCTATGAAAGTAATCATTGTTAGTTGATTGCGTAATTATGTTATAACAGGTTGTGGAAAAAGAGTGATTGTGAAATAATACAAGTGTAATTGGGTGCGTAATTACATATAACGGGTTGGGGAATTACATTATAACTGGATGCGTAATAATATTGTGGTTGCGTATAGATATTTGTTATGAAAAATACAACTGTAATTATAGTACAAAATTAGGATTTAATTGGTTGCGTAATTATGTGTTACATGATTATTTGAAAAGTATAGAAATAAACGATAAAAAAATTTAATACTCCAAACAAAAAGGAATGTAGTTATAGACATACATTTTTTTAAAAAGAAAATAATTCTGACTTCGACAGACGAACATCGACCACTATCTTATTGTATATTCATGCTTAAGAAATAAACCAGATGTTTTGTACTATTCGGTTTGACGTTTTGTGGAAATATGTTAGTTGGGTGCATAAATATGTTGAAATTTATTGTATAAATTCTTTGTTAGGTTTGAAAAAATGGGTCTAGAAATTAATTGTTGGTTGGGTGCGTAAATACACTAAATTTGGTTGTGTAAAACGATCTTTTAGATTTGAAAAAGAAAAAGAAAATGGGTATAAAAATGGCTGTTAGTTGTATGCGTAAATACGTTGAAACTGGTTGCGTACAAAAAATCATTATGAACGTTTGAATATATATACAAGTACTTCATGAGTTACTAACAGTATTTTTTGTTGCGTAAAAAGACATACAAATCATTAAAACTAAACACGAATAATTATTAGGTGATGCATACTATTAGACTAACACATCAATTTTAAATTAAAGATGAAATAAAATGATTTATTCGAGAAAACCTAATTTAGTAGTTGATTTATGATGAATTGTTTGAGAATTAACTCAAATTTGTTGCAAAAATCTGTAATATGAGAGATTTGGGAGTTTCAAATTAAAAAAAAGCATCCGCAAGCATGAGGAAAAAAACTTATAGTTCTTGTTTTTTTATCCAGAGAATATTGTTCGAAGAAATTATGTTGCAAGTAGTTTATGATAAACCTGAAAATCTGAATAATTGTTGATACTTTATTATCAGTTCAGATATCGCTGGAAGCGTATCACCATTGATTCTGATATTATTCGAAGTACATTTCGGATAAACCGAATAAAAACTCATGGATGAACAATAGCTTGAGTGGAACAATGACTCAGCTATGTACCTAACATCTTATTTCTTAGGATTGAACGCTCGAATGATTGATTAGACTATAAGATGCAACGCGCACAACTCATGGATCAGAGAAAAATAATATAAATACGACCCAATTTTACTTTTGAACTAAGTTTTACAATCACCACTTTTGATCTTAATCGGATGGTTATTGATAACATTGAGAATAAATTTTGTTCAAGTAAAATCAATATCAACCAACTAATATAACAAAAACGATATTTAAATAATAAAAATCATATTTATTTTATTAAACAATTAAATCAATTTATAATATTTAAAACATGTATACAATTAGTGATTTAATTTTTTTATTAAACAATTTATTAGTTTTATGTTATATTATTATGATTTATTTTTTACCACAGTAACTATACATACAATTATATAACTCTTCTTGTAGTTAAAATATTAAATATATATAAAAAATGGTTCGTATAACACACAAAACATTTTCCTACGGTAGGCTATAACCCTATCACAAAATACAACAAATCCGAAAAGTGAACCGCCGTAAAATAAAAAATACAGATTCAGAAAATTGAGACTATCTAATAACCAGAAAAAAACATCCTTAAAATAAGCTAAACGATCCACGAGCATTAATCTGGACAATGGGATTGCTGAACCGGACCATAGGGGTATATCCTAAACGTTCAAAAGAGGTTTGGGTTTGGGACAGTATGATGTTGAAGTTTGGTAGTTGTCAATGTTTGCATTGAGATGTTGGGCTGGAGATAGATAATGTTAAGGTTTAAATTGGTTACATGAACTAGAACTGGACGTGGATCGGTTTCGAGAAACTAATTAGCCATAACCAGACGCATCATAAACTCGACACCATCAGTATGTAACAAGGGGCTAAGGTGTTTTTGGTGTAACCTGGTCCCTTCAAAAATTTTCCACGGGAGAAAGAGCTGCGTGGAGGATGATTTTTCCGTACAGAGAAATAGTTTGTTGCAGTTAACCATGACTTTGCAAGGATGCATTCCGTTGAGAAAAACAAAGTAAAATGGTCCAGATTACTGTTTTTTGAATTTTACATTGTATTGTAGTAGCAAAAAATGACAGAATAAAATATACTACGTCAAAAAAAAAGACAACTGTTACGGTTTGATAAAGAACATTTAAGGGCTTAAGACCTCACATACTAGGATTGTAGCAGACTATCAATACAAAATCCATCACACAAAGAACAAATGAGCAGCGAGTAACATCCACTCAATGAATGGTCTAATTTTATTTGAAGAACAACAATGGTGAAATTTGTGGGATTTTTTTATGAGTCTTTTCTTATAATGAACATTAATTATTTTTGGACAAAACTACTATCCGTATTGTATTTGGACTTTTCTCATATTTGGGTAGGCTTTTGCTCATTAATTATGTGTTTTTCACAAGACAAATATATATTAGTTTTCGATCTTCATTCTCCTTGTCAGAGTTTTTAAATAATTCTTCAATTTCTGCGTCATTTCATCCAGTCTACCTACGAGATGAAGGTTTCGGATGTGAAAGTGGCTTGGTTAACTATTACGTTACCTTTGTCATAGGGTGGTCATGAAATTCTAGACTTAACAACCTGGAATCAAGCAGCCTTCCTCAAACACTTGTGGTTCATAATTAGTAACGATAACTCAATATGGTGTGACTAGATTCACTATGAGAAGATCAAAGACAAAAATTTATGGTATTTAAAGATTGGATCTTCTCCCTCATGGAGTTAGAGGAAAAATTTAAATCTTAGGCCACTTAATAGCAAATTTTACAATGGGATGATTGGTAACGAGGAGAATACCTCCTTCCGGCATGACCCGCGACTACTATCTACCTCTTTTGTAAACCAATATAGGAAAAATACTATTCGTGAGTCTAGACTAGGTAACAATCTCAAAGTTTTTGATATCCTCCTAGATGATCTATGGAATTGGTCGACGCAATTAAGGTCTACAAATGTTAAAAGCATTAAAACTTATACGGGATCAACCATCTCATTCTCTCTCTCCTTCCTCCTGGTATCAACTATATTTATATGCATGGTTCGTCCGCCAAGATTAAGAACGTTAAATGCACAATTAAATATACTTATGATATAATGTGTATGCACACTCCCATAGCTGGGTGAATGGGGTTATTTTGGCATGAATATAACATCCCCTACCATTATTAATCTTTTAACTTGATATATTAGGTAAGTGATCTAGAGAGGACAAGCTCATTAACGGGGTATAAACTCCTATCTGTGTGATGTACAATTCTGATGATGAATCTAACAACGATATCATTTATGAGTGTGCTTATACTCCGGGGATCTGGACTGCTACCAACACCAAACTCGGGTTCATCATTTATAAAGAGAATTAACATTCATGGTATGGGGTGACTTCAAATTTTCCTTCCTCTAGATTCAACCAGTTTTGGCATGCCTACTTTGGTACGATCATTTATCACATTTGGTGACAAAAGAACTCAAGAATTGTTTGCTCTTGTCCTGCCTTCGCTTCTCCTGTGTTGCACCGAGTGTTTTCCGACGTTTAGATTCATTGGATCCAAGATTGTTTGAATGATGTAATCTTTTGACTAGTCATTCACTTAATTTGTTAGTTGCAGGCCGCTCCCCGTTTTTATGGATGTTTCAGTTTATTTTTTTCTTATGTTGTCTCTCCTCTCGTAGGCTTCAGTTAGGTCTCTATTCTTTTGTTTGCCCCTTTGGTATTGCTTTACTTTGCACCTATCTTCCCTCCCATTTGAAGAATATATTGTATTCGATTGGTTTGGTGTCCTAGGATATCAAAGCACAACATTTTGGTGTATTTTTTACCTTTTTAATGTTTTTGAATCTTGTTGACATTCATACATTTATCGACTTTGTTATTGTTCCTTGGTCATCTTTATGTGGATCTAATGTATTTGATGTACCCTGGCCCACTTTGTTTAGATTCAACCGCAACCTCTATATACTTATTTTTAACAAAATGTAAATCCACCAGGGTATACCTCATTCATATGTATAAACACTATTTTTATTTAATTTAACGCTTTATTTATTACAAAAAGAAAAAACATAGTGAAGCAAATGTTGAATAAAAAATTAGGAATTGTACAACCCATACATAAATGGCAAGGAATACATAGGTGAAGATTGCACTCCAAAAACATAATTAATAAATCCCACGACAAATTAATGTGCATACAAAGAAGAAAGATCTTCAGGTTAAGGGACATGAAGAAACCTTTTGAAAAATAAAATAAAAAATAAAGGTAACCAATCCCCCGAGTCAAGTATGGGTGTGAAAAGATTATTTCGTGATCAAATTAATCTGTACGAGTATCCATCTTGTAGGAAGCCTAATCACTACAGATTCTAAAAACTACTATTACTCTCCCAGATGATGAAAGATCAACTTCATCAGAAATATTATATTGTTTCCCCATATGTTTTCCAATCATAAAGCAAGAAATGTTCTAGATGATCTTCATCGCAAATGATAAAAGTACTTATTATTTTTTTTTCATTTCGAAGTAATATAGGGGTATCCACATCGATAATATTGCCAAATACGTTATTCCTTTGGAAAAAAAATATTTGTTACACCAACAACATACAATTGGTTTATGTACTTCTTTTCTTTCTGCAAAAATAAGTTTGTTTCCTCATGGGAGGTTTTGACCGCTAATATATTTTTAACGAGGTAGAAATAGGTTAATTATAACCGAGCTCTTTAAGTCACAATAGTTTGACAAGTGGTTATTGGACTTGACATGCGTAATATCAGGGGAAAATACATACTAAGTACTTTTTGGCCAAACCTATTACTATCTAGTACCCAAAAATGGGTTAATGCTCACTTAATACCCATCTCATTAAACATATCCACTTTTAATATCTAATTTTTTTTAATACCATAATTACCCTCAACCTAGTATATAAGGGTTAATTTGTGAAAAAGGACCCTTTTGGCTACAGTACCTTCTCTATTACTTTTGAATTTTGAATTTTGTATTTATTAGCCTCTCTCTCATTTCTCCTAACCTAACAAACAACCCATTTTTCAAGAACGTCTGTTCGTTTCAAAAAACGGCGACGTGTCACACTCTTTCCGGCGACCCTATCTAACCACCGACGAACTATCGTAATCACCGGTGAACCATATAAACACCGTCGACCAGCGTTCCGATCACCGACGAACTGTTTTTTCGACGAACTCTGCAATTTCAGGTCAACTGTTCCAGAGTCAGTCGAGTCAGTCTCCTAGCTCCATCATTTTCCATCGAGTCAGCCTCCTAGCTCCACCGGTGCACCGTTAAAGTCCGTCGACCTCACCGTTGAAAGCATCTCCGACGTCACAACAGTAAGGTCAGTATCGTTTACCATTCTCAACTGCAAAATCGTTTTCCATTTTCGATCTTGATAATAGAATCACTGGCGTAGTTAATGTACGTTAATGGCAGGAAATCGATTAGTTTCTGTTTCTGGTCGATTCAAAGCATCGATACCGGCTCCGATAACATTCCGGTAAGAAATTTCAGTTTTCCACCTCTATTATATAGGTTGCGATTTCTGTTTTGATATTATATGTTAGATTTTGCGATGTTTGGGTAGATTTTGCTGCTTATTATTGCTAGATTGGTATAGTATTGACTGTGGCTCTATTTTTGTGTGTCGTTGCTATTCTAGCTAAGACTCACATATAGTCTTTGCGATTTATGCATATAATTTATGGTTGCTAGATGAGAGTGTAGATATTGCGATTTTAATGCAGTGATTGATAGATTAGGTTACATACCTTGCGATTTTAGTTATGAGAGATTGCTAGATGTCTCAAACATATACCATTTATACATGTACTTATCTCTGTAACACATTCAGCTCTTGTACGCTGCCCTACAACAAACTAACCAAACTCCTACAATTCAGGATACACAATGTCGAAACCAAAAGTTTGTATTTTCAAATTTGGTCACGAAACAGCTATTGTTCCGCTGTCCGAATTCGAAAATTTCGAGTCTTTTCAACAGTACGTTGACGAAACATGGAAGGGTCTTGTTAGAGGCAACTAGAGCAGTAATCAAAATAATTGTATGTTTTATAAGGAGACCGATTTTATTGGGTTGGAATGTTACCTTGATGTTGAGCATCTGAAGAGTGTTAGTTTTCTTATCGAAGAACATGTTGCTGATAAAGGGTCCGCCATTAAACGTAAACAACCTGTTCAACTGTTCGAAGAATCCTCGCATATGCAACGAACTAGCGGTGAAAGCAGTAGCTGTTTGGCGATTTCAACCCCCACAAAAGGCATCTAGCTACAACTGGATGGGCAGAAGCTATCATCGGTGCCAAGGGGGTGATCGTATTGGCAAATTTCTAAGCAATTTGCCACCAGAAAAATGGGCTCAGGCATACGTCAAAGGCAAAAGGTATGGGGCGATGGCATCAACAGCTGGTGAATCGTTCAATTCCCAGATTAAAAAGTTGTGCCATCTGCCTATAGTGGCATTGGTCGACCGAATTAAAGTTCTTCTGATGAATCAAATGTCTCGATGTTTGGGAGAGGGCCTAAGTTGGAACACACATTTATGCCCCGAGTTTGACAAGATGTTCAAAGAGAATGTATAATGCAGTCGGACGTGGTTAGTTCGCAAGTCTTCTGCCGCTTATTTTGAGGTTTTATCAGACCCAGTCATGGTGGTCAACATACTTGATTTCAAATGCATGTGCGGCTCTTGGCAGCAAGATTGTTTCCCATGCGCTCATGCATTGGATGCAATTGCATCTCTAAACGAAGATCCGATGACATTAGTAGAGCCGTTTTTCAGTGCTGCGAATTACCGGTCCAGCTATTCTTTTAACATACCGGCTATAACAGAGTTCGGTGAATTTAGTACCAGTAATGATGATGGAGAGCCAGTGGTTAATCCCCCGAACGTTAAAAGACGAGCTGGGCGGCCTAGGAAAAAGCGTATTCCATCAAGAGGAGAGGTTACCAGCAGTAAGTCCCGTTGTGGTCGATGTTTCAAATCGGGGAATAATAGGAGGTCATGTGATGCTCCGTTCTAAACTTTTGTTCCCGATTTTTAGTAACATTTTGATTTTCATAGATAAGCACTCCTTATCTTTCGACTTATATTTTTGGATACTGTTAACATTGATATGTACCATGTCTGTTTGATAATATTATTTTTCTCGATGTTAATTTCTACATTGCTAGATACGCTGCGATTACAACGCTAGATAGTCGTTAACTTTTTGCAATACATTGCTAGATAATAGAATAAAACTCTGATAGATACGAGACATCTGCATTAATATTTACTTTAATATAAATGTGATAGACATTGCTAGATACATGAGTAATAGTCTGATAGACACGCTATGTAACCTTGATAGATCCTGCATTATACGTCTGATAGATACAACAATTTATGTATTCGATTTTAAGCCACATCCATCTGATACCTTACTTACATTTGTTCAAGAGGTCCTTTAAATATCCTCTTAATAATTCATCTCAGTTTTAAAAGAGGATGCGATTCACGGCCAATATAGCCTGATAGATTGAATATATATATATATATATATATATATATATATATATATATATATATATATATATATATATATATATATGACATCAATATTGATAGATACGTTGTGTAGTGGTTGTGATTGGCATTGATTTATTTTAAGTGTTAGGTTTGATCTACATTCCAGTTAATGGAAGTTCCTATCATCCATATCCAACATTGATAGATACAGCCATTTTTATCCGCGATTTTAAGGTTAACTTACTTCTGATAGATTAGGTATATCTAAAATGCGATTGTGGATTATAACTGCTATTAAAACTGCTTCATATCAATGTTAACTTGTTGCATTCAAAACTTAACACAAAGTTTTAAGATAGAGAACACAAAATGCAATAAAAACTTAACATTACTAGAAAATCAGTCAATGCTACACATCTTCCAAATACACCAACCCTGTCAAAAAATGAAACTATTGCACAGGGTTGGTGAAAGTTACAGTCCAACAAAGTATAAACAAAACATTAGAAACAAAAAAATAGAAAGATAATGAAAGGAAACTGCATGAACATGTTTAAACCTAATCAAAATCCTCTTCATTTGTCCCTTCAGATCCCTCCTCCTCTTCTTCTTCTTCCACTTCTTCGTCCTCAGACTTCTCATCCTCTGCTTCCTCAGAATCATCATCCTCTCTTTTCTCCGACTCCGAACTGTCCCGACATCTCTTCCTTTTTGGAAGTGTTTCACTGTCAGACTCATAACTGTCGTCAAGTGACCATGAGTCCCATGAAGCGTAGGGGTCTTCGTGGTCCTCAGACCAAACGGACCAGTCGTCTTCCTCATCGGACGAGTACTCCGACATTGTAGTTATCTTGTAAGCCTTGTTATCTATATAGTAGTAAGTAGATCATCCGTCGTCGCTAGAGTTCATTGGTGAGAATGGTGAGGAAGGTGCCATTATCGATGGTGGTTTGGTTTCAACTTAGGCTAGAGTGGCTGGTGGTTTGCTGGTTGGTTTTTTTTTCTTTGCAGAGAAGTGTGAGATGAATAGGTTCAACTATCAGCCTCTATTTATAGCAAAACACAATGCCCAAGGCTAAGTCCCATCTAGCAACCATAATTACTTTCACAAATTTAATGGCACGCGTCTATTTAATACATATAATGATTCAAGTCCATCTACCTTTGTCTTTTCAACTTTCAAGCTAACCAATAGGATTAAAACATTTACTTCTAATCAGTGATAGGTGTACTTAACAGTCATTTCAAAAAACTTAATTTACTCGTCTACCAATAAACCTATCCTCCAGTCCAAGAGTATAGTTGGTCCATCATTAATATGGTATTTGCGATTTATGACTGATACACACTGCTAGATATACAATATTTGAAATTAAAACACACAACTATATATCATTGCTAGATACTTTATGCTGATATTGCTAGATAGAGCATGTAACAATGCTGTTATACTAGGCTTATGAATTTTTGCTACATGATGCATATAATCATCGATAGATACAGTATCTTAACATTGCTAGATGCAGGACTTTTTAGTGACCAAATACAACATATTGACTTTGATAGGCACTATAGTTTAAGTTTGATAGATAGGAATTTGTTACATTGCTAGATAAAATACTTCTTGGTTGCTAGATAACACATATACATATTAATAGATTCTTTAGTAGGAGTCTGATAGATTTGAATCATAGACATTGCTAGTTAACTAATTATAAGTATGATAGATTCGACATACAAATATTGCTAGATCCGTCAAAACTAGTCTGATATATACGACACATATACATTGCTATATGTAGCACTTCATAATTGCTAGATGTAGCACTATATAGTTGCTAGATACGACACATATACACCACTAGATACGTGCGTATAAGTGTGATACATTTGACATACAGCCATTGCTATATCCGTGAATAGTAGTCTGCTAGACACGACATTGTAATTTACTCGTATATTTCTCTGATAGATACGACTTCTAGAAATTAATATGAGAAGCGTTGGAGGATGTAACAGTGATATGAAAATTATTCATACAACAAAATGATGATCTTCCAAGGTAGTTTATAAAAATATTTCCCTCGGTTCAAATACTATTAACATTGCTGGTCACACCAAAGTTTACTAATATGTTCAGGTTAATTGTCTAATACATCCATCTTTTTCTAACTGAATCATACATCCTGCTCCAAAAAAATGAATTACATACTACCAACGTTTGTTTGTGTTTATATCATTCATGAAATGCTTAAATATTTCAGCTCTTGTTTCGGCGGGCATTTCCTTTCCATATTCCCGCGGAACATACCCTCTCTGAATGATGTCTTTTGCGTACGTACAAACAAAAACACCGCAGTCGAGACTATCCTTCTCCTACTGTGGGATATTTCTCATTGTCTTTATTTTCTATCCAACTTTTACATAAGGTATGTATTTTTTCTTCATGCAATATGCTAACTGCAAAATCAAGTAATCCATCGTTACATTGCGATTTACGACTCCATGTAATTGCTATGTACTACTATAGTCATTGATAGATACAATATGCGACATTGCTAGATAGGTGAACCAAGACCTTAGGAGAAAATCCGATAAGACGTTGCTAAATACGTTATTATGGGGTTGCTAGGATATGGCCAGATACACTTTCAATATATTATTAGCATTAAATTTTATACCAGAGCATCAGCTGTGTTTTTTGTCTTATCTGGAATGTGTTTGCTCCACGGAAATAGTGGGTTGTAGCTACTGGCAGTCCCATTCTCCATATCTATAGCCGGGAGCGTCCAGTGGTTCACGCCGGACGTGTTAACGGTGCAAAGAGGAACAAGGGCAACGTATTTGTCTGGTTTCATTGTTTCAAAAACCTTATCAACAATGACAGACAAATCTTCCTTGATAGCCAGTGTTCCCTGCAAGTTTGTTTCATTACTATATGAACTAGATGTTTCCAATATAACACAAATAATTCCTCGTGAACTTACAGTTGCGATTCCAGTTATTTTAATGGCGCTGACCATATATGAATACTCATTATCAAACCCTTTCACATGGACTTTCCAATCTGAATACTTTAACAGCTTATATATCCAAGCATCTATTATCTATCAAAACACAATTAGATGCTCAAATCAGTTAAATGACAATTACTGAAAAGAAGAACAAATTTATAGGTTGACAACTAAGACTGTAACTTCAATGAGTTACCCTATACTAAGACATTGCTAGATGCTGCATATTAATATTGCTAGACTTACAGAGACACATTGCTAGACTTACAAATCTACTCTGATAGATACAACCAGAAACTTATTACCTTGAAGTCAACTTGAGTTTCGTTAGGAAATTCCATTATCTCGGTCACACTAATGGAAACCCTATACGAGAACTCCGTTGTTGGCAAGTACCATACTTCTGGATCTTCTTGTTCTTCTTCCTTGGCAAGTTTCATTACCTTCTCGTACTCAATAACATTGATTAGTTTCGTTGTCTCTGTCGGGAACGGCCAATCTACGACCCCAATCTGTTGTTGTTTAACCTGCGTCGGACTAAGTAAGTTCCACGTAGGCATGTCATCAACGGGCACCTATATTAAAGCATCAAATTAAACTGTTAACATTACTTTTTGAAGGTTTATTGATAATACAACAGATCTACTTACGTCAACGTCTGTTTATTCTTCCTCGATGAAGTCCAGTGTACGTCTCTTCTCGTTTGAATGTTCAACAGTCTTGTCAACTTCTGCGTAAAATGATTGAGTGCAGTCTACAAAGCTATCGTCAGCCAAATGTGTAACCGATCTGACAATCAGATCGTTAGATGCTGCTTTATCTTGTACTGGTGTTGCATACAAAGATGGCTCGACCTGTGACACTTTTTCAATATTCGCTGCGGATTGCTCTTCTCCGTTAATAATTGGAATTACCTTTAATGGAGAGACAGCTTGCGATAGTTGTTCGCACTTTGCTGCTTCTTCAATCCCAGTGTACGCCAACGTCTTTACATTAGACTGTCGCGTGTCTTCAGGCGCCGCTGTTTCCACTTCCTAATAAAAGAACACAATAGAACATAACAATATCATCAACCTACATTGCGATTTTAGTACAATTCCCATCGCTAGACTAGCTATCAGTCGAGCCACGCGCTTTACGCCTATTATATATTGCGATTTGTTTAGTATGAAAACGGTATTCTTAAATTTATGTATCTATCAGACGACATACATATTGTGTTTGCGATTTGTTCAACATGCATCTACTAATTCTCATTGAGACAATCATGGAAATCAATTCTTAAACTACACAGATACTGTCAAACCAACATTTTCATACAAAAAACAACCATCTTAAATATTATCCAACCTAGAGTTTGAATATTTCAAAACCAGCCAAAACATAATTACTAAATATTTACGAATATTATCCAACCTAGACAAATTCTGGGCCCATGAGTTCTGTGGCTGCGTTCTCCACCCCAGTAGGTGCTTCTTCAGTCTCTTTGGTTGTATCCGCCTGCTTGTCAGCTTCTTCCTTCTCCTGATCTGTCTCCGCATTGTGTCTTTCCCCTATGGTTTTTTCGGTGTTCTCCAACTATTGTTTCGGTGTTTTCGTTCCTTTGTTGCACCCTTTGTCCAACGAATCTATTCAGTCCACCATCAGCTCATGTCCTTCAACCTCGTTGTTTCCAACTCTGTGTCCCTGTTCAGCTACGAAAACTTCATTTTGCGTACTGGCAGTATGAGTTAGGGGTGATAAGTCTGCTCCCGCATCCCCTTTCTCATTACCAGCGTCACAACCAAGTAAAGTAGTCCCTTTCTGCTTCCCAGCGACATGAACAGCAATAGCTTCCGGTGTAGTAGTTTCTCACATTGGTTCAACAGGTGTTTTGGATTAAACACACCCTCCATCTCCTTCTAACTTCTCCTCCTCAGATACTTCACTTTCTTTTGCCTCAGCTGTCTCAAGCTCCTTATCTTCTTCTGTTGTGGACTCCGCCTCAACATCCTCTTCTTTTATTGCTTTTTCAGTATCAGAAACTTATTGGTTCCTCTTGGGAACAAATCCATACCTCCGAGATTTGTAAACCAATGTTTCCTTAACCACCTTTTCAGTAATATTGGCATCCACAGTTTCAACATCGTCCTCATTTTCACGGCAAAATGCCATTGATAAGGTGTTCAGCACATCCTCATCCTCACCATCCACTCTTTCCTCTTCCACCTCGAGCTTCTGTTTCAGCTCATTCAAGTCTTTCTTCAATTTTTTAACCTGAATCAAACGAGCATATTAAATAGTTTAGACAATTGCCATTGCAAGATACATTATATTTACATTACTAGATGCATTATTTTTACATTGCTAGATTCAGCAAATTAACGTTGATAGACAACTTATAATTACGTTTGCTAAATCCCTTATAATGATGCTGCTAGCAAACAACATCTAAACATTTCCTATATACAGTGTAACCAACTTATATAAAAACAGCCTATAAAGCTTATTAGTCTTTAAAAAATATAGGAATACTCACTTGTTCGTTTTTCTCATCAAGCGAAGTTTTCAACCTTTTGTTTGCAGCTTTCAACCGGTGCAACCGCCTTCGTTTTTTAAGCTTCTTGTTGTCACGCAACACAGACTGTGACAGCCCTCCAAAACTTGGAATACTAGACCTACGGTTGTTTTTCTTTTTCAACCTCTCCCCTTTTGTTGTACCAACTCTCGACTTCTTCTCCCCAATGAATTCCCCCAATTTAACATCGTTATCTACCTCAGTGTTGTCTTCAACCTCAGTGTTTGAACTCCTTCTATTCCTTGTTCCAGCTTCGTCATCTACCTGTTTCAGCTTCCTTCTTATACTTCTGTTCGCAACAGATTTCTTTCTTTTCCTACTCCTCGGTTCACTTGTTTCCCCAGCAGCTTCGTACTTCCTCTGAGAATCAATTTCTCCATAAGCAAAACATTCAGCCGCTGTCAACAGTAACTCATCGGCTATAACCTAAGAAATACAATATAATATACATTCAGCAACACAATATAAGAATCATTACTGCGAATTACAAACAATTGTGATTCATAGACATGTTGATGTTATGATGTTATGCTGCATTGTATGCGATTTGTTTGCTTTTTTGATTGATATATATGTTGATTTTTTTAACTGTAATATTGATGGCTGCGATTTCGGTGTTGGATTCATGGCTATGAGATTTGTTTGATTTTACAATTTGGACATTGATAGATGCGTTAAATACCTGGTCGTCCCTAAGTTGACTGACCATCTGGATCATTTCGAATGTCGACTCCTTGCCCTCTAGTCCCCACCACTTGTAACATCTAGGGATTATGTTTGGCCTTGGTATTTCGACGTTTATAGAAATATGCTCCATCAGAAATGGCTGCAGAAAATATAACTCAACATTATAAAAACAGTTTCGAAACAAACTTGCTGATCATAACCCATTGTACTTACAAATAGCAGAGCAACGCATCCGATGACTCTTGCAGGCTTCCCGGCCTTAATACATTTGTCCAGTGATTTATGCAGTTTCTTCAAGATGGCTCCAGACCAGTCATAGTCGTTTATTTTTTCAAGATTCTCCATGTAGAATATTGCTGTCCACCCGACGACATCGCCTGACACTGAAAAGAACAGTGTCGAGCATATGAAAAGTATCAGCAGCCGAGCAACATCCTTCGCTTCATCCTCCCCTTCTTCCCTTATTGCTTTCTTGATCGCTTCCTACAAAATAAACAACATCATACCAAGAATACAACAATAACAATTTAAGGCAGTTACCCCTACTACGACATTGATAGATATGAACCAAGACATTGCTAGATGCATATTCCCAAACACCAACATACTATTATACTGCTACCACACTGCTAGATATAGTATACTACATTGCTAGATACCTGCATACACATGCCGATTTTGGTATCATCCTCATATGTCTGCAGCATAAACTAAAAACAAATACATTTTAATAGGCTAGATTTACCTTTATCAACGCATTAGACACTGATTTGTCGTTTGTTGGCCCGCTCCTCCTCGTCCGTGGGCTCAAAAAATATTTCTGTATTAGAATGGAATCTAACTTAGATCCATCAGCGTACCGAGCGATAAATGCGCCTGATTTGCTCATCGGCATCTCTTCGTTACCGTGTTTCAGCCCAAATATCGCCTTCACATCTTTCCTCGTCAGCCTTACATGCTTACGTCCTATCTGGAAAGACTTTCATCTCACATCGTAAAAACCACAAATCGCATCGATCAAGTAGTGGAACTTTTCAAGCTTCAGAACCTCGTTCCTTACGTCGAACGATGTTTTCAGGAAGGTATAAAATGGTGTTCCTCTAGCAGCCTCTATGTGTTCAGATTTAATTATATACCGCCTTAGTAGGTTGATTATGCTTACCAACCCGGACCTGTAGAATACTCCTGTTTTAGTCATGTTTCCCTGTTAACATTCCCATTTCAAACTAGTTAGTAATCCCATAGTAACTAAAATAATAAAACAATAAAACTAAGCAGCCAGTATATACATTAACTCTTGAAGACAACACTGGTCCAACTTACTCCACAACATCGTATAACTCACTGTATTGCAACAGTGCTAGACGTGACCAAATTCATCTACTACTTTGCTAGACGTGCAGTGCTGACAGTAAACTAGTCGCATACACTGCTAGATACGACCAAACTACATTGCTAAATCATTAACACATCTAGGTATACTAAAAAAGATCAACCTCAACTCTGTAAGTCTGATAGACGACGCTGCACATTGCGACTTCAACCAGGACAGGTTCCAAACAGTTTGTTGTCGATGCCGTTGGACGACACTATCAACACAACTAACAACTAACATCGACCCATGTCTAACTACCGGTGGATGAACACTACGAAGTACACGTACTGTGTTAACACCATCGACTATCACTGTAAAAGAAAGGAGTAAATCTCTCCGGACTAAGGAGACGCTTATACATTCTAACTACCGGTGGATTAACAGTACTCCGGCGACGCTTATACATCGAACCATATAGCTCACAGACAGACATTGTTCGACAGCCAGAGGGAGAAAAAAACGTACATGTTCGACTGTGTTTGACAGAGTAGGAGGCAGTAGAGGGAAGATGGTGTTCGGCGGTTAGATGGATTGATCAGAATCGGCTGGACAATTACGGTCGACGGTTGAGTCGTTCTCGTTTCGGTTCAAAATCGTCTTTTGGGTTCGCTCTCGTTTTACGTGTTTCTCTCTCCTCAAATTTAGAAATGTGAAAGTGGAGGGAATTGGAACCCAAAAGTCAGATTAGAAGGTGAAAAAAGTGGGTTTCAACCAAAAAACCCCCTTTTATACCCTAGAGGGTATTTTTGTCCAAAATATGGCTTTAGGTATATTATGAAACTAGTCTAAAAACGGATACCATTTTGATATTTGATAGTTGACTAGGTATTTATGGATACTTTCCTCTAATATGAGCAACTCGTGAATATATGCTCAAATCTAAAACTCACAAGATCGGTCTTTCATGCCAGAAAATTCAAAAAATTCAAAGATATATTTTTCTTTCGCAACTAACTCTGAAAACTTGATCTCTAATTCTCATTAATTCAAAATTTGAAAGTTTGATTACACTGACCAACTCTTAAACCAATTTTATTGGACTTGTCTAAAAATAGATATACGCAAAAAGAAAAAGAAAAATTCTAACACATTGATCTAAAAGGTAATAGTTCTGCTACCCGAGAACTTCAAGACATATTTTTGTACTTCCCTTTCATTTAGTTTATAAAGACTAAAGAGGCTATTAAGAGCCAAATGTATAGATTAGTTTAACCTTAATCAGTTCAAAGAAAGTTTATAATGGTAGATAACAATATTAATGAAGTATAGGTCTGATTTACGAAAACTATATGTTCTCCAAAAATTAAAAATAGAGCTAGTCAAACCGCAATATTCTCAACCTTTGTTTAATAATAAACAATTCATATTTAATAGTTTCTCCTTATTCAAAGATCATGGTCTTATTTAATCAAACTCTATATATATAAATTCCAATTTATGAGTTTGGATCACACTTTTACTCTTCAATTCTCAACACCTATCTTATTGCAATCTCTTCAGTCTCTAAAAAAAATCCTAATAATTATGAACCTAATACTTTTACTTACATACTTCGGCCATAAAAATTACAACCTCTTTAATAATTATATTTTTCACCGTTTAAAATATGAACTGAAAGATAACAATCAATATACTAAAAAAATTAGTCGATTCAATGGTAAAATATTCTAGATCATATTTTTATACTAAATATTCTAGCTTATTTTCAAAGTTACCTTTTCTATCCATGTATATTTAAACTATACCAGATATTGTAAAATACAATCTAATTAATAAATATAAACAAATAATTGGATACATAAAATAATATAATAGTACCATAAATCATATTCTCTTGATACTGATTGAGTTAATATTCACCGTGAGAGAGAATTCTATTATCAAATACCTAAATTATTGGGTTTTATGAGTATAAAGGTTATGATCCATGTGGAACACAAGAACATTGATTAGATAATGATGTTATTAAGTTCAATAAAATTTTAAAGTGTATATATATATATATTCCTTTAGTCACGAACTTTAATACAATTTTTATAAATTGTTGTCGTAAGAAAATAACAAAAAATATACATCATCATTGTTTCAGGTTCATAGGTTTATTGAATACATGAGGGTTCTAGAAGATCCATAATCTTCACACCAGAATCTCCGCACACTAATCCAAAAATAAATTTAGTTAATTCACATACACTATTTTAATTTGATTTATTTAAGACATGAAGTGTTATTTTCATGATTATCGATCGAGGAACTAATCATTTATTTTTTATGCTTAACACTTAATATGAGAGCCAATTTTTGTACCTTAAAGAAATTTGATACAATTATCATAGATCTGATTAAAATAATAATTTATAATTACATGATTAGAAATTTAGAGATTTGAGATTCATATTTAATTGAATAAATGTATATTTGTTGTAAATAAATACTGATGAACAATTAAAAAATTTAGATATGACCTTCTGGATTTTAAAATTCTTAATTCAGAAAGAAAAGAGAGGTTTTCTAGTTTTAGAATGCATTGGGTGCAGTCATTTTTTGTCAGTAATCATGCATCGATTTTAATACCACGACGCAACAGTAACCATGTGCATTACTCAGATGTCTAATATATTGTATGTGTGTCGAGATGAGCCGTAAATCTCAACTTGACAAAAACCTCAGTCGTTCCTCGCGCCATCGTCAATAACCTTTTAGTATATTTTTTTTGTATTTACTCGTCTTTTTCTGTCTTTAACCACTTCATACTACAACATATGTATAAGTTTCATTATTACAACTATATGGTATTATATGTAAATGATTGCATGATTGACAAATTTATATACGTGTTTGGATGATTAAGGGATGTACAATTATGTTGCCTCAACTCTATATGTTGTGCAATGTATGTTAAAGATGTGAATGTATGCCTTCACGATGCATGAGTGATAACATGTATCTATTGAGCACTTGGAATTTCGTATATATTCGGTGATGTCTTGCACATTTATTGGTGTTTTGTTTTTTAGATTCGGAGTTTGAATGACGTTTTTCTCATTTTAGATATTTGAGCGATCTGTTGGATCTTTCATATCATGATGACTACTATAAATGTTATATATGATCAAATATGAAATATAACTTATTTACGACATGAAGAACATCGTTCAACGTGATTCACACATGGATACTTAGATGTTTATTCTCTTGAACTGTATTGTTGATCCAGCTATATCGCCAAAATGATCCTAGTGCCAAGTCATACCAAGAAAACGTGTGGACGTGTACGCCAATAATTGAAATTATGTAAATAAATTAGCCCAAAAAAAGGTTATGCACACATTTTCTTGAGGGTGAGTAAAATGTTGCATGATGTTCTTGTTGTGTTTACACACCATATACTATAGTTTTGGTTAAGTATTCCACAAGATAGTTAAATCGATCCAAAGGAAGACTTGATTATTTTCAGATTTGGTCGTGAACCAATATTGTTTTTCCTTAAAGAGTTATTAACTATAAGTTATGTATAACACATTGGCCCAAAGATATACGCTAAGATTAAGATGATTCAGTCTATATGAATGCATGCCCAAAATTTTATATATGTCATAAGTTTTTATTTTAACAAAAAATTATTTCATTAATTTAACGTTTTGTTTATTTTTTATTTTTTAGTTTTGGACAAAAAATTGAGAAGAATTATTATGTTCTTTTATCACCAGGAGGGAGATTTTAAGGAGTGGAAGCATGAAATCATGATCATGCCGTGAATCGACGATGTGGGTAATTGGAGTAGGGAAGAACAGCTTGGTCCTCTTAAAAATAATATAATGTTGCTCTTAAAAAGAGGATGCACTATGTGATTTGGGAGCGTTCAAATCAAATTAGTTTGTTTGTATTATAGAAGAGAGTCTTATATGTGTTCTTAAGTTCGTTGTCCGTTGAAATACAACATTCTAAGGATGCGTTAGCCCATCTTCTGTAAAGTTTGGTTAAGTATCCACAAGTTTAAATTAAGGTCTTGAGCACCATGAAGTAAAAAACAAGACAACCTCCGATAAAATATTATGGATATGACCTCTATACACAATAAGACAAAGTCACTCAGTGTTAAGCTTCAAGAGCTATTGTTATCTCTTACATATTCATGCTACTTCCCCCGCTATTAAGCATTTTTGACACAAACTACAAATCCCAGGTGAAGAAATGAGACTTTTGGTAATCTAATTTCCAACATTTAGTATAAGGAAAAAATACATTAAATAGACATAAATTATAACGTGATGGTTACACTTCCAAGTTATCACAAGAACAAACGTAAGAGAAAATCTAGTACATCTACACAACATAAATATTATAGTTCAAACTCTCAGGATGGTGACCATAAATGGAATTTTTTTATAGGAAACGTGAGTGAATATAACGATAAAAATCCCAGATCACATGATGCATGATTGTATAACTTGGAAAACATGGATGTCTAAGAAATATAAACTCACTTCAATAGTATGTTCAGAAGTTAATATAGTTTCAACATCAAAAGATATATGGTTGATACAACAACTCCAACTTATGTTTGTGTCTGTTTTCATTGTACATTCTAAAGTCTCAATGATGGGTATATTTAAATATAACGGCTGATGGGTCTTCATGTATTGTGGAGACTAATTATAGTTCTAATTTAGTTGTAATTACTATATATGTGTTATATTTGGATGATGTTTTATAGTACGTTATTTTAGAAGAAATTTAGTTTTATTTTCTCTATTGTACAAGTGTAGTTGTATTTTTTGGAAACAAATAACGTTTTTTGGTATAAAAAGCTATATAATAAATGAAAACTGATTGTTTACAAGTACCTCGGGCATTTCCCGGTTGCCGAGTAAAATAGAAAAAAAAAATTAATTGTAGGGGTTTGAACCACTACATTACATGAAATACTAAGGAACAATAATACTCGTATGGATTATATCCACTACGTCATAAGTAAGTTTACAACCCTTCACTATCTATAAAATAGGCCAGGATATCCTGGTATCATAAAATCAGTAACATATATCATACATGATATGACGAGCAACAACTGAGGCCACTAATTGGGTGTCCTTGAAGATTATAGCCTTACTTTCTTTCCATATAATATATATGACTGCGCAGAACGTGGCACACAAAAGGTAGCCTTAGCCGTTTGTAGAAGGGTTCCAAGTGTTGGAGGAACTAAGCCAATGTGCGCAGTCTGCATTTTACGGAGGAGGGGGGGCATGTTAACTTTTCTTGACATAACCTCCATATCTTCCTTGAGAAGGAACAATCCACCAGGATGGGGTTGATATTCCCATGCACGATACCGCAGAACAAGCAATCATGCATAGCGGGGTATCCCCAAATAATGAATTTCTCACGTGTTGACAACTTTCTCTGAATTTCTAACCATGAGATAAAAAAATGTTTTTAAATTTATTCTAAACTAATACAGCTCTAGAACTTCGGGGGCATGTGGTTTGATAAACTTGTATGTGCTACATATTGTGAATATGTAGCAATTATGGTTTGTGATCCAGAGAAAGACATATTCCTGAGAGCATGTAAGAGATTGATTGTATTACCATTATCAAGTGAATAGTGATGATAAGACCTTCTATCTGAACGCATTTTTGAGGGAAAGTTCCACGAGCCTTTGCTAATTATATCTGAAACCTTGGTTTTGTTATAAAGTCGAGCATTCCTTATAACCGGCGCCATATTGATCAACTAGAGATGTGGGAAAGATTCATGGGTCATACTATAAAGAGGTGGAGGTTCCGTTGCTGATATCAACTTTGTAAAGATTTGTAGTCAGTGATCTGAGATTGACAATCTTCCTCAATCCCCAACTTGGGGAGGAACCTACAGAGAGGCTCCAAATGTTTTTGTCTTTTATCTTTTAAATGATAATACTCTCGGTTCACATTGAAAAGGGATTGTTTGTAAATATGGACCATAAAGTTTTAAGGGTGACCGCCTGATTCCAAATATTAAGATTTAAAATCTCATGGTCGCCTTCCTCTGAGGGCAAGGTAACTCTATCCGATACGACATTTGTACCTAAGAGTTTCATTTTAGGGCTATACCAGATGAATCTACAAAATAGTTACAAAAGTTCATTGAGAACTTGTACATGTAGAATGAACACCGATGACTAGTAGACTTGGCTGGAAAAAAGGACTACTTTAAGAGACTAGAATCTCTATATGTACGGAAGATGCTTGGAGGTCCAGGAGTTGATTCGGCTGATCACTTTATGAAACAGGGGAGGACAATGGTTGTAGGATAAATGAGAAGTGATAAAAAGAACTCCCAAATACTTGACACATAGCTTGTCATCTTCAAAACCAAAAGTTGAGATTATAGCATCAGACGCGCTCTCTGGGGCACCTGATAAATGACTCTTAGTGGGATTGAAGCAAATACCAGATAGCTTAGAAATTTCATCAAGTCCTCATTTAACAAGAGATATGGATGGGATGTTGGCTCGATGGAATATCATAAGATTGTTCACAAAACAGAGGTTGAGGATATTCAACTTCTTACATTTCTAGTGGTACTTGAAATTGGGGTGTTTCCTCTTTTCATGGAGAATGTTGGGAGCGACCTACATAAGTATAATAAAAAGGGTTGAAGAAAGATGGTCCTCCTGTTTGAGGTATCGTTTACCTTCCAATGATCTATGATTGTTACCATTAATTCTTATAGATTAATAGGGTGTACCTATGCATTGAATGATACTACCAATCATCTTCGGGTGGAAATACATCACACAAAGGACTTCTAGTAGCAGTTGCCAACACACATTGTAAAAAACCTTCATGAGGTAAATTTTGAGAGCGCATATCAGACCATTTTTGTTAGTGTGGTAAGCATGAAGAAGTTCTTATAAAAGTAATATGTTATCCGAAATATTCCTTAGTAGCACAAATACCGACTAGGAAGAGTTGATAAGAAAAGAGGATAAAGCTTTGATCCTGGCTGCCAGGATGTTAGATATGACCTTATAAGTAACATTGCAGCACACAATCGGTCTAAAATCAGATGGAGAGGTAGGGGAGTCAGTTTTTGAGATGAAGGAAATTAGGGTTTTATTCCAAAAGGGGTCCATCTTTCCATTATAGAATAAAAATTATATTTCTTTGCAGAAATCATGGCTAATTATGCTCTAACATCTTTTAAAGAAGCTGACACTAAAATCATCAGGATCAGGGGCTTTATTACTATCAATTCTAAGTAAGGCATTCTTGATTTCATGCTCAATGAAAGCCTTACCATGTTATCTTTATTATGGGAGAAAGCTTGGACATGTTGAAGTTTATAATCCTCTTGAGACCTAGTAGGTGGGGGTGTTGGTTCCAAGAATATTCCTGAAATGGTTCACAAAAATCTCAAAAACACTTTTAGGGTTGGTGCAAGTGTTCCCCCATGCATTGTCAATGGCCATAATTTCATTTCTGGTCCTATGAGATTTAATCTTGTTATGACTTTTTTTAGTTATGATTCCCAAACTTCTGCCAGGTCTCACAAGATTTTTCTTAAAGAAAGATTCCTCAGCACAACTTAGGAAAACATAGTTCTTATAGGCTTCAACTTCATCCTCAATAAGAACACGGTTGGTTGGGTCACTAGCTAATTTCAGTTGGGATTGAAACAAGATTATTTGTGCTTTGTCGACCCGATCACTGATTTTGCTGAAATCCCTTTTATGAGGTAGAGGGCTATGTGAAGTCTGTTATGTTTTGTTTGAATGATGGTCATGTTGTTACCATTGTAAGATGCGATCCAATTATAAATAACAATTCCTAAGGAATTAAGGTAGCTTTGCCACATATTGAAATACTTTAATGGTTTTGTATTGAATAGGAAATGGGTAATGAGGTGCAAGGTTATTGGTGTACGATCAAAGGTACATGAGATATCAAAATGAGCAAATGAGTTAGGGGATTTGTTATCCCATCGACTGTTAACGAGACCTCTGCCAATTTTGGACGAGATTGGATTGTCAATCTACTTGTTGGTCCATGTAAATTAGAACCCCGAGGAGCGTAGGTCAATTAGTTCACTTGAGTGGAAAAAATAATTAAAGTGTCTAATGGAAATTGTCCAAATTTTAAAGGTACCTGTGCTCTAACGGAATTATAATGGTGTTAAAATAATCAATGACTACCCATGGGATGTTATGTCTAGTGGAGGCTAAGTTGGTGATGGTTTTCCATAATGGTTAACGGTTATGTGGCTCGTTGAAGCCGTAGACCGCGGAGAGATGGAATCCTGTTAATGGAGAGGATGTAAATCCTATACTGACTCGCAAGATGCTTGGGTTGCAAATAATTTTGTTTATCCACATGAAATTATTCATAACTAAGGGTCAGGTTGAGTTACAATCATAAAATACTATTTGCCAAAGAGATGGTGAACATGTGTTTATTCGATTTTTTGATGTACCTTTTTCCATGATACACTTTCTATCATATATGTAATTTTTAGGGTTATGTTGAATCTTATACATAGACTATTAAGATAAGAGTTAAAACATACAGAAGATCTAATTCTCCTGAAATCTCTTCATCGTATATTAAATCTCTATCAAATTTGATTTCTAATTTCTATTTTCTTGTATCATAGATCACGATGTTATTTATATCTTGAAACAATTGTATAAATATCAAAGTAATAGAGCTATCAAAATAATTATTTTTGAAGACAAATGCATACGTGTCTCAAGTCTCGTCAATTTTTCGATGATCATTTTTGCATTATTTTGTAAGTTATTGTTTTAAGTACCATATTTTTAGTAATAGTTCAATTTATAATATTAAAGTGTAGAAACTTAAACAAATAATATGACATTTAGAAATTTTTTTTATTATGATTCGTTTCTTGCAATTGAAGAATATTTTCTCCTTATATATTTAAAAATATATAATGAAATGTTAAGTGAAAAATTATATATATATATATATATATATATATATATATGATCTAATTGATTTCTATAATTAATTTTAGTAATTAAACAGAGTCTACGATTATTTACCAATGATTATTATACAATTAACTATTAATTATATGATATATAATTAACCATAATCAATGATTCTATAATATATGACTATTTATCCAATATTTAATTATAGTCAAAGATTTAATCTTTGACTATTAAAGTAATATATTCATCTTCAACCATATATTTTCAATTAATGTGTAATCAAATATCATGAGTGAATATTCAATATTCAATATTTAACAACTCCCCTCGAGATGGAGATAGATGTCAATAATGCACAGCTTGTTAATCACTTTGTCAAATATTCATCCACAAATATTTCATTAATCTTCAACCATCGATCATCAATCATATTATTCCTATGTCTAAGTAATCCACCTCAAATTGGTCATACTAATTTTCCAATTATAATATAAAGATCTCAAATCTTTATTTGATTCCTTCAGACATCTAATTATAAATGAGTGACTAAACCACATTTACGACCTTCAATCAATTTCATGGTCTTCACATCCTTCAATCATCTTCATGGTCTTCACATCCTTCAATCATCTTCACGGTCTTTAAGACCTTCAACATCCTTCATGTTCTTCGATATCTTTCAACGATGTTTAACAACATGCATGGGTACTAGGATGTTCGAGCCATCTACCCCAAATTGATGCGAAGGTTTAGAAGTCAATGTTTAATTAATTAATATATAATAGGAATATTGAAAACATGTATAATAAAATTACATAAACTATATTTAACAATAAGATGCCATATAACAATTTACTCGTACATACCAACATAGAGAGATTGCACCAACATTATCAAATAACATACAATGATATAGCATAAAACACATAGTTTAATTTCTTTATAAAAAATTACTGTAAATCATGTAAAAAATCCTTATACCAACATATACACCTTAGAAAATGCATAATTTCAAATGTTCTACATTTCACGAGTAGAGAGATGATGTCCATCTACGTTGACCAGTTTGTAAGTTACATGTTTCATCTCAGCTGTCACAATGTAGGGTCTTTCATATTTCGGCCTTATCTTGTCGAGGGCTTAATCTTTTGTATGAGGTAAAAATATATGGAGTACTCGGTCCCTTGATTGAAAATCATAAAAGTGTATTTTAGGCTTATACTTATTATGTAGTAACGTTCGGTTGTGGTCCATCTAAAGGTATGTATCAATCTATTTTTATTTAATATGGTCTAGCTAAGCGTTCCTGTTCTCACTGTTATCCCAGTCATCATATTCACTTATATGTAAGGAAGGTATAATGAACTTTGTTGGTATCAAAGCTTCCATCCCATATACTAGAGTAAATGTAGTATTCACTTTAGACTCTATAGGGACGGTATGAGATGACATATTGTTTTCAAATATAACATAACGAGCATATCAAATTTTAGCACTTTTTTCTTTGATTTTATCTATCGGGAGCGTCTGTTCCATAAGGTAATCTCAAATTAGAGTTAACAAATCATGTTTCTCATCGAGAACATTGCCTCATATGTTGTGCTAGAGGCTCGATCTTTCCTGCTTTATCGAAAACTGACGATGCTTGGGTAATGACCCACAATGATGATTCAGTGATTTACACAAAAGCTAGAAAGTTGATTATTTTGTTTTTGGCTTGCGGTAATTGCTCCATTTTGGAGCCCTCAGCTTGTAAAAGAGCTAGGTAGAATAAAAGGGTATATTTTTTAGCTTTGGTTTATCTCAAAATAAGACTTACCATCAATTTAGAATTAGTTAAAATTTTGATACATCATGCCTGGTATGAACAGAAAGTAACTAGAGAAAATAGAGAATATCTTCTTAGAATCAACAAAGAGATTTTTTAGAAGTGAATATTGTCTTTCTCCTCTTAATATTTCATAGGTGTAATCAACCTCCTCAGCCTCTTTAAATAGGCCTAGTAAGTTTGTTACAAGAGTTAGTTACAAGAGTTAGTTACAAGAGTTAGTTACAAGAGCGGTTACATAAAGGGATATTTACAGCTTAGTCCCTATATCTCTTATAAAGCTTAATTTTACTCTATATTAATAGAACTTATTAATTAAGTCCTTATTAATTACATTTAGGTCCCTAAAGAATATATTTCCTTATCAGTAGTCCCCCTAGTTCTTATACAGACAATTTATAAGAACTATTCGCTCTTCGAAGATTACTCCAAGTAAATACAACTTCCTTCATTTCGCCTCTTTATTATGATTAAGCCCAATGACTTGCAACTTCTCTTCGAATTCAAGAATAAGTGCAAATAAATTCCCCAATCACTTCGAACATGCCAACTTGAAATGCAACCTTGCTTTTACTTCGAATCTGCTTACTAGAGACATAATTTTACTTATGCTTCGAATTTTCTGATCCCTACTTGAAAGACTGATTAGACCCTTCTTGATAGGTCTATGACACTACACGTTTCCTCTACGTTTCACATTCCACCCAATGAGAGCAACTCACTGGTTTTGCCTCTTCAACTTCTCAACGTCATTTCTTTTAACTATAAATACTCAGCTCTACCTTCACTGAGAACGTTTTAGATAAATCACTTCCAAGCCATCTTCATCCTGTTCTTCATCTTCATCCTGTTCTTCATCAACCTTCAAGGCATCTTCATCCTGTTCTTCAGAAACTCCACCTTGTTCAGCCATTAAAACAACTTCTCAGGTCAATACCTATTGTATGAGAAGATATCCCAAATACTAAAGATCTAAACCCAGAAAACCAAGAACAGCAAAGAAATCTCTCTTCCATGGTTCTAGCAATCAAGTATTTGGTGCCTACGATTATCTTTGTATTGGAGAGAGAGCTGAAGAATACAGAGCAGCTGGGTTGATCTACAACGGTCCTCACCTTTCCTCTACCATCTTCAAATACGGTAACTTCGATCCCAACCTTGCTACTTCGTCTTCACCCTAGCTTCAAACCCAGAATCTAGTCAACAACCTTCTCCTCCTCGAAATCAACCCATTTCCCCATTATTAAGACCACATCGAAAATCTAAAGCTGTCACTTCTAACAAACCACCAACTTCTAAAAAACTACTACCCAAATCACCTACCTTACAATTCGAAACAACTAAAAAACTTCAACCCAAATCACCTATCCTTCAATCTGAAGCAGTTAAAGTTAGGCCTAGCAAAAAATCAACCTTTCTAGCAATGGGTGACGATGCAGAAACCTCTTCTCCTCCCCCACAAGAAGTGGTTGACACTACACCAGAAAGTAGTCAACCAATTCTTGTGACTCAAACTGAGACTCAAATCCAAAGTCGTCCCGATGAAGCCACCGATGAGGACAATAACAAAGAAAATGATTATGAAGCCACTGAATCTGATGCCGAAGGGGAATCCGAGGCTGACGGGGTAACCCCTCCAAAGAAAAATCGAGGAAAGAAACCTCTTATTACACTCCCCGAGGATGTTGCTGCTTTGGTTCAGGAAAACCTTCAACCGCTTTGTCCTCGGTACATTCTTGCCCTAAAGAATGTATCCTATACTTACTACCTCGAATCAGAAAAAGAGGAACTCAGGAGACTATGGGGATTAACAGATAACATGACTCTTCTACTACCAGTAGAAGGAGAAACACCTCTAAGCTGTCAGAAGAACGAACTAGTAGTCTACCCTGAGCTCTTCAACTGGGGACTTCGATTTCCCCTCGATCCAATGATTGTAAGGTACTTCGAAATTCTTAAGTTGTGCCAAACACAGGTTACCCCAAACCAACTATTCACTTTATTCTCCGCCATTATGGTGTCGAGGCTAGGAGGCATCCCCCTCGAAATAGAAGACTTCATCTCACTGACCAAACTCTCAAATGGGCCAGTTTTACCATTCTACTACCTAACGTTGGAGGATGATCTGAAGATTATCGATGACCTCCTCGAAGCTGATAAATTTTGGAAGCAGAGGTTTATCTTTTTATCAGGAGCTTGGGAAAATGGTAAGAGATTTCCGATGACAACCCCTCAAAACTTACTCTCACCTGGAGAGATAGCAGTAAGTAAATCATTATTGTATTGTTAACATTTTTAACTTATTAAGCCTAGCCAGATTAACCAAGTCTACTTATCTAACTGTTTATTCTCTTTTCAGAAATTCCGAGGAGATTCAAAGGTCGTCGAAAAACTGCAAAAGTTATCTTCCAGAAAATGGCTGAATGGGCAGAGAAAGCTTGGGGAAACGGCTTTCACTCAGCCTTTATACCAATCAACTTCGTCAACAGCCATCTGTGGCGCATAAACTTGGGAGTTGACTTCCCTGAAGATCCGATGTCCCCCATATCCCATCATAGCAGTCCAAAGAATACTCGCACCAGATGGGAAAACCTACATTCCCACCAGGAATCGAAGTGACAGTCGCCTGCCACTGAAGAAGAAGGGAAAGCTAACCCTCAAAAAAGCCAACACAAGCAAGGCTAACCCTTCCAAAACTTCGAAGCGTGCAGGGAAACGAAAAATGCCTGCATCTCAACCTGTTCTGAAAAAGAAAAAGAAAGAATACAATGCTCCAAAGAAGAAAAAGAGCAAGTCCACTACTCCAAAGGAAAAGAACGAGGCTGACATACTCGAAGAGGTACTGGCTTCCGAGGTGCATGGGAAAACTTTTATTGAAGAAAATCCTCAAGGGGGACTGGCACTAGGAGATAGCCAAGAAGACGATTACCTTAACCTCGAAAATCTCAATTTAAGCGGGGATTTTGCATTCACTGGTGAAGGCTCTCAGCCTACCAACATCATTCCATCAACTTCTACAGGGACTGCTATGACTTCAATATCTAACGCAATTGTTCCTGTCCGTCATCACTCATCAAACTTGCCCAATCCAGACAGATCCGATGAGGTAACTTCAATTCTTCAACCTTTTGATAACTTAAGTGCTGCAGCCAAAAAATTGTGTGAAGAAGTAAAAAATTCACATACACAATTGGAGCTCCTTGCACAAGAATTAATCAAAAGCAAAAAAGAAACAGAGTCTGAAAAGGCTTCGAAAAATGAAGCACTTCAAACTTTCGAAGCTGAGAAAGGAAATATTCTTAAAGAGCACAAAGAAAAAATCGAAGCTCTGGAGACTTCTCATCGACTGGCTCTTGAAAATCTAAATTCTCAACATTCTACTGCTATTTCTGTGGAAAAGAAAAAATTTACCGACGCCGAGAAACTTGCTAAGGAAATTCAAGAAAAATTGGATAACTGCCAAACTCAATTGACTACGCTCCGAACAAGATTCGAGGAAGAAAAGAAAGCTATCGTCAAGAAAGCCGAAGCTGCTGTTGGTTCTGTGATGCTTAATGGTATCAAAAAGGCTGAAATCGATACAGCGAACAATCTTCTTCGAGAAATCCATGCTGCCTATCCAAGGCTAAACTTAACAGAATTTTGGAAGCAAGTCCCAGAGAAAGATCGTCCAAAAGAGGTATTCGAAGTACCATCAAGCTCTTCAGAAGAAAGTGACGCTTCTGACGGGTCATCGGAAGAAGAGGATGATTAATCAATAGTTTACATATGTAGTGTTTGTTTTTTGTGTGTTTTAATTAAGTAGTTTGTCCTTTTTTTATAAGCTTCACCTTTATCCAATGAGACAAGCAACTTTCTTAATATTTCAAATCTCTGGTGCACTTATAAAGTATGACACCTCGAAAATTAGATGCACTTATAAAGCGTGGCACCTCGAAAATTAGATGCACTCATAAGACGTGGCACCTCGAAAGTTAGATGCACTCATAAGACGTGGCACCTCAAAAATTAGATGCACTCATAAGACGTGGCACCTCGAAAATTTGGTTGTTTCTTCAAAGCTATTGCTTCGGAAAATTATTCTTGGTCAACTTTCAAAGATGATTAGTCTTTGCCAAGTTACCAAAATAATAAATCACCCATCATACTAAACAACCAATGGCCAAAAGAAATTTTATTATAAAATTCAATATTAACCAGACACCTCATTAAAACCTTTCTGGGCCAACAGATAAGGAAAGAGTATGTCTGTTTTACAAAAATTCGAAGTTCGATTTTACTCACAGTACAATTTCAAATGCTCTATATTCCAAGGGTGCTTGAGCATCCTCCCCTCGCGATCAGACAACCTGTAGGAACCTGGCTTTACCTTCATTTTAACTTCATAAGGACCCTCCCAATTCATAGCCAATTTTCCTAGGTGCTTGTCCTTAGTATGAAGAAATACTTTTCGCAATACTTTATCGCCAACCTTGAATTCTCTCTTCTTAACTTTAGCATCGTAACTGCTTCTCATTAAGGTTTGATAATGAACCACATTCAAATGCGCTTTGACCCTTTTTTCCTCTAACAAATCAAGCTCAGCTCTTCTAGCTTCATCATTATCTACTTCAGAATATCGTAATAACCTGTAGGAAGGCAATGTAGATTCAGCAGGGCACACAGCGTCCATTCCATACACCAAATAAAAAGGAGTCTCTTTTGTGGCCTCTCTAGGGGTTGTTCGATATGCCCACAATACTTCTTGAAGATAATTTGGCCATTTCCCTGATGCTCCTACCAAGTTTTTCTTTAAACCCTCCAAAATAGATCTATTTGTAACTTCCACCTGCCCATTTGCTTGGGGGTGAAAAGGAGTAGAAACGCATTGTTGTATCCCTTTCGAAGAGCAAAAAGAATCCATTTCCTTGTTATTAAATTGGGGACCATTGTCCGTTGTTATTTTCCGAGGAACTCCAAAACGATAGCAGATGTTACTTAGAATAAACTTGATTACATCCTTAGCTTTTGTTCCAGCTAAAGGTTCTGCTTCTGCCCACTTCGAAAAATAATCAACTGCAACAATAATCATCTGTCTTCCACCTGAAGCCATAGGTAATGGTCCTACTAAATCAATCCCCCACCTATCGAAAGGAACCGCCTCAGAAATTGTCATTAGGGGTACTGCTGGTTTATGTATTAAATGTGCATATCTCTGACAAGTATCACAGCTTCGAACTAATAGCTTGGCATCCTGCAATATGGTAGGCCAATAATACCCTGCCAACAATACTCTACGCGTTAAAGCTTTGAATCCACAATGAGCTGATCCATCTCCATCGTGTAATTCAGATAGAATGTTTTGAGATTCATGCTTGCTCAAACATCTTAATAAGGGCCTCGACACTGACCTCTTATACAATATCCCATCCAACACTTCATAACCAAGAGCTTTATTCCTTATTTTCTTGAGCGAGTGTTTATCAAGAGGTAGTATTCCCTTTGTGAGAAAGTTTAATAAGTCAGTTCTCCAATCTCTTCGAATGCTCGTCGAATCATTTGTCACATTTTCAACAAATTCAAACTGCTCAGAGTTCGATGTAATCGAAGGCAGTGGTTGTGTCACGATCCATGGATATTCTTCAGAGTAAGCCATTGTTGCCAAAGAATCTGCCATTGTGTTGCTACCTCTTCGAATATGCTCCACCTCGACATTTTCAAATTGTGCCATCATACCTCGTAGCTCTTGCAAGTACAAAACCAAACGGTCCTTTTTAGCTTCTGAAACCCCTTTAACATGGTTAACTACCAACTGCGAATCTGTTTCTAAGCGCACGAATATTGCTCCACAAATCTTTGCTAACTGCAACCCTGCTAGCACAGCTTCATATTCAGCTTCATTGTTCGAAGCATGAAATCCAAATTTTATAGCTTGAAACATAAACTCCCATGTTGGTGCCACCAATTCAACTCCTGCACTCGACCCTTTATTACTAGATCCTCCATCAGTTCGTACTGTCCACGTCGGATTCGTGTTCACTTTTTCACCTTCTTTCTCTTCGGGTCTACTCGAATGAAACGCAACCAAAAAGTCTGCTAAGGCTTGAGCTTTGATATATGTTCGAGGAGAGAATAACACGTCGAAATCTCCTAATTCTACAGACCACTTTGTCATCCTTCCTGAGATATCTGGCTTTTGCAATACATTTTTCAATGGGTAGGAAGTTCGAACCACAATCGTATGTGCCTGGAAATAAGGACGCATTTTTCTCGCTGCCATTACTATGCACAATGCCAATTTTTCGAGCTTCAAATAACGTTTCTCAGCATCAACCAAACTTTTACTGACATAATAGACGGGCCTCGAAATTCTTGAATCTTCACTGATCAAAACTGCACTCACTGCATAATCCGATACAGCTATATACAAAAACAGTTGCTCACCTTCCCGAGGCTTTGATAATATTTCAGGAGTGGACAAAAGATTTTTGATCTTAACAAAAGCTTCTTCACAATCCGAAGTCCACTCAAAATTATTAGGTCGACGCAGCACCTGGAAAAAAGGCAAGCACTTATCTGAAAATCGAGAAATGAATCTGTTCAAAGCTGCTGACCTGCCCGTTAACATCTGCACTTCTTTGATATTCCGAGGCGAAGACATTGATATGAGAGCCTTCAATTGTTTTGGATCCACTTCAATTCCTCTTTCACTAATCACATACCCCAGAAACTTACCAGATCGGACTCCAAACGTACATTTCTCTGGGTTCAACTTCAATTGTATGGCTCTGAGATTCAAAAACGTCTCTTCTAAATCATCAATGTGTTCATCATCACTTTTGCTCTTAACAAGCATATCATCGATGTACACTTCGATATTCCTCCCTATTTGTGAAGCAAACGCCTTATTCATCAACCTTTGATATGTAGACCCAGCATTCTTCAATCCAAACGACATCACTCTATAACAGTGTAAACCTCGATCATTAATAAAAGTTGTGCTCTCTTCATCCTCTGGATTCATTCGAATCTGATCATACCCTGAAAATGCATCCATAAATGTTAGAATTTTGTTTCCAGAAGTAGAATCCACCAATTGGTCAATCCGAGGTACTGGAAAAGGATCTTTTGGACAGGCTCTGTTCAAATCTGTGAAGTCTACACACATTCTCCATTTTCCGCTCTTCATTTTCACCACCACAGGATTAGCCGTCCACCTCGGATAATTGGACTCCCTGATATGCCCCATCTTATACAATCTATCTACCTCAGCAACTATGGCCTCGGCTTTTTCCAACGAAAAAGCTCTCCTTTTTTGAATTATCGGCTTGATCTTCGGATCCACTACCAAGCTATGACATATGATATCACTTGGGACCCCTACTACATCTTCGGACCTCCAAGCAAATACGTCCAAATTCTTAGACAAAAAGTTCAACAATCTTTCTCGCATTGATAAAGACAATAAAGTCCCAATTCGAAGTACTTTGCCATTATTGAAAATGTATTCTTCTATTTCTTCACTTACCACCACAGAACTCGGGGTTGACCTCGGATCATCAATTCCCTCATCTGTACCACTAGAAGACAACCCCCCAAACTGCTAACTCTCCATCGGATCATCAGTACTTTTGCCACGTAGTCTAAATGCAGCAGCGTAACACTCTCTAGCCACCTTTTGGTCACTTCGAACTACGCCAACTCGATCCCCGATCACATACTTCAAACATTGATGAACCGTGGAAACTATAGCATACATTTTAGCCAGCCATGACCTTCCAAAAATAGCGTTGTAGCTCGATGGACAATCTACCACCATAAAAAGTACTTGTACTTTCTTTTTGAAAGGCCATTTTCCCAAAGAAATCTCACCTTCAAACTCCCCTATCACATTTGCTGTTGCGCCAGTAAACCCAATGATAGTTCTTTCTGACCTTTCTATCCGAGGCGGAGCAGTTAGTCTATCATATGTTGATTTGAACAACACATTAGCAGAGCTTCCAGTGTCAATTAACACTCGTCGAACTTCCACCCCACACACTTCTGCTCCTATGACCACTGCATCTTCATGTGGCCCAGTAATTCCTCTCAGATCATCCCCATTGAAAATTATAAATGGGACATCCTTCTTGTTGCTTAGGTGTGCCGATGCTCCTCCTTCAATTTGACGTGTTAAATTCACTATATGTCTCTTCCTCGAATTGTTAGTGTTGTTAGTCATCGAATCTCCCCCAAATATTGTCAGTGACTCAAAGAAGGCACACAAATCTCGAACACGTCCCTCACGCCTCGACTCATCTACTGACATCAACAACAACCGACTAGGGTCTGGGTCGACATATTCCGAAGCCACATCAAACTCATCACCTGCAGCATCTAAAATCATCAGTTCAGTTTCCTGCTTAGAATTAGGATTACCAATTTTTTGAGTTACAGCTTTAGCATTCTTTTTGACATACTCCAGAAGCTTTCCATTTTCTATCAGAACCTGCATCTCCTTCTTCAAAGCAATACAATCATTTGTATCATGCCCAATATCATCATGATACCTGCAGTACTTGTTATTGCGCTCCTCCCTTGGTCTATTAATCGCTACTGGCTTTCTGAAATTTACTGTTCCCTTGCTTTTTTCATATATCGATGCCACACTTTCAGTCAAATATGCATAATATTCTGGTTTCACCCATACATTAGATCTTGGTTTGAACTGGTATTGATTACTAAAGTTGTGATGATTAGCACCCCCTTGATACGAACTCGAACCTCCTCGGTAAGTAAAATTTTGATTGCCCCTCGCCCTCGACGAGCTGTTATTCGAGGCGTTCACTTGGTTATTTCCCCCCTGAGCATTCCCTTTCTGAACAGCAACATTTCCTCCTCGAACTCGAGTGGACTCTTCGACCTTGATCTGGTCTTCAACCTGGGCCATGAGAGCTCCAAACGTTAATGCTCTACGCCTTATTGTCTCATCGGCTAAATCTCCAGGCAACAATCCTTGTCGAAACGCTGCCATAGCCACCAATTCCTCACAGTCATCTAATCCCGCTTTTGTCGACACAAATCTCTTGGTATAATCCTTCAGCTTTTCTCCCACAGCTTGCTTACATTGTATTATTGTATCTCCATTAGCTCTCATTTCTTTGCTTCCCACAAACTGTCTTCGAAAAGCTGTGTAAAAATCTCTAAAATTTGCAATAGACTCCTTAGGAATCTTGTTATACCATTTTAATGCAGTTCCTTTGAATGTCTGAGAGAAGGCCCTGCAAACCAGCCTATCATCATCCTCGAAGTTGGTCATATAGTTCTTGAATTGTTCTATATGATCATCGGGATCTTGAGTTCCATCGAACTTATCAATTTTAGAAATGTCAAACCGCCTCGGAAGCGGTACAAATCTGATCTCACGAATCAGTGGTGAATCCCTCCAATCCACACCTTGAACATACTGGTCCTCGTTTCTCATTCCCACAGTAGCATACAAACTTGGCTCCCCGACATATTTCCGAGGCGAATACACTTTCCGAGGAGAATTCACTCGCCTCTCCTTCTTATACACTTTAGCTGGCCTTAATTCATATTCTGGCTCTCTTGAATGACCTCGAAAATGCTTATATCTCGGTGTCTCATCCGATTCCGAATCCTCATCATCTTCTTCACTAGAATACACATATCGTCGCTTCAGCAACTTTTCCTTCTTTTTCATTCCACTGTGCTCCTTCCTACGCTCAAGACGTATTTTACGTCGAGTATCTTGAACATCATCGTCGTCATTCGAATGATCCAACTGATCATCCTGAGCACCTCTGGATATTTCAGACCTGAGTTTAGCGTTATCATTAGCTTGCTTCATTTGAGCAAACTCATCAAGCTCTGCGACCTTTCTTATCAACTCCTTCATTTTTCCTTCAAAATCGAATTGATTGGATTGAATCGGAACTGGTTCACCTGCTTCTTTTTCTTGCAGATCAGATTTCAATGTTCCCATAGCCTTTCGAACAGACGGATTGTCACCTTCTTCTGAATTCATCTCCGATCAACGAAAATCTAAACAAAATACTCCAGAAAACGAAAAAACTCGAACGAAATGCTTCAGAAAACGAAAAAACTCGAACGAAATGCTTCAGAAAACGAAAAAACTCGAACGAAATGCTTCAGAAAACGAAAAAACTCGAGACTCGATTTTTGATCTATCGATCAAGGTATCTTCGCCCCCTCCTTCTAGCGCCAATTTGGTATGAACAGAAAGTAACTAGAGAAAATAGAGAATATCTTCTTAGAATCAACAAAGAGATTTTTTAGAAGTGAATATTGTCTTTCTCCTCTTAATATTTCATAGGTGTAATCAACCTCCTCAACCTCTTTAAATAGGCCTAGTAAGTTTGTTACAAGAGTTAGTTACAAGAGCGGTTACATAAAGGGATATTTACAGCTTAGTCCCTATATCTCTTATAAAGCTTAATTTTACTCTATATTAATAAAACTTATTAATTAAGTCCTTATTAATTACATTTAGGTCCCTAAAGAATATATTTCCTTATCAATGCCATGCATATTCAAGTTATTCAGAGCCTATCTATTTTTGTTTCATACTTCGGTTATAGTTAGAGACGAGGAACCTAAACAGGAAGAACTGATGGAAATATTCTATTGTCGACAAAATAAGTTGTATGTTAGTTCCTGCGCCTTGATTGTTGGATTTGTTGTTCGTATAAACCATCCATATTGGCTCATGAATAGAATCCATGGAGGCAGGTCGTACAACTTGGAATTTAGTGAGAAAATATACTAGAGTCTGGGATTTAGTGGCTATTGTTGGTTTAAAATTTATGTTAAACTCTCCAAGCTTTATTAATTATTTTTTTAGTTTTCCCGATATCTTATGTTTTTAAGGACATTTCTTAAAGGGACGAATGTTTGAACAAAAATGGTGGAGCCTTGGAAATACGATGTTATTTTTCTGGTTGCCACTACTAAAATTTGGGATAGTTTTTCCAACTATATATATATATATATATATATATATATGTTATTTTGGCTGTCATAAATGACTTGGTGATGTTGGTAGATAGATGTTTCTTCTTTCACCAATATTAGCCTTACATCATAGTTAGAAATTACTATATAAATATACAGATTGTCACCTGGGTTTGGCTGTGTGAGGATCTCGAGAGAAGCCAAATACTTTTTTATATTAAGAATTCTCTCATCATATTTAGATGTCCAATTAAAATATCTTACTCTCTTAAATACTTTGAATAATATGACACACTTGTTAAAGGATCGGGAAATGAAGCAGTTGAGAGTAGCTAGTTGACCGATGAAGATTTGCACTTCCTTGATGGAATATAGTGGCTTTATTTTTTGGTAGGTTCTCTGGCTAAGTTAAGTGTGTCGTGAGAACTTGACCAGGCTGGGGAAAAACTGAAAAAAGTTTTCTCTCTCAAGAAAGTCGCCTTCATCTTCTTCGTGGCTCTTCTTCATCTCCTTCGATTCTGCTTCTATGTTATCAATTACACATTGATTTCTGGTTACTGATCTCTTGTGATCTTTGTTATTTTTCTTAATCTCTATCATAGAGATTAACAATAATGTAATTTTTGAGGAAAATGACTTTCCTGTGTTGGATTCAAGAAACATAGATAGAAGTAATATCGGTAACTTCATCAAAAGTTATGCTAATATTGTTAAAGATAATCATACAGATATAAATGTTGAGCTAATTTTGGAAACTATAAGTAGTAAAGTTGATCATATAAACATACAGTATTCCAAAGAAGCAAAGGATTTGCTGACCAGTTTGTCAAAAATTTCAATTGTGCGGAAATGTACTTCAGGTTTGCCAAAGAAATCAGTAATAGATCAGTTTCTCATTTCAAGAAGTTTTTTGGAAATTGTAACGTTGTTTAATGGGATTCAAGACATATAATTATGGAGTTTAACAGAAAGGATGATGTTGCTAAAGTCTGGGACAGAAGTGTATAGACGATCGGGAGTTCTATGATGCGGGTTCTCGGGTGGAATCCGAATTTCAACACCAAATATGAAAGCCCCATCTCCTTAGTATGGTTGAAGATTGAAAAGATCCCTGAGTTTTTGTATAACAAAAAGGTTCTAACTGACATTGTTTCTTCCATTGGCGGGCCATACAAGATTCAATTCCCAGAAAAAAAAATAGAGCATATAACAATGATGTTGTTGCGTTAGTTGAAATGGATGTATCGGCTGTTACTCATAATCGTATCTGGATAGGGTTTGGAAGAAACGATGACTCTTGGCTTTATATTTCTTATAAAAATCTTCCTGCCTATTGCTCAGCCTATTATCACTTGGGCCATGATATTAATAATTGTTTGAAAGTTAAAGAGAATTTTGGACAAAAGAAATGATAAAGAAGAGTCGATTTCTCAAAAGGAAACTGAAGTTGTATTGATTGATAATATTAACGTCTACAAAGTAAGTGACAATTACAAGGTAAGTGTCAAAGCCAAGAATTGTAATCTTAATTACATTTAGGGTTACAAGCCTAAAGTTAAATCTATAGTGGTTAAAAATAATTCTACAACTTCAAAAGTGTCCGGTAACGCGAGGTCTTGTAAAGATGTTCTGATCTCCACAGATGATGTTGCTAAGGATGTTCAATATGTTGATACTACGTTTGATTCTTCTTAAGAAGTGCAGAAAGTCTCTAAAAATAAAAACATAATCATAAGTGATGATATTGAAATGATTGATGCTTTAAAGAATCTGAATAAAGATGTGGAATCTAAAATTTCTCAAGACTGCAACAACCATCTTTCTGTTAGGAACTCACCTAAACATGGCAATATTGGAAGTGATTTCACTTCTCCTGTCAATAAAGTTTGTTCTCCTACTAAACAAGGTTTTAGTAATATTCTGCAAAAGAAACTTAAAGTTGTTAATAAAGGGAAAAGGCCAAATAAAAAGGATCTCAAATCTCTGCACTTTTCATGGATCAAGAAGATATATAAGTCAGTTTTTTTTATCATGATTAGAGTCTTAAATTGGAATGTTCAAGGTGTTAATAATAAGTCTACAATTGGTAGACTTAAAGATATCATTTTTAGAAAAAATCAAAATATTGGCCATTCAAGAGCCAATCGCTAAGTTGGAAGCTGAAAAAAATGTTGCCTCTAGGCTTGGGTTTCCTAATTATTCTGCTAATATAGCTAACAAAATATAGGTTTTGTGGGTTGATGATATTAACATTAATGTTATTGACAACCAGGAGCAATGTATTCACATGGAAGTTAATTATCCTGGGGTGGACAATATGTTTTTATTTACTGTTGTTTATGAAAAGTGTGACAAAAATCAGAAGAATGCTTTATGGTATAAGCTTAGGAGTTATGCTACTGAAAGGAATGCTTAGCTTACTTGTGGTGACTTCAACGTGGTGGCTTATGTGGAGGAGAAGATGGGTTGTACTTCCCTTTCTTAAAATAGCAAAGAATATTTTGTTTCTGTCATAAGTGACTGTCATCTTGAAGATGCTGGTGTGGTTGGCTCCAAATTTACATGGAACAAAAACATGAAATGGAAAAGATTAGACTGTGTTATGTTCAACACTAATTGGCCTAATCTTTTCAGTTTTACTCAGGTTATCATCATGGTCAGAACTTGTTCTGACCATGCACCTCTTCTCATTTCCTTTTCAAACACTAATATTAATGGTAACAATAGTAAAAAGAGTTTTAAATACTTAAATGCCTAGTCTACTGATGATTCGTTTCTCAGGACTGTTGAATAGAACTAGAAGCTCAATATTAATGCTAGGCCTAATAAAGTGTTCTGGTTTACACTTAAAATAGTCAAAGGGTGTTTGAAGGTGTGGAATAGAAACAGTTTTGGAAATGTTTTCAGGAAAGTCACTGAGGCTGAAAGCAATGTGGATACGATGGGTGCTATTCACTTAAGAGATAATGATTCTATCTCTAATTCTAATCTTAAGAAGGCCATTGCTATGCACTTAAAAACTTTGAGGACTGAGGAAGTATTTTGGAGACAGAAATGCTTTAATACTTGGCTAAAGGAAGCTGACTGCAATACTAAAATTTATCAGTCTTATGTTAATAAAAAAAGGAGGAAAAATACTATCAAGGGTATAAAAGATGATGGCAGATGGTATTATGACAATAATAGTATTGGTATGTCTGCTACCAATTACTTTACCTCTTATCTTAGTTGTGACTCTTATAGTAGCAAAGATGAGAAGGAAGCTTTGATGAGGAGTGAAATATTTGACGTTATCCCTTAGTTGGTCTCTGATGAAGATAATATTCTTCTTATAAAGCCTGCAAATATAGAAGAAATATGGGAGATCATTAATAATATGAAGGTGGAAAGTGCAGTAGGTTTAGATGGTTATAATATTTCCTTTTTCAAAACTTGTTGGAGTATTATTAAAAGTGATTTGTGTACTACTATTAACTCATTTATTCTTGGTAACAATATGCCTTTAGGTATTTTTGCAACTGGCATTAGTTTGATCCCTAAGAACCCTAATCATGTTAATTGGAGAAACTATAAGCAAATTATTTTGTGTACTATGCTTAACAGGATCTTTCCTAAGCTAATTAATACTAGGTTGTCTAATGTTCTGCCTAACCTTATCTCTAGTAATCAGGCTGCTTTTGTTAGAAACAGATCTATTCACGAAAATATTGTAATTGCTAAGGAAATCGCCTATGATATTAATAAGAAGCCTAGTAAAGGGAATATAATGATCCAGTTGGACATGTCAAAAGCGTTTGACATAATGTCCTTCTCCTTTATTCTTAAAGTTCTTAGCCCTTTTGGGTTTTCTATTAACTTTATAAACCTGATTTCTAAGCTTATTAAGCATGTTAATCTTTTTATTTTTATTAATGGCAATTCATATGGCTATTTTCACTCTAAAAGATGCTTAAGACAAGGGGATCCCTTGTCTCCAAGCCTCTTTATCTTAGGTGAGGAGGTATTAATTAGAGGGCTTGAGATGCTATTACATCCTAATAAGTTTATGCATTATGCTTCTCTAACCAAAATTCTGGTTCCTTGTACTGCTTTTGCAAATGACATTATAATCTACACTAATTGTCTTCCTAAAACTATTAATATTTTGAGTGACTTTTTAGACAGGTACCAGCTAGTTTCAGGGAAAACTATTAATAAAAAGAATACGAAAATTATTACCTCTTCTAAGCTTCAATAATGCAAGATCAGTAATCTAGAGTGCTCCACTGGTTTTAGTTCTAACTTTCTTCATACTTGCTACTTGGGCATCACCTTGCACAATAACAATAAAGAAAAGAATTATGATCCTTTGCTTGAAAAAATCAACTCTAAAATCATGGAATGGGATTCTAAAGTCTTATCCTATGGGGGTAAACTATCTTTAATTACTAGTATTCTTATGTATATCACCTATTTTTGGATGCAAAACTCTGTTATTCCTAATAGTGTAATTAAAAGAATTGAAAAAACCTTTAACATATTTTTATGGAGGTCCAAATTTAATGAACAAGCTGTTCATTGGACTTTTTAGGATAAAATCTGTTTCCCTTATGATGAGGGTGGTCTAAATATCAGGATAATGTCTGATATTCAGAGCACCTTCTCTAAAAAATTGTGGTTTATTTATCGTAAAAGGGAGAGCCTCTAGTCTAAAATCACTCATGGTATCTATAACATGAATTCTCACCCTTTAAAACTAATTTTAAAAGGAAATGATCGCTAACCTGGAATCGGCTTGTAGGCATTAAGGATGTTGCTGAGGACAACATCAAATGGCTTCTTGGTCGTGGTACAATGGACTTCTGGTATGAAAATTGGCACCATTGGAAGCCCATTATGGATCATAGGCTCCCTGAAAACAAGTGTTTCATTGACGCTAGTGTTAGTTCTTTCTAGAAAGCTGGTGCTTAGGATCTGGTTGCTTTAACAAAGGTTGTACCTGAAGATAGAGTTAACCAAATTAGAAATTTCAGAATTGATAATGAAAAAAATGACATTATGACTTGGGATTTATCCCCATATTGTAATTTTAATATGAAGTGCACTTGGAATGCAACAAGGAAATAAAAAAGGTCTTCAAGTTTTAACATGAAGATTTGGTCTACTATCACCCCAAGGAAGTTTTCGTTTTTACTCTGGAAACTTATTAAAAGTTATATTCCTATTGATTCTGTTTTACAAACTAGGCATTTATAGTTAGCATCGAAATGTCAATTTTGTGCTAAGTGTGAAGACATTGAGAACCTTTTTGTTAATTGTTCTTATACTTGGAGCCTTTGGAGTCACTTTAGCAATATTTTCAATATAAGGCTTGAAAGATACATGACTCTAGGGAACTTAATGTATAACTAGTTTTGTTCTTCAAACCTTAAAGTTCATATTACTCATCTCTTGCTAGCATTAGTCTGCTGGATAATTTGGAAAACCAGAAACAATTTTAATTTTAAGAGGTGTGCAATCAGTGTTTCTGCTTCTCTAAAATTTAATTAACAAAATCATTTTAGGGCTTGATATTTCTAATGTCATAACTAGCAAGTATTGGAAAAATGTCCAGGATACTGGTTTAGCTTTGGGCTGTTTATCCTATCTAAATAAAAATAAAAGAATAACTTATCTTAAATGGATCACTCATGTGCCTGGAAGGTTGAAGCTCAATGTGGATGCTTCCTGCCTCAATAACGGTGAAGCTTGTGGCACCATGATCTTTCGTGACAGTGAAGGGACTATCATCAGAGGTTCTAGTAACTGTTTTGGTAAGGAAACACCTCTGGTTGCTGAAACGAGAGTGTTGCTGGAGGGAATCCTTATCTGCAGAACAACTGGGTTAACATTGATATAGAGACTGATTGTATGACTTTAATCATTATTATTGAAAAGAAGAATAATCCCTGGTATCTTAAGTCAATAATCGATATTTGCAGAAAAATGATATTACCTTCAATGTCGATTTCGTATGTATCCCGTCTCTAGAATAGCGTTGCAGATTGGTTAACAAAATGGACGTTGAAATGCAAAGAGAAAGCTTCTTTCTCGTATTTCAATGCCACCGTTCTGTTGTTAGCCATAGTACTTCTCGAAAGCCTGGAAGTAGGCTACATCACTTCTAATTCAGCTTAGTTACCAATTACTTTGGTAGAATCTGTTACTGGTTAAACTTTAATTGGGTGTTGGAGCTAATTTGGTAGTTGATTGATGGATTTCCTCCTTCAATCTAAAGCTAGGGTTTATTTGAGCTTATTTAGAGCTTCTGTATTTGAGTAGCTGATAGATCGGTGCTTGGGTGTTTTATGCTCAAGATCATGGTTGAGTTTCGCAATCGTTGATTGCATGGCGATCTGGTCGAAGTTTGGTTGAAGTGTAGTTGAAGAGAAGTTGAAGAAGGAGAAGATGAAGCTGCTTTGGTGGTCCGATTCGAGCTAAGGATCGAAGACTACCCTTATTCTGTTAGTTAGATTTCGGATAATTATCTTAAGTCTTTTAGTTATGTCTTGAGTCTAATTTGACTCCTCTAACTTTGTATTTCTTCAATTAAGTAATGAAGTTGTTATTTTGCCAAAAAATAGTGTGTGTTGTGATTTTTTATGGACCAAGTAGACCAAGAATTTATTGAAGTGTATTTTGAATGTGTATTTCGCTAGATTGAGCTGGAGGTTTCCAGTTTGAAGGTTTCCAAAGTTCTCTTTAAGGTCGACGAGGTAGCTCATATGGCTAGTGAGCAGGACATTAACGATATATGCTTGAATATTTCATCCTATCTGGGCGACGAAGCCTTTATCTAGCTAAAATTTGGTATGTTCTATCTATATTATTTAGAACAAATGAAATTACCTTGTATCAGTGGATACCTCACTCAGTTATAAATTTCGCATGCTCATCATCGTTATGGTGCATTGTAATTTAGTTTTTGTCAAATAGGCATCAATGAAGGATAATATCATATATCTGAGGTGGCATCCACCTGCTGGTCAATTCTTAGGGCTGGGAGTAGATCGTTCGGGCACACTTAGTTGAGGTTAATGGTACATATAGGATACACCGCTTCTCTGATATGGGTTATTTGGCTTAACCATTCGAATTCGGTAATGATTGTCTCAGTTTTCTCATAATAAAATAGTTTGTACCTTTGTTTAATACACTAAAATCTATTATTTATTGATAATTTATGATAGGATATTGAAGTCGAGACTCTCATGACGTCCTAAGCAGACTACATAAAAATATAAAGATTTTCGATTACAGTATCAATATTTGAAAATGACAAGCTCTTTGCAAATCCTGCCTTATGTGAAACTTACATCAGAATATGAGTATAACTTCTTCCACTGCTTCCCCAAGCTTAATAATTTTAGGGGTCTCCGTCGAGCTGTCTAGATCATCTAGGAGGATAAAAGCCTTGGTTAATTGATATTCTTTTATAGTACATGATGTGGCAAATCGATCCCTGGTGATGCGTTGATTGCCATAGATCATGCCAATTATTTTGTTGATAATATAATATACACATTGGTGTATACTTTATTTGATATCACACATTTGATTGAGCCCTACATAGGCTTTGGTTTTTGTTTTCTAAACCCATAATATGCATGTTTGGATCGGGGTTCATGGATTCAAGATATAAGTCAAATAAAGTAATGGTTTGGTATGTTAGGGGTTTCATGGCCTCTAGCACTTTTGTATTGGGCTTGGTCCCTAGTGCATGTCATAGAGTTTGCTTAATGAGATTAAAGGCTAAACCGCTTACCCTCGTCAAAAAGGTATTGAATTTTTATCTTAAGGCTCTGCAGCATCATGCATGATGGGTATTATTGTTTGTGATAGTTAAAGAACTTGTTCAAGTTTAAGGACATTTTCGGGGCCCGCATCTTCTTAGGTTTTCATAAGAAGTCTAGATGTCTTACTCGACTATGGTATTTCAATATATCCTCTACGATGTTGGTCTAATGGGTATTCGCACCCTTAGGATTGCGTAACTCCTGCACTCTGGTAAACCCGCGCGACATAAAGAACAAAACCATGTCAAAGTGTTACCTCAGAAATGCATAGAGAACGTGCAACATAACAACTTATCGTTATCATCAAATCTGAGCTTAATGTTTAAGAACTACACGACGTGGTTCCCGGGATCTCCCATCTTATTTTACTTATCTATCTTGAATGGATCGAAAGTTTGCATAAAATTGGTGACTATTATATATAATATCAGTGGAAATGATTGAAGATGATATCCGGAATCCTGCTTACCTCGTTTGAGTTGGTTAGTTAGTCCATGCCATGTTTAGCTGATAAAGAGCGTTCTCACGATAGAGAGGAGGGTTTGGCAGTGTTGTGTAATTTCATAGTCAACCCATTCTACATCTGATTAAGCATGATTTTATTAATGGTGTAATTGATGCTGGCTCCAAGAATAAGGCCGATAATGTCTAGGATGACGATGCTCGCGATTATTTTTTATTTTATTTTTTTTAATACATTTGTCTCATAAATATTTCTCACGTATACAATAATCTTTGCAATGAAGACATGAGAAATGATCCCGACATGATAAACGGTCGGTCAATAGTTGGTAACTCCTAATTGAAATGAATGAAGCATCATCATCTTCCTCCAGATGATCTTTATTGTGTGACGATTGATTTATAATTACATAGTTGGTCTGTTAATGCTTCTTGCGATGTATCCTCCATGTACTGCTTTTCTGATGGTGGCAATGAATCATTTGATAGTTTAAAATTCTCCTACATAATTTTGATACATATCTAGTACATGTTTCTTGAGTGCGGTGATTGATTATGCACTATAGGTGGCGGCTGATTGTGGTAGATCAACAGAGGTGGTTTGAGCGACTATAGTGGTAGATCGTTATACTACGAAAATATGAATGAGATATTGCACTGAAGTGACAACACTAAGGTCTTGCATTTTGGTTAGCAAGGTTTATGCTACAACTTCCGTAATAAGGTTTTGCATCATAATGACTTTTGTAACAATCCACACAATGATGGCAGGACTGCGAGGAGCTGATAGTCCCAACATGGTGGACATCGTTGTTTCTTTTTCTGATAGTGGTAAGAAAGAGTTTTGATTTATTTTTTGAATAAAATATATTTTGGACATATTTCGGTTCCAACAGACGGTGATAATGAAGTGGTTGGATTTTGTTCGGACTAACATAGTAGATTCTCAAAAATGGTTACCAGTATTTTAGTCTAGTCCCCATATAGAAATTAAATTGTTTGTGTAATAGAGATAAAATTTCATGGATGAACTTGGATGAATAAAATGAATAGTTTTATACTAGGAGTTCTATTTATAGATTGTATTACATTCATAATTGTTTTTACAAAATAAGTGCCCATAAAGTCACATGTTAACTGGTTGTTAAAGTTGCTGAGTATCCAAGATGTTCCCAAACCTTTTATAAATCAATGTCTGATAATGGTACATATAAAGGTGTTTGTCCGAGCTCTTTTATAATACTAGGGTTCGAACAAATTATATATCGACTTCAACATATGATCGGTTTCATACATCGTACAAATATTCTATGTATTGATAAGGCTATAATACCTAGATTATTAATCATTTATATCAATATATCTATAAGAGAATAATCCAATTTAAGAGGACTCTCATATTCCCCTAATTAATCTGTTAGATTACTTTTCTTTTTCTATAAAAACTTCTCTCTCTCTTAAAAAACTTATTTTCTTTCTCATTTCTCTCTCCTTCACATACAGTCTGCTTTCGGCATTCTTTAGAAGGATTTATTCCCTTATCAATGATGTCATATGTGACAAACTATTTTCCATTTTTCTTGGAGCCAAAAGCCTGTATCTGAAATGTAAAAGGGGCGAGTAAGGGGAAAGTCGCGAAATCTGGAAAAAATAATTAACCATGTGGGGCACTTGGTAGAGAGTAAATTGTTTTTATTAGATTAGAAACTTGTAAGCATACAAAACTCATACAATATGTTGATCATTTTCCTTTTCTAATGAACGAGTTCAAAACCTAATCAGGAATCAAACAACAATGAAAAGTATCGTATAATTGGTATCTAATTCTTCTTCTTTGTGAACGAATTCAAGAATGGGGAAAATTGAACGAACTGGACCTAATGTTGGAGTCGTGTCGAGACTTAGTCGGTACAAAATGAATCAAAATCGATACAAACTTAATTGAGATTCAAATAAAGAATGGTGAAGCGGTACCAAATTGTAGAAGCAATCTTGAATAAAGAAACGATGTCGTAAAAGAAATACAAAGAACCAGTCCTAGGGATATGGTCAATTTGTTATGTTACAGTCAAAATCTTCGAATGAGTCAAGATTGAACGATCGATGAAGCGACAAGCCAAGATTCATAAAAAAAACTAAGATTCTTCAAGAAATGGAAGAAATCATAAAGGAAGAAGTGAAGTAATTCAAATATTTGAATCCTATCAAGAAATAGGCAAATCAAGCTTCGTGACATTGAAACTCAACACCAAATCAAGTAAATCATGCATTTTTTTTCTTTATAGAGCTGATTAACTCATATTGTTATGAATTGGATTTTTTTTAATTCATTAAAAAATAATAAGAAGTACATTAACTAAAAAAGTGTATGATAAGTGTTTTGGTTTAAACATGCTTCTTTTGATAAATAGTGTATATTTCCTCGCAATAACATTATGTGTGATGCTAGTTTTGCAAAGTTTTATTCGATTACACGTTTATAATAAATTGTAGCATGTTGCGTGTTAGCAATTTGTTTTTATTATATTTTAAATGTACTAAAAAAAGAACATGTAAATGATGCATGATGAGTCCGGAAATTTTTTCACCACTCACTGTAGAAGCCGGACAGGGGCAATTCAGACAAAAGCCACATACTGAACCATCCGAACTGGACAAAAGTACTAAAACTAATCGCCTTTTGACTAAGCTAATTGCTAATCTGCTTAATAAACTAATGAGTTTTTGAACTCGACCCGGTTTCATAAGTTTGACCCAAAAGCCCATGTGGCCCATAATTAAGAGTATAAATTCCCGAACCATTTTCATTAATGAGGGTAATGAACATTTAATACAACAAGGCAGCTTAAATCTCTCACTACAAAACACCCAAACATTAAATACCTTTGAAACACCACAAAACACCTGACCAAATTACCCTCAGTCGAAAATAATCCACACCAAATTGGCGACCATAATGGGAGGAGAAGGTGCCTGAATTTAGCATTCGAAACCATCAAGAAAAACGAGTTCGGATGAATCCGGACGAGCAAGCAGTACCCCCAACTTTGGCAGAAGTGGTGGGAGAAAATGATGAATACACGATTGAAGAGCGAGATAGATTTAAAGCTGAGATAGAAGCCTTGAGGGATGCTAAAAGGGTGGAGATGGGCTTAAAATAAAAATCAAAAGTATCAGCCTTTCACCACACTGACAATCAAAGGGACAGACATGGAAGGCTGAAAAGGCATCTAGGAAAAGGGTCATCTATGGTCATAGCCATGACCGGAAACATGTAGACCGGCTGTTGATGGATCATTTCGCGTTTCATAATGAACCAGATATCTTTGCAACTCCCAATGAAGATACTGTGTTTAGTTGTGGCCGAAATTGGAGACAATCTCCATTGTCTTCCAAGATATTGTCCGAAAACCTTCCTAAGAGGTTTGACAGTACATAGATGGAAAAATACGATGGGAGTAAAGATCCAGATAATCATCTGGAGAAAATCAAAAACTTTATGATGAATTTTGACGATGATGATAAGTTTCTTTGTAGAGTGTTCTCCCAGTATTTTACGGGGAGTGCTCTCAGTGGTATAATACTCTGACTCAGGGTTGCATCAGCAATTTTGATAATTTTTGGGTGGTCTTCCAGAGGCAGTTCGTCGGAAGTAAGGAAGTGAAGGGTAATGGAGACACTATTATCCATTGTGCCTAAGAACCAAATGAATCATTGAAAGAATATATAAGTCGCTTTGTGAACACCAAGAATGGATTAACTGATTGCTTTGAACAAGTAGCAATAGCTTCTCTAAGGCAGGGTTTGAATCCTGGTAACTTAGCTGATTCAGTAACTAGAAAGAAGGCCATGGCATGGGGCGGTTTACTGAATCAAGTGGGGAAACAAATCAATGTAGATGAAACGAAGAAGACCAGGGTGCATAGGCAGGTGATATCGACCTCATCTGCACTAAACCAGAACCAGAATCAGTCTGGGTACAAGGCTAAGGAAGCCGGACAGGGTCCCAGCAAGGCCAAGGCTCAATCCCACCCAGCACCAGCTCAAAGCCAACAATCCAGAAATAAGAAAGGGCCTTGGGTTCAACCGGAGTGGTTTGCCGAGTTGAAAGAGAATGTGGCAACCATCTATGACAAAACAAAAGATGAAGTACATTTCAGGAAGCCAGTTGCGCTTCAATCTCCCAGGGAAAGTTGAAATAATTGTTTCTGCCAATATCATCATGATATTGGTCATAATACAGAAGATTGCATCGCTTTGAAGCAAGAGGTGCAAAATTTGATTGAAAGAGGAAAGTTGGGTGCTTATGTTAAAAGAAGAAGTGGAAATAGGCCCGATAATGCTCATCGGACTGGCCCAACAAACAATGCAGGGACATCGGCTCCGGATAAGGCTATGGTGATAATTGAAAGATTCGATGTGGAATCTGAATATTTGGATCCTAATCCAACCAACAATAAGGTGGGAATTATCACATAACACATCAAGATGGTGTCCGGGCTCGTTAGCTTTTTTGAGTCACTCACCATATTTGGGAGGGACACCATGACTGCACCAACTGCTTCTTCGAGGAAGAGACATGTTCATACCCTGGCTACTTAATTGGAAGGAGGCATGACTTCCTATCAATCGCAAATTCCTTTTCCCTTCATTGTTTTTGATGAAGATGATTTGAGGGACATATCCGGTCCCTATGAAGATGCTGTGGTGATAGGAGCATCCATTGGGGGCAATGATATCAGACGAATTTTACAATATCCTCTTTTTAACTTCCTATAAACAAATGAAGAATCCAGGAGTGATTCAGCATTCGAACATGTAAATTGTGGGTTTCACTGGAAGCTCAGCGGACGTGATCGGGGAGTTTGAGGAGGAGGTATTGTTGGGCAAGGGCCCATTTAAGAAGATGGTCAGAGTACTTTTCATTTTGGTGGATTGTCCCACATGCTACAATGCCATTTTGGGAAGGTCTTGGCTCTCCAAGATGCATGTTGTGGCTTCAACAGTCCACCAATGTTTAAAATACGCTGTGCAAGGACAAGTGGGAGTTGTCCGAAGTAGTCAAAAGGTAGCAAGGGAGTGTTATGCAACAACAATGGCCCCTCAAACTTTGGGGGCAGTTCGTATTAGCGAGGATTAGCAGTTGGAGGGGCCCTCTGGGGAGAGGGTGAAATTGATGACCCTAGAGAGACCCCTGGTGTTTTAATACCAATTGAAGAGGTTGAAACTCACTCTCTGGTTGAAGGAAGAAACGTCAAGATCGGATCTAAGATGACATCAGAACTAAAGAGAAAAATGTTATCTTTTTTAACAAACCATCAGCTTGTTTTTGCTTGGTGCAATGCTGATGTAACCGGAGTACCAGCAGATGTTATATCACACCAACTATCCATCCGAAGAGATATAACACTTGTTGTACAAAAGAGGAGAGATTTTTCTAAGGAGAAAGCTGATGTCATAGTTCAAGAGGTTGACCGGCTTACTAAGATGGGGCACATAAAGGAATCCTAGTACCCTTTATGGACAGCCAATCCGGTATTAATAAAAAATAAAAATGGGAAATGGCGAATGTGCATCGACTTTACAGACCTTAATAGAGCTTGCCCAAAAGACCTATATTCGGTTCCTCGGATCGATCAGTTAGTGGACTCCACGTCTGGGAACAAGTTATTGTCCTTTATGGATGCCTTCTCCGGTTATAATCAAATTCAAGTGGATCCGAAAGATCAAGAACACATCACTTTTGTTACTGATAGGCGCCTTCATTGTTATAAGGTGATACCTTTTGGGTTAAAGAATGTTGGGGTTACCTATCAAAGGTTGGTGAACAAAGATTTCGCTAATCATTGGATGAAAAATGGAAGTCTACATTGATGACATGATGGTAAAGAGTGTGGAAGAAGAACTGCACTTGGTAGATCTCCAAGAAACTTTTGCCAACTTGGTAAAAGTTAATTTAAAGTTAAACCCAGAAAAGTATGTTTTTGGAGTGCAGTCCGGGAGAAAGGGATACAACCTGATCCATACCAACTTAGTGCTTTATTATTAATGGAGCCTCCTCGGAATATTACAGAAGTACAAAGATTGACAGGGAGGTTACCTTCATTTAGAGTCCACAATTTTTCCGAACAGGCTAATGAAGTGGCAATGAGAAGTCAACTCGACTTGATAGAATAAAAAAGAGGTAAGGCTTATCTCAGAGCCACACACTATCAGGGTTTGATGAGAAACATGTTTGCTTCCAAAGTCAGAAGGAGGGATTTTCAACCAGGGGATAAAGTGTTGAGAAACGTCTTCCTACATACAAAGAAGCAGTTCGGCAAGCTAGCTCGAACTTGGGAAGGACCCTATGTGGTCTGTGAAAAGCTTAAGCCCGGGACATACATGCTTCAAGATAAAGATGGAAGGATCTTGAATCACCCCTGGAACATTGAACACCTCCGGTTGTATCTAGAATGAAAATTATGTAAATATTTACTTGTTTAAAGTCCATGTAAATATTAGGGGGCATACTCTTTCCTACCCTGGTGGCGCGGGGAGGTTTTAATGAGGTGTCCGGGATTTTTAATGAAATTCGATGCCTTCTTGAAAAATTCGGAGTGGTTTGATTGATAGCTTCTTTGAAACTTTTTAAAGTATCACTGACAGACCGGATTGATTTGGTAGAATGATGACAATTTAAACATTTGTCATCGGAGAATGGAAACACTCTCACTTTAAAATACTTGTAAAATAACTAAGTGATATTTAAACATTAGCCATCGAAATTAGTTAACTATAAAATAATGCAAGAATTGTGTAAGGTAAAATTGTCTGGCTAACACCGGCGAGTGATATTAAAATATGTAAAGTGCCTTGGCCATCCAAGGACTTTGAATTTTTAAAAGAAAGGGTTTATCCGGACAAGAGCCGGACACGGTTACAAAAATGCCTTGGCCATCCAAGGACTTTAGTCTAACACAATAATTAAAGGAAAATAAAAAGATAGTTAAAACTTTAAGGCTGGAACACTTTCTTGGCCAGAACACTTAGATTGGAGTTCTTTGTTAACCCCCCCCCCCCCCCCCGAAGTGGCCAACTTGGTGGCCAAGTCCTCTTTCCCCTTCTTCAACATTCTGGTTGGCGTTAAGGAGATTGTTGGATAAGCTCTCTTTGTCTGCATTGAGTGTGTTGATGAGGGTAGATTAACTTCGCACTTGTCTCTCCAAGTTGAGCACCAGTTGAATATTGCTCAACAAGGAGTGGGTCACCATGTTGTTCTCTCCTGAAATAGAAAAAGACTTACCATTGAAAGTAACCATGTTCGAAGAGCTTCGAGGGAGGTAAGGGCCAGGAAAATCGTTTTCTCAAGGTCTCCAAAGTAAAGGCCAATCCCTTGAAGACCATTGATGTCTACTCCATCAATGTTAATATCCCCTCCAGTACCCTCTCTGGTGTGAAAATAACTTGGGATTTGCTCTGCCTGTGTTGGGTCTGTTGGGTCGACCGGAGGAAGAGACTCCGGAGGCCGGAGAGCTATATTATCCCCATTGGAGATTTTCTTCTTCTTGGCTTCCCTATCTCCACCGTCTGCTCCCCGTTTTCGGTCTTTTTTGGGAGCCTTTGAGGGTTTTGGAAGTCCAACTGCCTCTTTGGTACTCTCATGTTCCACCACTTGAAGCAGAGCAGCATCAATTATCCTTGGTCCTGCACCTCCTGGTTTGCTGGGATGATCTCCTCAACACCACCTTGATTGACCTCAGTTACATCTGGCTTTTTCTTGCCTTTCTTGCCCTTCATCTTACTTGGGGCTTTAGCTCTTCCCGACAAGGCCAACTTCCCATCCTTCTCATCTGTCCTCTATAGGATGACACCCAGAGGAGGTGGTGTGGTCAATTCTTCCTAAGACAAGTCTCTCCGGCCGGTTGTGTTCTAGAGGTGAGACCTCACCAGGTTGCCAACGGTAAAATAATTGTGGAAGTGATTTCCCCATTTGTCAGGAGTCCAAGCATTCAGCTTGGCACAAGTTGTCTGCCCCTCCTCCAAGTAGTCGGAGAACTCCTTCGGTAGCACTACCCAAAGAAGAAGAAGAGTATTTAAGTAAACAAACTTTTTATAAGGAAAGAAAAACAAACATGATGAAATATTTACCCGTGTTTTTCCATCTGCTCGTGAGCATGCTTCGGTTGACACCAGCTTTAATCTTCCTCCCATTTTCCCAAGCTCCACTAATAAACAAGAATTGGGTCTTCCAATTCTTCTCCGGTTCAAGCAGATCATCTACCACTTTAAAATTGTCACCCATATTGTAATGGTAGAAGGGGATGATGGGGATTCTTGCAAAGGCTGGCCATATCAGCGAATTTCTCCATCGGGAGCGAGATACCGGAGAGCCTAGAGGCCATGATGCAAGACATGAGGGTGTACCAAGCATTGGGACTCAGTTGGCTTAGACAGAGCTTTATCAGATGAAAATATCTGACGATCTCTCGGTCCAAGGAAAATCTGAGCCCCCAGTTGAACAATTCTGTGTAGATTACTATCTCACTCAGCTTGCAGTCCATTGGCGTCTCCGGATTGACCGGTATCCTCATTTTGACAGATTCTGGGATCCCCCACTTCGCCCGGATCCGGCCTAATTCAGCAGTATGAATGAAGGCGTAGTTAATGTTCTGCATGGCTAGCAGATACTTTACGCTCACCTTGTGGAAGCAAGGTCCCACTCTGCCTTCAAGGGACTCCGGCAGGTCTGGATGTTTTAAACACAACTTCTCTTTACCCTTGCCCTTCTTGTCATTGGCAGCTTCTCCCGTCTGCCCGGAGACATCAGTCTCAAAAGGGGCTTCTTCAACGATGTCCTCTATCACCTCTTCCATCACCATGGAAGGAGTGTCAATTGTCTTTGGTGGAGGAGTACTGGTGGTTGGTTCAGTGAGCTGTCCGGACGGCTGAGCATCACTTTCTCTTTGTGGTCTAGTGTCCGGCTGGGGCTCAGATCCGGAGGGTTCATTTGGAAGGCTTATTCGAGTAGCCTCCGGACCAGACGATTTATCCTTAGGGATTTTGATGGATGCCTCTGACCCTGTAGATTTGTCCTTGGACCCAGACTTAGGCGGCCCTGATTTCGGAGACTTAGACTGTAGAACAACAGCCTGGCCTTTTACTAAGCGGCCTCTTCGACGAAGTGTCAGTTTTTCTGGGGAATTTTCAGTATCTGATCCCATAGCTATGAATGGACAGGGTCTCTTTGTGCTTGTAACAGTTTTTTCCCGTTCCACGGTAGGCTGTGACTCCTAAACCAAGGAGCCTGATACGATGGGTGAAAGACTTGGTTGAAATAACCTCCTGGGTTTGGAGCTTCTGGCAGAAGATGAACCTCGATCAGGCTCTGAAGATGGCATTTCAGACTTGTCGATTGGAGAAACTGGATGACCTGCAGCAATGCGCCTTTCTCGCTCAATTCTTTGTGCTTTTTCTAACTCCGAGAGATTAAGCCACCCACCTTTTACCAATGCGTTTCTTGCTGTGAACATAAACTCACACCAAAAGGATTTGTACAAAAGAGGTGAAAGATTTGAGATGAAGGAATGAGAGAGTAATAAAGATAATAAAACAGTGAAAAATGAAGTAATAAATATTAATGAGACAAAAAGATGCCAAAAATCTAGAAGAATACGAAAAGACAAAAGTAATGATTGAAGACGGCGCTGACGTCATGGGTATTAAATGAAGAGGTTACTTTTTGGGATTAGTGGGAGCGTTGTTCTAGGAGAAAATCAGCTGGTGAGGAAAATCAGAAGATGACACGTGTCCCACGATCCATGGCAAAACCTTTGAACTTTTGAAGAGTTTTCAGTCTGGATAAATCCTTCACTAAACACTAAATCCGTCCGAAAAATGTTACAAGTGCCCAAAGGCGATTTTTAAGGTCTCAAAGGCCTTCGAACAAAACCTATAAAGGGGCTATTGATGAGTCCGTAAATTTTCACCACTCACTGTAGAAACCGGACATGGGCAATTCGGACAAAATCCACGCACTGAACCATCCGAACTGGAAAAAAGTACTAAAAACTAATCACCTTTTGACTAAGCTAATTGCTAATCTTCGTAATAAACTAATGGGTTTTTGAACTCGACCCGGTTTCATAAGTTTGACCCGAAAGCCCATGTGGCCCATAATTAAGGGTATAAATATCCAACCACTTTCATTAATAAGGGTAATGAACATTTAATACAACCAGGCAGCTAAAATCTCTCACTACAAAACACCCAAACATTAAATACCTTTGAAACACCACAAAACACCTGACCAAATTACCCTCGATCGAAAATAATCCACACCAAAGCATACCATGAATCAAATGTGTAAATGAAAGAAAACTACAGAAGAACTGCTTTATAATGACATGTAGGTTTGGTCTAAACATGCTTCATTTGATAAATATTGTATATTGTCTTGCAATTTCACTTGATTACCTCAATAGTGGCTTTGTTTGTCACAGTTAATAAACATGTAAAGGTTTCTGGATGTGAATAAGATTCTTTGATTAACAATAATGCAACTTGTCTCTTTATTTTATAATGCAATTGTAAGTAGATTATGTATAATAATGAGTTTCTCACATTATGTGTCGGGATCATGTTCGTATTATTTTAAAACAGAAAGTTGTGATTATCTTGTGATCCTTGTGCTTTGAAGCAAAGTAAAATTATCAATAGATGTGAAAAAAATTGTTGCAATACATATTGTATTGTGATCTTTGTGTTATTGATACTAACTTTCGCTAACTTAATAGAACAAACTTAATGATGTATTTCTTTATGTTGGATTCATAATCCCAAATAATTAGATTTCCGAATTATGTCCCTTTGTATTTTTTTCATTTTACGGTAGAATTGTTTTCTCTGTAATTCCATAACAGTTATAATAATACATGTTATATTGATAAATTATTATAAACTAGTCCACGTGTAGAATTCAATTCAATATGATGTGTTTGATAGACTGGATGATTAAATTATTATTTGAAGATGACCATTCATGTTGTAGATAATGAATAAAAATATGAAAAGAGAGATACATCTCCTATTTAGAGATGACAGTTCAAATTATTATTTGGAGAATATGAAAGTTTTATTCAATTTTTTTTATGTTTGTGTTTGATATATTATACTTATGTACATCTCCTATATTTATATTAGTATATTATTCTATTTTAATGACATCAACAGGGCCTGCCTCAAGGATCCGTTCCCTGTTCTTCAGATAGATCATTTGGTAGATTCCACTTATGGAAATAATTTGTTATCTTTAATGGATGGCTTTGTTATATATAAATAGATACAAATGACCAAGATCACACTATATTCATCACTGATAGGGGGCTACATTATTATAAAGTGATGTCTTTTGGTTTAAACAATGGTGGGGCTACTTACCAAAGCTTAGTGAACAAAGCATTTGCCAACCAGATTTAGAGATATTTAAAAGTTTATATCGATGCCATAATGGTAAAGAGCCTAAGATAAGAGGATCATTTTATAGATCTCAAATAAACTTTCTCCAACTTAGAAGCAATCAATTTAAAACTAAATCCAAAGAAATACACCTTTGGCGTGCGATCCTGAATTTGTTTAGGGTATGTTACTAATGAGAAAGAGATTCAAGCTGAACCAGCACAACTAGATGAATTGCTAGTTATGGACCCTCCGAGATTCACAAAAAAGATTCAAATATTAACGGGAAGGTTGGTAGCTTTAAACAGGCTCATATCAAGATCATCAAATAAATGTGCACAATTCTTCCAAGTGTTAAGAAATGCCAACGATTTCAATTGGTCACCCAATTGTGATATGGAATTTCTCAAAATCAGAAAACATTTATCTTCTCCAAAAAATCTGTTTAAACGAGTAATAGGAGAGAAACTTTATGTATAGTTGACAGTATATGACCACACGATAAGTGCAATGTTAGCTTGGGAAGTTGATAATTACTCTCGCCCGATTTATTATTTTAGTAAGAGTTTGTTAGATGCTGAGAAAATATATATGAAATTGGAAAAGTTAGCTTTAGCCTTGGTAATAACATCCAAAAAATAAGGCCCTATTTTCAAGCACATTCCATCACAATTCGAAATTCTTCTCCTCTCAAAAGTATATTTCCAAAATTGGATGTATCATGTTGGATGACCAAGTGGTCTGTAAGATTGAGGGATTATGATATTGATTTTTCTCCTCGAGCGACAATTAAGGCACAAACTGTAGCTAATTTCTCGGTTGAATTCCATTTGAGGCGACCCAACGTAGAGTCTTCTATCAATAAACATGGGAAATAGTGGATAATCCAAATATATGGAGAATCTAGTATGATGAGTTATGGAACATGAATTTTTCTATTCCTCCCCTTTGGAGATTCAATGTACCAGGCTATACGCTTCAGATTTAATGCCTTGAAAAATGAAGCCGAGGGCGAAGAGACAATACCTAGGTTAAGGCTCGCTCAAATATATGGTGCCAAAAGAATCTGATTACTAAGTGATTCACAGTTGCTCATACATCGAGCTCAAGGACCATCTGAAGTGAGGAAAGAACAGTTGGTAAAGTATTTGCGAATATTAAAAATAAACTTCTGCATGCTTTAAATATGTGAAGTATGAGCCTATTCCAAGATCTGATTATTCAATGGCTGACTTTTTAGCCATTATTGCGTACTATGAGGGATATTCTTCAATTTTGGTAAAAAAGTGCCCTAACAACAACCCTCGAGTTGGGAATTGGAGCTGAGGAAAGATTTCAAATATCTACAGTAACCAACCAAGATTGAAGGTATGTGATCCAGGAATTCATTACCGAAGGGAGTCTCCCTAAATACAAAAGCCTAGTTAAGAAATTAAGATTGAAAGCACATGGGTTTTTGGTTTTGAGAGGGATCCTCTATAAGAAATCTTTTAGTAAACCTTTATTTTATTGTCTCATATCTGATGAGTCCCTAATGATTTTATCTGAATTACATGATGGGGAAGGTTTTGCTCATTGTGGCTATAAGATTTGAGTAGAAGAGTCTTGTTAGTAGGATATTATTGACCATCCATCATGTCGGATGCTAAATAGTTAGTTAAAAGATATGATTCATGTTAGAGGTTTAAAATTATAATGCATGTACCAACAGTTCTTATGGAATCAATATCTGAAGCAGTACATTTTGATAGATGGGGGCTTGATTTAGTTGGACCATTTCCAACGGCTTCTGGAGGATGTCGAACCATTATATTAGCAGTTGATTACTTCTCTAAGTAGGTAAAAGTTGCACCTTTCTCCAGAACTATTTCCAAAGTAGTAATTAAGTTCATCATTTCTAAAATATGTTTTAGGTTTGGAATTTCTAGAAGTATTACGACAGATAATGGTCCTCAATTTAACAACATGGACATGGAAATTTTATGTACAACAAGAGAGATTCGCCATTGTTTCTCTTTCCATTTTCATCCCCAAGCTAACAAACACATAAAGGTTGTAAACATAACTATTTTGATGGGCCTAAAAAATAATTTCGAATGGGTCGCCCGCAAATTTCAAATTACTTACAATAAATATTATACGCCTATCGAACTGCTCATGCAATAGAACTAATAGACTCTACTTTTCCTTCTTTTAGAGTTCAAAATTATTCTGAAGATGATAATGAAGCTTATGTAAGAGCTCAACTACACTTGATTAAAGAAAAGATAATCAAATCCCACTTACAGATGGTACATTATCAAGGTTTAATAAGAACTAGGTTTGCATCTAATAAGATATAAAGAAGAGAATTCGAGGTGGGTAATATGGTTTTAAGAAAAGTATGTTTGCACACCAACGACAAGAAATTTGGAAAGTTGGCATCAAATTGGGAGGGACCAAACATTGTGTGTGAGAAGGTTAAGCAAGGAACATATCGATTAGTTGACCAAGAAGGCAGTCCTTTGAGGCATTCATGGAATATCGAACACTTAAGTTTGTATCTCGAATAAATGTGTGTTGCAAATTTTATTTTTTTTGCACACCAACGACAAGAAATTTGGAAAGTTGGCATCAAATTGGGAAGGACCAAACATTGTGTGTGAGAAGGTTAAGCCAGGAACATATCGATTAGTTGATCAAGAAGGCAGTCCTTTGAGGCATCCATGAAATATCGAACACTTAAGTTTGTATCTCGAATAAATGTGTGCTGTAATTATTTACTTTGTTTTTGTTTAATGTAAATATTTTGGGGCATACTTTTTCCTAGCCTGGTGGCTCGATGAGGTTTTAACAAGGTGTCTGAATCATTACCAATCTACCACTTTTATCTTTAGAATTTTTTATAAGTATACTTGGATATGTTAAATTTTGTATGCCTTCGAATGTATTACCTTCGAATGCCTTGTGTATGTTAAATTTGGTGTGTCTTCAAATCGATTACTTTTGAATGGCTTGGGTATGTTAAATTTTGTATGCCTTCGAATGGATGACCTTCAAACGGCTAGAGTATGTTAAATTCTGTATGCCTTCGAATGGATTATGTATGTTAAATTCGGTGTATCTTTGAATGGATTACCTTCGAATATATTATGTATTACATTTGTTTCCATTCGAATAAAAAACACAAGGAAATAAGATAAAGCTGTTAAAATGAATAGAAATTATAAAACACCTCGAGAAACCCAAGGACTTGATAAAATATTAGTTGAAAAACAACAAAATACTTTGACATTACCATAGCTACAAAAATTTCCGACCTACTATCACAAAATCCATTGTATACAACAAAGACTTGCAGAATACAACAAACTTAAAACTATTGACCTATGGGCTCGTTCCCATCAGTTTCTTTCGCCTTTACTTCTTCTGAGCTCCCACTTCCGGAGTCTCTTTCATCGTTGTCATCTGAACCATCATTTAATGTGTCTTCAGATATCCCTAGCTAATCATCTATGGGCATATCTGGGGAAACAAGTTATCTAGGCCAGTCCCCACAAAGACCTTATGACCAAGGTATGGAATCTCTTATGGAATTCCAACACCATATCGGATTTTATTGAGACATCTCGTTTGTTGAGAGAGTCTATAACCACATCGACATATGCATCTATAGCGCCATCCACATCTTGTTTACATTTCTTCTTAAGAGAAAATAATTCGTTTTTGTATTTGTTGCCTAACAAGCGTTCAATGGTTCCTTTATCAGCAGTTTGCTAATTACTCAATGAAGTTATTTCCTAGGAGCTAGAAGACTGCATCTTTTCCTAGTCAGTTCTTTTGTGAATGATTTGACCTCTTCGGATTCACGATTAGCCTTAGCTTTTTCCTCTTCAATTGAGGCCTTTTGATTTTCGTTTTCCTCTTAAAGAGAGGAAATAGTTCCTCTATGGAATCTCACTTCTCTTTCTAGCTCGACAATGGGCTTCACATAACCCAATATTGAGTATCTTGGCACACCGTTTTCCTTTGATAGGTCAAATAATATACCATCGAACACCACACTAGTAGTGTTGCTTGTGGATTATTTGAAGTATTCCTCAAATGTCTCAAAATCGAACCCTCTAATATCCCTCATTGGGTCTTCTCTAGTGGTATGTTCCTCAAATGTGGGAATAAGTGGAGAAGTCGGGTTCGATACCATAATGGGTGGAGGATCAGCAGCGGGAATTATTGGAAGGATGATATTCGAACACAATACGATCTCCGAACTAGTCGAGGTATTTTTCCCTTTTTTTTTTCTTTTGTCACTGCCATTTTTGATTATTTTGTATGTCTTCTTCTTCTTGGACACACGAAGTTTCGTGGACATATCACCTCTTTCAAAAGTGGCGGCGACAACAGGAAACAAGGCCTCATCAATTTTATATGGCTGCCCTTTGGTTCCAACTTCAACAACGCCTTTTGATGTGTCTTCCTTGCTTTTTTTTTCTTCTTTTTGTCTGATGGTTGGGGGCTCTGTTCCTAGCTGGGGGGAATAGCTTTCCATCAGCCGTTTTGGTCCTTTTTAGAAAAAAAGGGTCGGGGAGGAGTGGAAACTGCTCTCATGCTAACTCACGTTCGGGGTTAGTCCTCCAAAGGTGACTTCGAATAAAGTTGACAACATATAAGTGTATTATTTCAGTAGAATTATATATAGTATGTAATGAGTTTGAATATTTTAAACACTATAACTTTCCTTTATTTGGAGGGCTGTTTGGATATAACCTCTATTATAAAAATCCAAACAGGACAAAAGTAATGGAGTGTGACTAAGCTATGTGTTGGTCACCTCACATCTTGGGCTAATGGGTCCTTAAAGTTGACATCATTCCATGATCCGACCCAACAGGCCCATGGGTCATTAATTAAGTATAAATACCCCAACCACTTTCATTAATGAGGGTAATCAGAATTTACTGCTAGCACACAACTTAATTATCTCACTACTCTCTACCTTAAACATTAAATTCCCAAAATACTTTACAAAATTACTCTCAAACAGAAATTAACCACACCATTACCAATAGAATTAGAAACCCTATAAAATATTGAAAAACAACTAAAGTAGGATATAAGTACCACATACTCAAATTACTTACTATTAAATAAATGTTTTTGACAATGGAGTCTAGGGATTAGATTTTCCTAGTAGGAGTAAGATACTTGTAACCTTTGTATATTACATAATAGCCTTAGAACACACACTTTAAGGAATACAAATGAATTTTGTGTTGTTGATAGGCCTAATGCAAATGTAACAAGCAGAACCAACTACCTTAAGAAATAAATAATCAAGCTTTCTATAATAGAATATCTCATAAGGAGTTCGATGATTAAGAATAGAAGTATGAAGTCTAATGATTAGGTGAGTGGAAGTCCTGAAAGTATCATACCGATAGGTGAAAGACAGTGGGGATTGAGCTAATATTTAGAGTCAAAAGTCTTGGTGTTAAAAACTAAATCCCACATTATTTTCTAAAAGGTAAAAAAACTTTATACTCACCTCCTCGAGTAGTTTGAACGGTTTTGATTTGTCTCTCAAACTGTTCTTTACAAGTTTTTTAATTCAATAAAAATTATGATATCATCACTTTTTTATTTTAGAAGATAAATCGATAAAAATCTACTAAATTCATCTAAGAATATGATGTAGTATATAAATCCAATCCTAGTTTGTATGGGGGCTGGTCCGCCAAAGATTGCTATAGATCAATTCTAGCATGTTAAAAGCATGAGATTAAGAATTAGGAAAAGTAAACTTTCCCATTTGACAGAACTCAAAGAACTGAACATTTCATTTTGGATTAAGAAAGACATTACATTTACTTAAAATTATAGATAGAACCTTATTAGAGGGGTGACTCAGTCTTATATGCCATTTCTCAACTAATGAAAATAAAAATTTCAGACCTAAAGACATTTCCAAACTAAAAACTTTATGATTCTCATCACTTGGCTTGTCAGTGCAATACAAACCTTTTCTAGCCTTACATGTTTATCGTTTCTTCCCTGTTTCCAAGTCATTCACACATTTTTTATATATATTAAAACTCAAGATTTAAAAAGTTGTGAGACATTAGCGTATAACAGACAATAAGTTCTTAGTAATTGTAGATACATGTAGGAATTAAAGAGTTATTTCATTGTTTTCATGTGTACGTAACCTAGAATTTCCAACTTGTCTAATTAAGTACCTCTGACCATTACCTACTTTAGTAGAGACCTTACCTCAAAAACCAACTATTTGGCTCATCAGACTTGGGTTGTGAGTAACATAATGTGCAACTAAAATTGCATATTCATCTGTTTTTTTTCATCGTAGATTAATAGGTACAGATCCCATTATTGTTGGATAATCCTTCAAGTAGCAAATTGGTGCAGCATGCCCAAACTTGCCACATATATGGCAGGTTGGCCTACTTAGAGAGTATCTGCCTCATTTGCCTCCCATATAAGCATAAATATTACTCCATTTATAATTACTCTGATATCTACCTATATATCTCTGCCTTGTTCCCTGGTAGTCATTTTTATTTCTTGGATTTTGATTGTTGTTTTGTGACTTATTCTCACCTTTGTTAAGATTGAAACTAGGATATACCATATTTAAACTAACCATAGATCCTTATATACTAAAAATTTGCTCCAGTCTACTCTCAAAACTTAAAAGATATATTTGGAAATCCGTCGAGCTTAAGATGTCCTCACCAATTAGGCTCACAACTATAGGAGTATAATCTGAGTCTAGGCTTGCAAGGACCTGTGAGACCAAGTCATTCGTAGTTACAGAAAACTCATTAAGAACAAAATTTGCAGAGATGAATTTTATTTACCTAAGTATTCCTCAATGCTTGATCCGCACTTCCTTGTCCTCTCGAATTCATCCTTGTAATATGATATACCATATTTAAACTAACCATAGATCCTTATATACTAAAAATTTGCTCCAGTCTACTCTCAAAACTTAAAAGATATATTTGGAAATCCGTCGAGCTTAAGATGTCCTCACCAATTAGGCTCACAACTATAGGAGTATAATCTGAGTCTAGGCTTGCAAGGACCTGTGAGACCAAGTCATTCGTAGTTACAGAAAACTCATTAAGAACAAAATTTGCAGAGATGAATTTTATTTACCTAAGTATTCCTCAATGCTTGATCCGCACTTCCTTGTCCTCTCGAATTCATCCTTGTAATAGGTAACTCTAGATCTAGTTTGTGAGATTGATAGTTTAGTTAGAGTATCTCACAATTCCTTGAAATACACTTCTTCCATTAGTTGTGCAGCTATCTTTATACTGATGGTGGTATACAACCATCATATGAGAAGTTGGTCTCTTAATAACCAATCTACATATGCTGGATTGTCAAACAAATTACCAGCGGAGTCAGTAATGATTTTAGGTGGAAAATGAACCTCACCTCATATATAGCCACAAAACATGCTGATGCTGGATAGTATCATAGCTTTTTATGAATTTTGATATGACCAGCTTGATATTATCATTGTTGTTCATTTGATTAATATGTATTTTATTACTGACATTTGAACTAGAGAGAAGATATACTGATATTGCGGAGTTTGAACTAAGTGTAGGAGAATCAGCCGTTAAGAGAAATTAATGAAGAAGAAAGTACGAATTTTAGGATAACAATTGTATTATGAATTGTTTTTTAATTTTACATTTATGCTACGTATGTGAATCTTATGATTGTAACAATAATATTCTTCTGTTATTCTATATCAAATTCTATCCGCTTGTTCAATAAGTCTACACCTATACAATTAGATTTTGCGGAATGGCTTGGACTGTGAATATGTGGCCCAAACTTAGACCCAACACCAAAATAAATCCCGGTCCAACCTTATCTTCTCAAGACAACACTATAAACTTTTCTTCTATGTTTAGTTACTTGGCTCAGTTCAGCACCATCAAATTTCCGCCTCACAGCACCAATATTCTCTTCTCCTTTCGATACTTCTTTCTAGCCATCATTTCTTCTTCTTGTATCCACTCTACTCTACCATTTTTCCATGGTCTGGTTATAAAAAAATGTAACGGAGAATCCTGTTTGTGGTTATAGTTTCTTCTAATTTTATAACTTAAGTTCTTAGTTTGTTGAGGAGAAGCGCACGTTTTTATGGACCTTTCGGTGTACTCTTTTCAAATAAAATAATGAGTCTATGCATGAGAGTGACGATTCTTTTATGTCAAATAATATGTTTAACATATTAGTAATCACACATATCAACTATATTATTTCAATGTGGTAGAAAAACTGTACCAGTGTTATATTATAATGATCATTTTCATTAATACTACGTTTTCATATCAAGGCAAATTTATGTAATTGGTTGCTCGCTAATTATAGTTTTTACTGTTGTATTGAACGATGGTGACCTATTAGATCTTTCTATGTTCATATAATGTTAAGAGAATTGTGAATGTGTTATATGTGTGGAACAAATGATGGTAGGATATCTTCATCCTTTCAATACATACACCAAATTACTTCTTTCGGCATATCACAATTACAGTGTGTATATATAGTGTGGCCATATACATTTTATTATAATCCTGACACTCTAACAACCTCTCTTCAAGTTAGAGCATGAAGATTATGAATGTCGAACTTGCCAAGCAAAAACTCAAATTGTTGCTTGCATAGTGCTTTAGTAAAGATGTCTGCACGCTGAGACTAAGTGGGCACGTGAGATGCGCAAATAACCCCATCAAGTATCGCATCCCTTAAAAATGACAATTTATTTCAATATGCTTTGAACGCTCATGGAACACAGGATTGTGAGCAAGATGTAAAGCTGGCTAACTATCACACAAAACTTGCATAGCCCCTGAGTGTGAGACCCTAAAATCCTTGAGCAAACCGTGCAACCATTTCAACTCACAAGTTAATCCTGCCATAGACTTGTACTCTACTTCAGCGGAAGACAATGCAACAACACCTTGTTTCTTAGTCTTTCAAGAAACATGGGAATCACCAAAGAACACCATCGAACCACTCACACTGCGCCGAGTCTTATGACATTCAGCCGAATGAAAATCGCACCAGCCTGTCAAAGGCCTTTATAAGAGTGTACCAAAAGAAAATCCGTGAGGGCCTTCAGGCCTAAAGCGGACAATAACTTGCTAGTGTATGAGGTCCGGATGGACACCTACTCATTTATTCTAACATGGTATCAGAGCCAATTTCTAAGCAATGTAGGGAATATCCAACGATGTATATTTCATTGTGATTTGGCAATGTTTATTCCGTTCGGTGATGTTTGTTCCGCCCATTAATGGGATCAAGTTTAAGAGCGGATGTTGGAGAGTAAAATTCATCTCATACTTGGTCCAGAGTTCCACATTACTAACATTGAAAAGAATATAGTGTATATAAGTGTGAACCCACCTCAACTAGAAATAGGTCTTTTTAAAGTGTACCAAAGGCAAAATCTGTGCGAGGCACGTTTCACACCTACACATTTATTTCTAACATATAACTAATTGTAACCATTATATATAATAGGTTATAAAAAAATTGGTGTGGTTACTATTTTAATATTTCATTGTATATAATTGGTTATAAAAACTAATAGGGTTATATTTAAATTTAAAAGTAATCTACTAATAACTATTTAAAATCAGAATTATTTATCTCTAACAATTTAGGTTTTAAGAAAGTACAGATAATCATTTGGTTTTTATACTAAATTACTAATAACCACCTAAATATTTTTAATACCTATCATACTCTCACTTTGTCATTACGATCTTGATATGTTTGTTTTTGTTTTTATTCGATGGAGCTGTTTTTAAATTTGAGATTAATTTTTTTTTCTTTATTCGATCAAGATTTTTCTGTAGTTGTGGATCGTTTTCGTTTTCTTTTTCTTTTCCTCTCTTGCATTTATTAATCGTTTATCGATTCACGCGTCATTTTATTTTTCTGTTTTTGTTATTTTTTATTCTTTCGAGTTGTTTTATTATTGTTTTATGATTATATGATTATTTTTTGTTATGTTGATTCTTTGATATCATACATTCACATAAATATCTTAATAACTATCTGAAGAGATCAATTTCAGGAAAACATATTTTGTTATTGTTTGGTTGCATAATTATGAACATTATGGTTGCGTAATTAGTCATTATATTGGGTTGCAAAATCATGTCCATTTTGGTTGTGTAATTAGTAGTGAATTTGGTTGCAAAATTATGTGTATTTGGGTTGCGTAATAATTATGTCTTCTTTTGTGTTTTTAGGATGCGAAATTATGCTAAAGTTGGGTGCAAAAATAGTCTGAATTTGTATTGTATTTTTATTTTATTTTTAGGTATGTATTGTCTTCATTATTTGTTTCTTAACAAAATAATCATGTTTATGTTTGTCTACTTAGTATTTTTGAAAGTTATGAAACTATGGTTGATTTCATAATAAGCAGATATAATTGGTTGGTCAGGGTCATTTTAGATTCACTTATTCATTTGGTGAATATAAGAACTGTTTTTATGTTGTGAAGATGATTTTATATCATTGGTTGCATTGGTTGGCCATAGTAAAGGCCAAGATATTTTTATTGAGATTGGTAAAATTGTTGAAATTGTTGAAATTAGAGACTTAGTTATTGATGTTGCTAATTTGGATAAAGTATCATTATATAATATTGGTTCGATAGTTGAAAATATTATACCAACTTAAGAACCTAGACCATGTGTTCATTATTTTTAACATAAGAAAAAAGAGTTGGGTTGATGGTATTCAAGGTGTACGACATGTATTTGAAGATGGTGTTACATTCATGCATCTTGTTTTACCTAGATTATAAAATTTAACATAGATTTACTTATAAATTTATTCATAATCATATATCAAAATTAAGTGTTCATTGTTTTATGAAAGAGAGCAAAATATGTTTATATAGGCTTTATGTTTCAAATTATTAATTTAATACATATATCGTTATAAAAAAGTATGTTGATGATTATAAGTGTTATCTTGGTTTATCAACAGAAAATAAAAAGTATTTTACATTCTATTTGATATCAAACAATATAAGTGATAGTATTAGATCAAGAAGTGAAATCACTTCCAAAAAAATTCAAGCCCTTGTTAAATCCAATTATGGTTTAGATATTTTTTATCGCAAGTCATGGATGGATTTGGAGAAATCTAAAAGGAAAGTTTGCATATATAGTTTTACTTCTTTTGGCTTGTTGAAAGGTGATTTTAAGACCTTAAAGATTATGAAAATCACAAGTGATTTTGTATTGTAGTACGATGATGGCAAACATTTCTTTTAAATAGTGAGTTATAGCTTACAGAGCTCATCTTCAAGGGTTTCATTATAGTCATATGATGTTCTTTATCAATGGCATGTTTTTTAGTGGTACATATCAAAGGTTTTTACTCTATACAATAGCTAAATATGGTAATAATGGTAAGTTTTTTAAACAAAAAAATTATATTTAAATACAAAACTATTTTATAGGTACAAAATTAAGTGTTAACTGGTTGCATAATTACGTACAAAATGGTTACATAATTAGGTTTTGGTTGCGAAATTAGCTTGGTGTTGTGAAAATATAGGATTTTATTTTGATTGCGTAGTAGTATGTTAATAGGTTGCAGAATTAAGTGCAAATGGGTTGTGAAATTAGAGATTATATAATTGGTTTTTTATTTACTTTATCCAGTTGATACATATTATCCTTATATCTTATGTAGGTCATTTTCTGATAGTATTTGATGTTGTTGAGTCTGAAGATGGTAATAACTGAAAATCGTTTTGGAGATATTTTAATGTCTCATTTACTTTGTCGTCAAGTCACTTTTTATATGATCATCACTTAGGTGTTGTTAATTTTATCTTAATTGTTTTTCTTGAATGCTACCATTCATATTATCTTTATCATCTTACAGAGAATCTGAAGCATGGGTTGAGACGTTCACCAATGGATTTAAACTAGGAGATGGTCAATATTTAGTGTGTTTATGTGTCCAATGATAGTTTATTCAATTTACATTTGCATGAATTTCTTAAAGAATGTGATCAGAAAACACTTACTTTGAGAGAAAACCTTGCACGTGAAAAGTACGTATGTGCATTTTTTAGGTAAACGTTATGGTTCTATGGCTTTCAGTCTAGTTGAGTATTTTAATAATCAAATCAAATGATGGTGTAGGATACCTATTTTAGAATATTAAATAAAATTAGGGTTATGCTTATAACTCAGAGTCAAATCATTATTTTGATTGTTTGCGTTATAATAATGAGTTTTGGACTAATATTGAGAAGAAGATTAAACTAATATGGATAAATATTGTACGTGGATGTTTTGGTCATCAATCAAGATATTATTTGAAGTTCAGTCAAACCGATTATGGTTGTTGATATTTCGAACTAAAAATGTACTTATGGTAGTTGGAAAATTGAGTGTTTCTCTTGTTCTAATGTTTGTACATCTATATTTAGTATTCAAGGGAATCTTCAGTATATGTGAGTTCATGTTATAGCACAGGTTCTTATAAGGAACCTTACTATCAGGGAACACCAGTTTTATCTACTTTAAGTTAAGCTTCCAGTTTAAATCCATCTCCTTTTTTTATTCCACCTACCATGAAAATAAAAAGTGGAAGACCTAAGAAGAAACAAATTATATCCTAAGGTGAAGAGTTGCTTCATAAGCGCGGACGTTGTCAAAAATTTGGTCATAATAGAAAAACATGTGAAAAAAATATATAAAAAATATATTTTTGATTTTTTTTAATTGGATATGTTTTCTTTTTGTCCATTTGTATAATTTTTTTGTTAAAAAGTTTGAGATTATACTTTTTTTATTTATGAAAGTAAATATTTGTTAGTTTGGTGAAAAATTATATTATAATGGGTTGCGGAAATAGAGAGTTGTTTTCAAAACAATTACTAGTGTAATTGGTTGCGAAATTGTGTTATAAGCGGTTGCGTAATTACGTTTAACTGGTGGCAAAATAATAACTTTGGTTGCATAAATAAACATCTATTTTTAGAATACACTTATAATTAGTGGTGCAAAATTAAGGTTTAAGTGGTTGCATAATTACGTTATAAATTGTTGTAGTTGTGAAATAACAATATATAAATAAACGATATAATAAAACAACTCCAAATAGAAAAAATTGTAGTTTACTTACATAAAACTCTTACAAACGAACATAGTTAAGAAATAAATCAAAAAGAATTATTCTCTTGTATCTGATGCACGGTCTTCCTCTGTTTGTTACAAGATTTCATTGCTAATGGTTGTGGTTATATTGGTTTTCCTTTTTTTAGTTTTTTAACGTGATCTTCAAGATTACATTTGGTTCCTCCATTTCTTTAATCTGTTCATTGTTTTTTGTTTCCACTTCTTCAATTCATTTAATGACGTCTTCATCTAGATCGATATCTTATGACTGTAAAGTAAAAGTAAAAAAAACAACTGTTATATATTATCCGAAATCGCATCAAATAATATATAACAAATCGCGGAAAAAGTTAAACCCTTTTGCTAGATTCATCTATAAAAGAAACAAAAAATCAAGAATACTTACGGGTTTGCCTGCTGCTATCCATCTAGTATTCTGTTCAGTTCTTTTGCGTTCTGCAGCGATTCCACGTTCTCCGGCGATTCTGTATATGAAACTAAGAGACCTGCAGAATCAGATTAGAGAAGAAGGAAAAGTTTCCAGACACTCAAGAAAGCGGCCGTATTTTTAATTAGGGTTTATAGTGATGAAATACCTAAACCTAGCCCCTTATTTATAGACTTTACAATGTGAAGCCCAACATTGTAAAGCCCATCCTTTGTTACTTCCTTGTGTCCGGGACCATAACCCAATAAATTGATAATTCAATTTATATCCCTGATTTATTAATTCAGGCTTAAGTGTTGAGATTTGGGCCATCTTCATCACAGTGCCCAAATTCAACCCGGTTACCACACTTGAGCCCATAACGCCTTTTTACCCATAGGTCCAATTTAGTTAATTAAATAATTAACTCGACTACTTTTAATTTAGACTTCCTTAAGACAATAATCGAATATGTTTATTTAGCATGTCGGTCCAAATTATTGTTAGTCTATAAATATATTAAATAAATATATTCCAACAATCTCCCACTTGGACCGTCATATGCTACTCAAGAATACATATTCTACTTTAATGGGATCCCTATATTCATTGTCAATGGGCAAACGGTACAACCAAGTACATGATTGATAACAATAAAGGACTAAAGACCTCTTTCTCGTAATGTGAACAATAGGATGCAACAATAATCATATTACCATTATCAATCAATTACTTGGGCCAATTATGGAGCGTGGCCTAAGAGCAATATGGCTTGTAATCGTACATATCTACTGTTAAATGGTTCCTACTTTTGGAGATCCAATATAGTACAAATATCAATAAATATTTCCAAGCATATATATATTGCAATAAACTTTAATGTGCACAATACTGCAAAATATAACATCAGATCCTATTACAAACTCTCCCACTGAAACTAACAATCCTCTAAATCAACTACACCCATACTGATGGTATGTCCCTGGAAAACTTTAGGCAAAACCGCCTTTGTTAGGGGATCTGCTATCATGGCGTTTGTACTGATGTGCTCTATACTTATCTGACCCATCTGTACTCTTTCTTTAACAGACAGAAACTTTATGTCTATGTGTTTGGATTTAGACGCGCTCATGTTGCTCTTAGAGTACTGCACTGCGGAATTGTTATCGCAATATAACCTCATAGGGCATCTATCCCTTGTACAATGCGTAATCCAGTAACAAAATTCCGCAGCCATAGTGCCTGGTTTGATGCCTCAAAGCATGCAACAAATTCTGCTGCCATGGTGGACGATGCAATAAGTGTTTGTTTTACACTTTTCCATGATATTGCACCTCCAGCCAATAAGAATATGTCAACATGTGCCCCTTTGTTCCTTGCAGATATCGGAGTACTCTTTTAATTGTTTTCCAGTGATCCATTCCTGGGTTACTAACATATCTCCCCAACATGTTTACAGCAAAGGCAATGTCCGGCCTAGTACAAACTTGAGCATACATTATACTCCCAACTGCTGAAGCATAAGGGATCGTTTTCATTTCCTCAATCTCAAGTTTTGTCTTAGGACATTGACTCAGACTAAGTCTGTCACCCTTTGCTATAGGGGTACTTAGGGGTTTGCAATCTACCAATCCGTAACGTTGTAACACACTTTTAATGTATGCTTTTTGTGATAATCCAAGAATACCACGAGAACGATCTCGATGTATCTGGATTCCTAACACAAAACTGGCATCACCAAGATCCTTCATATCAAACTTGTCTGATAGAAATATTTTTGTAGTGTGTAACAATTCCTTATTGTTCGAGGCAAGAAATATGTCATCCACATATAATATAAGAAATATGAAATTACTCCCACTGAACTTGTGATAAACACAATCCTCAACCGAGTTGATCTCAAAGTCATAACCGACTATCACCTCAAGGAATTTGTGATACCATTGACGAGAAGCTTGTTTAAGCCCATAAATGGATTTCTTAAGTCTGCAAACCAGATCTTTTGAGTTACTTTCTACAAAGTGTTCTGGTTGCACCATGTAGATCGTTTCCTCAATATTACCATTGAGAAAAGCGGTCTTAACATCCATCTGATGAAGCTCAAGGTCAAAATGTGCAACTAATGCCATGATTGTTCGAAAGGAATCCTTCGTCGATACTGGAGCGAAAGTTTCTTTAAAATCAATCCTTTCACGCTGAGTATAACCTTTCCTTACAAGACGTGCTTTATGTCTTTCCACATTACCCAGGGAATCGCGTTTGGTTTTGTAAACCCATTTACAACCAATTGCCTTTTTCCCTTCAGACAATGGGACAAGATCCCATACCGCATTATCCTGCATTGATTTATACTCTTCTTTCATAGCGTCAATCCACTTTTGAGATTTAGAGCTTGCCATGGCCTGTTTGTAGGATGAGGGATCATCTACAGTTCCAGCACATAACTCATCATGCTCCTGAATATATACTATAAATTCTGGACCTATAGTACTTTTCCTTTCTCTAGTGGACCTTCTTAATGACACTATTTCCTCCTGTTGTACTTCTTGAGGAGGTAGAGTTTGATCATTATGAACGATGTCATTTTGATTCCCTTGTGGAAGATTATCTTGAGGTTCCTCTTGTTCTACCTGAATCTCTGTATCCTGGTTAGAACCCTCAAGTGGAGCATCAGTGTTAATCTGAGGATTACCTTGTTCTAATGGGATCGAAATGATTGGCATTACCGCCCAATCTTCAGATATCTCAGTATCCCTATTAAAACCTTCATGAATCTTTATGGATTATTCCTCAAAATCAACATATGTTCCCTTATTCTTCCCCCCAAACTCAACATCCTCTAGAAACTTGGCCGTTCTTGTCTCAAATATTGTACTAGTGAGAGAATCATAAAACTTAAACCCTCTAGAATGTTCGGAATAATCTATGTAGAAACAACTAACTGTTTTTGGGTCCAGTTTCTTTTCTTGAGGTTTGTAAGGCCTCGCCTCGGCTGGACAACCCCACTCATGCAGATGCTTTAAATTAGGTTTACGCCTGTTCCAAAGCTCATATGGAGTCCTAACAGTAGCCTTTGTGGGTACTCGATTGAGTATATAAGCGGCACATTTGATGGCTTCCCCCCAGAGAGATAATGGTAGAGATGAGTGACTTATCATGCTTCTAACCATATCTTTTAGTGTTCGGTTCCGTCTCTCAGATACACCGTTCATGCGAGGTGAACCAGGCATAGTGTATTGAGGGACTATTCCACACTTCTCTAGGTACTGTGCAAAGGGTCCTGGACGTTGTTCACCCGATCCGTCATATCTACCATAGTATTCACCACCACGATCAGATCTAATGGTCTTAATGCTTTTACCAAGTTGTTTCTCAACCTCGGTCTTAAAAGTTATGAACTTGTCCAGGGCCTTATACCTTTCTTGTTGACTGAACCTTGACCCGGTCCTTTGCCATATGCCTTCTGCTTAGGTCCTGCCTTATTTGGTGATGTAATCACATTAGCCTCAAGCGCTCTGCCTTTAAGTCTTTCCTCCTCCTGTGCAGCGTGGGAAATCAATTCATTGATATTCCACTTTTCTCGCATGCAGTTATAGGTGGACTGGAAATACTTAAACCGGTCTGGCAGCGAATGAAATGTGAATCCCACTATGCATTCCTCAGGTAAGTCTAAACCGATTGCCTTTAACTTTTGGCCAATCATCGACATTCCCGGAATGTGCTCCCGGATTTTACCTTTGCCATTATACTTTTTGGTAGCTAGCTCGATGAGCAAACGCTGTATTTCTACCTTTTCATTTTTGGAAAAGACTTTCTCAATCTCCGTGAGAAAGACCGAGGCAGTGGTAACACCTTTAGGGACAGCCCCACGCAATGCTACTGGTATTCCCTGTAACAAGAGCACCATGCATAACTTATTTGACCTTTCCCACTTTTGATCAGCCTTAGTTTCATCCGGTGTACTTTCCGGACTAAGGGGGGATGGTTTGGGAGTTAACAATACATAGTCGTAATCATGTACAGATAAAAACAGCAACATTTCTTTCTTCCACAACTAGAAGTCCGAACAATCCAACGTCGGTGGACGATTCCCCAACAAACTTTAACCCATGGATACTATAATAAGAACAAACAACACAAAGCACATCTAGCATCTTGACATATAACTGAAAACATATGCATAAACATGACAAATACATGTAAAACATAAAATCCTTGATAATAGATACCGGAGGGCAAATCAAATTAACATGAAATTTTATGAGTTTGAGAAAAATACTATGATCATTATTTTAATTTTCTAATTGCCAATGAGACCTTCCGGAGGGCCGATGTCATTTACATATATTAAAATAACCATAATTTGATTTTCTTAAGTACCGGTGAAACCTTCCGGAGGGCTGATTTCACCTACTTAAAACCAAAAAATTGTAAGGCTGAATTTAATTTATCCTAAGTACCGATGAAACCTTCCGGAGGGCCGATTTCATCTAATTAAAATTAAAATCAGCACAAAGACCATTTTCAATAATTTTCTCCCGTTTATGATTAATTTAAACCCAAACGTGAACCTTTCAGAGGGCCGATAATATTTGAATTTAAATTAATCCCCGAACTTTTCGAAGCCTAGGATCCTTAAGAAAATTATTTTTAACCTTCCGGAGGGCCGATTAAATTAATTTCTTAGTTTCACCTACCGGTCTACGAAACCTTAATCATGCATCGTCATTTAATCATTCATACACACACAATTTAATTCACAAATAAACATACAAAAAAAATTGAATGCCAAACACAACATACTTGTGAAATAATTTACATACAATATATATATATATATATATATATATATATATATATTTCCGAAAAAAAAATAATTATTTTTTAAAAAAAAAATTAAAATTAAAAAAAACAGCAATAGCCTGCCTGCACATACAGCAGCTAACCTGCTTGCTGCAGTGCAGCAGGCTGTCTGCTAAAATTGCAGCAGGCACCTGCTGTTATTTCCAGCGGGGGCCCATGCTGTAATTTCCAGCAGACCTTTGTTGAAATTGCAGCAGGTCCCTGCTGTATTTTCCAGCAGGCCTTTGTTGAAATTGTAGTAGGTCCCTGCTATAATTTTTAGCAGGCCTCTGCAATTTCTAACGAGCTGCAAATTGTTGCAGCTATTTTTTTTTTCAGGTTACCGTGATAATCAGCGGACAGTCTTCGATCCGCATTAACAACAGGGGTTAAGCTGTCGATGAGCCACTGTCCCAATAATTTTGATTTTATTCGTTATTTTAGGGTTGATTTGATGCTAATTTTGGGAGAAAAATTCCAGACATCAATAAACCCTAATTTTACCCGGAAAAAAAAATAAAATTCCCAAACTATAAAAATTGCAATTTACTGATTATAAAACATGTGTTTCAATACAAATAAATCACATAACATGCTTTTCATACAATCCCTAAATCCATGCCCTACCAATTCAATTCACATAATCCCAATGACATGGATTCTTTACAATGAAGAAAAACATGCGTCTTTATCTATCAATACTCAATTTGATTATTCTACTGAATCCAAAAAGGGTTTATTTGGCTCTGATACCAATTGTGATATATATTATCCGAAATCGCATCAAATAATATATAACAAATCGCGGAAAAAGTTAAACCCTTTTGCTAGATTCATCTATAAAAGAAACATAAAATCAAGAATACTTACGGGTTTGCCTACTGCTATCCATCTAGTATTCTGTTCAGTTCTTTTGCGTTCTACAGCGATTCCATGTTCTCCGGCGATTCTGTATATGAAACTAAGAGACCTACAGAATCAGAATAGAGAAGAAGGAAAAGTTTCCAGACACTCAAGGAAGCGGCCATATTTTTAATTAGGGTTTAGAGTGATGAAATACCTAAACCTAGCCCCTTATTTATAGACTTTACAATGTGAAGCCCAACATTGTAAAGCCCATCCTTTGTTACTTCCTTGTGTCCGGGACCATAACCCAATAAATTGATAATTCAATTTATATCCCTAATTTATTAATTCAGGCTTAAGTGTTGAGATTTGGGCCCTCTTCATCACAGTATCCAAATTCAACCCGGTTACCACACTTGAGCCCATAATGCCTTTTTACCCATAGGTCTAATTTAGTTGATTAAATAATTAAATCGACTACTTTTAATTTAGACTTCCTTAAGACAATAATCGAATATGTTTATTTAGCATTTCGGTTCAAATTATTGTTAGTCTATAAATATATTAAATAAATATATTCCAACAACAACGATTTATCAAAGTGTAGTTGTGTAATTTACGTCCAATCGTGTTGTGAAAATACATTTTTGGATGGGTTAAACATGATTGCGTAATTGTGAGTAACTTGGGTACGAATTTAGTTTTTTTGTTACGAAAAAAGAACTAAACTTACATGTTGATATTGATTCTTCTAATTGTTGAAGTCTTCTTGAAGATTACATATTCCTTCTGTGAGCTCAAATGTATCTGGAATTCATATTGTGGAGAATAATAACTTTTTTAATTTTTTTTATTAACATTACAAAGTTAAAATACATATATATTAGTTTTGAAACTAATTGTAAGTTGGGTGCGTAAATGCGTACATTTGGGTCGTGATTTTTCTTATGTTTGAAAAATGGAATAGAAAACTGGTCTTAGAACTGACTGTAAGTTTGGTGCGTAATTATATTGAAGTTTGTTGCAAAAAAGGTCTTTTAATTTGAAAAACAAAAATGGAACTAGATCTGGGAAACTTAAGAGAGAGATAGAGAGAGATAGAGAGAGATAGAGAGTTGCGAGCTGGAAAAAAAGTGAAGTTTTGTGGAGGAGTATTATAGGATGTTTTTATGTAAAAGATGGTTATGAGTAAGCTTTTAAATCAAGGTGGTTATTGGTACTTTTAATGTTTTTCTCTCTCCTACTTTTTATGTTGTTTTAAATGTCATATTTTTCACTCTAAAAAATTGATCTTCTATAATAAATTAAAATATCTTATTATTTAATTTAAAAGAATAAAATATTTTTTTTATTTTATTTTATTTAATAAAGATTATAATTATATTATCTTATAGATAACTTTTATTTGTAGAATATTAAGTTTCAATAAAAGCTCATCTCAATGCGTCATGTGGATCATTAAATCTGTATAAATATCAATATTAAAGATAAAAAAAACCTAAATTAATAAACAAAATATACTACATTAAATATTGTATCTACGGTTAATAACTCTAAAAAAAATTTAGCCCTTTCTTAGGCATAAAAAACAAACAAACAATGTTAATTTCTTATTGTTTTGTTACCCCTTTTATATTGGAGGTTAGAGTTTTATTTATAGGAATTGAACCCTAATCTAAAAAAAACTATTTTTAAGAGGATATAGTTATAATCCTTATTAAATAAAATATAAAATTATTTTATTCTTTTGAATTATATAATATAATATAATAATTTATTATAGAATACCAAATATATTTTTTCTAAAAATAAAATCATAATCTTTAGCAAATAAAATAAAAGCACTATGTTATTCTTTTAAAGTAGATAACAAAGATATTATATTTTATTCTTAGGATACTAAATATTCGCATCTCGTCTTCATTTTTTCGCGCAACTTCACTAATAAATAAAAAATAACCAAATAAAGTAATATAAAATATAAATGAAAGATAAAATATATTTTGATCAAATCATCCCACATTTATCAATTTGCTAGTCCCAAACAAAAAATAAAATATCACAATTAAGAGTATGATCAAATGATATTATGATGTGGTATAAATTAAGACCAAATTTATTAATTTCAAAACAAGCTAATGAGTCAATTAAAAAATTTCTAACCACGTGTTATTAGATAAAGTTTAAAGAAATCTTAATAATCTTCAACATGCTTAAGAAAAATAAACTTTCATTATGTACTATTTACTTTAATATTTGTGCAATGTCTAATTAAGATTTCTAACTAATCTATTTAAGGAGGTTTTAATCAATGACACCTCTCATAGTTGGTTAGAACTTAGAAGCATGTGATTGATAAATATATTTTTTCTATTTTTCAGAAGACATTTATTATTTCTATAAATTAATTTACATGTAAACAAAAACATTCAAAGAAAAAATTTGCAATATAATTCATTTTAATAATTTTTAGACACAAAGAAAATCTAAAGACCTAATCAAATGAAAATCAAAATATGCAAGTATTAATTCTTTGAACTTAAAAGTCACTTCACAAGTTTGAATCAATTTATGAGGTCATAAAACATATAAAAACAATATTAAATCATCAAATATTATTAATTTTTTGATATTTTTATTCAATTATTTCTCACTACCGAAAATAAAAAAAGAAAAATGGTACCAAATAAATATATTTAGGGGTCGCAATTTGCAACATTAGAGTTTGAAGTGTAGAAGCTAGTTGGTTCCGCGAAATGGCAAGTGAAAGAAAAGAAAAGAGAATATCAAGCGATACAAACATTAAAAAAGTCTAAAAAGGAAAAACAACGAAAAAGTTAGAGGGAAGTTTCTCTCTCTAGAAAGAAAACACTTTGTCTTCTTTCTAGACGCTTTTTCACCCGACTCTCTCTCCTCCTCATTTCTCAACCTAATTTTCTTCTTGATTTTACACTAATCACTACTGTTTCTTCCGAATCATACATCTTCTCCAAGAATAAACAAAGCTTTTCTGGACGATTTATGCTTTTGGTGAATCAGACGACCTTACGGTAGATTAATCCAGATTCCGTTCATATTATAAGCTGGAATGATTATTATCAATTTTTCTATTTAAATGGAAGATTCACCACAAGATAATATTGAGAGAGTTCTGGTTCGTAAAAAGACAGAAAATGTTCAAAGACGAAGTGATTCAAAAGTTTCCGGTAAGAATGTTGTTCGATCTCTAATTTCTTCATTCGAGGATCTAGCAAAAGTTAATGTTCAGGAAGTTCCGGCCGGCGAGAAGAAAACTGTACTCAAGAGAAGACGGAGTGCTTCTAAAATTTCTGGTATGAGTGTAGATTGTGTTATTGCTTCTCCTAACGCTTTAGTTTCGTTCGATCCATCGGTGACTAGAGAAATGTTGTTCAATGCTGATACTTGCGATGATGAACGAGAACTAAGCGATGAACAAGAGGATACAAATAAAGATCGAAACATGATTACCGTTCGTGAAACGGGAAAACTACTTTTAACTGCCTCCGACGAACAGATTGCTATTTCTACTGGTTTCGATTTTTTTTCTCCAGCAACTGCTGCTACTGGTGTTCCATTGTTAAGGCAAGGTGCGAATTCAGTTCATGGAAAATTGGGGCAAAGAAAGAAACAAAAGAATAAACAACTAGCTCTGACGCTTGCCATCTGTCTTTGGAACCGTTCTTGGAAAATCAAAGTATTATGGCGAACTCTTCATCGAAAGAGGTAACAAAATCTGTAAACGGAACCTTTTCCGGTGACCGGAATGTTGCTACCGACGTTCACAAAATTTCGTCGGCGCATTTAAGTGGGTTCTGTAACGGACGAGACAAATTAGTGGAAGAATCGGTTGCATTCAACTTTAGAGAATCTGTCATTACTCCTAATAAAGACGGGCTGACCTCTAATGAAAAAATCAAATTCAATTTCTCTTCTCTTAATGATAGCAGTTTAAATGGACGAGAAAAAAGAATTAATGTAAATAAAGAAAATTTGAATGAGAAAAGAAACGGTTCTGGTGAAGGTAACAGTTCAATTATGGTAGAAAAGGAAACTGCATTGGAAGGTAACGGTTCACTTAATGCTTTTAAAAATATGAACGAGAATATTTATGGAAAGGGAACAACTCAATTTAAAGCTAATATAACCTTTGACCATGGAGGAAAAGATAACAGTTCAATAAATTTGAATTCAAATAAAGGAAGTTTGAATTTGAATTTAAATGGAAATGACTTTAATTCTTATAAAGCGCATGAAGAAAGAAACGGTTTTCTTCAAAAGAATGTGGGAAAGGTAAGTAACTCCTGTAATGGTAGTAAAGAATCAGACTCATTAAATGCACAACGCACAGGAGAATACCGATTTTCTTCTTTTCAAACAAGTAACGTCAGAGCTAATAATATCAGTAAAGAAGGTAATTTGTCTGGAGAAGCAACATTTAATCCATTTCAAAGCAGTAACGAAAATGGAAATAATGGACCAGCAACATATAATGCTAGTAATGTAGAGGAGAGGGATCCATTATATAAGAATGCTCAGAATCCTTCCGCCATTCCTACAACACAAACTCCTTCTTCCGCCATTCCTACCAAATCATTCTCCAGCTTATTCCAAGGTTCTCGTTTAGCTTCAAAAGGCCTCAAGCTCCAATTTATCCCTCCAACTTCAGATGATGGCGATATCATCCTTGATCCAGCAGATGAAGTTTCGTTCATCGAAAGTTGGGGCCATTGTCTTATCCGATGCTTCACCGGTAAGTTCCCGGGGAAAATTGCTCTTGATACTATTGTCAAAAGATGGGGTGTTAATTGCAAAACTCAGCCGTATGGAAAAGAATCGACGGTTTTTAAATTCCTCACCGAATCAGATCTGCTCCATGTACTAGCTAAGGGACCCTACATTACTTACGGTAAAACTCTCATGCTTAAAAGAATTGATAAAGATGTCATGCTGACAGATGATCTGTTCACAACAATTCCAACATGGATAGTGCTAAATGATGTCCCTCTCAGCATTTGGAGTGAAACAGGTTTAAGTAAGATTTCTTTAAAGATTGGTACGCCTCTTTTTACTGATAAATTTACATGCGAAAAGACTCAGATGAAGTATGCTAGAATTCTAGTAGAAATTGATGTTAGTAAAAAACCAATTACGAGTTTTGGTGTGAGGCTTCCCTGTGGTAGGCGATATACTCAATCTATTATATACAAAAATTACCCACTGTTTTGCTATGTGTGTCAGAAATTTGGACACAATCACTCTGCTTGTCCATCTACAGAGTAGGGTAAAACTAAAATCAGCGAGAAGCAGAAAGAAACCTCGACACGACCATCCCGAGCAGCTCAAAACCTACGCAAGAACGCAAGTGACATAACAAGCGGCCCTAGAGGTAATCCTATCACTTCTACACCATCTCAGAATGTCACCGTTAAACCCATCGCACGCCCCAAATCATCTGAAATTCCCACCCCTTTTATTGGAGAAGAGATGAACAACACCAATAAAGAACACGTCCGTTCAAATAATACCGACTACTTGCCTAGCCGAATCAGCCCCCTAGTTGACACACATATGACTTATGTTAATCACCAGGAACCCATATTTGACCATCCGCAAGACAAAGATGAAACCATAACTTTCACCAGCAACGCAGATGATCCATCAACTGTTCCATGGCAAAAAGTACAAAGCAAACGATCAAAGACAAATGCGAGGCGCAGAGTGCCCACAAACTCCTCGGTTGATAAATGAAGATACTTATTTGGAACATCAGGGGCCTATGTGGGAGTGCAGATCGAGGCGCTTCTCTCTCCACGGTTTGTAAGCTCGTCAAACAAAATTATTTGCCCATGTTTTGGCTCTTAGAAGCTAAATTCTCGCAAGAACGTTTAGATAATTTTATGTCTTCTCGTTTCATAAGCTGGAATCATGTTTCTAATCTTGATGTTATAAGTAGAGGACGCATCGTTGTTGTTTGGGATGCTAGCAGGGTGGCATGTACGGTGATTGAAATTGGAAGACAACAGATCCACTTTCAAGTCCATTGCAACGTCACTCAAGAAACTTTTTATGTTACGTTTGTTTACCCTTTGTATACTGTACCACAAAGGAGAGTTCTTTGGGAGCACATAACCACTATAGGGGCCAACATTCGTTTAACTTGGATGATTACAGGAGACTATAACACCTACTCTGCTCCAGGAGACCGAATTGGGGCTGCCCCACTTCGAAATGGTGAGTTAATTGATTTAATTAATTTTCGGATATCTCACGGTCTTGTCGATGCTCCTTCCACAGGTCCTTTCTTTACTTGGACAAATGGTACCGTTTGGGCCAAGCTTGATCGAGTCCTTATAAACCATGGGTGAATTGATAAAGATCTCTTATGCAAAGCCACATTCCTTCCGATGGAACCCGTTTCCGATCACTGTCCAGTTATTGCCTCGATTATTCAAGATTTTCAGCATGGTTGTCGGCCCTTCAAATTCTTCAACATGTGGCTTGATCATCCCAGATTTGCTAGCATTGTAGAAAGTTTATGGGGTCAGTCTATTGATGGTACGAAGCAGTATATACTTGCGCAGAAGTTGAAATCCTTAAAGCGACCGTTAAGAGATTTGAATAAAGCTGAGTATGGTGGCATTCTAGAGCGTACAACTACTGCAAATTCGGCCTTTAAAGAGGCTATCTCCTCACTCATGGCTAATCCTGATAACGTTGCTTTGAAAGAAGAGGTACACAGATTACGGGATCGTGCGAATTTCCTTCTTAATGCAGAAAAGAGCTTTCTTCAACAACGTATGAGGACCACCCACTTAGTTGACGGCGACAGAGGTACGAAATACTTTCACAGCTTAATCAAACGAGATAATGCAAGAAAGAACATTTCCTACATCGTCCGTGATGATGGCACCCGCACCACATCCCCTACAGAAGTTGCCTCCCTCCTTGTAGATTTCTACACGCACCTCTTTGGCTCATCTCGGCCAAGCTCTCCCATTGATCCGACGGTCATGAGTCACGGATCCCTCGTCGGGGATCAACATTATAAGAAGCTTCTCAAACCTGTTGAAGTTGATGAAATCCGTAATGCCCTCTTTGATATCGGGAATGACAAGGCTCCGGGACCGGACGGCTACACTTCGGCTTTCTTCAAAAAGAATTGGGAACTTGTGGGAACTGATTTAGTTGATTGTGTTCGTGAGTTCTTTGATACTGGTAGACTCCTCCGTGCAACAAATCACACCATCCTTGCCCTTATTCCGAAGAAAGACAACGACCCTAAGGTGGGTGACTTTAGGCCAATTGGGCTCACAAATGTTACTTACAAAGTGATTACCAAAATTTTGGCTAACCGAATGGCCCCTTTACTTCCGAATCTCATTGATAAAGGACAAGGTGCTTTCGTGAGTGGTCGAAATCTTGTTGATAATGTTTTCCTTGCCCAAGAGTTGGTTAGAGGTTCGAACCGTGCAAGAGTTTCTACGCGATGTATGCTCATGGTGGATCTTCGCAAAGCATTTGACACAGTATCATGGGACTTCCTATCGGATATTCTCCATGGTATCGGGTTTCCTCCGAAGTTTGTGGGATGGATTCTTGCTTGTGTCACTACAGCGTCCTTCTCGGTTTCTATCAACGGCGAGCTTCATGGCTTCTTCTGTGGGCAGCGGGGCTTAAGGCAAGGTGATCCCATGTCCCCCACTTTATTCATCATTTGCCTCGAATATCTGTCTCGTTTATTAAAGAAGAAATCGAGCGAACCGAGTTTTAAATTCTACCCGAAATGCGCCCGCACTGACACTACCCACCTCGCTTTTGCTGACAATTTGATGCTACTTTCAAAAGGAGATGAGACATCGGTTAACATCCTTATGGAATGCTTGAGCCATTTGGAAGATGTTTCGGGACTATCACTGAATCCTTCTAAATCCAAAATATACCTAGACGGGGTTAAAGGGATTGTTTATGATCGGATCATGGAAAGAGTCGGATTTGAAGTTGGCACTTACCCTGTACGTTACTTGGGGATACCTCTCGCTCCTATGACCATCTCAGTTACTGATTTTTCCCCTTTGACAGAGGCTATCTCGAGTTACATTCAAAAATGGGAACATATGAAACTTTCCTACGCGGGAAAACTTCAATTGATCACCTCTTTGCTTCAAGGGGTCGAATCCTTTTGGTTCCGCGCTTTTCCTTTGCACTCGGCGGTAGTTAACACGATCCGCTCGCTCTGCCTCAAGTTCTTTTGGGGGGTAGACCTGCTCGGATTGCTTGGGACAAAATCTGTAAACCCAAAGATGAAGGAGGACTTGGCCTTATGGATATCAGAGTTTGGAATCGTGCCCTTCTTACTCGTTCGATTTGGTTATTACATTCTGACTCTGAGTCGTTATGGATAAAATAGGTGCATGAGTATTATCTTCGAGGCCAAACTATATGGGACTACCAAAGACGAGATAGAGACACTCATCTTGTTCGGAAGCTTCTTGATATTAGAGACTCTTGGATACAGATATTTGGGGGTCGAGATAGTGCCATTCTGGGTCTTGAAAGCTGTACTTTGGGTGGAAAGCTAATTACTAGACGTCTCTACGAAGCCATGAGAACAAAAGGTGAGGCATGCCCAGATCTATCAAAGTTATGGAAGAGATTCATCCCACCTAAGTTTTCTTTCACCGTCTGGTTAGCCTTCAATCGTCGCCTTGCCACGAAAGACACTCTCCACTACATGGACTTGCCTAACATCAGCTGCCCATTTTGCAGGCACTCAGATGAGTCTGATGCCCATCTTTTCTTTTCTTGCAGGTTCACTAAGGAAATCTGGAGTCGTCCCCGATCATGGCTGGGGATTACTCGAGAAATGACAACGCTTGATAGTGCATACAAATGGATTAGGAAGGAGCATCGAGGAACATCCTACCGATCCCGCGCCATCAGTCTTGCCTTCCAAGCTACTGTTTTCGAGATTTGGCGCGCCCGCAACCGCCTTGTGTTTGATGAAGAGACCGTGACTCAAGACACCATCGTTATCCGAATCACTCTCATGACCTTGAAGATTTTATTTAGATTATATCCGCATTATCGACTCACATGTTAGAGTCCTTTTTCATTGATACACTCAGTTTTTCGGATTTTCTATGTAATAGTCCATTAGTGCCGGTCTGGAGACTTGTACTCTTTTTCCTTAGACCGGGTTTTTACCCAACGGGTGGTTAAGGTTTTTTAAAGAGGCAAGTGCTCTAGACCTTTATCAGGCACTCTTGGACATGTCTTTTTCTTTTAGGTACATTGCTACCCTAAATTGTACTCACTTGAGAGATCATATGGCTCTCTAGATGATTCTAACCTTGTACATATATATATACACCCATATTTACCCAAAAAAAAGTCTAAAAGGCGATTGTCAACATACCAAAAAAACCTAGAAAAAAATCGAAAATGAAAATACTTAAATATATAAATAATCTAATTAATAAAAATTGTATCTTCAAAAGTATGGAAGCGGGCATAATCTTAATAAAAGAAGACAATGTTAATTTCATGAAAGAGTTAAAGAATTTTACTAAACTCTAACCTTCTACAAATAAAACTCCTCTTTAAAAGAATATAATTATCATCCTTATTAAATAAAATAAAATAATTATTTTATCATTCAAATTAAAAAATAGGATATTATAATTTATCATGGTAGACCATATATATATATATATATATATATATATATATATATATATATATATATATAAATAAAATTATTAATATTCAGATCTTGGTCTTTAATTAAATATTTTTCTTTGCGTTTTTATTTCTTTAATTATCTTCGAGTCTTTGCTTTTTATCTTTTTTTTTAATTATAGTTTCTATTTACAATCTTGATTTCTTTTTATTATTATTTTTAACTAATAAATCGAAAATAACCAAATGAGAGTTTTTTTTCTTTATACTTATTTAGAACTAACAATTAAATTAGTATATGAGTACATATAAAATCAAGGGTAAATATTATTTGATCAATAATCTACAAATAACCACCCAATATCAAACTTATTTACCAATAAATACCCAAGGTTTCATAAATTACGGATAACCACCTGATATTAAATTAGTATTTACACATAACCACCTGGTAGTCGAAAATATCTTTAACTGTTTTTCTCTCACCTTTTTTTTAATTTTCATATTTTTCAAACTATAGCTCCAAAATAATATTTGAAAATATCATTGGTTTTATTTTTTTAAGACAAACAAAATTAGACTTATTAAATACATTTTTAAAAGAAATGGAATTTTTTTAGTTGCAAAATAAGTTTGGAAAAGAAACTATGTTCGAGTTGAGGAATAACGTGTAATTTGATAGCTAAATTTTTTTGTTCTAGTTACGGAATTTCATGTAATTTGATTGCTAAAAAATATTTTTATTTTCAAGTTACACAGATTTACGTGCAAATATGTTGTAAAATAAGAAAACAATAGTTACCGAAATATGATGTTGGCTGCTAAATAAGTATGATTTTGTGAAAACATAAAATACAAACTTGTTTTGTGAAAATAAGTTATAATTGGATGTGAAACAAGTAATTTTCTTTTAGCTGCGAAACTATGTGCATTTTTGTGTTGGTTTTTTTAAATAGACTATACTCCATTTGCAAAAATACGTGCAATTTTGGTTTGGAATGTGACAATTTGTTGCTCCTTAGAAGACCATGAAATAGCCCCAGTGCCCAACATAAAAACATAGCATGGAGTGCTTCTTCTATCATCTTGATCTCCTGCATAAGCATTATCAATAAACCTAAACAGGTCTAATTTTTCACGCTTCTTGTACAACAACCCAAAATCTCTAGTTCCTTGCAAATAATGAAGGATTCTCTTTGCAGCTAAAAAATGAATTTATGTTGGGTTCTCCATTTATCTACTTATTAAACTCACATAATACATTATATATGGTCTTGTTGCAGTTAAAATACATCAAACTGCCAACAATTTTCTTGTAAAATGTGTTGTCCACCCTCGTTCCTTCATGATCTTTGTTTAGCTTCAAGCCGAACTCAGTTCAAGTGCTTACAGGATTGCAATCCTTCATTTGAAACTTATCCAAAACATCTTGCACATACTTCTTTTGAGATATAAAAGATTCATTATTTGATTGTACAACTTCTATGCCAAGGAAATAATGCATTATACCAAGATCAGACATTTCAAGTTCAATCATCGTGGATTTTTTGAATTCTTTAAACATTACACTATCATTTCTAGCAAATATGAGATCATCTACATATAAGCAAACAATTAATAGTTTCCCTTATCTCCAATCTTAACAAAAAGTGTATGCTCATATTGTGAAAGCCTTCTTTAAAAAAATAAGCCTCAATGCGACTATACCAAGCTCGTAAAGCTTGTTTTAAGCCATAAAGAGCTTTCTTTAATCTATAAACTTTATTCTCATTTCCAATCTTAATATAACCAAGAGGTTGTTCTACAAATACTTGTTCCTCCGAGGTTCCTTGCAAATATACCAATTTGACATCTAACTGAAACTAAGAATTATGCACCACCAATGTGATCACCAATCTGATTGTAATATGTCTTGCAACAGGAGCAAAAACTTTTGTATAGTCAATCCCAGACTCTTTCTTATATCCCTTATACTTTTCAACTCCACCATTTTCTTTTAGTTTTGTTTTGAAGACCCACTTTACACCAATGGTATTTGCTCTTTTGGAAGATCAATCAGCTCCCACATATCATTTCTTTCAATTATTAATTTCATCATTCGTCGCCTTCCTCAATTTTTAATTTTTTACAACACTTTCAAAGGATGTAGGATCACAATCTGAAAATAAAGCAAAGTGAGTTATTGGATCATCAATTTCAGTCACCTCATAGTATTCCATCCATGCAGTCTTTTTCTGATTATGATGAGGAGATTGAGCTGCTATATCATTAGCTTCTGCTGTTTCATCATTAGTTTCGACTACTATTGGAAAAATTTCAGTAGTTGTTGGAGTTGCTTCTGATAAATTTTTAGGCATAAAGGTTGCTGGAGTTGGTTCGCTTTCAGAATCATTGTTTAAGTTAATGGATTAAACAACTTATAAGCTTTAGATGTTTCATTAACACCAAGAAAAACATATTTTCCCCTTTATCATCAAGTTTGTTCCTTTTCTCATCTCGGATATGCACATAAGCAATACAACAAAAAAATCTAAAATAATCTACAGTTGGTTTCCTTCCACTCCAAGCCTCATCTAGCGTTATATTTTAAACAACATATGTAGGGCTTCTGTTCAAGATATGAATACTCCAATTTACCGCTTCAGACAAAAAATATTTTGGAATTCTCCCTTTTTCCAACAAGCTTTTCACCATATTGAGAATGTTTATATTTTTCCCCTCTAATACACCATTTTGTTGTGGTGTATAAGCACTTGTTAGCCCTCTTCGAATGCCATGAATATCACAAAAAACTTTAAATTTGGTTGAGCAATATTCTCCACCACGATCCTTTCGAAGGGTTTTAATGGTCTTTCCTATTTCATTTTCCACACGAGCCTTGAAACTTTTAAATGCACAAATAACTTCTGATTTTTTCTGTAAAAAATAAACTCAAGTTTCGGATATAATCATCAGTAAAGGTAATTAAGTATATTTTCCCTCTGTTATAAATAGGTGTTATCGGGCGACAAATATAAGAATAAGTTAGCTCCAAAACTCCGTTTGCTCGGAATGACTTTCCCTAGGTAAATTAAGAACGGTGTTGTTTTCCAATGACATATTCTTCACAAACTTGGATTGAAATACTAATATGAGGAAGACCTGTCACCATATTTTTATGTTGTAGGATCTTCGATCCACTAAAACTCAAGTGGCCATAACAAAATGCCACAACCAAGAAGGATCTTTTACTTCAACGACCAGACAAGATTGCACACTTTTAATCTTTAATGGAAACAACATATTTGAACTCATTAGCACAATAGCAATAGCTCCTCTACTATGATCATAAATCTCACAAACATCTTTTTAAATAGTGATTATATAACCCTTTTCTAGCAATTGACCAGCACTTAACAAATTACTTTTCAAGTCAGGAACATAAAAAAAACATTTGAGATTATTTTAACAAAATCATTCTTGGTTCTTATCTTAATATTACCCTTTCCCATCACCTTCAGAGTGGAACAATCACCAAAACTTACTGTAGAATGAAAGTTTTCCTTTAAATAAGAAAAAGAATACTTACTCCCACACATGTGGTTACTGTAGCCCATATCCACATACCAAACATTAGACTGGGATTTCTGATTAGCTTGAACATCCATCAACAAAGTTTCTACTTCCTTATTTTCAGAAAAAAAAAAGTTGATTGTTCTTCTTTTCCTTTGTCATTAAGCAGCTTAGTATAATATTCAAAATGATAATGACCGAATTTATGACATCTAAAACACTTTACCTTGAATTTTTCAAAATGTTGATATCGTCCTCTGCCCCTGCCTAAACAATTATCAGTATTGGTTTTTAAGTACCTGTTTCCATCTCTATTGTCATGTAATCCTCTTCATGTACTTGTACCTCTACCTCTCCCTATAAATTTTGAGAAATTAGTATTGGTATAAGCCTTCAAAGCTTGCTCCTCTGAAGTTGAACTGCGGTTCATCTTTTGTTCATGGACCAAGTAGTTCATCAAGAGAGAATTAATTTATGTCTTTTAATTATTCAAATAAACACACAACATAATCAAATTTTGGTACAAGGGAATGCAGTATTTCTCCACAATGGTAATATCTTCCATCTTCTCACCATGAAATCGCATTTTGTTGTTGATCTTCATAGTCCCGGCACAGTATCTGGTAACAGATATTTCATCCTTCACTTGTAGAGTCTCAAAATCTCTTCTCAAAGATTAAACTTGTGCACGCTTCACTCTAGCAGAGCCTTGCTATTTTTTCTTCATGAAATCCCAAAAATTGTTGGAAGTTTCCTTGCTAAGAATTGTTTCCAAGATGGGCCGAGAAATTTCCTAAAAAAGATAATTTTTTGCCTTCAGATCTTCTTTCTCGCTTCCAACTCTGTCTTCTCAACATCCGTCAACACAACCCCTTTTGTTGGTTTTGCTACTTTAGAAACAACAACCGTTCAATATTCTTTGGACCTCAAGAAATTCTCCATAAGCATGCTCCAATAATCATAGTGACCATCAAATCGTGGAATGGAATGGATGGTTGTACAAAACATTTGGGAGACATCGAGTTTCTTTTTATTTTTTTGATAGAAAAAAATTGGTTTTTTCTTTTTCTAGAAAAAAATTGGTTTTTTATTCTGAAAAAAATTGATTTTTTCTTTTTAAAAAAAAGGTTTTTTCATTTTGAAAAAAAGTAATTGGCTCTAATACCACTGTTAGCTGGAAAATAAAATTGAGAAAGAGAAAATTGAGAAAGATAAAATTATCTATGTTAATGAATTGATAAAAGAGACGCCTTTAAACAAGCTTTACACAGAATTCATAAAGTTTTGGTCAAACTTAATAAAGAGCTTTAAATGATAGTTAATCCTCATAAAGACTTGGTCTAACCTATTAAATAACTTTGAATGGAAATAAATATAAAATAAAATATTTAAACTTTAACATAGTTATCGAATTGCATTTAATTTGGTTGCTAAAAAACACATGTGTTCCAGTTACAAAATTACATATAATTTGGTTACGAAAATAAAAAAAAATCTTCAAAATATCACTCATGAATTTTGCTTTGTTTATCTTTAAAAACAGAAATATATGTATTTTTTGGAAAACAAATGAGTTATGGTTTGAAGGGAGGCTCCAAGAACCTCTGTTTTCTTCTCCAAGAACAAAGGTCTTTAATTTCTTCCTAATTAGCCATTGAAGCTCCTCCTCAATCTGGCTTATCACCCTAATCCTTCTCTAAGGATTATTTCTCGTCTCTTCATCTAATTCTCTGGTAGAATACAAACAGTTACTCTAAAAAAATTCCATCAAACTCAGTTCTCTTCTTCAAACAGGGTCGAAGACTCAAGTTTTCAGTCCAGAAACAATCTGTAATCTTCTGTCAAATAAATCAAAGTAATTTTCGATCAAATGGAACAAATGCTGAATTCTTGCAAGAAATCATATCTTCAAGCTGCAACCAAACCTGCAAAGAAAGAACAGATCAAACCAGAATATACAAAGTATAAAGAAGATCACATTGACTTAGAGTTTAATGAAAGAGTTCTAGACAATATCCATGCTAGCACAACTTATACATTAATCGGGAAATTCTCAAAGGGTCTTCCTAAGAAACAGGTTATGGACAAAATTTTTGAAGAAAGAAGATTCGAAGGTGATTTCTCGTATACTAACTAGGACTCGAGGCACCTTTTTCTCGAATTCTCTCTAAGAGAAGATATTTTCAAAATATGGAGTCGTAGGTTTTGGACAGTTGGTCAATACTCAATGAGAATTCTCAAGTGGTAGCCTTCATTCAGTTCAAAAATAGAGTGTCCAATAGTTTCAATCTGGTTCAGAATTGAAAGGCTTCCAGTAAACATGTACAATGAAGACATTGTACACTCAGCCCATCAGCACTAGGGAATCTAATTAAATCTTAGATCCCACCAAAAAACAAAGCACTATACAATACTTGCTATGCATGGGTGGAGATCGACATATCAAGAAAACTACAGCAGAATATGTGGCTTGGTTTTGTTGAAAACAAAAGAGCATGGATTCATCTTAGTTATAAGAATGTTCCTAATTACTGTGTCCAATGTTTTCAATTCTACAACAATAATTTCTGAGGAAGCCAACAAAATATCAGAAGAATTGGAACTTGGAACTAATAACTATATTAGTCCCCAACCAAGTCATAAAGGATCAAGTATACCTGTTATACAAAATGAGAGTACAGTTGACGAAGAAGAGATGATAGATGAGGATATAGTTGAAGCAATAAAGTCATTTCAAGCAAAACATATATATTCTTAGTCTGATGATTCTCCTGGATACATTACACCTAACAAAGACAACTCTAGTAGTCTCCCTAATTCTCTAACTTTCAGTAAGAGAGAGGTTGATCCAAGCTTCCAAAAGTTGTTGGACAGGAAGCTAAAGTTGGCAAGATCAAATAAAAATAATAAGTCATTAATTATACAATCTCTTCCGTTTAAAGAGGCTATGAGGTCTGCTCGTATCAATCCTAAATGATCAAAGCCTTATATTGGGAAATTAGAAGAGCAAGAAACAAAAGTTCTATCAGAAGACTGAAATCAATCAAACAAAGACAAGATCTCACTGTTATGTATTCAATAACCTATGATAGACAACAGTCAAATAGAATCTCTATCAACTAAGCCAAGTCTTCCAAACTTTTTTGCTAATGTGTCTAACAAAATTTGGTTGTTTTAGTCTACAGATTTACATACTAACATAATTGTAGACTGTGATCAATGTATTCACATAAACATTATGCATTACCTCATTGACAAAACATTCTCAATAACTTGTGTTTATGCAAAGTTTCAGAAAGCAAACATAATGGAATTATGGAAAACAATCAGAAACATAGCCAATTCTGTAAATCAGTAGTTACTAATGGGAGATTTTAATACTCTCACATCTTCTTCTGAACAAATTGGTTATGTTAATTATTGTTATCAGAGTTCTTCAAATTTTAATGATGTTATTAAGGATTTTTTTAGAAGATGCAAGATTCTCAGGGACTCAATCCACATGGATAAACAAGACAAAGTGGAAAATTTTAGATAGGGTGCTTATCAACCAGGAATAAGCTGATGATGTTGCAGTAACAAAGGTGGTACACATGGCACATACATGCTCTGATCACACTCATTTGTGTGTGTCCATCACTAAAGAAAGATACAAGCATGTAAAGAGTTTTAAGTTCTTAAATGCCTAGATTGGATAAGGATTTTCTGAATATTATAGAGTCAAGCTAGAAGGAACCAATTAATGGATACCCTCTGTTTATTTTCTGGAAGAAGTGAAAAAGGTTGAAAAAAGATTTGAAAAGCTGGAACAAAACACATTTTGGAAACATCTTTGATAAGGTTACTCAAACAGAATAAAATGTTAAGGCTAGAGAATTGAATTTTATGAACTCTAATAGTCAAGAAGACAAGATATCTCTGACCAAAGAAAATGTTCATCTTCAAGCCCTCTCTACGGAAGAAGAGTTCTGGAAAAAAAAAGTGTTAATCAACATGGATCCAGGATGGAGACAGGAATACAAAGTTATACCATAATTATGTAAAAGGAAAGAGAAGGAAATCAAGAGTGATCGGAATTAAGCTTCACGACAAATGGTTTTCTGATGATGTAACCATCAAATCATCAGCAGTAGAATATTTCAAAGATATATATCTACACCCTCACATCCTAATCAAAAGCTACAAGAGGAATACATGAAGAGTGACATTTTTAATGTTATTCCTAAACTAATTGATAACTATGATAATGGTTTTATGTTAGCTGAACCTACAGATCATGACATATGGAGCACAATACAAAGCATAAACTCAGAAGGAGCTGTTGAGTAGATGGCTTTAACAGATGCTTCTTTACAACATGCTGGAACATCATCAAGCAAGATCTATGTAATGCTGTGAAATCCTTCATCAAAGGCCAAGATATTCCAATGGGTATCTTAGCTACTGGAATATGCTGATACCAAAATTAGAAATGCCTCAGTACTACAATCAATACAGGCCAATAAGTCTATGTTTAATGCTAAACAGAATTATGTCTACACTTCTAAATAACAGATTGTCTTCCCTATTGCCTAAACTGATTTCTGAAGTGCAGGGAGCATATGTCAAAGGTAGGCTGATTCATGAAAACATACTTATTGAAAAGGAGTTAGTACATGATATTACCAGGAAAACACAAGCTGGAAACATAATCATCAATGTGGACATGTCCAAGGCATTTGATAACCTTTCTCATAGCTTTATCTTGAAAGTTTTACAATGTTATGGTTTCAACAATAGAGTAATCTCTCTATTGGGCAACATTATTAAATCTGTTCATGTATCCATCCTTACTAATGGAGAATCAATATATTTTTTCAAAATTAAAAGGGGTGTTAGACAAGGGGACCCTCTGTCCCCTAGTCTCTTTATCCTAGCTGAAGAGGTTCTGTTAAGGACTTAAATGTTATATTTAAGAATGAAAAATCCCTCAGATTTTCTAGCATAAGTAAAATGATAATCCCTAGTATATCATTTGCGGATTACCTAATTATATTTACTAATGAACTGGCATCCTCTATGGATAAAATTGGTGACTTTTGCAGGTATATCAGAACATCCTAGGCCAGTCTCTAAACAAAGAAAAAACATACATTATCACAGCTTCAAGTGTCTCTCAAAATCGAAAAAACTCCCTAGTAATCCAGACTAATTTCAACCCAAAAAACCTTCCAACTACTTACGTAGGCATAACTCTTATCCCTCACAACAAAGCACTCAATTATAATATTCTGTTGAAAAATATTAAAGCAAAGATAGAAAGCTGGAATGACAAAACATTATCGTTTAGAGGAAGACTTACATTAATAAATACAGTTCTGATGTATATTCTTTAATACTGGTTGCAAAGTTGTTGGCTCCCCAACTCTATCATTACCAAAATAGAAAATATGTTGAACAAGTACATGTGGGGATCAACCAATGATGCAAACAAAATCCACTGGTCCTCTTAGCAAAAGAAGTGAAAAAAACATATGGTGAATGAGGGTTGAATATAAGAAGCTTACAAGAGATTCAGATGGCTTTCTCGTGTAAACTATGGATAAAACTCAGAGAGAATAACTTATTGTGGGCCAATCTCATCCATAGTATCTACTGCAAAGGAAGACACCCTTACATATAAAAGTTTTTTAAAAAAGGCTCCCAAATATGGAAGATATTAACTAACATAAACGACTTTGCAGAAGATAAAATCAAATGGATACTTGGTGAAGGAAAAGTAGACTTGTGGCTTGACAACAGGTATGGTAATCCTCCCTTAATTAATCTTGAAATAACACAAATGATAGTTGGTTCCATTTCCGTAAACACCTTTTGGGAAAACAACGAATGGAATGTTAACAAACTGCAAAGATATCTAAATGACTCTAACATAAAACTAGTCTTAAAGACTTGTATTAAAGAGAATGTCAAAGATACAATAGACTGGAGTATATCTAGAGATGGTCAATTTAAAATAAAGGATACCTTGAATGCTATCAGACCTGCCCTATTCAGATCTTCACTCTTTGAAAATCTGTATAATAACATAATTCCAAGGAAATGTTCTTTCCTTGTTTGGAGACTTGTGGGAAATAAACTGCCTATTGATTATATATTCAATCTAGACATATACCTCTAGCATCTAAATTCCAGTTTTTCCAAAATATTGAATCAAAAGACCACTTATTTGTGTCATGTGACTTTTCTTGGAGTATATGGTCTCAGTTTGCAGGAATATTAAATGTTGATATAAGGAGATATATGACCACATTTCACCTGTTCAAAACATGGTGCTCGTTGTCTCCTGGAAAGATTCATATAAAAATAAACCTTCCTACAATAATCAGTTGGGCAATTTGGCAACAAAGGAACAAGTTGAAAGTCAAGGGTGATAGTTTTTCAACAAAGTCAACAATCAACTATATCTCTAACATGCTATTACATCTGGATCACTCAAAGCTTCTATTGAGGAAGCATTGGAAACAAAATGAAAATGAAGAATCAATCATTGGATGTGTCAATCATATTAAGACCAAAAAGAAGATCTCTTACCTTTAATGGACGCCTCCTCTGCCAGGAAGATACAAACTGAATTCAGATGCTTGTTGTCCATCATCTGGAAAGTCAAGTGGGGCAATAATCATTCGAGCAATAAAGGCAATATAATCAGTGGGTATGGAAACAATTATGGAAAGCTCACACCTCTGAAAGATGAAGCCAGAGCAATGGAAGATGGTCTTAATATATGCAGAATCACAGGAATCGTGGAAGATATCGAATCAGATTCTGAAATTCTTATCTCACTCATTACTTCTGCAATAATTCCAAAATACCTAGAATCAGTAATTAACAGTATAAAATCCTTAATCACAAGTAAGATGTCTATTCATTTTATTTTTAGGCAACAAAATAGAGTTACTGATTGGCTAGCTCGTTGGACCCTAAAATGTAAAATGAATATAGATTATAAGAACTTCAAACCACCAGTCCAGCTAGAAGCAATAACGCATCTAGAAAGCTTAGAAATAGGCTATATCAGAACTGGTAAATAACTCACCTTTGTTTATGTTTTGCAGAAACTCATGAGAAAGAAATTTAAAGAGGAAAAATCAATGAGAAATGAAGAATGGAGGTTGTAGAGGGTAGACCGTATAAACTGGATTTGATCGAAGAAAAGGAAGAAATGAAATTTTGTTTTCATATTCAAAAGGAGGGAAAGTTTCATTTGGCGCATTTTATTTTTCAAATTTCATTAAGGACCTATATTTGTTTTCATTTCTTAATTAGGCCCAATATTTTGTAAAACTCCAATTTCTGCCCAATTAATAAAGTTCTCTTTGGCTTAAAAAATGAGTTATGGTTTAAAAAATATGAAGGTTTGAGAGGTAAAAATAACTAATTGGTTAAGTCGGTACGTGTTTGTGTGTTCAGGGGCATGGTTGGAAGAATTTATGCTACAAGTTATTTTTGGTAAACTTCAAAACTCGGGTGGTTATCAGCAATTTAATTTATACCTAGATGATTATCGGTAAGCTTCTCTTCAAAATAATCAAACTCATTTCTAAATAAAGAAATGTTTTACTTTAGTTACCCTCTCGTCCCAAATTACATGTTTTTTAAAAACATTTATTATCTCATTTTAAATGTTATTTGTGTAAAATATGATGACGATGATGATTCGGTGGCTATGACTACCATGCTTAAAAGGTTTGTAGGCCATTCTAGATGGATTTCCACATCTTTAACCTTTCGAACTACCTTATTGTTACAATTACCGTGTTAACAAAAATGGAAAACTCAAAAAACTATATACCAAATGGATAAAGATATTTAAATTGATTAAGCAGAGGTTTATATAATACTGTGATGGTGATTATGACTATTGGTGAGTTTGATTACTTAGATTGCCTTAGTATATTGAGAGAAGTCAAGTTTTAGAGAGAGAATCAGATTGTCAAAATGATCTAACTCAAAAAACTAACCCCTTTATTAGATCAGCCTTCGCATTTATAAAGAGACGCAAGGACTTAGCTCTCAACTGAAAACAGTTACAATAAAAGAGATAAATACACGTTGGTCTCTGACTAAAATACATAATTCCATATTCCTCCTCTAACTTTACAATCTATCATAAGAAGTTTTATTCTTTACATTTCAGTCCTCAGAGTTCTATTTCCTTATCAGTAGCCCCTTAGTTCTCATGCAAGTAAATAAATGAGAACTAACTAGCCTTGAACATATTCAGAGGTGGAGAAAATTCTCTTATCCATAATCCGAAGTGTGTAGAATATGCGGTTATATCATAATTTACGTCAACTGCAGCGAATATATTCATAAATGAATAAATCCCCCTTAGCCACAGTTCGAATTGTTTCAGAGATGTTGTTCCAATATAATTTATGTCTCATGCATCGAATTATTTCGATAATTGTTTTCCTCATATCAAGATTTGAAGCAGAAACGAAGTACAGAGTAGCACTCTAGATACCAAATCTTTCTTTTGGAAAATAAGGACACCCTAGGCAGTAGGTCTGCCACTAGGCTCATAGCATGACAGAGGTTAGATCATTCTCTACGTAACCGCTTCAAATTCTGCCCAATCATTGTCTACCTCTTCCACTTCTCCAAATTTATTTTCTCTTCTTATAAATAACGCTGTGACCCATTGTTTGTTTCACATAGAAAATTCCTTGAGAAAGAAACTTCAAAAGTTCAAAATTTATTTGCTACCTTCAACGGCTTTTTCAATCTTTTGGCTACCTTCGCCGGAATATTTAAACTTTTCGTTCAACGTTCAACCAGTTTATGAGAAAGCACCCAAAACCCATGAAATCAAAATTCATAATTCCCAAGAAACCCAAATCTTAAAATCAGATAACAACGTCTTCGGAGCTTACGACTACCTCTGTATTAGTGAAACAGCAGATGATTACAGAGCTGTTGGACTAATAAGCAACGCTCCTCTCAGTCTATTTAGAAAGACATATACTATGGTAACTTTGATCCTTCCAAAAATCTTGTTTTTTCACCTTCTCCTCTTACAGAAGAAAGCCAATCCTCAAAAACTCAAACACCAAAAACACCTCGAATCTCACCTTCCATTACTGAATCATCACCTCGAACTAGTCATGAAGTAATCAAATACTCCTCGAAGATATCCGAAGAGAGTCCTTCCTCAAACAACCTTCCAAAAACTTATATTTCTCGAAATCCGAGAAAAAAAACTTTCATAATCATGGGAGATAATGCCGACGTCACTTTGAATCCATCAACGACTTCTCCTCCCTCAAGGGAGATTGTTGAAACGACGACATTATCTCAAAAAAATCCCTCAAGCAATCCTCATCGACTGTTGGACGAGGCATCCGAAGGAGAAATCAATTATGACGCTACGCAATCAAATAATGAAGCTGAAACATAATAACAATCTTCAAAGGAATCCAGAAAATGCTGCATAAGAAAAAACCCTTAGACCGAGGAAAAATAAAGTTCTTGTCACAATAACCGAGGAGGAGCGTGCATCAATATGTGAGACCTTAAGATCTCTCGATGCGAACTATATAGTGGCTCTAAAAAAAAGTTTTGTATGCATATTACGAAGAGAGCCAAGAAGTTGATCTAAAGAAGCAATGGGGAATAGGAGACAACGTTACTCTTCTTCTTCCCAAAAAAAGAGAAACACCTTTAGATTGTAAAAAAGATGAACTGGTGGTCTATCCACAAAGCATCAACTAGGGTCTTCAATTTCCACTGGACCCCATGATAGTGGACTACATCGAGCTTTTGAATCTATGTCCAACCCAAGTGATACCAAATCAATAGTTCACGCTGCTTTCTGTGATCATAGCCTCCCATTTGTCTAAAATTCTGATATGCATCGAGGACTTCATATCTCTCACCATGGATGATGGTTTAAAGATAATCGCTGACCTACTGGAGGCAGACAATTTTGGTAGCTGAAATTCGTCTTCATTTCTGGGGCGTGGGAGAATGGCAAATAAATATCTGAAGCCAACCCATCAAGATTGAACCTCTTCTAGAGGAGTAATCGTAAGTTCTTTTTAAAAATTTATTTTTCTAAATTATATTTTCAACTGATGTTATCCTTATTTATTATCAACTTCTATATTCTGATCAGAAATTTTGAGGCATTATGCAATTCGTCGAGAGAAAGCAAAATAAACTTTCATCAAGCTTGTTGTCTGGGCTGAAAAGAATGGAACAATGATTTCCATACGGCCTTCGAAACTATCAATTTCCTCAACAATCACCTATTTCCCATCATATTTGGAGCTCTCCCTCCTAAGAATTCGATGGAGCTACCCAGTCCTCGACAAGTTGTCAGAAGGTTAGTTCATCCTGACTGTAAAGTATTCTTACCAATTCGCAACAAGTCGGATAGCCATCTCCCTCAAAAGAAGAAGGAAAAAAAGAATAAAAAGGTAGCTAACACATCTGGTGCTAGCACTTCTAGTAAAACCAAATCCAAAAGGTTCGAAGAGTAAAACAAACAAAAGAAAGAAACCTATTTACTAATTGAAGAAGGAATAGAAGATGAAACTTTTTCAAAAAATAAAAAATAGATACTCCTTCGACAAACAAAAGTTACCACTAGAACAACTCCCCAAAATAAATGGAAAAAGAAAATTGTGGATATTTTTGAAGAGGTGGTGTCCGATGATGACGAATTTGTAGTTGCAGAGAATCAGCAAAGTCATCAAAAATAAAATGAAGTGAATGGTGAAGATGCTGCCAATCAGAAAAAAGAAGTTGTGGATGTAGAAGATAACCGGGGTGATGATCACTACAATCCTGGCAGCTTTATTAACTTCGACGAATCACAAGAGCTTGCTAGAGACGAAGATCCCATCGTTCAGGAGATTCAAAATCATCTGCATAATCTTGGCAGAAGATCTGCACCTGCTACTTCTGAGGCCACATCTCTTGAGGTTATTGTTCCTACAACCTCCTTAGCTCTTATTCCTCGAGCTAGCCCACTTTTATTTCCTCCTATAGAACCATCCGAAGACGTTCTTTCTACTCTTCAAACTTTTACTGATCTCAATGCTTCAGCGCAAAATTTGACTCAATAAATTGATTCTTCTCGAGGTCATGTAAATCACATGGCTAAAGAAATGGTTCATTATAAAGGTGTTGCTGCAGCTGAGAAAAAAATGAGGGAGATTTTTGGGGACCTTGTAATAGAGAAATTTCATCAATTTCAAATGGCCAGGTCAGAATTTCTCAAAGGGCTTCTCCATGTCAAGAAGCATCTTAGAGAATTGCAAAAATAAAAATAAGATCTCCACACTTCATGCCAGAATGAAATAGATCGACTCAAGGCTAAACATTCAGAAGAGTTGGCTGCATAAAAGAAAAAATTTGATGACCTTCAAGTTTCTCTTAACAATAGTGAGGCCGAGAAGAAAAGATTGTCATATGATATGACCGCCCTCAAAGACCAATTTGATAAGGAGAAGCAACTCGGTGTCACTGTTGCTGAGGATGAGTGTGCAAAAGACATGTTGGCAGCTATCAATAGAGGCAAAGAACAAAAACTTATCACACTCCTTCGTAAAATCGATATTTCCAGCTTTTGGAGTAAAGTCCCCATTGAAATGCGTCCTAATGAAGCTTTCGATCATGCTCCAAGCTCATCTTCCGAAGATGAAGATTCAAAGGAGGATTCCGAAGAGAGCTCTGAGGATGAGTAATTTTACTATATATTTTTTGTACTTGTCATATCATCATTGTAACATTTTGTTTTAATAGATGCCTTTTCATTTGGTTTCCGAAAGTTACATTGTGCTCATTGAATTACATTGAATGACAAATATCTATGTTTATACTTTAATTTCTTCAAGTTATATTCGCATTGACTGTTATTCATATTAGTTATTTAGAGTGAAAACATAACATGATATTTTAAATAATCATTACAATGTCGAATATTATAGTGCGTTTAATGGACGCAGCACTTTGAATATTATAGTGCATTTAATGAACGTAGCACTTCAAATATTTTTGTACGTTAAATGAACGTAGCACTTCGAATATTATAGTGCGTTTAATGAACGTAGCACTTCGAATATGGTTGCTTCTTCGAAAAGTGTATTCAACACTTCGGAACATTTTACTCTTGGTCAACCTCAAAAATGATCAGTCTTTGATTAGTTACCAAAATAGTTAAACAAGCACTCGTAAACAACCATTGGCCAAAAAATACATTTTATTGATAGATTGAATATGTACATAGCGCCTCGTTAAAACCTTCATGGGCCAACATGGTAGGAAAAAATACGCTAATCAATTAAAGAAAACAATTTCAGAATATAACACAATCACTACCAGTACAGTTGTAGATGTTATATATTCCACGGATGTTGAAGCATCCTCCCCTGATTATCACAAAGACGATAAGAACCTGGCTTTATCCTTTCAACAACCATATAAGGTCCTTCCTAATTTTGGGCCATCTTACCAAGGCTCTTTTCCCTAGTATGAAACATTATCTTTCTTGACACCTTGTCACCTACCTTGAACTCCCTCCTTTTCATCCTCGAATTATATATGTTCCTCATAAGAGTTTGATAATGAATTATATTTAAATGTGCTTGGACTCTTTTTTCTTCAATCAAATCTAAACTTTTTATTTTAGCTTTATTATTCAAGTCTTCGTAATATTGGGTTACCCTAAAAGAAGGTAAGGTAGATTCCACAGACTGACAGCATCCATTCCACATGCCAAAGCAAAAGGGGTCTCTTTGGTAGCCTCTCTATGGGTTATTCGATAAGCCCATAGTACCTCTTGTAAGTAATTAGGCCATTTTCCTGGTGCTTTTGTTAGATTCTTCTTCAAACCTTCTATAATATATCTGTTTGTCACCAAAACCTATTATTGAATTGAGGACCATTATCTGTAGTAATTCTTCGAGGTACTCCAAAACGACAACACCTATTATTTTCAATGACTTTAATCGCATCCTTAGCTTTTATTCCATACCTTGGTTCGGCTTCTTCCCACTTCGTAAAATAATCCACAAAGGTCCCACTAAATCTATTCACCATCTATCAAATGGAATGGCTTCAGTAATGGACATAATCAGAACTGCTGGTTTATGAATAGAGTTAGCAAACCTTTGACAAGTATCACAGCTTCGAACCAAATTTTTTGGCATCGTTCATAATCGAAGGCCAATAAAAACTTGCAAGCAAAACTCGACGAGTCAATGACTTAAACCCACAATGCGCTGATCTTTCTCCACCATGTAGTTTTGATAAAACCTCATGTGATTCATGTCTACTCAAACCTCACAATAATGGCCTGATCAGTTCTTTTTTATACAAAACTCCATCTAATGCCATATAACCAAAAGCTTTGCCTCGCAATTTTTTGGCCAATTTTGCATCTTCAGATAGCTCTCCTCTAATAAAAAACTTTAAAATATCAGTTCTCCAGTCGCCTCTGGGGTGACAAACAGTTCCTCAATATGTTCACACTGATCTGAATGGGTTAAAATCGATGGACTTTCTTGTAATAAAATCCAATGATACTCTTCCTTGTATGCAACAGTTGCTAAGGAATCAGCCACTATGTTATTTCCTCGATTCATATGATCCACAATAACATGATCAAATAAAAGTATCAAATTTCGAAGCTCTCGAAGATAAAAAAAATTAAGTGGTCACTTTTTGCTTCAAAAACTCCAAACGATTGATTTGCTACTAAAAATTGAGAATCTGTCTCGAATCATACTGAATTTGCACAGCATATCTTCGCGAGTCTCAAACCAGCTAATGCAACTTCGTATTCAGCTTCATTATTCGACATGTGGAAACCAAATTTAATATATTGAAGCATTGTTTCTCCAGATGGAGCAACCAATTGGACTCCAGCACTGCATCTCAAAATACTAGAACCTTCATCGGTTCGAACAATCCACATTGAATTAGTTGGCAAGATGTCCTTGCTAACTTCTTCATCCGATCTTCTTGAATAAAATTTAACAAGAAAATCTGCCAAATTTGTGCTTTAATTGCCATTTGAGGCGAAAAAATAATGTCAAAATCCCTTAATTCCATTGACCACTTATTCATTCTCCCTGAAAATATGAGGACGTTGTAAAACATTCTTCAATGGAAATGAGGTTCGAACTTCGATGGTATGAGTTTGAAAATAAAGACACGTTTTTCTAGCAACCACCACCAATACCAATGCCAATTTTTTTAGCTTTAAATACCTTTTTCTGCTGCCATCAACTTTTGCTGATGTAATACACCGGCTTCAGAATTTCTGAATCTTCACTTATCAATACTGCAATCACTGCAAATTCCGATGTCGTGATATATAAAAATATTTTTTCTCCACTTTGAGGCTTAGATAATATTTCTGGTGATGATAACAAATCCTTGATGCTTGTAAAAGCTGCTTCACAATCCGAAGTCCATTCAAACTTCTTTGGTCTTCGCAACACTTGAAAGAAAGGGAAACATTTGTTAGAAAATCTAGAAATAAATATGTTAAGTGATGTTAACCTTCCTATATAATTTGCACTTCCTTGATAGTTCGAGGCGATTTCATAGTACTACAGCTTTTAACTGCTCTGGGTCAGCTTCAATCCCCTCATTGATAATATTTTTCCTGATCAAACTCCAAATGTACATTTATCTTGATTCAACTTCAGCCTTATTGCCCTCAAATTTAGAAAATGTATTCTCTAAATCCTCTAAGTGTGCATCGTCTGCTAAATATTTTACCACCATATCGTCAATGTATACCTCCATATTTGTTCTAATTTGAGTAGTAAATGCCTTGTTCATTAATCTCTGGTATGTGGCCCTAACATTCTTTAATCCAAAAGGCATAACTCTATAACAGTGCAAGCCTGTGTCTCTGATGAATGTGGTATATTCTTGATCCTTTGGATCCATCTGACTCTAGTAGTATCTTGCAAAAGCATCCATAAATGTCAATATTTTGTTTCCTAAAGTGGAATCAATCAGGTGGTCTATCCGAGGAACAAGAACGGATCTTTAGGACAAGCTCGATTCAAGTCTGTAAAATCAACACACATTCTTCACTTCACATTTTTATTTTTGACCACCACTGGATTCACCGTCCATAAAGGATACTATGACTCCCTTATATGTTTGACCTTTGACAACCAGTCCACTTTGGAAACAATAGCTTTAATCTATCTGGTGAAAATGCCCACTTTTTTTTAATAATAGGTTTCACCTTCGGATTAATTGCTAGGCTATAGAAAATTACTTCAATTGGTACTTTTATCACATCCTCTGTTTTCCAAGCGAAAACATCCAGATTGCAGGATAAAAATGGTAAGAGTTGGTAACGTAGAATTGGGGTCAGTAAGGTTCATATTCGAAGTACTATTCCCTCAAGAAAAGTATATTCTTATATTTCTTCACTTACTGTCAATGACATTGGGGTTTCCCTCATATTGTCAACCTTTTCTTCAGAATCCGAGGTCATCCCCCCTGACTACTATTCACTCATCATATCATTACTGATGGATCCTCGAATCCGAAGCGCAGTGGCATAACATTTCCTGGCAACCTTTTGGTCGCTCCAGACGACCCCTACATGATCTTCGACGGCATACTTAAAATATTGATGGAGTGTTGATACAACACCATACATTCTTGACAACCAAGATCTTCCAAAAATAGAATTATAGCTTGTTGGACAGTCCACCACCATAAAAAGCACTTGAACCTTCTTCTCAAAAGGTCCATTTTCTAGACTTACCTCCCCCTCGAATTCCCCTATTACTCGTGCAGTTACTCCAGTAAAACCGATGATGGTGCACTCTGATTGAGAAATCCACTGAGGACATTTGTATAACTCCTAGTATCTATTAATATGCGTCGAATCCCAACGCCAGCAATTTCTGCCCCAATGACCACTGCATCCTCATGTGGCCCTGTCGTACCCTGCAAATCGTTCTCATCAAAAAGGATAAAGGGAATGTATTTCTTACCGTACAGATGAGTAGAAAGTTTTCCCTCTACCTGGGTAGCCAGACTTAATATGTGCTTTTTCCTTGAACTATCAGTGCTACCAATCATACAATCTCCCCCAAAAATGGCCACAAACTCAAAATATTTGCACAGACTTCGAACGTGGCCTTGCTTTACTGGTTCTTCCACTGCCATCAAAATTAACCAATCTGGATCCATGTCCAAGTATTCCGATGCAGCATCAAAATCATCAACCTTTTAATCCAGAATCATTAAATTCTTAGCTTTTGCATTTGGATTGGTGGGTTGTGAAGTCGATGTTATAGGATTTTTCGATGCATTACTATGTGCTTTCACATAAGTCATTAATTTTCCATTTTCAATTAAATTCTGAACTTCCTTTTTCAATGCAATGCAATCCGCGGTATAATGACCGATACCATTGTGATACTTGCACAACTTGTTGTTTCACTCCTCCCTAGGCCTATTGATTGGAGCATACTTCCTCAAATTTACATACCCTTTAGTTATATCAAAAATTGCAGCCACACTCTTAGTCAGATATGCATAGTACTCAGGCCTTATCCATTGATTGGGCCTCGACCTATTAAATTGGTATGATGGAGCTTGGTTTGAATATCCTCCAGTTTGAGGTGGTAGGTTGTTGTTCCTCGGACGTGCTTGCTGGGTAGAATTCGAAGATTACTTAGATTGCCTTTGATTATGTGGAACTTGCCTAGAATTCTTTTGAACAATAGCCGCTACACCTCGAACCCTGGTTGATTCTTCAACCTTGATTTGGTCCTCAACTTGAGCCATCAAAGCTCTGAAAGTTAAGACTCTTCTTTTTGTTGTTTCATTAGCCAAATCCCCTGGTAGCAGTCCTTGGCAAAAAGTTGTCATTGCCACCAGTTCTTCATAATTATCCAGACTTGCTTTTGTTAAAACAAAATACTTCGTATAATCTTGCAGCTTTTCTCCAACTGTTTGTTTGCATTCGATGATTGTATCTTAATTTTCCCTCATCTCCTTACTCTCCACGAACTGTCTTCGAAAGGCATTGTAAAAGTATCTGAAATGGACCCCCTCGGAATTCGATTGTACCATTTCAAAGTTTTTCCCTTAAAAGTGTGGGAAAAATCCCAACACACTAGCATGTCATCATTTTCAAAATTCATCATGTAATTTTTAATTTGTTCGAAGTGATCATCTGGGTCTTGCATCCCATCAAACTTCTCTACTTTTAAAATATCGAATCACTTTGGAAGCGTGATTGATCTTATCACATTTGTCAACGGATAATTCCTCCAATCAACACCTTGAAATACTGATCCTCAGTTCCCATCACTGCATACAAATTTCGATCATCCCAATTATATTGGTTTGATGTATTTCCTTCGCACTGGTTTATCATCCTCAAACATCGAGGTACACTTTATCTTCTAGCTTTATGCTCTTTATTAGATTTGGGAGGTTGATCATTCTCTTCTTTGAAAGAGACCATGTATCTTTTCAAAACATATCCAAAGCTTTAAAATTCTTCATCACTAAATGTAGCATACCTCTATTTATCTTTATTTTCCTTTCGAGACGAATGACGTTCTTTTGCGTTTCGAACCATGTCTCTTTCTGTTCACTTCTGATTTGACGATCAGTACAAGATTCATCAGATTGACAACCAATATCATTTTGGTCATTCATTTGTCTCACCTCGAATTTCAGCCTAGCCGACTGAATCTCTTGCTCTCTCTGGTCATATTTCTCGTTCAGAGCATTTATGTTATCCAGAAGTTTATTCATTCGCAACTCTATCTCAGATTAGTCTGATGAATCGGAGTAAATTCTTCTTGTCTATCATCTGTCCTTTGTAAATCATTTTTTAGTGTTTCAACAGTTGATCGAACTAGTGAGTCGTTTTCGGGATTCATTGTAAAGTTTTAAGATTGTTTTTCAAGATTTGGAAAATTCGAACTAGTAATCTAGGCAACAATCGTTGATCGGTCCCCCGTGAAGTCGCAAATTTAGTGAGTTTGATTACTTAGATTGCCTTAGTAAATTGAGAGAAGTCAAGTTTTAAAGAGAAATATAGTTTTAGAGAGAGAAAATCAGATTGTCAAAATGATCTATCTCAAAAATTCAACCTCTTTATTAGACAGACATTGACCTTTATATAGAGGCGCAAGAACTTAACTATCAACTCAAAACAGTTACAATAAAAAAATTACATGCAGGTCCCTGACTAAAATACATAATTTTATATTCTTCCTCTAACTTTACAATCTATCATAAAAAAAATTATTTTTTACATTACTGTCCTCAAAATTTCATTACCTTCAAATTTCAACTATGATACTAATGATTACATATGCTCAAATTTCTGATAATGACAAATTTTATTAGGAATATATAACTATGATTACTGATAAGTTGGTTGATGATCTTGTTTTTATACGTGATTAAGTTATACAAATACAAACTGAAAAAGAAAATATCTAAATAAAACTTTTAAACATAATTATATAATCTATATTACATTAGAAAAGAAACATGTTATTGGTGTGAAATTATATAATTTATTATTTTTTGTTAATTAAATTTGTTTATTTTTATACTTTTTAGTATTCGTGCACATACATATTTTTTGCGCGTAAAAAAATAAACGGTTGGAAAATAAATAGACTTGAGAGAAGGTTAAACTATAAATCCGAAAATAATATGGCAAAAATTGGACATCTATAAACAATGAAGGATAAAAAGTGTTTTGACCCTTTCTTTTATAAAGTAAGTTCGGATTATTGATAGTTCTGGGCATCAGGGTCCAGTCCAGCACATCTGCTACACAACTCATTCAATGCGAAACCGACTCAATCAGACCTTATCCGCTCTTGTGGCTATAGTACAGTATATATGATAATGCACCGATACACAGTCGAATTGCCTATCAACAAAAGTTAGATCGTAAGATTTTGACATCTACTACAGTGATAATTAGGTGACGGCTACAACAAAAACACCGAATTTCAAAAATACAGTTGTTAGGGAACGAACTACCACAGCTAATTATAGTAATATTTCTAAATTTTAGAAGCTAAAAAACGAGTAAATTTTCTGATCTCTTTCTCCAGCTAATTTGCTAGGGAACGAACCCAACGTTAATTTAAACAAATTACAAATACCTAGTTCGAATCTAATTTGTTTCTGGGTAACTTTGTTTCGATTTTACACACTTTAATCTGTTTTGAATCTCAATTTCGGCTTTGATCGAAATGATTTTATGTTATAAAAACGAAAGGGTATGGCTATATATTCCCAAATGTGATTTAAGTATACCCAAAAAACGCAGTTGACTTTTGTTTGACTTTTTTAGGACGAAAAAACTCTTCAACTTTCATTTAATATCCGAATTGCCACTAAGTAAAAAAAACACTAAGTATATCCTAGATACACCAAATTCACAAAACAATCTATTTGGTTATGTATACCCAAAAAAACACAACTCTCTCTACGAGATCAAACCCCATATTACTACAATTTTGTGAAATTCTTCAAATTTGCCTCAAGAACATTCAAAGTTGCCTCAAGAACATTCAAACTCTTTTTAATTTTTTTAAACTTCTTCTAATGAAAACGCAAAATCAAAACTTGTTTTTTTGAAGTTTTTTTTTAGAAAAAAAAAATTAATTACTAAAAAAATCATAATTTTCGGATGTATGGAAGCCATTTTCCGGCCGAAATTCGGCCGGAAAATGGCCATTTGCGAAGGCTGAGCGTACCATCGGTACAGAGGGTCTGTACGGACCGGTACACCCCCTCTGTACCGGTCGGTACAGGGGGCGTACCGGTCGGTACGAACCCCGTACTTATGGTACGCTCAAAAATCGCAAATGGCCATTTTCCGGTCGAATTTCGGCCGGAAAATGGCCCTAAAATTCTGATTTTTTACCTAATTCAACCATAACCCTAAATTTTGATACTAAGACTAAGTTTTTATATTTTAGTTCGCCGGATTTTAGTTCGCCGGATAAATTAGAGAGAACTTGAAGGTTTTAGAGAGAAGTTAGAGAGTGTAGGAGAAAAAATGAGGTGGATAAGATTAGTAAAAAAAAAAACCTAATATATCTAGAAAAGAGTATTTTTGCCAAAATTTGGGTATACTTAAACCCGAATTGGGTATATATAGCTTGACCCAAAACGAAATCGTTTCTAATAAAAAGGAACTATATTTTTTAAGAGGTGTTTCAACAATAATACAAACTGATCATTTTAGGGGTGTTAAATTCGGCCGGCCAAAACTCTATTTTTATTTGTTATTCTGTTGCCCATACTGATATGTGAGTATGGGTATTAATTTGAAACGAAACTGTGCTTAGATCAATAATGGTTTTGTGTCCCCATCTAAATAACTATTTTAGTTTTTTTCTATTTCGGATATTATTTATTTATAATATTTTAATAAAATGTAAAAATTACAATTTTGATCAATAACCTTTTAAGTGACGCGTACTAAAACACGGATTAACGGCTTCAAATGACAATACGGTAGGCTTCCTTTTTAAATAGAGGTTTAGAGAACTACTACTAATGAGATTAATAGTCAAACCGTATTTAGTAATGTATATGGATTATGTATGTAAAACATATTATGGCACTGCATGTTGATATACACTCAGATTATGGCGCGCGAATGTAGAAATCCAATTTATTGTTGGGAACGGTTGGGACTCCCGTCATTGAGCTCTGTGAGGGACAATATGAAGAATCTATGTATACAATTGAATTTTCGGATCGAACTGGTTTCGTTGAGTCTCTATAACCGCATTCGGGGTGTCTTGCGCTTCTTTTCATGTTTCGTTGAGTCTGTATAACTGCATTCGGGTGTTTTGTGTTTTTTTCCATGTTTCGTTGAATCTTTATAACCGCATTCGGGGTGTCTTGCGCTCCCTTCCGTGTTCAGTGTCGTGGTTGTTGAGTTAAAATTATGGTTTTAGTAAGAGAAAGTAAAAGAGAGAGTTAAATTGTAGATAGAAAAAAGAAACTTAGAACATCAATTTGAGATTGATCAAAAGAGTCATCATTTATTCATCGCCTCACACTTATTTATAGGTGTGAGACTTCTGTAACTGAATCATAAATGGGTAAATTACATTGCAGCCCTCTATAGTTACAAATAGTCTGAATTTCATCTCATAACTATACAATTCATCGTACATAATCTTAGCATTATTACATTAAAACCCCTAATATTTCATATCATTTCAGTACCCTCTAGTTCTTATGAAGAACGGTAAATAAGAACTAGTAATCATCGGAAATCGTGGTCGATAGAAATTGTTAATTCCCAAAATCGAATTCACTTCGGATTAAACTTTCACATCTCCTCAACTGAATGATTTGTTTCAACATTTGTTATCCTCAAATAAATGCATATCCAGATTTTTCCTCAAATGTAAATCATTTGTTAATCGATTCAAAACCGCTAGGTTGCACACTTGTCATCCTTGAATAAAATTATACTCATGTTTACTTTGAATCTGGTCCAAACCATTTATTCAACCTTTTTTTTACTTCGAATACTCACACGTGGAATATTTAGCTAGCATTTTCGTAACAGTTAGAAACATTTAGAATACTCTAATACGCATGTGAAAATCCACTAGGCGTGCTACTAGGTCTAACAACTAACAAGTGTCACGTTATCCCATTACAAGTAACGATTTGGCATTCTTTCTTTCTATCCAATAGTTAACTATTCAAGGTGGATACTTAACTACTTGGCATTCAAACACATGTTTTTGTAAGATCGAAGATTTACTTTAATGAACAAATACTTTCCTTTTTCCACATTTATTTGCTAACTTTTACCTTATCATGAATACTTTTTATTTCATGAACAAGTAATTATCACCTCGAATTCCAATATATGTCGCAAATAAATTTGTAACATCTTAAATAAAAATAGTGCATTTAAAGAACGTATAACACCTCAAATATAATTAATGTGTTTACAAAACGTTATCACCTCGAATACAACCAGCGTATTTAGAAAATGTTAGCACCTCGAATACAAACAATGCATTTAGAAAACGTTAGCACCTCGAATACAAACAGTGCATTTAGAAAATGTTAGCACCTCGAATACAAATAATGCATTTAGAGAACGTTAGCACGTGGAATGCAAACAATGGATTTTGAGAACATTAGCACCTCGAATACAACCATTGCATTTCGAAAACGTTAGCACCTCAAATACATACAGTGCGTTTAGAGAACGTTAGCACCTCGAATACAACAGTGCATTTAGAAAATGTTAGCACCCCGAATACAAACAGTGTGTTTAGAAAACGTTAGCACCTTGAATATAATCAGTTACGCTTGGTAAACAGTTTCAAAGATGATCAGTCTTTGACCATTTACCAAGATAATATAAATACTTGTATTTAAAACAACCACTGGCCAAAAAAGAGTTTTACCAATATCCTCGAATATATATATATGACACCTTATTAAAACCTTTTTGGACAAATAGGAAAAAAAGAGTATGCAATTATTCAAAAAATATCAAAAGAAAAAAATACTCCTAATATAGCTTTAAATGTTCTATATTCCAAGGATATTGAAGTAATTTCTCCTGTTCATTGCAAATGCGACATGTACCCGACTTTATTCACTCTATTATCTCATAAGGTTCCTAATTCGAGGCTATTTTACCAAGTCGCTTGTCCTTTGTATGAATGAATACTTTCCTCAAAACTTTGTCACCTGCTTTAAAATCCCTCATTCTCATCTTTGAATTATAACAACTCATCGTCAAAGTTTGATAATGAGTCATATTCAAATGTGTCCTAACTCTTTTCTCTTCGATCAAGTCTAAGTCTGTTATTTTTGCCTCTTCATTTAACTTTTCGGAATAATGAAGTACTCTATAACAAGGTAAAGTAGATTTTGCAGGACTAACAACATTCATACCATATACCGAGACAAAAGGAGTTTCTTGAGTAGCTACTCTAGAAGTTGTACGATAATCCCATAAAACCTCTTGCAGATAGTTAGCTCATTTACATGCAGCACCTGTTAAATTTTTCTTTAAGTCCTTCAAAATTTACCTATTAGTCCCCTTCACTTGACCGTTTGCTTGGGGATGAAAATATGTATAAAAATATTATGTAATACCATTTGAAGCGTAAAAAGAAATCATTTATTTGTTATTATATTGAAGACCATTATTTGTGGTAATTTTCCGAGGAAATCCAAAGCGACAACAAATATTATTCACAATGAATTTAATAACATCATTCGCTTTTGTACCAGATAATGGTTTAGCCTTAGCCCACTTCAAAAAGTAATTATTCACCATAATGATCATTTGACGTCCTCCAAAGGCCATAGGCAATGGTCCCACCAATTCTATACCCCATCTATCAAAAGGAATAGCTTCGGATATAGATATAAGTAGAATTGCTGGTTTATTAATAGAATTGGCAACACGTTGACAAGTATCATAGCCTCAAACTAAAACTTTAACATCATTTATAATTGAAGGCCGATAATAACCTACCAACAAAACCCTTCGAGTCAAACACTTAAACCTATAGTGAGCTGAACCTTCACCATTATGCAACTCAGATAAAATCTCCTAATATTCTTGCTTACCCAAACAACGAAGCAATGGTCGATTTAAATATTTTTTATATAATACTTCATCTAATACAACATAACCATAGGCCTTGTACCCTAACTTTTTAGCCAACTGTGTATCTTGAGGTAACTTAACTCTTAGTAAAAAATTAAGGATATCAGACTTCAAATCACTTTGAATTATGTCTGGAGTAACAAATACTTCCTCGACATATTTACATTGTTCTGATCGTGCTAATTGAATGACTCTCATGTAGCAGTATCCATAGATATTATTCAGCATAAGCAATTGTTCCCAAAAAATCAGCAATTGTTGCCAAAAAATCAGCAATTGTATTATATCCTCGGTTAATATGCTCTACAATCAATTTGTCAAACAAAAGAGTCAAATTTTGAAGCTCGCATAGATACAAAATTAACTGATCTTTCTTGGCTTCTGCCATATGATTTTCCAGTAGTTGTGTATCTGTTTCTAAACAAACTGTTTTGTCGCTCTACAAATATTTGCTAGCCTTAAATCAGCTAACGCAACCTTATACTCAGCTTCATTATTTGATGCATGAAAGCCAAACTGAATAGCATGGTACATTGTATCCCCAGAAGGAGCAACTAATTAAACCTCTACACTAGATCCCAATATGCTAGAACCACCATTAGTTCAAACCACACGCATTGAATTTTCTGGTAAGACCACTTTATCTATCCCCTCATCTGATCGGCTCGAAGAAAATTCGACTAGAAAATCAGCTAAAGCTTCAACTTTAATAGTCGTTCGAGGAGAAAAAGTGATGTCAAAATCGCTCAATTCTACTGACCATTTGGTCATTCTACCAGAAATTACTGGTCGTTGTAACATATTCTTTAGTGGGAAAGAAGCTCGATTAAGAGTAGTTAACCTTCCAGTCAAGACTTGCACTTTTTTATAGTTCGAGGCGATGTCATCAAAACCAAAGCCTTTAACTGTTCAAGATTTGCCTCTATCCCTTTTTCACTAATGATATACCCAAAGAATTTCCAGATCAGACAACAAAAGTACATTTTTCAGGATTCGGCTTCAAATGAATGGCCTTTCAAAAGCGTATTATCTAAATCTTTCAGGTGTTCACCATCTGTCTGGATTTTAACCAGCATATCATCAATGTATACCTCCATATTCCTTCCAATCCGAAGAGCAAAATCCTTATTCATTAACCTTTGATATGTCGCCCCAACATTCTTCAATCCAAACGGCATGACTCTATAACAATGTAGTCCTTGATCAGTAATGAATGTAGTATTTTCTTGATCTTTTGGATACATTTGAATCTGGTTATAACCTGCAAAAGTATCCATAAAATAGAGAATTTTATTACCTGAAGTAGATTCAACCAGTTGATCTATTTGAGGGACTGGAAAATGGATCTTTAGAACATACTCGATTCAAATCTGTGAAATCAACACACATTCGCCACTTTCCATTATTATTTTTTACTTACACTAGGTTTGCAATCCATAAAGGATATTGTACCTCCCGAATATGTTCGACCCTGGGCAAACGATCCACATTTACCATGATAGGCTCAGATTTTTCTACAGAAAAAACACGTCTTTTCTGAATAACAGGCTTGATCCTTAGATATATAGCTAAGTTGTGACATATTACTTCAGATGGAACTTCGATTACATCCTCTGTTTTCCAAAAAAACATCCAAATTGTCAAAAAAAATTGTAATAACTGATATCGCAAAGTTGGTGACTTAAGTGTCCATATTCGCAAAGTCTTACCATTAGAAAAAGCATATTCCTCATTTTTTGGCTGATTGTTAAGGAACCCGGGGTTTTCCTCGGATTATCTATTCTTTTTTCATCCAAGTCCCTCTGGTGGTTATTCAGTCATTTGATCCTCAGAATTAGGACCTTAAACTCTAAGAGTTGTTGTATAACATTCTTTGGCTACCTTTTGGTCACTTTGAACAACACCAATACGATATACAATCATATATTTCAAACACCAATGAACAGTAAAAAAAATAACACAAATTATTAAAAGTTAAGATCCCTCAAAAATAACATTATAACTGGTTGGACATTCAACCACCATGAACAAGACTTGAACCTTCTTTTTAAAAGGATATTTTCCCAAACACACTTCACCTTCAAATTTGCCAATCACTTGAGCTGTCATTCTTGTAAACTTAATTATAGTACGATCAAACCGAAAAATTTGAGGTTGATTACACATCCTATCATACGTAGACTTGAATAACACATTTGCATAACTCCCTGTATCTATCAAAACACGTCGAATTTCAGTTCCAGATATATCTGCTCCTATAACCATTGCGTTCTCATGAGGACCACCTATTTCTCTCAAATCATCATCATCGAATAAAATAAAAGGAGTAACATGCTGTATTATAAGTGAGTAGACATCTTTCCTTCTACTTGAGTTGCTAAATTGAAAACGTGCCTTTTCCTGGAACTATTAGTATTAACATACATAGAATCTCCCCCAAAGATTGCTAAAGATTCAAAATACTCACACAAACTTCGAAATTGTCCCCGCTCCATTGTCTCATCTACAGCTAGTAAAATTAATCGATCTGGATAAGTGTCCAAATATTTTGAGGCTGCAACAAACTCATCACATTTGGAATCTAAAATCATCAGTGCACTTTCTTGCTTTTAATTTGGATTAGTAGCTTGTTGTGTTGATGAACTTGGAGTTTTTGATACACTATTTTACCTTTTAACAAAGGTTGTTAATTTTCATTTTCTATTAGAACTTGTATTTCATTTTTAACGCTATACAGTTCGTAGTGTCGTGCCCAATATAATTATAATACTTACAAAATCTATTATTGCAATGTTGATTATTTATTTTTGTTTAAAATAAAACATTTCCTGTTCGAGGAGGTAGATTATTATTTATCATCGGAGGAGGAGGTGCCTGGTATCCATGATTAACATTTATTTGCCCCGAATCTTTATGTAGAGATTCAGGTCCACCTCGAACTCTTGTCGGCTCCTCGACTTTAATTTGATCTTTTACATGAGCCATTAAAGCTCTAAAATTTTACATTCTCATTTTTGTTGTCTCTCTTTCCATAGTAACAATCATTGTCTAAAAGCAACCATACCAACCAACTCTTCACAATCTTCTAATCCCGCTTTTGTCAACATAAAACGCTTTGTATAATCTTTCAGTTTTTCACCCACAACCTATTTACATTGTATTATCATATCTTCATTAGCATGCATTTCTTTGCTTCCCACGAATTATCGTCAGAAAGCTGTATAAAATTCTATGAAATTGGTAATAGATCCCCTCAAAATTTTATTATACAACTTCAATGCAATGCCCTTGAAGGTCTGAGAAAATTCTCTGCATACAAGCTTGTCATCATCTTTAAAGTTTATCATATCGTTTTTGAATTGTTCGATGTGATCATCAGGGTTTTGAGTCTCATCAAACGTTTTAACCTTGGAGATATTCAAATGCTTTGGAAGATAAATAGACCTAATTTCAGTAGTTACAGGAGAATTTCTCTAATCCACTCCTTGTACATACTGGCCATCTCCTTTGGCCCCCATAATAGTATACAAAGTCTGATGTGCTACACCTGTGTATTGGTTAGACGTATTTACTTCCTACCACAACCTATCCATCAAATAACGAGGTTTATTGTCTCTCTTTGACTTATAGTATTTACCTGATTTCTGATGCCGTTTTTTTCTCCTTTTGAAGAATCCCAATACTTTTTTTGCTTAAACAATCCTTCCTCGACTTTCGAGCCTGTTAAATTCATCATCACTATATGTGATATACATATGCTTATCTTTCTTTTATTTTCAAGATATTCGATGTTCTTTGTCAGACTCAAAATGCAATTTTTTAGATCGCTTCGAACTTAATGAGTTGTGTACGATTGATCAGATTGATTTTCCATTTCATATTTCTCTTCAATTTGTTGTACCTCATATTTTAGACTACCTAACTGAAAATGTTATTCTCTTTGAACATACTTATCATTCAATGGTGTTATTATACCCATCATCTGATTCATCCGAACTTCAAAGTCAGAATGACCTTGTTGTCTTGGACTTTTATCATCTTCTTTACTTTCTTCTCTACGTAAATCAGATCTTAAAGTTTCGATATTTTTTCGAACTGTTGGATCCGCTTCATTTTATGGTTCTATATCGATCAAGAACGATAAGTAACTTTAGAAAATCATTCTGAGATTGATCAAAAGAGTCATCCATTATTCATCGCCTCACGCCTTATTTATGGGTATGTCACACTTCTATAACTGAATTAGTTATATAACCAGATAAATTACATTGTAACCCTTTATATTTACAAATATTCCAAATTTCATCTCATAGCTATACAATTCACCATACATAACTTAATGTTATTACATTAAGGCTGCTAATATTTCATATCATTATAGGTGGTATCTTTGCAATTCCTTTTTAGATTCCCTCGACTTTCTAAACCCCGAATTGTGCATATGTATGGTACGCTCGTGATTTCTTTGGTGGTGTCTTCGTATATCAGGAGACGAATGCTCTTCGTTAACACTAGATGTTGGGGGTATGTATTGAGGTCTTACATAATAATCTCGCCTTATGAAACTATAGGCTCGGTCCAATCCATAAAGCTTGTGAACGTTGCTAATGATATATCATGCACGTCGTATATATTCTTTATACTTATAGGATATACTCATACAAAGGACTAGCATAAGGATAAGTTAGGGTTACCATACAGGGAAAATCTCTCAAATACGAGGATGGTTCGTAAGATGAGGGAAACAAACCGAGGCATAACAAGAACCGAGACGAGTAGTAATATTATACCAGTGTCATGATCAAGACGAAGGTAACAAGAAATATGAGCCGAGAGGAGCGTACCAACACAAGAGAGGTCCTAGACAAGTGCACAAAGCAAACACACAAGAGCACTCAAGCGACAAACTATGAAGTAAAACATATCTACATAACGAGGATTAACGTATATGAACAATCATTATCAGCTACTGACATTTAAATTAGTTTGACACAATTAAAATATGTATTAAATAGATATTAAATACATAGAGAGAAAATATAATATAAATATTATAAAAAACGGAAAAACCATAACTTAGGGTGGAGAAAAATTATAAACATAAAATATATTTCATTATTCCGAAAAACCTCTACTTATTTCTAGAATCCATATTTGTTATCTTTTTATCGTGTTTGAGAAGGAAATTCCTTAAAAAAATTGGTGAATTCTGTGGGAGGAAGGTTTTCTCTTACATTACCAATAATAACAACAAGATTAAGAATAAAAAAAGATAACTCGGATACCCATTTGAGTCGGGGATATCCAGTTATCAGTCCAGGAACAGTGGTGAGGCAGCTGGGTGACGGTGCTAACTTGGAGCAAGATCGATCGTTGGGTGTTAATATGAGCTAACAACAGGTAATTGATATTGCTGGGATCGCCGTCGTTGATCAACCGGCTAAGGCCACGTCTAAAAAGCAGTATGAAGGATGCCAGCCTTAAGGCATCTAATCATTGTCGCGCACAGTTATCGTATATTGGTTCAGGGAGACAATCCTTTCATGCAAGGTATTTCCCATACACCATATAATATCCAACTTTTGGAATCACAGATGAAGGAAACGAGACGGGAAAAAATCAAGACCGGCCAGCTACCAGGTCGAGAGAACCATGAGGCTAAAGCGAGATTTGAAAAAAAAAATTATTACCGGTGTTTATTTTTGTCAAACAAGAATCTAGAAAATAATTTGTGATGATTCTTGATTGTTGTTCTTCATTTGAAAAAGTTTCAAGTCTTATTTCGTTCATATTAATCTTGTTTCCCCTCACTTGACTCACGGAATGAGCATTACATCATTTCTTGTTAGTTTATGAGGTTTTCACCAAATATAAAAACTTCATTCTTAGGGCCAAACGATATTATTAGCCAGTTATGACCTCTAAGTTTTTATTTCAAGCACTAACAATGCTTACGATCATATGCACCTTTAATTAGATTGTAGAAAGGTATATTTTGCAAAGAATTTATGTGAGCTTCTCTTATAGGTGACGAATTCAATATTTGAATTACATATACAAATCAAGATTTGTAATAAACTATTTCTTTTGTCACTATTTATATATATATTACAAAGTTAAAAATACATATAAATTAGTATTTAAACTAGTGTAAGTTTGGTGTGTAATTACATTCCAATTGGATTATGTTAAAGTTTAAAAGGTTTGAAAGACAAAGAAAATTGATCCAAAGACGAATTGTATTTGGATGCGTAGATGTTTTTTTAGGTTTGAAATACCCAAAATAATATTGGTATGGAAACTAACTATATTTGGTTGCGGAATTACTTCAAATTGGCTATGTAAAAGCTTATTTAAGTTTAGAAAACAAGAAATAAAGTTTGTCTAAAAACTTAATGTATATCGGATGCGTAAAAACGTACAATATAGTTGCGATAAATCCTTTTGAGGTTTGAAAAATAAGAAAAAATTATCTCGAAGCTAACTGTATTTGGATGTGAAATAACATTCAAATTAGTTTCGTAAAAAAGGTTTAAAACCTATAACAAATAATTATCTAAAAACAAAATGAATTTTGGATGCATAAATAAATGTAATATGGTTGTGAATATGTGAATAAACATATTTAAAAAAAAAATTATATAAAAAAAGAAAGTTTGTTCATAAACTAAGTGTATTTTGTTTCGTAAATAGATTAACAGAAAGAAAAAAACAATCATTGATGGTTTTTAAATATATCTCTAATTTGTTTTTAGATTACTAATTGATAAAAAAAAAACATTTTTTCTAAAAACAAAACAATTAGAAAAAGAAGTTTAACCGATAAAAACCTAATTCTATAATTACTTTGCTCCAAAACTTTTTAAAATTCACTAAAATTTGTAATAGAAGAAAATTGTAGCTCAAAAAAATTTAGATTTCACAGAAAGATGACCAACTAAGTTCTTACTATTGTAAATGATTTCCCACAAACTTTTGAAAATCTGGTTACTATTACTTCTAGTTTTATCAAAATAATGATAAAATAATATTACAATTACATTCATAGACCCCTAGTGATACATTGATAATGATACGTTGACACACGTCAATGAGTCCGTTAGGAATAGTAGTCTTACACGACAACAGAACTACTTTCACAAACTCAAGTACATTTTGGGTACGGCATTACACTTCTTACAGTTGTACCTTTACCTTGATGTCACGTTTGTCGTTCAAAAGAGATTCCATTTCTCCACAATCCATGAAAAGCAATTTTATTTTCTCAAAGTATAAAAGTCCTATTTCAAATTACTATAAATCGCTCTTCAAAATGCAGTAATCAACTTTATTTAATTCTTCATAACGCAAATAGATCAACTACAACAACATAAGCAAATAGATTTATTGTAATGGAGACAATGATGAAGAGGTAAGTTCACCACACTCCATATTGACCCAAAAATAAAAACTACAAGACAAACTCTGAGACTTTAAATATTTTAAAGTTTAAAAAAAAAAAAAAAACTAAGATCTTGAACAACGATTATCATCTGGCTTTAGTGAGATGGAATCTTGAAGCTGAGAGATTTGTTAATCCATGATTTCCATCCTCCGGTGCTCTTCCGGGAAGAGTCCGGTGATTTCTCAGAATTTGGCTTCCTGCATAGGGTGAAATTCCGAGTTGCGTGTGTTCCGATTGTGTCCCATGGACTCAAAGCTGTACAAAAATCGACCGAAATCAATTCGTATGGATGAATTTATAGAAAAAATGGTTACAAAACGAAATCTATTAAGAATTTATAATCAAATTCAGATAATCACATACACATGAACAATAATTTAACGAATTCGATAAAATAATCAACCAATTCGAATCACACAAATAATCAAAAGCGAATGAATCGGTTACCTTCGAATCCAGAATTGGCGCAGTAGAGAAGGAAATCATCAAGATCAGATCCGAGAATCGGAAGTCTCCCTTCGCGTGAATAACGCTTAAGCGCCGTATCGATAACCGCACCTACAAGATCTTTCTCGCTGACCACAAACCGAATCGGACCGGCGCTTCCCAAAACATTGACGCTAATGAGCAACCTGTTGCCCTTATCGTTGGTCTGGATCTTCTTCTGCTTGTTAAACATCTTCGAGGAGAGAAGAAAATAAACTCGAAAAAAGGAAAATCGAATCGAGAACGCGAACGCGAAAAGAAGAGAGGAAATACGACGAAATGAAAGCGCGAGAGAACAAAAATTACAAAAGCTTATTCGATCGAGAGAAAACACAAAATAGAGATAGAGATAGAGATAGAGAGATCTAGGGTTTGTTCGTTCAGGGGTCGAGACCTAGGCAGCGGTAGTACCAGCCTTCTTTGCAGGATCCGAAAGCGAAAATTACAGAGCTCACCCCAGCTTTGCAAGGGGAGAGCATGTAACAATTGCTACTCGAGGTTGTTTCCACCATTCACAACCGGCGATTTACTTTTGAGACAATCCTTGAATCGAGAAACCCTAACGATCTCCGTGTCTGATCGATTCTGTTTGTGATCGGGACGAGAAAGTTCTTAGCTTTTCTAGAGAGAAGAAGAGAGAGATAAAAGAGAGTTTTGAATCTTGTGTTGATGATGTTGATGGTGAATTGGAGAAGATGAAGATGATGGGTTATTTATATACCTAACAGATTTGGGGGGGGCTCATTAGGGTTTTCTTAAATTGGTTCCACAACTTTCATGATCCTATCTGGAATGTGATGCTAATTTTTCGGTGAACCCACCCCGGTTTGATAGAAAAAACTCGGTTCCTTTTATATTTTTTAAAGGTATAAAAATATAATATTCTTTTTCGCTCGTTACGGTTCAGTAAATATTTGCGATTCGTTTGTTACACGATATGGAATGTAATTCGAATTTTCCAATGGGCCCGGCCGTATCACTAAAAGATATTATAAAATATTTGTTCCTTTTTAAATTTTATTTGAATTTATTACATGTTTATTTTGAAAACAAACTTTAGAAGCATGTAATATTTTGATGTATTTTTGGACATACTAGTGTATTATTTTTACAATTTTATCCTGTAAGTGACAATAAAACTCATTCATAATATATAAATTTATTATAATTTATTACTTTTAACCTTTTACTAATTTATAAGTTAAAACAAAAATATAGGTTAAATTTCTAGTAACAATAGAACCGATTCATGAGTTTATAAATTTTATTACTTTTGGGCTTTTACTAATCTAATAAGTGAAAACAAAAATATAAGTTTAAATTATGGCATGGACCCTTCCCTTCCTATCTTTTTATTTAGTAATTTTATTTTAAAATCATCATTTTATAAAATTTATAAATTTTACAAAATCATCATTTTATCAAAACCTAAAAATTAAATTTACAAAATTTTACCAAATTCATAGACTAAACTAACTAGTTTTATCAAAGCTAATAAATTTACCAAATTCAAGAAAAAACAAACAAAAAAAGGAATTTCGAAATTAAAAAACTAAATAAAAGAAAATGTTTGCTTTCGTCCAAACATATCATGTTATGGCTTTTTTATACGAGCCCAAACGATAATAAAAATAAATTTAACAAACCATCACTTATCAATTTTTAAAATATATGATATCAAAATATTATAAAAATAAATGTAAAAAATTAAAACATGACTAATATAAATCAGAAGATAAATAGTGTATTTAATTTAATTATATTTTTAATATGATAAGATTGTAATTAATTATATTATTTTTCATTTTAAGTTTATCTATAGATGTAATCCGTTACAGAATCATTTAAGGAAAAGCCTAATTCAAATCAATAGATTTATTACAAATATAAAAACTTTTGGAGCTTTTAGTAAATATACTATATTCTTCAGGTTACATGTGTGTCTAGAGTTGCATAGGGATACGCTATCGTAAGATTTGATTGCGTAATTTAATACCGGGACCAGAAGCACATATAAGTTACCATAATTTATTATAGAGATTTTATATTTTTTTAATGAAAGGGTTTCAATTAACGAAAATAACAAGAACAAGCCCTTGATTGTAAATATTACACAAATTGAAAGAGTGCCAAAACCCTAATTACATTCTGAATCGTCTTCTTCCCCAAACTCACCAAACCCTAATTTTTAAACAGTAAGCCTAAGATAACCATAGCCAGCCTTCTCCAAAAGAATAATTGCCTTTAACTTCTCTGGAGCATTATCCTTATCAAACTCCATCTCGCACTGATTCTTCAAAACCTCATTTGCCACCCAATCAGCCCCGAGATTTTCTTCACGAAAAACATGCTTCAAAACCATAGGAGACTTGATAAAAGATCTGCAGCATTTCAGTAAAGGCTCAAGAAACCACGGAGCATTACCATATTGAATCAAACTTACCAAAGCCTTTGAATCAGTATCAACATCCAAGAGAGCACGAGACTCAGCAACCAAAGGTGAAGCTTTGCCATAAATCTTGCCAATACCAACTACAATGTCTCCATTTGCGTCTCTCAGCAAAGCACCACCACCTGCTTCTCCATACGAGGTACAGCTTCCATCCACATTTAGCTTATAACGACCAGCCTTGGGGCATTTCCATTTCAGAAACAGAGGTCTGTTTCTGCGATTAAACTGGTTTACACAACCAAGAACAGAACCTTCTTTGACAAACTTGCCCCAATGCTTCCTCTGAAGAACATTAGCATAGTCTAGACTTGAGAGCATCATAAGAATCTGCTTAATGATATTACTAGAATTCACATTTGCATTGCTGATCTTGTTTTTGTTACGAGCAGCCCAGATAGACCATAAGATGATAGCAGGAAGGATAGTGAGGACATCACATTTTTTGCTAGCAGCCCAATACCATCTCATCACCATGTGAGGCACAGACAAGTAAGTATCAATCTGAATTCTAAAGATATTGCTGAAATACTGCCACACAGACCAAGCATTGGGACACTGTATAAGAACATGATTAGTAGACTCACTATTATTGCAAAAGACACATTTAGATGCCAGGTTGAACCCTTTTCTTTGCATAACACTGTCAGTAGGTAGCCATTCATGTAAAGCCCTCCATAAGAAGAATGAACATTTCCTAGGAGTTACTGCATTCCAAGTCTTGTTGTATATACTGGAAATATTGCCTTTAATTCTGATCTGATTGTAAGTGTCTTTAACACTGAAAGAACCAGACTTAGAAAGGGACCAAAGCAAGGTATCTTTCCTGCTATTACGTCTGACCTCCCTTATCTTGCGAATCTCAGAATCAGTAACCAAAGAACCAAGCTTAACAATATCCCAGGAATTCTCAAGCCAAAAATCCTTCACCAAAACATTGTTGCTGTCCCACAGAATTCTCCTATCATTATCATTAGTAATAGCAATAAAAGGCTTCTTAGAACACCATTTCTCATACCAAAAAGCTATATTACCTTTCCCCAATTGCCAAAACATGAACTCCTCAGCAACTAGCCTTTCATTCAGAATTCTAGACCAGGCTTTAGATTTCCTTTGTGGAGAAATGGCTAGAATATGATGGATGCTATCAGTGCAGTAAATTGACATCATATACTTGGCCCAAAGGAAATGTTGAGATCTGAATTCAAACCAAAGCTTTATTGCATAAACCTGTTGTAAAACTTTAAGTCTCCTGAGATTGAGACCTCCTTCTCTATAAGGCTTACACAAACGATCCCAGCGAGCCCATATAATAACCTTCTTGTCTTCTTTTGTTCCCCACAGGAATTTATTAAAAAGGATCTCCAACCTATGAATGATGCCAACAGGGAGAGCAGTATGCTGAAGGAAATAATTCGGGAAGGCAAGAAGAACAGATTGAATTAACTGCAGACGACCAGCAAAAGATAACTGAAGCTTGTCCCAATCCATAAGTCTGTTTCTAACTTTGTCAATAATGTTTTCGTAGTTGACAACTCTTGTATTCTTAGCAATGACAGTACCCAAGTACTTAAAAGGCATGTAAGAATGATTAAATTTCCAAATGTTTTCAATAATATTGAGCTGATGTGCAGACATTTTATGCGAAACAATAAGCTTAGACTTAGCTGCATTAATCTTCTGACCAGAGACAAACTGATAGTGCTCCATTATAGCTTTAGCAGTCTCCATAGCATGCATACTTCCATTGGAAAACACCATAAAATTATCAGCAAAAGCAGAACAAAAAACATTCATCTTGCTCCTTGATTTGTAATTGAAACTGTGACCCTCATTATTAATCAAGTTAAAGCTTCTAATCAAATACTCCTCAGCAAGGATAAAAAGACTTGGGGATAATGGATCCCCTTGTCTTAAGCCTTGAGTATTTGAAAAGTAGCCAGCCAACTCACCATTCACAAGAACAGAAGATGAAACATTATCTATACAGCCTTCCACCAGCTTAATAACATCACTACTAAAGCCAAATTTCTTAAGAACATCAAACAAAAATCCATGTTTGAGGTTGTCAAAAGCCTTGGTCATATCTGTTTTGATAATAACATTACCATCCTTCTTATTATTGTCAATGTCAAAACAGAGCTCTTGAACAAGTAGAATTGAGTGCTGAATAGATCTACCCTTGACAAAGCCTCCTTGTTCAGCAGAGATGAGCTTAGGCAGAATATCAGAGAGCCTATTATTAATAACCTTACCAAGAATTCTTGAGAATACAGTTGTAAGGCTAATAGGGCGAAACTCTTTCCAACTATTGGGATTGTCTACTTTAGGAATTAAACAGATAAGGGTAGCTTTCACACCCTTAGGAAGAGTATACCCCTCAAAGAAAGCTTTAACAGCATTGCAAAGGTCAATCCCCACAATGTCCCAGCAAAACTTATAAAACTCGCCATTAAAACCATCAGAACCACTAGCAGAATCAGACTTCAAACCTTTCACCACCCCATAAATCTCCTCATTATCAGGAACCTTAACCAAACAAGTATTATCATTTATAGTGACTAAAGAAGGAATTACCTCATTTAAACTGAAATCAATATCAGTCCTCAAATCCTTAGCCAACAATCCCTTAAAGTAATCCACAGCAGAAGACTTCAGACTATCCTTATCTTCAATCCAACAATCCCCCACCTTTATTCTGTCAATCCTATTTCTCTTCAACCTTTTCTTAACATAACCATGATAAGCACATGTATTTCTATCTGAATCTTTCAACCAAGAGGCATGAGCCTTTTGCTTCCAATAAAGTTCTTCCCTATCCAACAAAAGCAGATGATTTCTCTTAGCCTCATTAAGCATGGCCTTGTTCTCCTCATTAAAAGCATTCTGGAGAGCAGCTTCACAATTATTAATAGCAACCTCAGACTTCTTAATGGCTTCAAAGAGATTCCCAAAGACATTCCTGTTCCATGATCTTAATACAAGCTTTAACCTTTGTTGCTTTAGCCAAAAAAGCATGATAGGATTTCTAACCTCATCACTGATAAGACCAGACCAACTTTCCTTAATCACATTCAGCAAACCATCATGAGTAGTCCACATGTTTAAGAATTTGAAAGGAGCCTTATACCTTTCCAACTTAGACGATATTTTCACCACCATTGGACAGTGATCAGAGCAACTACGAGCAAGATGAGTGACAGAAGTGACATCAAAAAAATCTAACCAAGCGTTGTTATAGAGAACTCGATCCAGCCTCTTCCACTTCTGACCATTGGACCAGGTGAAAGAACATCCACTAAAGCCAGCATCCAACAGCCCACAATCTAAAATAAGATCATTAAAGGCATCCATTCCTTTTTTATTTACAGTAACACAAGACAATTGCTCATTAATGCTAGAAATAACATTAAAATCTCCTAACAAGATCCATTCCTGCTGCACATCAAGAGTTCTAATTGAATCCCAAAGAACAACACGGTCCTCATTCTTACATTTAGCATAAATCACAGAGACATCAAAAACCTTATTCAAACAAGGGTGAGCAACTTTGAGGTGAACCAACTGATCAGAATCCAAAACCATTTCCACAGAATAATCAAGATGCCAAAAGAGCCAAATCTTGTTATTCACATTAGACCCATAACCACTTTAACTTATTAGCAATAGAAACCATTCTATCAGCCTTAACCAATGGCTCTTGAATAACCACGAAACTAACCTTATAAGTTTTGACCATCAACTTTAACCTTTGAATAGACTCTTTGTTTGCAAGACCTCTTGCATTCCAGTTCAACATAACAATAGTCATGACACTAATGAGGCCTTTTCAACTTCATTATTTTTGAAGACACAGGTCCCTTAGTAGCCCAGAGCTTAGGAACTTTCTTAATCTTTTTAGGCTCAGTTCTATCTTTCTCTCTGATGTTCTTAACATGAGAAGAAGGAATACTCCCCTCATGCTTTGGAGACTCATGCACCTCCTCACTAAGAACCTCGAACATATTCTTTTTATCCAACATTTTGAGGGCATCTATCATCTCTTCTTCATTAACTTGCACCAAACAATCATCATTAATTCCAACAGAATTATCAGCCTGAAAAGAACTACTATCCTCTACCTTTTCCTTTTGAATACACTCCTCATTCCTCAAACCATTATCCACCACAACAGAATCCAACCAACGAATCTTAACTCTACCTTTAACAGAACTTTCTTTGAATCCATTCTCAACTGAGTTAACTTTTTCCATCTGTAACTTTTCCTCAACATATTTATCATCTTCATTAGGCCTGCTTTCTTTATTCTTTCCAAGAAGTTGAGAAGAAGACGACTGATCAAGCAAACCAGGACTAACAACAACCTCCCCATTCCGATTAGCATTCAGCATTGCTTCATCCTCAACCAACAGTTTCTTACAACTATCCTTTGAGTGCCCAATATGTGCGCAATTACAACAATATAAGGGAACTTTATCATACTTCAAATTAATCACATAACCATCATCTTTACCAAAGTTAAGCTTCACTTTCTGAATCAATGGCTTTGAAATATCAACCTCAACCCAAACACGACAACAATTCTGCCTGGCCCTGTTTACAGATGGAACCCAAATCTTTAATGGAGTACCCAAGACCTTCGCAACCTCAGTAATTGTAGAATAATTAAAAAGAAATTCTGGAATATCAGGCAAGGAAACCCATAATGGAGTGAAGGGGCATTCCAGATTAGGGTCAAAACCAGGCGTCCATTTCAACAGGCGCATAGTTTTACTTCCCAAATCCCAAACGTTCCTAGACCATAATTTCTTCAAATCATCAAGCACAGAAAATTCGATAAAAACATGTCTAAAGTCCCAAGCAGAAAGATTAAAAGAACCACCAAATTTAAAGTTTGCCAAGAACTTTCTGATAACATCTAAAGAAGGCCTGCCCGAAGCAAACTTCGCTATCAAAGTATGTTTGGAAACCTGTAGCAGCTTTTCTTTATCACTAACATCAAAATTGATAATCGGAACATCATCCTCCATCGAGACCGAAACATTTGAATGGTGAACCTCTGTTTTTTCAGATTTCAAAAGATTAGCATACAAAACCTTTTGAACTCTATCATCTTTTTCCTTAGTCAAATCTTCAAACACAGGATTTAGAAAGATATTACAGTCTTTTGAATTTCCTTCAGAGTTCTTCAAACCTTCTTCCTTACCATTACCAATTTCATCCTTCGACCTTTTCCTAAGTGTAGGAAAATCAACAGTCGAATCAATCTCCAAAGGATTATTCATGCTCTAATCCAAGAAGAAGGCAAGAAGCGAGGAAAAAATCAATACTCTGTTCTTTCGCAAGAACAGAGTTTCTTGAGAGAGAATTTCATTTTCATTTATCTCTATAAGTCTATTATGAACAGTCCTTATTATACAGATTTTATAGTTTGTTTCGTAGGTGCATTATTTATTTCGTAACTTTAATATAGACCAACAGGGTAATTATTATTACGTTCTATTCTATAGATATATTTTTGCTTTTCATTATATTTTATTTTTTACAAATAAAATATTTTATTCCCACGAGTTATTAATTTTACTGATCAAATTATTTTATTTTTTATTTTTTAAAAATTATTAATATAATTTTTTTTAATAGCAACACGTACTATAAAACGGAATAGAGTAACCAACAATGAAAATATTTTATCCGATGAATGTGAGAAAAGAAAAATAAATATAAACCCAGGAGGGGTAGCCGAGTTGGTTGAGTATGGTATGCTTGTGACCAAAGGTCATGAGTTCGAGTCCCTCTATATACGCTTTCTCAGCTGAGTCTGTCACCTTGTGTGGTTTACCTTCTGGCGTTGGTTTGCAGACTATCGCGTCAGAATGAGGGTTTACCCTGTGCGCACTCATTGCACTCTGAGTAGCGGCTGCGGGTTCCCTCCCAAAAAAAAGAAATAAATCTAAACAATTAAAAGATTAGGTAATAAAAATATAATACGGGTTCCCTCCGAAAAAAAAGAGAAATAAATATAAACAATTAAAAGATTAGGTAATCAAAATATAATACATGCTCAATAAATTGTCTAAAGAAGAAAACGGATTGGTAAAAAATTAAGTTGTAATTTATATAATAAGTTTAGCTATACAAGTAAAGATTTATCAAAAGAATTAGTGCGTCTTCTTGATTTGTCGGTTTTTCTAATCAGATTTTCCTTCGTTATGGAGGAAGGAGAAACTTCTCCTCGCATCAATCTTCCTCCTCCAACAAATCAAACTACTAGAAACCTTCAGCTTTCATTAATTGTTGAATTTCCTAGAGTTAGGAAATCTAGGTCAGCATCTCCAATTGATCCATGTTCTTCAAATAATGGAAATCGTCCTGGGTTACAATGTGATAATCACAACATTATTCACAATCTAATGTTTGAGGAATCGAAGAAATGGAAAGAGAAGTTAAACGACGCTTCCCCTGGTTCTTACGTTGAGACTGTTAGAATCAAGAAAACAAATTTTGTTCATACAAATGTATCAGTCACCTGTACTGATGATCATCCAATAATTACCTTTGATGCAAACGATAAAGATGTGTTAATACAACTATCGAAACATACTTTGATTGCTAAATTCGCTACTGGCAAACTTACAATGGAGGTCATCAGAAGCTTTCTGAGTAAATTCAATTTCGCTGGAAACTATAATCTCTCGCTTTGGGATTATAGACACGTTTTTATCGAATTTAATGACATAGAAGACTTCAAAAAGTTGTGGTCAAGGACCGTTTGGGTTCTTGGCAGTAAGACCATACGTCTGTTGAAATGGACTCCGACGTTTAATCCTAACCTGGAATGCACTTTCACTCCGATCTGGGTTTCTATACCAAATTTACCTGAATTCTTGTTCAATGACTCAACCATAGGAGAAATAGCTAAGGTTATTGGAGTTCCTTTGAAGATTTGGGTCCCTAACATCAATCGTGCTAGGAAAAATTGTTGCAGGATATGGATTGAGGTTGATATTTCAAAGCCTTTGGTTCACAAGGTTGAGTTAAGATTTGGTGAAGTGGAGAGTTATTGTGTTCATATAATTTATGACAAAATTCCCTCTTACTGTAAAAAATGTGCACATATTGGGCATTCTGAGGAAAATTTTAAAAAGTAGGTGCAAGAGATGAAAGAAAGACCAGTTCCTATCAATAACATTTCAAAAAATGTGGAGACCAATAGTAAATTGAAATCTGTTGTTGTCAATAAAGAAGATACAATGAATCAAGAGGTTTCTACTGATAGCAAATGCGAAAATGAATCTTTTGCTCAGTTTATTTCCAGTGATCCTCTTCTTGAGACCCAAGACAAAGATTTAAATCCTTCTGTCCCACCAAAAAAATCTGAGATCATCAATGCTTTGAAGACCATTGAAAGAAGGAATATGTTTAAACCTCTGTCTGATGATGATCATTATTCTCCAAGGTATACTGGTAGTCAGATTAGCTCCTCGATCAAAGATAACAATGAAGTTGTGCCAACTAAACCTGAAATAAAAAAGATGAAGAAAGTTAAAATATGGAATGCTAAAGGCCCTGCATCTTCTAAACTCCTCAAGCTCAAAAGAGCCACAAAAAATCCCTCACATTAATGACTGTTACCATTCTGTGTTGGAATGCCAGAGGGCTTGGCAACAAATCTACACTTCAAAGATTAAAGTCCTTAATTAAATCTACTAAAGCCAATTTTATTGCTATTCGGGAACCTCTCACCAAAGCTGATAATATCCGCTCTGTGGCCAAGAAGCTTTGTTTCAATTGCTATACATCTAATCTTAACAACAAAATTTGGGTCTTCTGGTGCAAGGATTACAAGGTGAATTTGTGTCTCGATGCGGAACATATTCTTCATTTAAATGTCCAACATCATTCTTTGAACAAAGTTTTTTTGGTTTCTGTAATCTACGCCAAATGTAAGAGTCTTCTTAGGCTTCCTCTCTGGGACACTATAAGGCTTCTTGACAACTCTTCTAAGGAATGGATACTTCTTGGTGATTTCAACACAACTACTAACCTTCAAGAGCAGATTGGGTGTTCTACAATTGACCGCCGTGGAATGGAAGATTTTAACAATCTAATTATGGATTGCAGTTTGAATAATGCTGGTTATACTGGATGTAGGTTTACATGGTCCAGTGGGTGTAAGTGGAAACGCCTAGATCGGGTCTTAATTAACAACTTGTGGATGAATTACTTTGATACTACTGCTGTAACTCATCATGCTAGGAGCTGTTCTGATCATTGTCCTATCTCTATTAAGATCTCCTCTAGCTTGGAGAGAAGGAAGTCATCTTTTAAATTTTTTAACATGTGGGTAACTCATCCAAGGTTCTTGAAAGTGGTGGAAGACAATTGGGCTGCTAGTGTGGATGGTATTGATGGTAATCCTATCAAGAAGTTTTGGTTCAAACAAAAGAGATTGAAGATTGTTCTTAAATAATGGAATAAAAATGTCTTTGGCAACCTTTTTGATACAATTAGAAATTTTGAGGATGATATTATTCTTAAAGATTCTATATTACAAACATCTCCTACAACAACTAACAAGAGACTACTTGATGATGCTAATCAAAATCACCTAATGCTCCTTAACAGAGAGGAGATCTATTGGCAACAAAAGGCTCATGCTAACTGGCTTAAAGTTAGTGATAACAACACAGATGCTTATCACAGTTTTGTGAAACAAAAAGGTAAAAAGAAATAGAATTGAAAGAATCAAAGAGGGTAACACTTGGCTAACCACAAAGGAATCCATCAGCAACTCTGCTGTTAGCTATTTTCAGCTCTCCTGGCTCCTTTCCTTAATGATGACATTGAGCCTGTCCTCATGGATGCTATTCCTAACCTGGTTTCCATTGAAGATAACAACAGCTTAACTTCAATTCCTGATATTAATGAAATTCATTCCATTATTAAAACTCTTAGTTATGTGACAGCTGCAGGACCTGATGGCTTTAATGGGGAATTTTATAAAAAGTGTTGGCATATCATAGGTGTTGATCTATGCAATGCAATTCAGGGTTTCTTCAATGGTTATAGCTTTCCTACTGGTATGAAAGCCACTGCTATATGTCTCATCCTAAAAATTGATAACCCTAATCATTGGCAAGACTTTTGTCCTATAAGTCTCACTACAATGATCAATAGAATTATTGGGAAACTTATCAACAACAGACTGTCCAAACTACAGCCAAATCTTATATCGGAGGAACAAGGTGCTTTCGTTAAGGGCAGGAGTATCCATGAGTCAATCTTAATTGCTCAGGAAATGCATTGTGAACTAAAGGCTAAGTGCAATGGTGGGAATGTCATTATCAAAACTGATATGACAAAGGCCTTCGACAAACTAAATCACAGGTTTATCTTCAGAATCCCTAAACTATTTGGCTTCAATTCTAACGTGATTTTGATTTTAAGAAACTGTATCAGCAATGTATATTCTTCTATCCTAGTCAATGGAGGAAATGAAAGGTTTCTTCACCAACACTCAAGGCCTGAGACAAGGAGATCCCCTATCTCCCAGTCTCTTTATCCTGGTGGAAGAATACCTGATCAGAAGTATAAAGAAGCTTTCATCAAACAATATAAGCCTCAGATTTAAACAAAGAATTGACATCAACATCTCTTGCCTGGCTTTTGCAGACGACTTTATGGTCTTTTGTAATGGAGGTGCTTATTCTATTCAAATTATCAAGAGATATCTTGATCACTATCAACTAGTTTCGGGTCAGGAAATCAACTCATCTAAATCTAAGCTCATTGTTCCTAGTAATATGAGAAGTCACTGCATTACCAATATTGAGAACATCGTGAATTTCAAACACAAAACTCTGCCTATAAAATACCTAGGATCTACCATTGATACTTCTATTCATGTTGCTAACTTTGATGATCTGATGAACAAAACCAGAAAGAAGATTCAAGATTGGGATAAAACTGACATTTCCTTTACTGGCAGATTGTTGCTAATCCAAACTGTTCTTGTTGCTTTCCCCATGTACCTCATTCAACACACTATTCTTCCTGTTAGTGTCATCAACAGATGGGAGACTCTCTACAACAAATACATGTGGGGAACCAAAGAAAATAAAAATGTTATTATCTGGTCCAACTGGGATAGGCTCTGCAAAACTAATGATGAAGGTGGTTTGAACCTTAGGAAGCTAAAGGATGTTCAAATTGTTTACTCCATGAAACTTTGGTTTATTTTTAGAAACCAAACTTCTCTCTGGGCTAGGTTTACTACTTCAATCTATTGCAGAAACCATATGCATCCTTCACTAGCTATCCCACCTATCAATAAATCTAAAGTTTGGGACCGTATCATTAAAATCAGAGACAACGTAGAGAGCCACATATTCTACAATCCTGGGCAAGGCAACATGGATTTCTAGCTCGATAGATGGTATTCTAAGAAACCATTTATCCAAATTAGAGACAACGACAGCAAAAGATTTCTTTGGGATGTTAATAGTGTCAAGATTAAAGTTTTTTGGCTAAATGGTAACTGGGATCTGGACAGGCTTAGATCGGTGGTGACTAATACAAAGATTTCCAAGAGTAATACTATCACCCTAACGGAAAATGCTGACAAAAGGTTATGGTCTCTTTTTAAGGATGGAAGCTTTAAATGCAAAGATACATAGAATTTTGTAAGACAGAAAAGTAACAAATCGAACCTTTATTCTAAAACTTGGAATGTGGTTACTCCTAAGAAATGTTCGTTTCTTCTTTGGCGTGCTATATTAAACTAGATTCCTTCAGATACAGTTATTCAAAAGAGAAAATTTCATCTCGCCTCGAAATGTAACTTCTGCAACAACGTTGAAACTTCTCAACATGCTCTTGTTCAATGTCCTCAGGCTTGGTCTGTCTGGATATATTTCAGTTCAATTTTCAGAATTCACATTCTGCCTCATATGTCTCTTACTCACATCATCAGAACGTGGTACTGGTCTGCCCAGAAGCATTGTGAGATTCGCACCATCCTGTCTGCAATCATAGCATGGTCTATCTGGTATGCTCGAAACAAGAAGAAACATTCTGATTTCAGTGTTAATGCAACCACCATTATCAACCACATTCTCTTTATTCTTGCCGGCCTCGACTATACAAATGTCTTAAAAAACAAGCATTGGAGGAGATTTAACAAAGAAGCTCTTAAGCTAGGTTGCGTGTGTCAGATAAAAAATATCCCGAAACCTCTCTTCTTCGATGGAAGAACCCGAAATGCAACAGATTCAAGCTGAATGTTGTTGGCTCCTGTAACTTTAACAATGAAACTAGTGGTGGTATTTTGATCCGCAACAGCAAAGGGAACATCATCATTGGAGTGGGTAGAATCTATGGCAAAGGAAATCCTCTGATTGCTGAATGCAGGGCTCTTCTCGAAGCTTGAAAACATGCAACCTCTTGAACATTGAAAATGTTGATGTTGATATCGATTCAAAAATTCTGGTTAACCTCCTCTCTTATGGAAACTTGATCTGGTATCTTGATTCAATTCTCACATGTTGCAAAAGACTTATAAAACTTTCGATGATAATCAGCCACGTATTCCGTGAACAAAATTTCGGGGCTGACTCGATTGTTAAAGAAGTTCTTAAAGGGGGTAAAGAGCTAAACTTCAATGATTTTGACGCTCCAGCCAAATTGAAAGTTATCGTGTATTTGGAAAGCTTGAATATAGGTTACCTTCGTAACAATGGTGATCCTTAGACTCTGATATTGTTAGGTTGAGAAGATGAAGTGAGAAGAGATAGTGACCTAACGGTCTATTTTTCAAATTTTTGTAATTTTGCCCAACATGCCCTTATACTATCAATTCTTTTTTAATGCGATCCATTTTTAAGGAAAAAAGTAAGATTTTAAAAATATCAATCAAAAAATATAAAAAATCAATTTTGTCTGAATCAAATTTTTATGTTTTTACGGAAAAATTTAAAAGATAAACCTCCATAAATTAATAAAACCGTCATGAATTCTAATTGTTTTTTATTATACGAGTCCTTTTTATATAGATTGTAAAAAAGTAAAACAAATAACATAAAAAACTAATGGTTCAATATTTTGTGGATTTTAATTATAAAAAAATTAAAAATTGTGTATGAATAAAATATTAAATTAGATAGAAATGTTATTACAAAAGTATGACATTTTGTCAAAAACGAAGATACAGAAATTATTATTGATTTTAAATAGCTTGAAAAATAATAATTAAAAAGATAATGAACCAATGATTACTCACTATTCGAATTATATACAAAATCCACCTGATTTACTATTTCCAATATATTATCTATTTTTTTAATATTTCAAATATCTTTATCATTTTTTTTAATCTCTTTTTTCTCATTTTATATTTTTCACTCAAACTATAAACATAAATGATTTTTTAAGATAAACATTGTTACGGTATAAATGAGTTTGAGGTAAATTAAGTGAGTCTAATTCCATAAAATCTGATCTATTAAAGAAATGTAACTGAACACATCGGTCTATTGGGCTTAAGCAATTATCCAGTGGCTTAGTTCTCAAATTGGTCAAGCATTATCAAATGGCCTTAAGCAATCATTGGGGTACTTAAGGCTGTGGACGATCAAACATGGTTGGTCGGCTCTAAGCGACCGTCGAGTCTCCTAAGACCAGATTTAACTTAGCTTTGGTCAGCCCACCTTGAATAAGCTACAAATTGTCTAAGGCGTTCGAAGATAGAAGTTAACCCGATGATCATACGCGAAGTCTTTAATCCCGAGTAGGAACCTACCACGCAAATATTCTATTAAGCGTTCACATCGAGCTCATACTCAAACACCTTAACGGTTACTAAACTGCAAATACTTAGCTCTTGTTGCTCCTCTACTCCCTGGTTGTCGCCGAGATGCACAAAGATCATACTTGACATATGTACAGCAGTCTGACATCATACGAAAAGGTTATCCTAAAAACGTACCTTCGTCAGAGAAATCGTCCGAAAGATCGGGAAAGGTTACGCCAATAGGAGACAACAACCTGGGACTTAGCCTAATTGAGACTACTATATATTATACAGATGTAATCTTGGTATGGTGGTGAAAGTTAAAGAGGAAATAATAGCAACAACGCAAAAAAATTCTTTGTAAATCTATATATCAATAAAACTCAAGTGTATTACATATTGCGTTGTGAAATTCTTGTGAATTTTAGTTATAGACCGCCATACATTCATATCATCATTGTACTTTAGTTTCAGGTTATCTTACTTCATCATTTTGGTTCTGTTGTCGGGAATGAAATTAGCCAGCTATCCTGATCTACCAACTACCGTTGTTTTCCACCATCGTAAAGCATGAATCTACGATCTGGAAAGTGATCCTCCACCGGGACAACAGTGTTAGCAGTCCAGCTTACATCATCTCAAGAGGCAAACGTCGACGACCTCCTCAGTCTCATTGTATTGAAAACCCCTATCAAACGAACATCCTATTGCCCCATCTGTCGTTCCCGCATATGATGTTTCATTATTCTCTCTTAAAACGACTAGAAAGAGTAATATGATGATCTCGTTATCCTCACCAACGAGAGAATAAATGGTTTAGCTCAGCAAGTGAACGAGCTAGTACAAGCGAGCGAGTTAGTACAAGTGAACGAATTAGTAGAAGCTGTCATGAGCATCGTCACGACACAAGACGCTACCGGAAAATCGTTCCCTCCATTCGTCCGGTCGAAGGAAAATAATCACAATCATACTCAGAATGGGATGTCTCAGAAAGCTATCAGGATACACCGACGGTTAGGGTTAAGTTGGGATGGAAAAAGGTAAGCCCATCACAAATATTATGATGTGAACGGATCCAACGACGAATGACTACATCCTCTAGGATATCAAGTGGAAAGATATTGTCTCGTAATGATAAACGTCGAGTAAAGTTTCATCGAAATGAGGAACCCAAATGACTATATCATCTGGGATGTCATTCTCGCAACGAATATTTGATTTTTTGATGGCATTAAACGTGGAAGTTGGAAGACCATTGGTGCCCCAACGATCACACAAATCATCATTGCACAAGGAATCCCATTGTTGATAGGAACATAGTAAGGGACTCGAATGACTATATCATCCCAGATGTCATTCTCGCAACAAATATTTGATTCTTTGACGATGTTAAAATGCGGAAGTTGGAAGACCACCGATGCCCCAACCCTCACACTAATCATCGTTGCACAAGGGATGGCTCTTTTCCGGAAGGACAATCGAGAGAATCGAAACTATGAGTATCGTCATTCGCGCAAAAATGAAAATTTCATACTTTATCTTCTCCTAAGATAATTATATAGGGAAATAAAATGGGAATTTAGAGAGTGGTTCTCTAAGTAATGAAAAGAAGAAAAACAATAAAACCACAAAGTATTTAAAGAAGTAAAAAAGGAGACATGTGACGACAAGACTTAAAAATAACAAAAATATTCGCGTATACACATATGTCAAGATGTATGTACTAGGATCAATCTAAAGAACAAAGAACCCCAGCGCAATATCACCTTAGAGTAAAAAACCATCTCTATAGCGGAACACTCCATCGACTCGACACCAAACAACAAAGTGGATGGAGTTACTCATACAAAATAAATGAGTCCAATGTGAATTAACCGAACCCAAACCCACAAAATACGATCCATGAAAAAAACACGATAAAAAATATCGGCATATTAAGCTTAAGTGACCACTCGTTTGCTTAGTGCCAAAAGTGGCTAAGCATTACCAACTGAAAGATGGCCAAGCTATGCCAATTGGCCTTAAACGACGGAAATTATTATTGGCTCCAAATATCTTGAACCAAGGAACGATATTAAAAATGAAAATGAACCAATAATTACTAAAAAACAAACATATTATTGACTCACTACTCCAACAATTATTTATTATCATCTAAGAACTGCATAATTTTACTACAACACATTTCCTAGTTTTTTTAATACCTCAAATATATTTATCAACTATATTTTTTCTTTTTATTTATTTCTCTTTATCCTCGTTTCATATTTTCTCTCATACTAGAAACGTAATTTTATCCCTTTAAGATAAACACGATTTTATTTCTTCTTTCTTTTTACCAATAATTGTCTTTATTTTATACTTTTCATATTATTCATTTCTATTTTTCCTTTGTATTAAATGACTTTTCAATTAAAATCAATTTCCAGTTCTTATTGAAAACGTTTTCTTTCCAAATTAGGTAGAAAGTTAGATTTATAAAAGTTTTATGGTGGTTTATGAGGTGTTCCAGATGGTCATAATGGTTTAAATACAAACCAAAATATGTTTTTCTGTGTAACCGAAACGAATGTGAAACCTTAGTTATAAAAAAAGTATGAAAAGGACGACTACAATTGCAAAATGCAAACCAAATTTTAATTTTTTTTTGTATAACTGCAAACTGCAAAATTAGGGTTAAGCAAAAGTACAATATGTGCAAGTTGCCTTTAATATTCAAATGATTTTCAAACACTCTTCTTCAAATGACATATTTTTCACATTATCTTCACACATATTTTTCTTTTCATTTATTATACATCATCTTCTTCTTTTACAAAATCTGCAATCCCAATTTAAGATCTCAAATATCGAATTTTTGAATTTCCAAATATCCAATTTCAATATCAAAATCCCAAAGTTCAAATCTAAAATCCAAAATCCAAATCCAAAACTAAGCTCAAACTCAAAAAAAAATTGAATTACTGAAAACCTTAATAACAATACCCAAAATTATTACGGAAACCTAACTGAAATTCTCAATTCTCAATTCTCAATTCTTAAGAACCAAAATCCAAAAACCAAGTCAAAATTAAAATCTAAACCCAAAACCAAAAATAAAAAACAGGAATAAACAAAAGCAATACCAAAACCAAAACCAAACCCAAAACTAAAACTGAATCCAAATCTAAATCCAAAATTCAAATCTAAATCCAAAATTAAACTTAAAATCAAAAACAAATTGGATTACTCAAAACTAAATTACAATACCCAAAAAATAACAAAAATTAAATTGAAAATTATTAAATTGAAAATTTTAATTTTCAATTATTAAATTCTCAAAAATTTAAAATCTAACTCCATAACCATAACCAAAACCAAAACCAAAAATAAAAATAAAAAAACAAATGAATCAAAACAAATCCAAAACCAAAACCAAATCCGAACCCAAAACCAAATCCAAAAGTGAATCCAAATCCAAAACCGAATCCAACTTCAAATCTAAATCTAAAATCCAAAACTAAACTCAAACTCAAAACCAAATCGAATTACTCCAAACCATATTATAATACCCAAAAAAATAAAGAAAACCAAATTAAAAATTTTAATTCTCAATTCTCAAAATCCAAAAGTTATATCCAAAATCCATAAACAAAATCAAAATCTAAAACCAAACCAAAAACTAAAAAGAAAAAACAAACCCAAAATCAAAACCAAACTCAACACCAAAACCAAATCTAAATCTAAATTTTAACTAAATCCAACTCAAAATTGAAATAAAAAACTGAAACCGAAAACCATTTTTAAAATAAAAAATACGTAAGATGAAATTCAAATATCGAAAATCAAATTAAAATATATTTAAAAAATCAAAACTCATAAAACCTAATGTTATTTTTTCTTCATGAGGAAAGCTAAAAAAACAACCCATCAACACAACATAAGACACAAAAACGTAAATTCAAGATCTAAATTTTCACTCTAATATCATGTTAAAGAATATAAGCCTAACATTTCAAAAAATACCTTTATAGAAAGAGGTTGAAACCATTATTTATTTTTTCTTTTTTTCCTAAGTGCAAAATACGAAATTAGTGTTGAACAAAAATGTGAAATACAAAATCAAGGTTAAATTTAATTTTATTATTAGTGTTATTATTATTATTATTATTATTATTTGAAGTGAAAAATATGAAACTAAGATTAAATTTTGGATTTTTTTGCCTAATTCCGCGATGTGAATTGCAAAACTATAAATGAAAATGCAAAATGCAAAATAAAAAACAATGGTTAGCTGGGCTCATGAGAAAAAAATCACTTTAGATCTAGTTTTGTGGATTTAAATAAAAGTAAAACTAATGGTACTTTTGGATTATTATTTTTCAAAATACGATTTGAAAGATAAGAATTTTTAAAATTTTAAATGACAAAAAAGAGAATAAAGTATAAAAAATAAATGTCTGATGTTCTTGTATAGTTTAGGGTGCTTGTGGTAGAAAATGTGAATCAAATACTTATTAAAAACTTAGATATTAATCTTTAATTGATTTTGGGCTATGTCTTAGATGGTAATTGGTCTATTAAAAATATTATGGATCCGTTAGATAAATAAAAAAAATATTTAGAAAATTCTTAAAATTTATTCTTTTAAATAAGTTTATTAGATATTTGTTAATTTAAATATATATTTTAAAAAATATGTAAAATTTTAAACTTAATCATTTTCACCTCTAAAAGTCATCAATCGTTGATTAATAATTGTAGCCGTCATGTGTCATTTCTTCACCTTCATCAATGTAATACCTGAGTGGTGGTGTTTGATGGTTTCTCTTGAATTTATCATATAGCTTTATATGCAGCATCCACTTTTTTTATATCTTTCTTGACATCTTTGTGGTTCATCGTCCTTATCGTTTGGTCATTTGTTGTTGTCACTCTTTCGTTGACTTGACTTGATTTTGGGTTCGGTGATTTTAAATCTTGAAATATTTGTTCTACTCTTTAAGTTGTTTCTGTAATTGTTTTTTTTGTTTTTGATATGTTAAAATTATTGTAGATAAGTTATTTACTCTTTAAGTGTTTAGATATAACAGCAGTATATTCAGTCTATTTAAAATCCTAAGTGCTTAGAAAAAGTTATGAAATATCCTAAGTGTTTAGATAAGTTATTCATTTTTAAGAGCTAGAGTCTTATTAATTTATTAAAAAATATAAAATATGATTTCTTACATTTTACAATAGTTTTTTTAAATCGAGAATAAACATATATTTCATAAAAACGAAAAGAAACAGATTTTATATACGTTAAGTTAAGTTCCATCTAACCTATCATTTATTTGATTTAAAGCTTTAAATGATGCATGTTTAATGGTTGGTATGCTTTACGACTAATGACCACGAGATGAAATGTTTACACGAGTATTTGCTACGGATTTTACTCCATCTAGGCCTTATGAAATTATAAAACGCATGTGCTTTAAGATACTAGAATTAAGTCTTTCACGTCATTCTCTATTCGATTCCATCCTCGATCCCACCTAAATTGGATTCCAAAGTATGGCACTTTACCCACTTGGATATTTCCATGTAACCTATCATTTTTAACGATCTAAAGCTTTACAATGATGCATGTTTAATGGTTGGGATGCTTTACGACTAACGACCACGAGATGAAATGTTTACGCGAGTATTTGTTGCGGATTTTACTCCATCTAGGCCTTATGTAAATTATAAAACGCATGTGCTTTAAGATACTAGAATTAAGTCGTTCACGTTATGGCACTTGGTTTCTTACGTTTTACAATAGTTTTTTAAATCGAGAATAAACATATATTTCATATAAACGAAAAGAAACAACTTTTATATACGTCAAGTTAAGTTCCATCTAACCTATCATTTATTCGATCTAAAGCTTTAAAATGATGCATGTTTAATGGTTGGGATGCTTTACGACTAACGACCACGAGATGAAATGTTTACGCGAGTATTTGCTGCAGATTTTACTCCATCTAGTTCAGCTACCTCATATGAAGAATACAACACCTTCATATGATATTTAGTCTTTTATACATGCTTTGAAAGGACTAAGGGGATACTCAATCACACAACTCCAAAGAATTAAGTCATTCAAATATTAAATCAACCAAACTGTGAGAAAAATATTACTTCTTTCTTCATACAATAACCATGTTAGTCATTCCTACATACTTTGAAAGGACTAAAGAGGCTACTATGTTATATCTAGAAGCAATCCAAAGAAAACACAAAACATCTTAAGCCTATTCAACAACAAGAAGCTACTTCAACAAACTTGAAAAAATGTGAAGCACTTTTAAGCCACCTCAAGCAACAAATGAAAACTTATTGATTCAAAACCTAGCCCGAATATATCTAGAAACCTATAATTTGTTCATGTACTCTTTTCCTTTTGAAAATATAAATTTATTTTTATCCTAAATGAAGGTTTCAACTTACGAATGATTTCTAACGTATGTATGAACATGCTCAACATGAGTTAATACAGAGACATTTAAAGTTCAATTAAAGTGGGACCCTCAATCTACCAATGTAATTAGAAAAACACGCAGGATTTCAATCAAAAGAGGTTAGAATGAAATTTTATATTTGGAGACTAAATATTTTGAATCAATCACTATACACATTTCAACAGTCACTCAACAAGCTTTGCCAGACATTCATGAACCAAAAAAATAATATGTTCAACACCATTTAGATTGTCCTTCCTTAATTCTTTCGCAAGGATTAATGGGGATATTGATAAAGGTGTAAATCATCCGCTCCATCTGACGAAGCTCAATTAGCCAATGTCTTGTTAAGACAAAACCCGTTTAGCCGAAGTCTCTTTGAGTCAAAGCTCGTTCAACTAAAAGAAAAGATATAAATAATATGAAAGATCTTAAATATATTAATAATCATTCGACACTTACAAGTAATTATTTACGACAGTTACAAGTTATTACCCTTTAATAATTACAAGTATTTATTATATAAGCATTTGTGATATTAATGAGTAGTAATTGTCGTCTCCAGTCAGGATATAATAATGGTAATTTCTTTAATTGTTGTTAAATTAGGAGAAAATTAATAATAAGATAATCAACTTTTTACCACACCAAACTCTATATCTAGAAATATTACAAACACCATATTTCAAATTCAAGAAAGCATGTACCTAAAAATTTATCTAATAAAGAATGAACCACACAAACCCCAATCATATTACATCAACCCAGAAGGGTGGCTAAATGAGGATGTTCGAAATATATATTTAATTATAATTTATTTCGTAATTTAATTTATAACTTTAGTGTCAATGAATCATATGACCAATCCACTATTTATCCTCCCGTTTATGATTCTTAAAGAGTTATTACAATCCATCCGATGTATCCTCTAGTAAGCCATGAGATGAGGGATTCGGGGGCTAAGGTGGCTTAGTATAATGTAATGTTCTTCATGCTGGAAGACGTTCTTGGAATTCTAGATATAAAAATCCGGAATCAAACGGTTTTTGTGAAACATTTGTGGTTCATAATTAGTAGAAATAACAAATCAATATGGTGTGAATGGATAAATGTCAAAAATAAAAACTTTTGATGTTTAGATCTTGACTTTTTTATCTATATCAATAATTAGAACATAACCTTCTTCTGGTACGACTTGTGACCGCTCATTACCTCTCTGGTAACCCATTATGGGAAAAGTATTATACGCGATTTAAGGTATGAAAATAGTCACAGTGTGTATATCACCATTATGTAGGATTTTAGAACTGGCTAGCCCAAAAAAGGTCTGGAAGTCTTAGAAATCATCACAATCTTTGGGAGATTAACGACCTTATTATCTATATCCCTTCTTCTGATATCAACTACAACATCGTCCACTGTTGGACCGCCAAAAGTGGAAGCACAAACTTTACAATCAAATACACCTAAAACTCCATCCGTACGTCCACCTCATATATCAGGTGAGCTAAATTAGTATAATGAACGTACAATATACCTCATATTTTGCCAACCTCAGACAAATTTATAAGTTTTGGATTAAACTTACCTTCAAAATATGTGTTGTGTAATTTATGTCATGAATCCATCAATCATATCATTTATGAATATTATTCAATTTAATATATCTGAATGGCATCCAGTTCTAAGTTGCGGTTCATACTAAACGACATTGATTGACCTTCTTAGATTATGGAGGCATCAAACTGGTCTCCCTCTCGTATCTATCATTTTTTGCGTCCATGCTTTAACATGATGATATACTACATATGATGAAGATGAATATAATATTTTTTGCTCCCATCTTACCCTCCCCTCTGCAGTTTCGCACTATATGTTTTTCGACCTACAATTCATATTTCTTGGTACTAAAGTTAACTAGCCAACGTAATCTTTACTTGATTTCTAACTTTCCTTTATTGTATTCGGTTACCATCATTCTATTTTTATGGTTGTCACAATAGACTATTGAACACGATGAACTTACATTACTCACTATTTATTGGTTGTTTCATATTTACAATAACTACCTAAGGTTTTTTGGCCTAATTTGTTGGAGCCCGACCATTTTTTGTGTTATTTATATTATGTTGTATTATGGCTTCATTTATTTTTGGTCCAACTACTATTTTCTTGATGTTTTAGGTTTCATACCGATCTTAGAAATATGTCCCGATTGTTTATAAAAGAATTAAATTAATATATTTGTATTTATTAAAGTATTATAGTCAAAACTAGTTTTTAAACTACTTATATAATATTTTAATATTTTTATAGATTAAAACTTTATATATTTGATTGAAATAATCCCAAAATTTATGTATAATTTTAAAATATGTGAAAAATTAAATATATTCAAATTTAACTCGAGTGATGAAAAGAATTCTTTTTGAGTGATTTTGGATTATTTTCAATTTTTATATTATACTCTCATATAAAATAAGGGTAGGTTATCACTGACAACACGAGAAAACTTAAAAGTACAGATAACCAATGCATTTTGAAGGTTATTAAAAACTACCCGTAATCTAACAATATTTTTAAACACAGAAAACACATACACCTAAAACACATGATTATTTTTAACTTTCAAAATTTTATATCTTTCAATATTTAACTCAATTTATTTATTTTTTTAGAAACGCATATATTTTTATTTTTTGAAGACAAATAAAACGAAATCCACTAGTGATATTTTTGATTTATTTATTTATTTATTTTCAAATTTTTTAAACCAAATTACATGTAATTACGTAACTGAAATACATTTATTTTTAGCAACCAAATTACACGTAATTCTGCAACCTGACTCCAATTATTTTTCCACACTTATTACGCATCCAAAGTCTTATTTACACAACTCATTTCTTCGTATTTACGCAATCATATTTTAATGTAAATTCACAACGACAAACATCTATTTTTTTTATAACCAAAAGTCTTATTCATACAATTATTTTCTTCTTAATTAAGCAACATATTTGCACGTAATTCTGCAACTACACACACTTGCTTCTTCCTAACCAAATTATACATAATTTGATAGCTAAAACGTGGTTGTTTTTCGAGAACTTATCTTACAAACCAATTACACGTAATTGCATAACTATTTATTTTTAAAAAGAATAAAAAAATATCTTTCATGGATCTAGTTTCGTTCATTTAAAAAAAACAAAAGCTATTGTATTATTAATTTTTTAGAGCTATGATTTGAAAAATATGACATTTAAAAAAAGGTTAAAAAAATATTAGTACTAACATAAACAGTTATGGCATTATCAGTATTTTAGTTTCAAAACAAGTAATTATATGTATTTTACGAAAAAAATTATGATTATTTAATAAATAAGTAAATGGTTGTATGGTCGATGAAAATTAATAACTTTTAAAATATTTTCGCATATAATATATATATATATATATTTATTTATTGTGTTCAAATTGAATATCAATAAACTTCTGATAAAATCTAAAATACAACTAAAAAAGTGTAAGTGTATATCAAACGCGAACTTTCTTGATAAATTAAACCTATGTTAATCACCTCCTATTAATATGTAAGCACAAATATAAAAAAATCAAAACAAACCTTATAAATTTCTTAAAAACAGAAGGAATAGGGGTGTTGATGGTTCTTGACAACTAGGAACCGGACCAAAACCGAACTGATAAGGACCAGATCGAGAACCAGACTGAACTTTAACGGTCTGATTCGCAGTTCCATTCTCAAAACCGAAACCGATAAGGAACCAAAATGATACGGAAATTAAATTCTTAACATTCTTAGGAAACAAAAGTTTTTGTTTAACTCATAAAAGAATCGATTTTCAATCAAATTTTAGGTTTTTATTTTCCTCACCTACCATCTATATGTATAGATATTATTTTAGACGTAACTAAAAGTTCTTTCTATATTATTCTCTACTCAACAAATACTTCATACAATTCATTTTTGTTTGTAATTTTATTTACCCAACTCTAGTGCTGAACCAGTTGAAAGTCTGACTAATGTATTCAAAATCCATGTCCATTCGTTCCGAGTATTTTTATTTTAGCATTTTGTATCATTTTGTACTACATTTTGAAAATTATATCATTCAGTCAACATTCTAGCCATTATCTGAAATTTTGTCATAAATCTGTCCTGATGGTTAGGAATGAGATTCACAACTCTGATTTCATGCATCTATCCCACACAGATAATTTGGGTTATCAATGTGGTGGGTGGACAATCGCTTAGCAATGATTTAGTGATAAAAAATATACAAGAGGTATGTGTTTCATTGGTCACATAAAATGTTAGAAAAAATGTTTAAAACTAAATGGTTGTTGTCTTACTCAAGTACAACCATCCTCGGTGCCATAAAAGTTGTTATTGATCCAAACACAGAAATCGTGTACTATTTCAATTTCAAGCACAAAAAATTAAATAGATTACTTAGTATTACAGAATGTCCTAGTTCACCTCTCACATTCATTCCCTTTTCTTCTTCTCTGCCACTATGTACTCGCGAACTCGATCTGATTTTTTTTTTCATTCTATCAATCAATTTCTCAGTGTCCTCTGCTAGCAGCATCGGCAAGTAAACTTCTAAAAGTTCAAACCATTGGCCTAGTGTCATGCTCTCTAAATTCACCTCCACTCCTTCACCACCCTTATTACCATCAGTTACTACATAATTTTTACCATTATCGTAACTCATTTTTTGCACACAATGACTTTTCTTCTCCACATTATCATCACTATTTTTTGAGGCTAATTCGTAGTGCTTATCAGTCATTACTGGGTCTTCTGTCTCCTGTGGTGGTTTAGTCGTATTCTTCATTTTTTCTCTTCAGCCGATTTTGTTAGCCTCAATTCTGGCTTCTTCAGACTCGACTACAAAATTTTGAGGGATTTCAATGTTCTTCTTTCTACCTCTAGTTATCTTTTTAACGTCAACCTCAGCTTCTCAAGACTCCAACCTTTAATTTTTAGAGATCTCAACCACAAAACCCTTACTTTAACCGAACAATACTTAAGCTTAAACTGCATATATTATCATAGCTAAATTTCCATTCCGAATTTGAATCTTTCTAATTACATCAATCCAAAAATCACTAACTAACACCAAACAACACTTAAACTTCAAGCGCTAACAAAAATCAAACAACACTTAAACAAAACAACACTTCCCACAAAAACCTTACTAAAACCAAGCAACACTTGAACTTCAAACGCTAAAGTTCATATATTACAAAAATTGCAGCAAAGTAAAACAACAACATATGATCAAACCAAAACAAAGTAACAACAATCTATGATCAACCTAAAGTTAAGTAATACCATACTCAAAGTGTAATACAAAAACTACATACTTAAAGTGTAAAGAAAAATCTTACAAAATCATACAATGTATGCATACATGAATTGGATGAGTCAAGCAGCCGTAGTTGAGTTGGATGACTTCTCAATCTCCCTAAACATAAATTTTATTTCTATCTCAACCGACTGTTCTTCGGCAAGATACAAAAAAAACTATATACATCAGAAAAAGAAGCAGATGAACAATTAAACTAAAAACGAATATAAACTATTACAATGCTTTGCCCATGTTCTTTTTAACACCATGGAAATATTTTGCCCAATCACCTCCACACATAAGCATCTTCATAGTCTCGGGTTTCAATGAGGTACGTTTCAGATCAATCACGCGCTTTCCGACGCTAAAAGTTGCTTCCAAAGAAACCGTTGTAATAGGGATGGATAATATATCTTTAGCCATAATACTAAGAATAGGATATTTTGGAGCATTAGCCCTCCACCAAGTCATTATATCAAACTCTACTCCACGATCAAATTTCTATGGCTTCTCCTCCAAATTAAACTGAAGATCAGTTTGAGTCTCATTGTCCACAGTCTCATCGAGATATGCAAAGAAAGTAGATCCACCAGGATTATTTGTTGTTTGAGAAGAATGAGAAGCATGTTTATGATGTACTTCATGATAGATTGAAAACAAATTTTATAAGTATGATAAATGAAGATTAAAGATCTAAGAAAGATAGGGGTATCTTAGTAATAAAGAAAGTTTCTTATGAGAAATTGTCAATTATGTAAGGAAAAAAGATCAATGTATAACAAACAATAGACTTGAGGATGAGACCACAATTAGTGAACTATTAGACTTGTGGGACCTATTATTTGTACTATAAATATACTATCCATTTGTTGCAAATAGGGGGTTGATAAATGATTGAGCAATTATTACATTGATTTTCTCTCTTTAAAAAACACATCTTTCTCTCTCTAAAATATTTTCCAAGTAATCTGAATAGCACATTTAGCCATCTAAGTATTGTTTTACTCAAAAACCCCTCCAAATATTTCTGGAATGATCAAATTTGGTTGACACTGACTCCTCTCTATTTTTAGCCTCATCTGAAAGATGATACAATAATGGGTAAACCCACTTAATGAACTATATCTTATATCTCACAAGGTAACAAAACTTATTAACAAAACACACTATTGTGTTATCTAGAGAAATAAAAATAAAAAACTAAAAAGAATAAGATACATTTCAATTCAAAACCATGAACATAAACTTGATAAAAAAGACATGTCTTACCTTGTCAATGGAAATATTATGTAAAGTAAAAATTATATAATTGTTTTTAGAAATATGACCCTGGGTCAAGAAAAACACCAATGGAAATCAACAAATTTGACTCCAACCAATATTTTTTATATTTGATCCTCATCTCGCTAACCGCTAGCATTAGTTTTGGATTTGCATCACAATACTCAAACTTATCCAACACAACTTTAACTTGATAAAGTTCACCGTAGGTTAATTTCTGTCGCTAATAACTTTAGTGACACGCTCAAACACCTCCAAAAAACTACAAATGGTCTCCATGCTCTTCCACTCTTCATTACTAGTCAAGAATTGCGTAAAAACATAACTAACTTATGCATATCTCTGCCACACCTCTCGATAAAATAACACAGTGGACAACATCAACCACGTGGAATTCCACCTAGTCTTCACATCAAATTTCATCCGTTTTCCTTTCAAACCCATGCTTTTCACTATCTTATCAAAATCAAGGCATCTCGCATCAGACGCAAGTATATATTTGGCACCCCCTAATATTTTCTACAAATAGTTGAATGGCCTTTAGACCATCTTGCACCAATAAATTCAATATATGTGCACAACACATCACGTGGAATAACTTACCATCCAAAGGCAGCTTTTTTCTTATAGTAAAGTTTATTTTCAGTCTAGTAAGACACACGTCATTAGCAGTAGCATTATCTACAGAGATTGAAACAACTCTATCCCTAATTTTCTAGTCTTCCATCACCTTAATTAACTATCGAGTAAGAATTTCACCACTATGGGGGGGGGGGGGGTAGATGAACAAAATCGAATACTCTATTGTGTAGTTGCCACTTATTGTTTATAAAGTGGGCGGTGACACTCATGTAACCTATTTTCTACTCCCCACTCCACCAACAATCAGTAGTAAGCCATATCGTACTCACCTTCGCCATTAGTTTTTTCATTTTCTTCTTCTCCTCGAGATAATATGCCACACAATCAACTTTGACATGATGCCAAGAAATCCTCTTATACCCAGGATATATTGTGGTATATACCTTGTTCCAAACAGTTCCCTCTAAATGAATAAATGGTGTATCATGCGCCAATGTTGCTTCAGCTATAATCTTTCTAACACTGGCGTGATCATATCTCCACGTATTAAGACTTGGTATCCCATCTCCTTGGAATGAACTACTGTCTAAATGTCTGTGTACCAACAATATTCTTTTTTCTCTGCCCATAAATCTTTAAGTGTTTCAAATAGCTAGAGGTACCCTCATCTTTCACATTATAAGAATACAACGTCCCACACCACTTACATTTCCTCTTTTGCGCTCCACATGACATCGTAACAATTTGAAATTCTTTCCAAATAATAAATTTTTAGCCATTTTCTAGGAGGTGCAGATGGATCTTCATCAGCATTGTTAGTAGTATTAGCAGGGGTTGGGGTTGGCCCATCAACTTGACTACCACTTACATTTCCTCTTTTGCTCTTTTGCGCTCCACGTGACATCGTAACAATTTGAAATTCTTGCCAAATAATAGATTTTTAGCCATTTTTCTAGGAGGTGCAGATGGATCTTCATTAGCATTGTTAGTAGTATTAGCAGGGGTTGGGGTTGACCCATCAACTTGGCTACCGAATTCGGGATCTATATCCTGAAGTTCTCTGATCTCGATCCCTTTCATATGTTCCCACCATCATCATCAAAATCACATTCGAATGATTCATTATCATTCATTGAACTTGACGAATCTTGAAATGACATGAAAATATGTATCAGTTAAATAAAATTATTTTAAAATTATTAGAAAGAATACAAAATTTTAGAATAAAACCTAAGAACTGTTACCATAAATTCAAAAGACTTAACTAATCAATTTCTATCAGACCCCGACTAATAAAAAACTTGAGTTCATCTAAAAAAATCTTTGAAAAATTGAATTCAAAATCTAATCATGTTCTATGGTAAACCTGGATAAATGATCTGAAATACAATAAATAAACAATAATCTAACCTAAAATGAATCCAATGAAATTGATGGGTATATACCCAAATATGGTTTAAGTATACCAAATTTTGAGTTTACCCAAAGGTGGTATAAGTTTACCCAAATTTTGACAAAAATACCTTTTTATGGGTATATAAGGTTTTTTTACTAACCTTCATCCACCTCATTTTTTCTCTTACACTCTCTAACTTCTCTCTAAAACCTCCAAGTTCTCTCTAATTTATCCGACGAACTAAAATCCGACGAACTAAAATATAGAAACTTAGTGTTAGTATCAAAATTAGGGTTGTGGTTGAATTAGGTAAAAAAAAATCATAATTTTAGGGTGTTTGAAGGCCATTTTCCAGCCGGAATTCGGCCGGAAAATGGGCGGCAGCGAAGGCTGAGCGCACCATAGGTACAGGGGGCGTACCGGCTGGTACATGGGGTCTGTACGAGCCGGTACACCCCCTTTGTACCGATGGTACAGGCGCAGCGTACCAAATGGTACGATACCCCTGTACCGGCGGGTACACGGGGTCTGTACCAGCCGATACACCCCTCCTGTACCTATGGTACGCCCCATTTATTTTTTTTATTTATAAAAAAACATCCAAAAAAATAAGTTTTTACCTTAATTTCGGTAGATTCATGTTTGATTTTGTGTCTTTATTAGAAGAAGTTAAAAAAAATTAAAAAGAATTTGAATGTTCTTGAGTCAACTTTGAATGTTCAAGAACAATTTGAAGAACTTCACAAAATTGTAGTAATATGAGATTTGATCTAGTAGGGAGTTGTATTTTTTTAGGTATACATAGCCAAATAGATTGTTTTGTGAATTGAGTATATCTAGGATACACTTAGTATTTTTTTATTTAGTGGCAATTTGGATATTAAATAAAAGCTCAAGGATTTTTTCGTCCTAAAAAAATCAAACAAAAGTTAAGTGCGTTTTTTGGATATACTTAAACCACATTTAGGTATATATAACCATACCCATTGATGAATCATAAATATAGCAAAGTCATATGATATACAAATTAAAAAGGAGATGGGAAAATGAATAAAAAATCATACCTAAAAAAAAAAAATAGATTCGAATGTTGTTATGTGTTTTTAGTAACTATTTGCGGTTGCAATAAAAATAAACAAAACCTAAATTTACCTTGAAGAAATAGAGTTTCGTACAAATCAATTAGTAAAATTAATTCCCATTCCATCAAAATATGAATTTCGTTTTAAAAGAATTACATTTTCTACCAACTATAAAAACGTGTATTTAATAATATATTAATTATATAATTTACTATTATTATCGTCCAATCCGGGAAGCTTACCAATAACGGTTCGAGCCATGAATAATACCACAAGCGTTATATAAAAAACAAAAGTTTATACTCCACATAAATTAATAACTCCCCCACGTTATGAAATACTTATAAACCACGTTTTATTTCGTTATCATCTCTATAATATTCGTAAAATAAATTCGAGTGGATAACATTTCTCAAAATACTTTTATAAAATTTATTTAACAAAATGGGTAATCGATCTCACCGCACATGTCACAATCTGAAATCACATCACCCGAGTAGAAGACTTATAGAAGTGTGGTACCAATCAATCAATTTAAAGAAGATGCCAACCAAACATAAGCCAACCATTTTGGTGACTACCCTACAAATTCGTAAAGCATTATTAATTCGTTCATAAATAAAAGCATCTTTTATGTCATTTTAACATATCTTTTCGGCGCCAACTTGAATATGACTGATATGAATTAGAGTCATTCACGGGCAACCGAAACTTTATCTAAAACCGAATCGTGTTTGAACTGATAGAGACCTAAAAAGATTGTGATACTGTTTTGAAGGGTATTGTAGAGATAGAGGAGTTGATCATAAAATTATATAGACGTTTTAAATAAGATAAGAAAAAGATGAAGAATAAAGGTGGAGTAAGATATATAAATACGCAAGTCAAGTAAAGTACAAAGTGACTCTTCAGGAATGGCGAAATCAAAGAAGTACTGGAAAATGAGAAAAAGGTGGTCCATATAAATGTTCACGTGGAGATATGACTTTTGTGTCAGTAAATCATATGAATATCTTATTATAAAATTGAATAGAACCTCTGTATCCAAAGCGAGTACGCTGATTTTTGAAAGGAGACTAATATATTTATTAACGGTTCTCATCAACTCCTAACTTTTCTTTTTGGTGGAAGATTTCATATAAATTTTTGTTTATGTTTGCGTAAAAATTTATACGAGTAGTAGTTTACTAATCGAACAGTAAACTATTACTCGTATAATTTTTTTTCACTCGAGTCCGATGACACAATTTCTTTTACAAACACTCGTTGATAGGACCGCTTTCAATCACTGACTATACAAATTTTTTATTATTTAATTTTTTGATTTTAAAATTAGAATTTTTGGATTTAGCACTATCTATAAATTTAATTTGTTGTTGCAAAATTTATAAAATTATTATATTAATTTGGTAAATCTATAACTTTAGAGACAAATAGATTTTTTTTGGTTTCAAAAATTAACAAATTTAAAGGCTAACTCAATTTATAGATTTTGCAAACTCCATAATCATCCATCGATATTCTTATTAAATTCAAAAAAATAGATTCCATGTTTTAATTCTATACAACACATAAGATGGATAGGTTTGGCCATTGATAAGATTATATATATCCATAAGTCTAGCGGTAGATATGAAGAAAAGGTCATGGATAGAAGTACCCAGCTCAACCAGACTGAGCGGTCCGGGTAAATATCAGAGGACGAATAAACTAAGCCCGAGCAAGATAGATAGGAAACGGAAAAGGAGGTGAGTTGCACCAGAACACGTTCAGAACAAAAGATGGAAACATTAGAGATAAATCAGTCGGGCAGAGCCTACACGAAAGACAAGCAAAAGATCGAGCGTGCATACAAAAGACCGAGCATATTATAAAGTCGAGTCGAACGCTTAAGAAAACTAGGTGGACGAGAGTAGAGCAGAAGATTTAGCACGTCTAGAAGAAATAAAGACATCAAGGAACGGTTGCCGTAATTATTTAGCCAAGTAAAGCGATCGAGTTAAACCACGAAGACCATTCCCCTTTATCGCAGACGAGAATTTAGGACCATTAAAGATAATCGTGGTCAACGTGTGACATCATTTAATTAATGTAATAAATAGTATTGTAACCGTCCTGAACCATATAAATATGGGTCTATAGTGATGTAATAGGGCATTTTATTTTTTCTTCTCAAATCATTAATAGTGTACTACTTTGGCAAATTGAGTGTTAGGGTTTTTCCGTTAACATTTTTGGCGCCATCTGTGGGAAAACTAAAAAACTTCTTCACATCAAAACACCAATGGTTGTAACTAGATCTGAGATTGAAATAGAGCCAACAGAGAGATGCATCTCTATCTCTAACCCAAACCAGACAATGGAACACGTATTAAGGCCAGGTGTTATTTTGTTGCAGGTTGAGCTTGAGGATCCCCTGAAGGAAAGGGCGACAACTCCGCCGAGAAGCCCCTCGGTAGCTCTCAACCCACCAGTGACGCCTGCCATCGCTGATATTCTCATTAACATGGAAGATACGAAGGAGGTCAGACGGTTCAGGATCTTGGCAATGTAGTTGGCTCAAGAAAAAACTGATCGAGAGCAAGAGGTCAGAACTCAAGCTGCCAACGCGACTATGGCTGAGATGAACAATGCTATCAATGTCTTAACTAACGAAACTGTGCGAGGGCAACCAAGTGAAGCCAAAGTCCACTATCGAAATTAGCTGTGCAGCCAGGCGCGAAGGATCCTCCAAGTGCGCCAAGTGTGGTGAAGGAACTTGGGAAACAACAATCAAAAGCTCCATAAAGGTAAGGACCACGCTCGGGAGGAAAAGCAGACATCACCAAAATCCATCGACGAAGGAGATAATCGTGTAGTACGACCATATGTGCATGACAATGGCAACATATGTCCTTAAGGAGTCGCTCTTCGTTGAAAAGATTCTGGCCGCGCAACTCCCAAGAAAATTCGACCTGTTCAACTTAGAAGCATATGATGGTTCAAGCGACCCCGAGCGACATCTGGAGAAATTCCAAAATATGATGTTGGCATTCAACCCGGACGATGCGATGCTGTGTCGGGCGTTACCTATAACCCTTAAAAGTAATTTAGTGGAATGGTTCAGTAGCTTACCTAAGGATTCTATATGCAATTTTGCAGGACTATGAAGTGCGTTTGGGCATAAATTTGTAGGTAATAAAGAACTGCGCCTGGACGCTGACTCTATTATGGATCTCTACCAAAGGAGGGGTGAACCTCTAAAAGGTTATATTAAAAGGTTCGTCCACGCCATGAACAAACTTCTAAAATCAGCTGAAAACATGGCGGTAGCTTCCCTAAAGAGAGGCCTCAATAGGAAGGGCAAGCTGTATACCGACCTAATCATGTTCCCATGCAATAAGATAGGAGATTTCCTAGCCCGAGCTGATCAATTCATTAAGGTAGATGATGCGACTAAAATCAGCCCCCCCCCCGGTTATCAACGTGAGTGACACTAAAGCGTCCACATATGAGCGAAAGAAGACCAATGGGAGGGCTCGAAAAGAAACCCTAAGGGGTTCTGATGGCACGCGTAGAGAATCACTGAGAGGAACAAGAAATCAACGCACTACATGATACAAAAATCCTGCTCGACAATTCACACCGCTTACGGAATCTATTTATGCCATTTATGACCGTACTTGAGATAAGATACGATACCAATCCCCGCGTATCATGTCGGCCCCAAGCTATAAAAGATCAACTAGGAATTTCTGCGCATTCCACAACGACCACAGCCATGCGACGAACGACTGTGGGCAGCTAAAAGAGGAAATCCAAAGGCTGGACGACAATGGGGAATTGATCCAATTTGTGAGGAATCATGAACGTGTCTTACAGAGCGATAAATAAGCCGAACTCTATAGAGCCGAGCATGAACGCCATGGGGAAGATAAGAATGAGGGTTCTGGAAAACAACCGTGAAGGTTTTCCATATCTGGAGGAGGGACCTTGTCAGAGGCCGATTAACAAGTCAGGAAGCGAGTAAGAGAGGTTCATCAAGTACTCTCCGTGGGTAGCTCTTCTTATAATAGATATCAAGAACCAGGGGCTGACTTGACGTTCAATGACAAAGACTTAAGAGGAATCGCCACCCCACATGAAGACGTGCTGACAATAACTCTAGACATCAGTGGGGTGATGGTTACCAAGGTATTTGTAGATAGAGGCACCTCCGTCAACATCATATTCAAGGTGAGCTATGACCATATGGTGGGAGTTCTCTTTTATAATCCAACACAGTGGACTCTAATCGGGTATAAAGAGAAAACGTCTCAATGTGTTGGCAAAATTAAACTCATGGTTAAATTTGGGCATGAGTCTACACGAAAGGAACTCAAAACTTTGTTTATGATCTCGGATGCGTCGAGTTCTTACCACGCCATCATTGGGAGGCCATGGCTGCAAGGAATAGAAGCAACTCCGTGTACATTCCTCCAATGCATCAAATACCCCATTGGTAATACTGTAGGGATTATCCTAGGCAGTCAGCGCACCGCACGAACATGTTACTCGATGAAAGTAGATCCAAGAAAACCGGTCTGATAGAAATTAGTAGGCGAGGGGGAAACAAAAGCACAATCGATCCCTTCCTCGCCTGACCTAATGGACGATCCGCGGGAGGACAAACAGATGGGCACCATCCAGGAAGATGCTAGAGACGAAGTGGTAGCACCATGGCGCCTTTTACGTATCGACACTTCTTTAAACCAAGGTTTTAAAACTACTTTGATCACTTTATTGCAACAAAATTTAGATGTTTTCGCGTGGGCAACAAGGGACATTACCGGGATTAACCCCTTAAAATATTGTCACAAGTTATGCCAAACTAGTGCGGCAAAATTGTCGATCTTTCTCCACTGAAAAACAGGAAGCAATAAATATTGAAATAACCAAGTTATTCGATCTTGGGCCCATTCGCAAGGCTAGATATCCGATGTGGATTGCAAACACTGTCTTGGTAAATAATAAAAGAGAAAAGTGGCACATGTGTTTCGATTTTATCGACTTGAACCAAGCTTGCCCCAAAGATGCATTTCCCTTACCTTGGATCGACCAATTAGTTGATTCTACCTCACGATGTGAATACATGTCATTTATTGACGCATACTACGGCTACAACCAAATACGTATGCATCGGGATAATGAGGAGCATACAACATTTCAAACAGAAAGAGGTGTATACTATTAACAGTCATGCATTTTGGATTAAAAAATGTCGGCTCAACCTACAAGTGCCTCATAAATTAAATTTTCAAAAACCAAATAGGACATGGTATGGAAGCTGACATCGACGATATGATAGTAAAAACCAAAACCCCAGAACAACACTTCAAAGTGTTAAAAAACATCTTTGCTACTTTACGTAAGTATAATCTGAAGTTGAACCCCTTAAAATGCTCATTTGGTGCCCGAACATGAAAGTTCTTAGGATATTTGGTCAGCAAAAGGGGAATCGAGGCCGACCCCATGCCGTTACAAGCTTTGATACAAATGGAGCCGCCCAAAAAATTAAAGAAGTACAATGCCCTACAATATGCCTGGCAGCTCACACGCTTCATTTCCAAACCCGCTGACCGAAGTCACCTTTGTTTCGAAATTCTTAGGAGAGCAAAAAAATCTGATAGGAAAGTAACTACGATACAACCTTCAATACCTCAAAACATACCTCACCTTGCCGGAAATTTTATCAGCCCCACTAGATCCATACCCCACCTCGCAAAGGGTACTGGTTCAAATATGGACTCCATAGGTTCTGCTGGCACATGAAATTCATTCCCATATTTCTTACAAGGATCACATTTTTCACCATTTCTTTAGCATATGCCATTATGGTTGGCCAGTAGTATCCTGCCAACAAGACTCTCCGGGTCAAAGCCCTATAGCCACAATGTGCAGAACCTTCCCCATTTCTTCAAGCTTTTTGAAGTACATTTTCAAAGGGAAAGACGTTCAGACAACAATGGAATGAGCTTAATAGTAGGGTCTCAATTTTCTTGCTGCAATTACTAAGGCCAACGCCAATTTTTCCAATTTCAAGTATCTTCTTTCAGTATCCAATAAACTCTTACTGATGTAATACACTGGACGAGGGTAATTGTCCACCTCCCTTACTAGCACAACACTTCTTGCATATTTTGACACAGCTAGATACACATAAATCTTTTCTCCCCGAACAGGTTTGAAAAGAGTTTTGGTGAGGATAACTGTTTCTTTATTTTAATAAAAGTATGGTCACACTGAGGGGACCAATTAAAGTCTTAAGCATTTCTCAACACTTGGAAGAATGGAGCGCATTTGTCTGATGACCTTAAGATAAACCTATCTAATGCAACCAATACTCCTGTGAGCCTTTGAACTTCTTTAAAATTTTGAGGATGGTCCATTGCTAGTAAGGCATTAAGCTGATCCAGATCATGTTGGGTTCCCTTTTTACTTATTATGTAGGCCAAGAATTTTCTAGATCGGACCCCAATGTTAAGGAACTAACAAGTTCTACCATAGTAAGCCTAAAGTTTTTTAGTCAAAAAAGAGATCACTTTATTTGTAGATAGGTTTTCCCTATTTATAATACGGAAACTAGTGGGTAGTTACATTTGTTTACGTTTTTAGCTCCACTATCCCACTAACATAATTATCCCTTTAATTGTGGAACAAATAACTAACATATTTACTATCCTTATAATTGTGGAATATATAAATAACACCGTTTGACTCATGGGTCAAAACGTGTGATTATATAACAAAAACACTGAGCATAATCTGTACGTTAATCCAAGCTGAACTACTCCTTTAAACGAAATCAGGTTAGTTATGGTTTACAGAGTTCGAGCTCATTAACTACGCGCTCAACTTATCTTATTTAGGTCATTTTCTTTCATCACGTTCCTCATCCAGTCGATAAACTCTTTCCCCAATGTCTTCGAGCTCATCATGATCTTGAGTTCAACAACGCTATATATGTCTTTGAGCTTAGTCCGTTGACGAGCTGTATGTATCTTTGAGCTCAGTCCGTTGATGAGCTGTATATGTCCTTGAACTCTGTCCACTGATAAGCTCAATATTCTTTTGAGTTCATCAACGGTGTATTTACCTTTGGTTTTGATCCACATTTGAGCTTGTCAATGACGTAAAACTCGTTCTTTTCTTTATTGCTTATCATAATCCAAACTCACAACGCTCTTTGCTCTTGCTCACTCATATTTGGGGGAATCCCCCCTTATGAGGTCCCATAGTTTATAGGTTTATTAAAACATTAATAAGCCGTAAATTAAACTATAATTAAATTCTTTACTTATATGCGTAGCAATTTGAAACGCCTTGTGTCTCTTTCTTCTTACATGTGTCGTCGATGCAAGTGACGGTTTCTGACATCGCCGTTTCTTAGAGATACCTTTTGGCGATTCAGTTTTGTTGGCACAAATTTTCAAATAATTAGTGACATCACAATTCACACGCGTTCGTGGAAAGCGTTTAATCACTTAACCACTTACTGCATCATTTTTTCAAAAAATCAAAAATTTTGAAATCTTCTGCTTCATTTTTACTGGAAAATTCTCTTCAATCTTCAACCATAGCGCATTCTATCATCTTTTTCGACACTACTCATGTAACATACTTTATATCAAATAACTAATTTATGTCGAATGCTGGAGAGAACCATAGACTTAGGGTTTCAAACTTTTATGAGTAGGCGATTCCCAAAATCAAATCTCTTGCCCTTACCATCATAATCATTCTGATTCATATCCTTACCTAATTGCAGTGTGTAGAAAAACCATGACACCTAAAAAGGCAGTGAAGAGTAAAACCGACAAAATTGTGGAGCCTTTATATGAAGACATCGACGATTTAGAAAACTATTTTTCTCAGATAGCCCCTAGATATACTAACCTAGATGATGCTGGAATCGTCGTTCTCAGGGAGAGATGTAATATCCTTGAGAATGTAACTATTAGGGCTCCCGGTATAAGCGAACACCCCTATTATACATAAGAAACAGAGACCTGCCTTTTTACTACTTTATTTGACTAGGGGATTAGATTACCACTCCCCGAGCTCATTCGTGATTACTTCTGTGTGCTTGGCATCTGCCTTACCCAAATGTCTGCAAATGGTTGGAGGTTACTGCTTAGCATAGTCCTCAACTCACACATGTTAAATACCAAAATATGCTTATCAGACCTACTTTCTAGTACTGATGTAACAAAATTGGTCAAAACCTCTTTCTTCTATACCCATTTTAAAGGGATTAAGAAGATTGTCGAACTTCCTACCTCTGATAGGAATTGGAAGAATTCTTTCGTTTTCGTGTCAGGTAATTGGGAACATAGCACCCATACCCTAAACCTTCAACTAGAAAGAAAATGGAAGAAGAACTGTAAGTACTAGTAAATTATGAGAGATACAAATTTGCACGAACTCTTTCATAAAGTTATGTCTTTTTTTCTTCAGGTGAATTTTCCAATCAGAGCTGGTGGAAGAAAGGGAGGCCACTGAACTACGTGAATCCTCTGATCAGAGTTAGCAGCTTAGCTTTTGAAGCATGACAAAGAGATCCTAAGCGAGTGTTCACATGATATAACTATTTGAAGTCAGGATTGTTGTCGATCCCTGAGCTCAGCATCACAAAAGAAGGAGAAGTAAGAATGGCTGACAATGCAAAAGCTACCACGGACTGCCTCAGGTCACTTTTAGAAAAGAAACTTTGTGAGAAAAAACAGTCCTGGCGTTTGGCTAGAAGTGCCTTAAGTAACCCGCAAAGTTGGTGACACTGGGGATTCATCCTCGGCTGCTGCTCTCTTAATTGACCAAGGAAATGATGCTGTAAAAAAACAAAGGGAAGACTATTGAGCAAAATGAAAAAGAAGCACCACAGGTGCCTGATGCTGCCCAACCCAACAAAGTTCAAGCAGATAGAGAGGATGAAGACGAGGAGACCATCTCTGGTGCTCTTGATACAAGGAGGAATAAAAAACAAAAGGTAATTGTAGATGCTGTCCCCCTAAGTACCAGGAAATTGTAGCTAAGAGATGAAGAGGATGATGGTACTGAAGCCACTTCCAACGAAGGAGCACATGCCCCTAATTTATCAACAACGAGAGTTGATGAAGGACAAAATCCTCCTACTGCTACTGAGATAGTTGACCTAGTGGATGCTGGAGAAGATAATGACAACAATGCTCAGAAAGAACCAACAACGCCCCCCACTCGCATAGAGCAAGCTCAGCAGCTAGTTCTGAACTCATCTGTGGATAAACAAGCACCATCAATGGAAACCACTAAAAAGAACAATCCTGGTGACAAAACAACTGAGTCCAACCAGCAGAGGGTGTCTGTAGGGGAGTGCTCAAAAGTGCAAGTTCCACGTCTTTCTTCTTATATGTTCGATCAGCTACGCAGGATCCCTAATCTGTCGTATTATGATAAAATATCAAACGCAGAGATCTTGCAGAGGCAAACCGAGCTATCAACTGAGGTAAGAATCACCAATATATGCATATGCTAAGTTGTAGATCTGAAAATTTACATCTATCTTCCCTGCTTGTGTACAGATGCACCATAACTCATTTATCCCGAGTTATCGATACATGTCTCCTGCTGATATAACTGCCATAGAGAAATGGAAGCATGAAGCCATGTTTTTTTGGCTCAGCTAAGCACATCACTGCTGAGGTCATCCGCTTGAGGCATGCTTATGCCTCAGCCAAGGCTGTCAAACATGAAGCCTTCAACGCAAAAGCCCAGTTGTAGAATGTAGTTGCCTCCTTGCAGGAGACTGTGAAATACAGCAATCAGAGGCTAGCAACTCTATCCGAAACCATAAACTAGTGCTGAGCCAGAACGAAAGCTTGTTAAAGAGGAACGAGGATCTGCAAGCACAAAATGCAAATTTGCTGGATCGGGCCAACAATCAGGCGAATTGGGTAAAGGAACAAGCAGATCGAATTACAGCTCTGACTGATGAGGTGAAAAAATTGAACAAGGAAGTTGAAGAGGAGCGTGCTCGACTTGAGCAAGAGCGACAACAATGTCAAAGAAAGATATAGGCGGCTGTTGAAGAAAGGGAAGCACAATTGTTTTCAGTTGCAACAGAAATGATCACCAAGGAGAACAAGAACGCTATTGCAGAACTGATTGCCTTGAATCCTGGACTGAACTTAGGATCTCTTGCCCACCTTGCAGAGTCTGTGGCCCCGAGCTCCAATATGGCCCCTGAGAAGAACACAGAAACTAACACTTCTGTGGATCCTTCCAAACAACTGCCACCCAGTAGTTTTAAGTAATATATGCTTGTCTTGTTGAACTAATTACGTTGTTTTCGCTATTAAACTTGTCGTACTATTCTCAATACTTGGATTATTTACTTTAAAATATATTTAAATTGATGCATGATTTACCTTAGCTATTGCTGTAAGTGTTTGTTGTCAATTATGGACTATGCGTGTGCTGAGATTTATAGAGATCCTTATAACCCCGAGCTCAGTAGGGCTCATTGTGTAGCTTAGACAAGTTGTGCCATATTAGCATTTTTGCGGCGAGGTCTCATGGACCCTATTGCGTAGTCTGTTCAGACTTGGTCTTTGACCAGTTCGCCAATATACCCAATACAAAGTATAGGCACAATATGGCCATTATGTAGCCCGTAGGAGTGGCCAATTAGCCCGTTTGTGTTTAGAGACACTTAGTCTGGACTTAGTATGGTCCATTGCATATCCAAAAATGGCATGGTCATTAACCCATTCGCTGGTTATAAAGATAAAACTTGCACAAACACACATTGGCAAAAGAAATAACTTATATTGAAAAGATTTAAAAAATTGTTCTTAGATGCCTCAGTAAAAAACCTCCCTGTGCCATTAGAGAGGAAAAAGAGCACATCTTTAAATCTTAAACATTTTGGCGATAAAAATTTAGGTGATTAACATTCCACGGATGCTTGAGTGCTCGACCTTTTTGATCTGCTAATCAGTACGCGCCATGGTGCCCTGTCGAAATGACTGAATATGGGCCTTCACAGTTTGGCCCTAACTTGCCACATGTTCCACTACAGGAGCCGTGAAACACCTTCTTTAAAACTAATCCCCCACCTTGAATGATTGTAGCTTCAAACGAGCATTAATACGTCCTCTCATAAGACTTCGATAATGCTATGCTCGGACTCTAGCCTGATCTTGTCTTTCATCTATCAGATCCAGGGATGTTGAACTAGCTATAAGATTTTCCTTCACATTGTAATGCTCAATCCTATGGCTCAGTATTATGACCTATGCTGGAATAAATGCCTCCACCCCATACACCAAAGAAAATGGTGTATCACCTATTGTGGAGCGAGGGGTTGCTCTGTACGCCCATAGGATCTTTGGTAACTTGTCCGGCCATTTTCCTTTAGCTCCCTCCAGCTTCTTCTTTAGCCTTTCTAATAGTGTTCTGTTACTCATCTCCACCTGTCCGTTTGCTTGAGGGTAATAAGGGGTGGAGAAATGCTGGAGAATCCCATATCGTTTGCAGAAGTTGGTAAGGATCAAATTTTGGAATTGAGGACCGTTATCTGTCATTATGATTCGTGGAATTCCATACCGGGTTAGAATTTGATTATGTATGAAATCACATACCTCCTGAGCACGTGTTCTGAACAAGGCTTTAGCCTCAACCCATTTCGAAAAATAATCCACTGCCACAATGAGGAACCATCGTTTGCCTGTGGCCATTGGAAAATGACCTACTAGATCTACTCCCCATTTATCGAACAGACTTGGAACAAGAATGTTATGCATGGGCTCCCTTGGTCTATGCTGCATGTTCGAATATTCTTGACATTTATGACATTGAAACACTAGATTCTCAGCATCACTCGCCAGCTCAGGCCAATAGTACCCATCGAGAAGAAAACGACGAATTAATGTTCGGTGTCCACAATGAGCCCCTACTTCACCTGAATGTAGATCTTCCAACACAAAACTAGCTTCACCTCGGTCAAGGCAACGAAGTAGAGGTCTGGTTGAGCTTTTCCTATACAAAATATTGTCGAGAACACAGTATTTGGCTGCTCTTATCTGCAATGCTCGAGCCTGACTTTTACTTGTAGAAAATGTTCCTTGGTTTAAGTATTGGAGGTATGGAGTCCGCCAATCGTCATCATTAGTGATTGAATTAACTGTTACAACTGCTAATATTAGCTCTGTCGCAGGGAGTTGTTGGAGCAAAATTGTTGGATGGTCTCCTAAAGCTGCAGCCTTAGCTAAAATGTCAGCTGCCGAATTATCTCTTCGTGAGATCTGTTCATAAGACACTTTAGTAAATTTAGAATCATACTCCTTAAGAATCACAAGATACTCCTTGATGCCGTCTTGTCTGACATCATAAAGACCTTGTGCTTGATTCACCACCAACTGAGAGTCAGATCTGATCTTGAAACTTTGAGCTCCACATAACAAAGCCAACTTCATGCCACAAATGGAAGCCTCATATTCTGCAGCATTATTTGTTACTGGAAAATTAAAGCGCACCGCTTGTTTGACCTCCTCTCCGCTTGGAGTTCTGATTATAATACCTGCACCTCATCCTGTTGTAGAAGATATGCCATCGACTTCAATAATCCATTGGTTGAGCTCAACCACTTGTCCATCTTTTATCTCATCATGTTCTTCCCTAGATGAGCTGAACTCTGCTAAGAAGTCTGCAACTGCTTGTCCTTTTATAGCTATGTGTGGTTCGAAGCGAACATCATACTCCCCGAGCTCAATGCTCCATTTCGTTAACCTGCTAGAAACATTGGGTTTTTGCAATACTGTTCGTATATGGTATGCTGTTCGTACCGTAATAATATGCCCTTGAAAGTACGACCTCATTCGTCGAGCTGCAACAACCAAGCTCAAAGGAAGCTTTTCGAGGTTTAAATATCTTGTCTCTACATCTATTAGTGTTTTGCTCGTGTAATATACTGGTTGCTGTTTTCCCTTTTGATCGCGCACGAGAACCGAACTAACAAAAAAAAGTGACACTACCAAATACATAAATAGTGGCTCCTCAGGTGTATGAGCAGACAAAATCTCAGGAGATGTAAGATAGTGCTTAAGATCTCCAAAATATTTGCCACACTCTTTTGTCCATGCAAACTTCTTAGCACCCCGTAATACTTCAAAAAATGGATGACTCTTGTATGAATCTCGTGAGATGAACCTTGATAGAGCTGCTAACCGTCCTGTAAGACACTGGACTTCTTTGACATTCTTTGGTGGTCCTATCTGTAGAATTGCGCTTAGTTTAACTTGATATGCCTCAATACCTTGTTGACTTACCACATAACCCATGAATTTTCCTTTAGCCACACCAACAGAATACTTTTCCGGGTTAAACTTAAGATTAAACTTGCGTAATAAATAAAAAACGACCAGTAAAGTATTAAGGTGCTGCACTCTTCATGTATTTTAATAATTATATCATAAATATACGTCTCCATATGCTGCCCCAAATGTTCTTGAAAAATGTGATTGAATAGCCTTTGATACGTTGATCCCGCATTCTTGAGCCCAAAGGGCATGACCGTCTAACAATATAGACCCCGCTCGGTTTAAAAAGATGTGTGCTCTTGATCAGACGGATACATGCAGATCTGATTATATCCTGAATACGCATCTATGAAAGAGAGGAATTTGCAACCTGAAGCCGAATCGACTAGCTGATCTATCCTTGGTAACGGGAAAGCATCTTTAGGACATGCTTGGTTCAAATCGGTAAAGTCCACACACATTCTCCACTGTCTGTTCTTCTTTTTGACTAAAACCGGATTGGCTATCCAGACCGGGTACCTTGATTTTCGGATATGACCCAATCGAGTGAGCTTGTTGACCTCGGCTAATATAGCAGCCTGCTTCTCAGCTAAAAATGCCCTACATCGTTTCTGTCGTACAGTTTTGGCACAAGGATTAATAGAAAATTCATGGTTTATAATTGTAGGACTTACTCCTGAAACATCAGTTGCTTCCCAAATAAAGACATCTAAATTTCTTGCTAATAAAGCAACGAAACGCATCTTTGAGTCTGGAGACAATTCGTTTCCCAGTCAAAGTATTCTATTGGCAGCTATGACTGTATCCACTGTTGTAGCATCTGTAGTAGCTGAATCCTCGTTTTCTCGTGGATCATCTAATGGATCTGGCGAGGTGAGATCCATTGTTGTTGGTGCAATGGCCCCCCAGCTATTTAATTTCTATTGGATAGGTTTGGAAGGATATGACGCGATTGCATAACAAGTTCGCGCAGTCCTTTGGCTGCCTCGAATTATTCCTGTCGAACTACCTACTAGATATTTAATGCATTACCGGTATGTGTACGACGTCGCTTCCATCCTATGAAGCCATGGTCGTCCAATAATTGCATGGTAAGGGCTCAGCGCGTCGGAAATAAAAAATTACGTTTTCAGTTTTTTTTTCTTAGCTCTATGACCAACTTTGACTACCAGCTCCACCTCCCCAAAACATTGAGAAGATTTTTCTTTGCATCCTACCAATGTCCGCTGAGTAGGTCGGTATGGTGACACATTTTGCATGCGATCAAAGCTGCCTTTGAAGATAACATTTTCCGAGCTTCCTCCATCGACCAGTACTTGGGTTACCATTACCCCTCCAATGTCCAAGTGAATAGTTAAAGCGTCCTCACGGGGTAAACTAACACCTCTGAGGTCATCATCATTAAAGGCGAGACTAGCAACTGGGTCTCTTTAGTTTCGATAAAAATTTCCATCTATTTCGTAAACGTCGAACTCATTTTTAGCTCGTTTGTTCTGTGTAGACCCTAGTCCTGTAGCCAAACTTCCCCCTGATATGGTCAGTAGCCACTGTTGCTTGTTTTCTTATGGCTCCTTTCCAGTGGCTAGTTTTTCGGTGTTCGAAGGGAGATCTTCCTCTCGTCGATCTGGTTGAGTTTGTTTGATATATTGAATCAGCTCACCGTTGTCTATCAAGCGCTGAATCTCTTCCTTTAAATGCCAGCATTCATCCGTCGAATGTCTATGGCCATGACGATATGTATAATAATACCGATTAGATCGCTTAAATCGAGGCACGCTCATTGTTCGTGAATTTTGGTACCTAATACGCCCCTTTGTGCGATCATAAATTATTGATATAGCCTCCATCAGTGGGGTAAAGCGCATGTTTGGTTGATCGAGCTGTTGAGGTCTTCAGCTGTAGTCCCTCCTTGGCTGCTCCTCAGTTTTTTTTTGTTTTGATCCACCATACTTTTATCAGGCATCATCAACCCTGATAAAAGTATCTGCTCTTGTGAGTCGATCCCCAATGTTTTCAATTGAGAACTTGATGAAATCCGCATATAGTTCCCCTCTTCTATCGGGCCCCCGTTTCAAAGAAGCCACCGTCATGTTTTTGGCTAGATCTGGAAAAACATTCATGATATGAAAAAATCGTCTAACATAACTTTTAAGAGACTCACCTTGACGCTGATAAAGATCCAAGATCAAATCCCGCTCGCGCTTAAGCTCCTTGTTACCCTCGAAGATTTCCCTGAATGCTTTCCAGAGTCCAGGAAAATCACAGATAGGTCCCTTTGGCAAGATGCTGAACCAATCTATGGCATTACCTTTAAGGGTCATGGATAGTGCTCGGCATAGCATCACATCATCAGGATTGAAAGCCATCATCATGTTCCCAAACTGTTCCAGATGCCTCTCTGGATCCCTTGTTCCATCATAAGCTTCCATCCTGAATGGGTCAAACTTCCTTGGGAGTTGAGCTTCCAGGATCTTCTAAAACAATGGTGATTCCTTCAATATGTAAGCCGACAACTTTGGGCGGATCTGATTGTAACGAAGGTCATCATCCTCCCGAGCTCGCTTGGTCGATGTCTGTTTAACCTTGTCATGTGGTTCTTTGCTACGATTCTTTCCCCGCTCTCGCCTTCACCTTCTTGTTTGTCGTCTCGCATAGAAGAGCGATCTGTCTTGTTAACTTTGCTCGCCTCCGGTCTTGACGGTTGGTGATTCTTGCTCGTGCCCTTAATCCTAGCAGGCAAAGCATGAATAACATTATTCATACCTGCCATCGTGGCATGCATAGCCTGCTCTCTCGCGTCTTGCTCAAATGCTATTTTCAGTTGTTCCTCCTGAAGGTTTTGGATTATTTGTTCCAGTTGGAGGACCATCGAGTCATTCGCCGGTATAGCTTCCAAGTTCTGCGAGCCCCTAATGCATTCTCTGGCTGATGGAGATGCGCTTCTTCCCTAGAATCAGCAGTTGGCTGAATTGAAGGTCCCTCTGTCATCACTGTTTCTTGGGGTATCAGAGGATTGACCTCTTGAGGAACCGTGGGGCCAAGATGTAGGGTGCCTCGAACTTTTGGTTGACTTACGGTTCTCCTCCGATACGTTTTTTGTTTTGCTAGTTTCCTGATTGTCTCTCTCGCTTCCTGACCTAGTGATTACCATGGTGATTGGTTAAAAAGTTCCCACAGACGACGCCAAATTTGTTAAGGAACTAACAAGTTCTACCACAATAAGCCTACAGTTTTTTAGTCAAGAAAGAGATCACTTTATTCGTAGATAGGTTTTCCCTATTTATAATACAAAAACTAGTGGGTAGTTACATTTGTTTACGCTTTTAGCGCCACTATCCCACTAGCATCATTATCCCTTTAATTGTGGAACAAATAACTAACATATTTACTATCCCTATAATTGTGGAATATAAAACTAACACCATTTGACTCATGGGTCAAAACTTGTGCTTACATAACAAAAACGCTGAGCATAATCTGTACGTTAATCCGAGCTGAACTACTCCTTTAAACGAAATCAGGTTAGTTCTGGTTTGTAGAGCTCGAGCTCATTGACTACGCACTCAGCTTATATTCTTTAGTTCATTTCCTTTCATCACGTTCCTCATCCAGTCGATCAAATCTTTCCCCAATGTCTTCGAGCTCATCCTGATCTTGAGTTCAGCAACGCTGTATATGTCATTGAGCTCAGTCCATTGAAGAGCTGCATATATCTTTGAGCTCATTCAGTTGACAAGTTGTATATGTCCTTGAGCTCTGTCCGTTGACAAGCTCAATATTCCTTTCAGTTCACCAACGGTGTATTTACCTTTGGTTTTGATCCACTTTTGAGCTTGTCAATGACGTAGAACTCTTTCTTTTCTTTATTGCTTATCATAATCCAAACTCACAGTGGTGTTTGCTCTTGCTCGCTCGTATTTGGGGGAATCCCCCATTATCACCCAAACACACACTTCTCAGGGTTCAACTTTAAATTCACAGCTTCTAAATTGGAAAATGTCTCTTGAAGGTCAGATGTATATGAATCTTCCTCCATGAATTTAACCATCATATCATCTATGTAGACTTCCATGTTTCTACCAATCTGATTAGCAAAAGCTTTATTCACCAGCCTATGATAAGTGGCCCCATCACTTTTCAACCCGAAGGGCATCACCTTGTAACAATGAAGACCTTTTTCTGTGATGAAAGTAGTGTGATCTTGATCCTTCAGATCTACTTGGGTCTGGTTGTACCCTGAGAAGGCATCCATGAAGGACAACAACTTGTTTCCAGATGTAAAAACCACTAACTAATCTATCCGAAGAACGAGATAAAGATCCTTAGGGCATGCCCTATTGAGGTCAGTGAAATCAATACACGTACGCCACTTGCCATTCTTTTTCTTGACTAACACAGGGTTGGCAGTCCACAAAGGGTACTGAGACTCTTTAATGTGACCCATCTTGGTTAACCGGTCAACTTCTTGAACAATCACATCTGTTTTTTCCTTAGAAAAAGCTTTTCTCTTTTGTAAAACTGGTGTAATATCAATATGGATTGATAACTTGTGTGAAATAACATCTGTTGGTACTTCGGTAACATCACTGTTGCACCATGCAAATACATGTTGATTATTCATTAAAAAAGACAACAATTAGTGCTTCAACTATGGTGCTAGCTTAGAACCAATCTTAACATTCTTGCCCTCTGCGAGGGAGTGAGTTTCAACATCTTCAATAGGTATTATAGCACTGAGAGCCTCCCTGAGATCATCGATCTTATTCTCCTCAGAAGAAGGTTATAGTGGCTGCTAATCCTTCTTAATTCTGACTACCCCTGAAGTTTTAGGGGTAAGAGTTGTTGCATAGCACTCCCTGGCTATTTTATGACTGCTCCGGATAACACCTACTTATCCTTGAACAACATATTTCAATCATTGGTGGACTGTAGAGGCCACAACATGCATTCTGGAGAGCCAAGACCTCCCAAAATTGCATTATACGATGTTGGACAATCCACCACAACAAACAGCACTCTTACCATCTTTTTAAAGAGCCCATTGCCCAATAATACTTCCTCTTCGAACTCCCCGATCACATCTGCAGAACTTTCTGTGAAGCCTATAAATGTTTTGTTCGAACGTTGAAAAATGCTGGATTTCTCATTTACTTATAGGAGCTTAAAAATAGGATGTTTGCCAAACTGCCAGTATCAATCAGAATTCGGCATATCTTGTTTCCCCCTATTGAAGCCCCTATGACCACTACATTCTCATAAGGTCATGCAATGTCTCTCACGTCATCCTCATCGAAAACTATGAATGGAGATGGGGATTGGCACTTATGGGAAGACATTACACCATCCAACTGGGTGGCCAAATTATGAACATGCCTCTTCCTTGATGAAGTGGAAGATGCAGTCACTATATCTTCCCCCAAAATGGTTAATGATTTAAAGAAGCTGATCAATTCAGAAACTATTTTAGTTTTCTCTGTTATTACTCCCACCTGATTCCGATCTGGGTCAGGATCCAGATACTCAGACTCCACATCAAATATTTCAGCAATCACCATTGCACCCTCTTGTGTAGATGTCCTAGGATTATCCGAAGGGCCCGTCCGAGGAGCATTATTTTGCGTATTATCTGGTCTGTTTCCACTTTGCTTTTTAATCTAACCTCCCAACTTGACCCTCTCATTAATTTTTTGGACCTCCTGTTTCAATGCTATGCAATCCTGAGTATCATGGCCTATATCATTGTGATATTGATAAAAACGATTCCTCCGGTTCTCTCTGGAGGACTGCAACGTTACCGACTTTCTAAAACGCACCTCATTTTTAGTCTTATCATAAATTGTAGCCACACTCTCCCCCAACTCAGCAAACCATTCAGGCTGAACCCATGCCCCTCTCTTACTTCTTGTTTGTTGGCTCTGAGTTTGGTTGGATTGATTTTGTCTCGACCGATTGGACCCTTGTCCGATCTCTTTTTGCCTATAACCGGATTGGTTAGTGGCTGGAGGAGTTGTTGTAGTGGTAGACCTCACTTAACGGTGTACCCTTGTTTTCTTTGTTTCTTCTATATTGATCTGTTTTCCAACCCGATTCAACAAACAACTCCAGGTCATAGCCTTCTTTCGAGTTATAGAATCGGCTAAATTCTCAGGATTTAAACCTTACCTAAGGAAAGCAAGTGCAACTTGCTCAAAGCAATCTGCCAGCCTATTCTTCGTATTCACAAAGCGACTTATGTACTCCTTCAGGCACTGATTTGGTTCTTGAACACAATGGATAATGATGTCCAAATTACCCTTCACTTCCTTATTTCCAACAAATTACCTCTGGAAGGCAACCCAGAACGTATCAAAATTTCTTATACACCCCTGAGGGAGACTGTTATACCATTTAAGGGCAGTGAAAGTTTGGGAGAAAACGCTACACAAAATCTTGTCATCGTCGTCAAAGTTCATCATGAAGTTCTTCAACTATTCCAGATGGTTGTCCGGATCTCGGCTCCCATCGTATTTCTCCATCTTGGAGCTATCAAACCTTATAGGAAGATGTCTGGAGAGTATTTTTGCGGACAAAGGCGATTTCCTCCAATTCTTGCTGCGATTGAAAATGATATCTTCATTAGGGGTTGCAAAAATACCCGGCTCGGACTGAAAGACAAAAGGATCAATCAACAACTGATCAACATGCTTGTGAGCTGACCCCTTACCTTGGTGCCTCTTGTGCCTGCCATGTTTGTCCCTCTTCCTTGAATGCTTTTTAGTTAACCTCATCTTCTTTTTAGATCTTCCTTCATCACTACTTGAAGATAGTGATTCTTCAAGTTCTACCTCATTTGATAAGCTGCTGGAGGACTCAGATGCAGAACTCTCAACAGGCTTGGATCGATGTGTCTTTATTTAGTAGAGACGAGTCTTCAAAGATTGCTCATTTCCTCCAAGATAGTCAGTGTGGTGAACGACTGACGCTCCATATTTCTTCCTAATTCATTTTTCTGCTTGTTTTATTGCTCTTAACGCCTTTATTTCAGCTCTCAACTGGTCTCACTCCTCGATGGTATCCTCCTTTTCTTCTCTTGCACTTTCCACCTCTGGGGGTGGAACATTCTTCTTATTCGGATCCATTCGAATTTATTTTGAATGTAAAATTCAAGCACCGTAGTGCTCCCACTGTGGTTGCCAATTCGGTGTGGTTTATTTATGCCCGAAGGTAATCTAGTCTAGTGTTTAAAAGGTGTTTTGGGTATTTTGTGGTGCTTTGTGTTTAGTATAGAGATTAGAGAGATAATTAAGCTGTGTACTAGTAATAAATTCTGATTACCATCATTAATGAAAGTGGTTGGGGTATTTATACTTAATTAATGACCCATGGGCTTATTGAGTCGAGTCGTGAAGTCGGGTCAAGTTTAAGGACCCATTAGTAATATGGTTTGAAGTGATTAGGAACTAGCTTAGTCAACAATTGATACATTTGTCCTGTTCGGAATTTCATTGAGGTGGTTTGGTCCAAATTGCCCTTCAGATTTAGTCAAGGAAAAATGACTCAAATATTCGAACTCATCATCTAGTACAAGAGCTTTGAAGAATTGGATTTGCGTAAATGATCCCTGTATTTCATAGAAAAGAACAGAGAAATGTAAAAGTCACTCAACTCTATTATAACCTATTTGAAGGCTTTCTAAAAAGGTAATAACTTCTAACTGAGAAAGAGCTTTGAAGGTTTTGAAATCGATTTTCATTTTACAACTTAGAGTCCATCGACCAAGCCAATCTACTGTTCGATTTCGCTCTCTGAAAATGTGATGAAGAATCATGTTAGGAGTTATTAAATTTCTTATACTTTTCAAAATAGATTCTTAATGATAAGGGTATTGGCCAGAAGAGATAACAGAAACTAAAATTTCAGAATCTGTTTCAATGTCAACTTCCCTTAATCCTTTAATCTTACAGATTTGGAGTCCATCATGGAGAGCTCGAGCTTCAACTTGGATGGAGGAGAGCTTTTCTTAATTTTACCGTAGCCATGTATGATTTTACCCTGGTTATCTCGAATAATAATTGCTCTGCATGACTCACCAGAAGCATGATAACATGCATCTGACTCACTGGGATCCAATCGATAACATCCTCCATATGCTCATTAATACTAAGATTCGATATAAGGTTAATGTTAGGATCAGTTAATAAAGGTCTGAGTTTATTCACATTCCAAGAATTATTTTGCCAATAAGATTTGACCATTGAGCCTTTAAACCAATTATTATTAAAATCAGAATTAAGATTGATAAGAGGAGGTTTGCTAAACCAGTTGACTAGCCAAAGCTCTACGTTGTCTTTACTCAGGATCCATTTGATGTTGCCTTCAGCAAATTCCTTAATGTATGCCAGCCTCTTCGAAGTTTGAGAACCTTTTTAGAGTAATTAAGCTGGAGATGATGATTATTCTTATAGTAGATGTTGTCAAGTAAGTTAGCCTAAAGAGAGTTGTTCTCTCTGAATCTTATCCACATCTTACAAGAATAGGATTTTTGAATATCATGTAGACTTTTCATGTTTAGGTCACCTTCTTCAAATGGTTTGTAGATATCTGACCAAGAATACCAATGTAGCAATTTTGATTCACAATTAGAGCCTAGAGGAATCTTTTGAGGAGTCGTTCTATCTAAGAAATGATAGACTTAGGCACCTAACAGCTCTATAGCCAATACATTGGGATAGACATTAATACAAAGTTGATTAAAGTTACTCTTCCAGACTTCGAATATACGATAAATTTTTTCCTTCCTAATCGAAGATCTTTTCTCTGATTATTTCCAAGAGAGGAAAGTAGCTAACAAATTTATTATGAGAGCTTAAAGCAATACCCAAGTAAGTTGTAGGTGGATAACTAGTATTGAAACTAGTTTGAATAACAAGGGATCTAATTCTGTCCTGAGGTAAGTTAGCTGATGTGATGATCTCTGTTTTATCCTTGTTTAGGGCTTGACCAGATATTTTTTGGTAGACCTGCAAGAATTTACCAAGTGTCTCCATAGAATAAGCTAAACCATTAGTAAATATCAATAGATAATCTGCGAAAGATAAACATGGGATAGTGATTTTGCTTCTACTAGATAATTTAAGAGATTTATCATATTAAAAAAAGTGCTTAGGCCCCTTAGAAGTATTTCTTCAGCTAAGATAAAGAGACTTGGGGACAAAGGGTCCCCTTGTCTAACTCATTTTTTAGCTTTAACAAAGCCAAAATCTTTTCCATTTATGATTATTGAAACAAAAACAGACTTAATAAGATTACTAACTAAGTTAATAACCTTATGATTGAAACCATCAGCCTGGAGAACTTTGATAATGAAGTTGTGTGAAAGGTTATAAAACTCTTTAGACATATCAACATTAATGACAATATTGCCCGCCTTTGTTTCCTTTCAAGATTATGAAAGTATGTTGTCATGGATTAATATGTCATTAACATAAGCTCCCTGCACCTCAGATATCATTTTAGGAAATAGTATAGACAATATGTTATTTAGTAACTTAGACATGATTCTATTCATCATAGTACAAAGACTAATAGGCCTATATTGGTTCCAGTAAGTAGGGTTGTCAACCTTGGGAATTAAACAAAGCCCAGTAGCCATAATACCCTTTGGAATATCATGACCATAGAGGAAAGATAATGCTGCTCTACAAAGATCATTTTCGATGATTTTCCCACAGGTTATAAAGAAACACATGTTAAAACCATCCATGCCAGCTATGCTTGTTGGTTTTAGATTCTGAATGATACTCCATACTTCCTGTTCAGTAGGGTTAGCTGGTAAAAGATTATTATCTACATCATTGATAACATTAGGAATGACTCTAGATTTGTCGTGATTCATTTAATTGATTTCTTGATCTAAATTAGAATAAGAGAGAAGAAAATTTATCTTTAAAATAGGATTCTACAGAAGAATTGATAGTTTCCTCATCTGTAATCCACTTGTTTCTGAGCTATATATTAGATATCTTTCCTTTTTTTTTTTCTCTTTTTCTTAACATAGTTGTGATAAAATCTAGTATTCATATCTCCATCTTGAATCCAGTTTGCATAACACTTATGTTTCCAATGTCCTTCTTCCATTGTAAGAGCTAAAAGGTGTTTTGCAGTAGTTTTAGAAAGAATGCTTTTATCTTCATTACTGTTAGAAATAAGGTATCTAGCTTCGCAAACCTTGACATTTTCTTCAATTTGTAAAACTTTATCAAAAATGTTTCCAAAGTAGCTATTGTTCTACTCTTTCAAGGATGATTTCAGTATTTTAATTTTGTTCCAAAAGACAAACATAGGAAAATCATCCATTAATTCATTCCAGTTAGCTTCCACAAAGCTTAGAAACTTATTGTCCATAGTCCATATATTAAGGAATTTGAAGCTTCTGTTTTTCTTTACTCTGTCTTTGATAATTAAGATGCATAATGGAGTGTGGTTAGAGCAAAACAATGTCATGTGGATAACTTTGGTGTCAGCAAAATAATTAGACCAGTCTTGATTGAATAATATAAGATCAAGGCGCTTCCACTTGGTTTTATTAGTCCATGTATATTTTGTATCTGCAAAACCTGCATCTTCCAAAAAGCAATCTTTAATCATATCATTAAAATCTTTAGTACTTTGATTATAGTAAGTTAAGCATCCAGTCTTCTGAAAAAGAGAGCTTATAGTGTTAAAGTCACCCAAAAGAAACCATTCTTTTGTTAATGCAGCAATGTGACGAAGAGTATTCCATAGTTCGGTTTTTTTTTCTCCTCTGACATTTTGCACACACACAAGTAACATAGAAAAAATTATACAAGTTAGGATGCTTGATGTCAATGTGAATACATTGAACATTATCCATCAGAATATTAATCACTAAGTCATCATTCCATATCATTCATATCTTATTAGATATGTTAGTAAAATGACTAGAAAATCTAAGGAAGAAACAACTGTCTCCACTGATTATTATTTACCATAAGCTCATGGATGAATAAGAGCTTTATATTTTATTTTCTGATTATGGATTTTACTTTTCTCAAATAATATTTATTACCAACACCACAAATTATCCAGCTAAGAGATTCTATAAAAAAGGACTCTTGAAGGTTGATCTTTTGGTCTCTGCCAACTACAAAGACTTGATGACTAATGGTTTCGATCACTTGGTGATTCTGGCTTGTTTCAGTTTTTTATCTAAGAATGGGAGTGGATGGTAGGCTTCCCATATTGGCTTTGTTGGGAGTTTGATAACCAGATGATAGAGAATCAGAATTGACAGTGGGGGAAATATTATTGTCAAAGTCCAGAGATTTTATTGCCTCAATGACTTCATTTTAACATGTATCTTCTCTTTCATCTATACTGTTACTCTGAGTTTCAGTATCTTTATCAACTATGTGGCAATATGTATCCTTAGGTAGTATTTTCCCATCATCTTTGTTTTCAGGTCATCGTTTCCCAGGATATTCATTCTCAGGTAAGTTTTTCCTAGCATTTTCACGTGTAACTTCTCTTTTATCTTTACATTAAGCATTGTTGACAGCAGATCTCTCATAGTTACGAGGGTAAATTATGATATATTTTAGCTTGTTTGGTTGATCTTTCCTTTCTTCCTTTTGAACTGGTGGGTTGTACTCTTGTGTTGAGCAGATATCATTCACTGGTTTCTGATCTTTGATGTTGTTTTTTCCATCTATTTCTTGATAGATTTTCTTGTGGGCTTCCATGTCATGTTCCACATAAAAGCAATGATTGCAATATTTAGGCATATCTTTGTAGCTGATGTGACTCCGGGCTCCTTCATTAGTCCCAAATCCTGCCCAGACATGGTGGTGTATTGTTTTGGATATGTCAAGCTTTATCCAAGCGTAGCACGCGTTGTATAATTCTCGGTTCTTGGGTGGAATCCAGATTTTGATTGGTGCACCAACATAAGAGGCTATTGAATGTATGAAATATTCACTATATGAATGCTATGGTAAGTTTTCCATCCTTATCCAGATTGGAATAATGGGATATTTATATTTTGGGTTAAAGGTTGGCAACCATTTTATAATTCTCATTGAATTGTCTCCCACAGTCCAAACTCCTCTTGACCAAATTTTGCAAAGGTTATATTTTAGTGAGAATTCAAGAAAGAGATGCCTTAAATCCCAATTAGAGTATGAGAAATCACCATCACATTTTCTTGCCTCAGAGAATAGATTTAAGACTTGTTTATTAGGTAAACCTTTAGAGAAATTTCCTATCAGTGTGCGTGTAGATGGTGATTGAAAGATATCTTTTACATTTTCATCAAACTGTAACGATATATGGTCTTTCTTCTGTTGAATGCAGATTGGCTTAATTGTTGGGAACAACTTAGGGTGAATGACAGTGTCTGCATAAAATCTTAGTTGATGTGTGAAGGTTGCTTGAGGAACTTTTCCTTTGGATCTTTCATGAATGTTTTGGTGAAGGGATGATTGGAGAGAAGAAACATCTTCATGAGCTTGGTTTCCTTGAAGATTTTCGGATAAATTCTTCATTTTGTTAACATAAAAATTGACAAGCAACCAATACTACTCTAATGCGAGATAAAGATGATAGAATTGAGGCTGCTTGAAGATTAAGAAACACTTTCTTAGAGCATAAAGCCTCCAATTTTGAAAAATCAAATCTTATTTATCAGATTTAATATTTTAGTTAAACCAAGTAAAAAGTTTTTTTTTCATTTTTTTGTTATGCGTTGAAATATTAATTTTTGAAATTAACATGAAATCCAAATTTGTGAATGATTCGAAAGAATTGATAGCATAAATAAAAGACGATATCACGATATCTAATATATGGGTCATATATGAATGGATTTCAACCAAATCTAGAAGTGTAGTAGAAAAAAATGATATATTAAATGGATAACAGAGAATTCAAATTAAAGATTATATTTATGGAAGAATTATACAACAATATCTATTGGATTCAACGAATCCATATGAGATATCTTAAAAAAATTATAAACTTTTGTATTGAGATGTCCAAAGGGTTATTCAATTAACTTTAGTCAAGTAAATTACACATAGTGTTTGTGAAAAAAAGGCCACTGTTGGTCTGATGGTGGCCTCAACGAGTATGTATGAAAATCTGTTGGTGAATGACAAGATACGTTTGAAGAATAAGTTTTTTAGATTTAACATAGGCTAAATATCACCATTAGTCCTCCATGTTTTGCGTTTGTATCAAACTAGTCCTATATGTTCACTTTTGGTTTCCACTAATCTCATGTCTAATTTTTTTGCATTATTATTCCCGCCGCATGTGAGTATTGAGAAGCTGACATGTCAGTCCACACATCAATATTTTGTCTCACTATTGGTCATCTGAAAATATGAAGAATGTGGTTCTGAAATTAGGGATTTATGAGGAAGACTATGTATTTCTCAAATTAGGTTTTTAGATTTTTAGAGACCAATAGTGAGACGAAAGTTGATATTTGGGCTATTACATGTCATATTCTCAGTACTCACACGTGCAGGGGACTAATAATGCAAATTTCTAAAACATAGGGGACCAGTATGAGACAGAAGTGAACACAGATGACTAGTTTGATATATTCTTTCGTTACCAAACACTTGAATAAGTTTAGTGAAATTATGAATACTCTATCATTTGTAAAGATCGAATTTGATGATGAAATTCGCTCCCTAAGTATTTGGCTTCACTACTCAATAGTTGAGAAATTGTGAAATTTTCGTAATAAATTCTACCAAAAAAAGAAGCTAAAGTATAAAGACACGTGTAATTAGATTATGGGTAAAGAGTTTAAAGGAACGATCATGATGAGTATTCAAATAATGACGCTACTTTAGATATCAGGTCAAGAGGCAAATCATCTAAACAAACTAGAACAAAGAAAGATCTCAATCAAGAAGAATGCAATATATTAGCCAATATAAAGGTCTATGGAGTCTAGATGTATGCTAGAGTTGCGACCAGATGGAACACATATAAAGGTGGTGCAAAGCCTAAGAAGAACGATGATGAAAATGTAAATATTGTTAGGGAAATCGTCTAAGATAACTTACTATTTACTGTTGAATGTCCCATGGACGATAGGCTCTCGACTCAAGAGCTTATTGACATACCACTTCAAGCTAAGATTTTTTTGTTAACTCTACTGCATGAAACTTTGAGATTCTCTATTTAGCTGATAATAGACATATGTTCTATAGTTAAAAATAAATCTGCTTTCTATTATGTAGCTTGCTTACAAATGACATAATGTTTATATTCGTGGTGGTAAAAGAAAGGGGACTATATGACGTATGTTAGTGTCTCATGGTTATAAAAAAAGTGCTATTTATATATATATAAGTTCAAGAGACTTATTTTTTGTTAGCGTGACAACAATAGGTACATGTGAGGTAGATGCAGTTGTAGTTATTGACTCTAATGATACTTTATGGTACCAACGACTTAAATATATAAAAGAGAATGCTATGAAGGTATTTCATGGCAACGAGAAACTACTAAAATTGAAGAACACTAATGTTAGCACGTCTGCGAGCTGTATTTTTTTAGAAACAAAAGAAGGTTAACTTTGTCAAATACGGTAGAGTTGGTGGTTCATCATACTAGATCACATTTATTGATGACTCACCGAGCAAGATATGAGCACATTCGAGTTGTATGAAGCATACACCTAACCTTTTTTCAGTAAGGTACAATTTATTCTCTCATGAAGTCCATTATATTGGGAAGTCTCACTCACGGTTTGGTACTTTCCTGATCCGATTCTCCATCCAAATATTCTAGTTCCTAAAATTATCAAATGCTTCATCTTTTATCTTCATAATTATAACTCATAATTTTCTAGAAAATTCATCTATCATCTCTATGAACTACCTTGCACTTCGTATAGTAGGTTCCCGTGTCTTAGACTTTAGAAATTACCCTTCATAACCGTCTCTCATTCAAGATCTTTTGAGTTTGAATCATTTTTTATGTCGACCATCGTAAAAGACTCTTTTTCATGGATCATAATGGCCACAAAGTGCCCATTAACCTATGTAAAAAAGCTTAGGAAGAGGATTGCGTAATCTTCGTCATCCACCTTTACCCAAACTGCATTCAAGTTAATAATGATTTTATTGAAATCATCTAGGTGCTTTTAGATCTCATTGCTACCATCCAACTACAACGTGTAAAGCTGTTACTTGATAGATAATATGTTCTCAAAATATTTGTTCATGTAAATCACCTTCAACCAATTTCTTCAGCACGATATTCTCTTTGGATACCTCACACAACACTTCATCTCCCAAACTTAGTAGTACCACGACATCAACCCCCGTAGATTTTTCATCAATGACAGTAGCCATCTCTTTTGTAATATATAAGCTTTAAAATTAATTATCCATATCTTAAAATCATTCTCTTCGTTGAAGCTTTATAGGTTAAGCTTCATAGAACTAATATTTCGTGTCTTTTCAGTTTCAAGGTGAGATCTTTCTCTCTAACCTTCAAATCACCAATTAATCTACGTATTTTGTTTATTACCCCGCGCTTACAACCCCGTTTATTAAAGAAATTTTGTATCTAAGAAGAAATTTCAACCCATTTGAAGGCAACAATTGAAGAAAAACGTAAAGAAAATCAAGAACACAAAACAAAATTTTATATGATTCAGATTGTGCATTTTACATCCATTATCAAATGATACTATGTTTTATTATGCAGGAGGTTACGATGAAGACTTTATCATACACAAAAAACTCAATCATTATATGTTTTATAAATCTCTCACAAATTACAAAATAATATGAATCCATAGTTTTCTCTCAATATTTATCTCTATCATCTCACTTCTCTCTTTAAGAATCAGACACTCTTCTCTAGATGATACACAAAATTGCCGCTCTTTTACAACTGAAACCCGTATCTTGCTTTTTATATTTTTAGATTCAAGATAAATATTAAAAACATTAAATCTCATAAATAAAGAATCTAGTTCAATTATTAACAAAACATAGTACTTCAGTCAAAATAGAAAACCCAACAAAATAGAAAACCCACTAAAATAGGAAACTCGGTAAAATTAAAAACCTAGTAAAATAGGAAAATCATTTTGTTCACGAATTAATTTGACTAAATAATAGAATAAGCTATTATATTTTGAAAATTAGAATTCAGCTCACGACAATACCACCCAAAGTATACACATTAAATAATACTATTTTTACAATCAATATCTCCAACCAAGTCAACATCAACATAACCCCACTACTTTATACTATAATATGTGAAGCAAATTGATGTATATGCAATACCTTTTAAATACCGAAGTAGCCATTTGACTTCCTCCAAATATTGATTTATTGGATTATTCAAGTACTTTTTCATAAATTAAATTGTATGTATAATATATGTTTGATGAAAACCATGGAATAAATAAGGCTCCTAGTCATCGTTGCATGAGGAATATTTTCCATATAAGTTTCTCTCATGTTTTATTGTATTATATGACTTGTCTTTGGTTAGTTTAAAGTGGCTACCTAAAGGAGGCTACCTAGTTTGAAACTTTCCATGCTAAACTTCTTTAAAATATTGTTCACATATTCAATTATGGTACCATGATTGATATATCTCGTGATCTTATACAATAAATTTATTTGTAGCTCTTAAATCCTTTATTGCAAATTCGTTTGATTCTTTATTCTTCTAGATAATTTATTTTTTTTACTGTTAGACCATGCAATAAGCATATCATCCATATATAGAAATAGAATAATAAAGTTATTTCAGACCTTTTTATGTGGCAACAATGATCTGATTTTCATTTAACCGGTAGTACCCATAAAACTTTCAAACTTCATATAATACTATCTTAGAGCTTGTGTCAAACCATACAAGTTTATTTTTTCATCTTGCAAACCAAATTCTCTTTTCTATTTGTTTTAAAATCTCGTGGTTTCCCTATATAAATGTCCATTTCTTACATTTTACTGCTCAAAATATAAGCTATGTGAAGCCACAAATATCAAAACCAATACGAATGTATTTAGTTTCACAACTGGAGTGAATATAACATTTTAACCTTTTTAAAGCCTTTACAACAAGCTTATCTCTGTAACATGTACTCTCATCATATTTTTATTTAGTTTGTACACTAATTTGTTATGTAAAGACTTATTTGTTTCTGGTAGCTCCATTAGTTGTCAAATATGATTTTTTTTTACCAAATAGTTCATCTTATTTTTCATTTCTAACTCCCGTTTTCTTGAATTCTCAACTTGCAAATATCTAACACATTTTCAAGCTCACCCTAGTCTAAAAATAGGATATGATGAATTGATGGTAAATAAAAGTTCATTGCTTTGGGTACCTTATAGATCCTATTAAGATCGAGAATCAGAGTATTTGGATTTGGATAAACTTGACTATTCTACTCTATCTCAAACATATTAACATTGAGTTATTTATAACCTTTTCATGCACATTGATTATATAAATCTCATCTAAATCAACATGATCATAATCTTTTAATTTTGATGTCTATTTTCCTTCAGCTATATTTGATTTATTATTGTATATAACCCTCTCAATAAAGATGATATTCATGTTTCTTATAACTTTTTGATTTTTTACATCACGAAATCTATAACAAAAAACATCATCTTTATAGCTAATAAAGATTTTTTTTATTTGTGATCAATTGTTTATGGTATAAGAATGAACATGTACATATGACAAACTACTAAATATTTAAAAAGAAGAAGATTTACATCTTTACCACTCCATACCTCCTCTGGAAATTTGAAAGATAACAAAATCGATGATCCTCTATTAATCACATAAATTGGAGTATTGTTTGCATTAACCCAAAAAATGGAAAACAACATGTAATCTCATGCTTCTAACATGTCCATAGGTTTTGGTTAATATGCTAAGTTATTTTTGTGGAATCTTTAGAATAGTCATTTTCATTTTAATTCCATTTTTGTATTATACTCTTTAAATCCACCATCAAGATACTCACCCCAATTATCTAATGTTAGGCATTTCAGTTTCAAAATGATCTTATTAAATACATTAAATACATTACTTTTATTTTCCATAAATAAATTGTGACTACGACTGCGTATATCATCAACACGAGTCCAACTACGGCGATGCAATTTTTTTTCCACAAAAGGCTTGGACTAGAAAAAGACTTCGATTAGAATATTTGAGAGTATTTGGATGTGCTGCCTATGCACATGTGAACCAAGACAAGCTTCGACTGAGAGCACTAAAACGTCTGTCCTCGGTTATCCCGAATGAGTAAAAAAATATAGATTATGGTGCCTTGAACCTAGACGCCAAAAGGTTAAGATAAGAAGAGATATAGTTTAATGAGGAGGACAAACCAATAAAAATGACTGTAGAGACACAACCTAGTACAACCGAGAAGAGATGTGAATATGATGATGTGTATGATCTAGAGAATGAAGCTAATGATGCTTCTGTTGAAGATGAGACATGGTCTAGCTTCAGCTCATGCAGAAGAAGTCCAACCAAATCATGAGGCTAAAGATGGCTGAAGGTCTGAGGTTCCATGGCCTTCAGATGATCAGACTGAAGAGCAACATGATCTTGAATGTTATTAATTGGAGAGAGATATAACAAAAAAGACAAAGCACACCAATGCAAATGTATGGTTTTGTTGATGTTACTAGTTTTTCTTAGTCTATTGGAATACATGGAAATTTTCTTGAACCCAAAATCTATATCAAAAGAAGTGATAAAGAATATTGGCTTACGACTATGAAGAAAGAACTAAGATCTCTCAAGAAGATAAACATGTGGATTCTCCTAAAGCAACCAAAATGTCAGAAGCTTGTTGAGAATAAATGGATATTCAAGAGGTATCCATTTATTACTGGTGTTAAGTTACTTATATACAAGGCTAAGGTGGTGGGTAAGGGCTTTACACAAAAGAAGGGTGTTAGTTTTAAACTTATTTTTTGTGCCAGTTGTAAAACAAACGTCAATCAGGGTTCTACTGTCAATTATTTATAGATGTGATCTATAGTTAGATAAAATAGATATTACCAATGTCTTATTACATGGTAAATTATAAGATAAGGTTTACATGGTTCAACTGAGAGGGTTTGAAGAAGGAACATAATTTTATGTGTTTTATCAAAGAGACCACTCTATGGACTGAAACAGTCGTTAACGTAATGAAATATAAGATTTGATTCTTTTATGAGATCCATCAAGTATGTCCATAACTGTTATGAAAATTGTGTCTATTGGAATGAGGAAACGCACACATAGAGAAAAGTCTTATTGCTATGATATGTAGATGATATCCTAATAGTTGGAAAAGATAAGAAGATTATTCGAAGAGTGAATGCTCAACTAAAATGGGAGTTTGAGATGAATGATGTGTGAAAGGCTAGGAGGATACTTGCTATTGATATCAAGAGGAACACACCGAACATATATTTATTCTTATCTCAAAAAGAATATATATACAAAATCTCTTAAAGAATGTCTAAAGCCACAGAGGTTGGAACTCTCATTGGTTCCCAATTCAAATTTAATGCCACTCAAACACCAAAAAACATTACAGATAAGAAGTATACGATAACGGTGTGTTACATAAATATTATTGGTAGTCTTATGTATGATACGATTTGCACAAGACCTGATCTTGCCTATGTTATAAACGTTTTAAGCAGATTCATGCCTAATATGGGAAAAATGTATTGATATGCACTCAAGTGGCTCATGGGATACTTGATTGGTTTGGTTATTCTAGGGTTGTGTTATAATCAGAATGATACGACTGATATAGTACTCAGAGGGTATGTGGATTCTAATTATACAGGTTGCCTTGACACAAAGAAGTCTACTTTGTGTTCTGTTTACTATGCTTGGAGGATTGGTTAGCTAGAAGTCTTGTATACAAAAATTCATCTCGCTGTCATTTATATAAGAAAAATATACGGTTACTACAAAATCCATGAAGGAAGCTATTTGATTGAAGGGATTCTTATAAAAGTTCCACTTCACGTTGTGATAATACTAGTTCTCTTCATTTAATGAAAAATCCAAATTTCCATGAGCGAACTAAACATGTATATATCAAGTTTCACTTCATCCAAGACGTGGTAAAGAGAGATGAATTATGGATAGTTAAGATTACGAATGAGGAAAATATTTTGGATGCTTTGGCCAAAGTTTCCAATTTCAAATACAACCTCTTCTCGAATGTAACCTATTTTAAAAGTTCTAGCTCACAATATTATTCTTCAATTAGTATCATAGAAGGATAGTAAGGAAAAATAAAACTAAATTGAAGAACGTAATGATAAGTACAATATTGCGTGGATAAATACCACTACAAATACATTAAATAAGAAAAATCCAATGCCATAGTGTATGAAATGTCAAGAAAAAACCATAACAGAGCAGACCATGCTGACATAAAACATTAAAAAAGATGAGAAAAAAATCATATTGCATACCAAAAAAATCGAAAACAAGTTAATACGTATTTTCTCAATCCATGCTTAAGTGATAAATACCATTGGAAAAACTCTATTATTTTTTCTTTAAATATCTCTAGCATCACATCGAACAACTCTATTATATTATTATAATGTTTGATCAAACGATAAGTTGTTTCTTGAAGATCTTTCCATGGTCTTCTCAGAATAACACTTCAACTTGGTTTTACAACTTTTCTGTAAGTTTGATATAAGCTTCGATGAATAATGAAATCATTTATGAAGTAAATTTATAAAATAAATCAAGAAATAATAAGATTTCATTATGAATATGTACAAAAAAATAAAAGTCTAAAACATTAATTCCATCCATTTATGAAAAAGATGAATAATTTGGATCGGTGTTAGCAAGATATTATAATTGTCACGTTTAAACGAGGTCTTCCGAATGATAGTCATTTGCTAAAAAATCTAGTTAAAATATTGAGATATATTATATGGAAGAAAAACCCATTAAGGTTAATGAGATAAAGAAAAATTAGAATAACACTGCTAAATATTATAGATAATCGTAGATAAATGTAAGACTATAAAAAAAAATTAAAGCCTAAAATAAAAGTTGGATAACCGATATATAGTGACTTCCGATCCAAAGAAATCGTCTGTTTATTACTATCACAATGATATATATATATATATATACTATTTTCATAAGTCAAAAGATATACAACGATATACAACGATATAATAGTCAACTTTCAAAAGTCAAAAGATATGTAATCCTCGTATAACAAATAATAAATAATATACTTATACGCTCATCATAATATCCATATACATCATACCACGAAAGGAAATAAATTATACACTAGATGAATAAACTCACTAATAATGAAATATAGGTTAGATCATAAGAGAGAAAAGACGAGATGGTGAATAAGATAATAGCAAAGGGAAATACAATATTTTTTTTATATGCACTATTTTAAAACGCATTATTGAATGATGCATCCATAAAAAGAGATACATGATATATATATAGATTCATCTTGCCAACAAGTCTTCTAAGCATTTGAAATGATCCCCAGCTCTTATTAGTTTTGAAAGTGATGACTTGAGGAGTATCATTGTTGCACACGAAGATGTATTTATAATTGTCATTAATTTTGACGAGATATAAGTGCGAAGGATAATGATGACACTGAGAGTTCTGAGAATATTTCGTACCAAAGTGGATATAGAAAAATAATTAGTATTTTTCTCAATATAAAGATAAAAAAATATTTGTAGGTATGAGAGAACAAATATCAACTATTTTAGAAAAATTGATATTTTTGTAGTGGTTAGTATTTTTCATAAAATGTGAATGATAATATAATCACACTACTAATATATACATTATGTCATCAATGAACGAGTATGGACTGTAAAAAACAGTCAATGACATACAAAGAAATTTTATATTAATACCTTACATTTATCAAATGTATTGTAACGATTATAAAAAAAATCTCATATGAAAAGGGTGAAGATGCGAGCAAACTTAAAACTAAGGAATGCGAGGAAAAATCAATAACCTTCCAAAATTACCATATTTGGTTAAGAGTGTAGATGATATAAAATAAATATAAATAGATGTTAGAAAAAGACACTATGGAGGTCATTAAATCAAACAGTAAATAAATTGATGATTTTTATTTATAACACGTAAGAGATGTTAACTATGTTATAAAGATTAGCGAATCAAACATTTTTCCTTCATTAATGATGGAAAAGAAACATTGCATAGTCAAGTATAAATATAGATTATTCTCTCCAAAACAACGTCAGAGTGATCAATAAAGAAGTTGAACACCTATTTCAAATGGATCATATACACGATAATATTTCAAATGGATCATATGCACGATAATGTTTTTTAAAGTAGATATACTTGTTAGTAAAATAAAAAAACTACCAATGAAAAAGTTGTGTAGATTTTAGTGACCTCATGAGCCTAAACAATAAGTGTCAGAAAGTATTTTTTTTAGAAATTGTATGCATTTATATATCTCAAGTCAAACATAAAGAGATAAGAAATGTATGATTAAAATTTTGTATGATGTTGTTATATAACTTTATTTACATTATTCTTATTTTTAAATTGTTTAAAGAAATAAAGATAGCATTTTGTTTACCAAAACAACATTGATAACAATCAACATGATGAACTAATATTTGATTCAATTGATTAACTTTGATCATAGTAATTTCGTAATGTAGCAAGAAATTTTGAATTTATTTCTCAAAACACTCATGATCATCTATATAAATGATCAGAGACTTGGCTAAATTTCCCAAGACAACTCCATAGACTACCGAGAAATGAAAATAGAAAAACTCAAATAATGACCTGATATGTTAATGAAAATAAAGCGTTGGGCTTTTAGAGGCCAATAAGGTTTATGGTCCTTATTTTGATAGAATTATTCATGAACAATGATGTGTGGATACTGGTTAGAAATTTCTTAGCTTATTAGCCTTTTTTGTTTTTCATGTATTGTTTGGTGATTTTTTATTTGGAGATCACCACTTATAATCTTTTTTTACTAACATATGTTGTATTGGAGGTCGTCTGGCTTATAGTATTTTGTTATTAATAACCCCATATGTTGTATAACTATATATGTTCCCCCAATCCTTGAATCAAATTCAAAGTATTTTTTCAAGGACTAATAAATGAAGAAGACAGAGTAAAGTTGATATTTTTAGTCTATTTTAGATACTTATTTTTTTCGATTGGGAAATTATTAAACCAGTCGTTTGAAAATAGTCATTTTTAAAGGCTTATTGTACGGTATTTTTTAGTCGTAGTTTATAGTCTTAAATTTAATCCATGGAAGTACGTATGCAAAAATAATCTAACATCCTTAACCATATGTAAAAAATTATGTAACTTTTTAAATGTATCCAACATGATAGAAGCTCTTAAGATTTATACATGTCAATTAATATATGTTATGATAATTGAATTATGTTATAAGAAATACCTAATGTATTAAGTGTTATAGATGTATTCACATAGTGAAATAACCATTAACGAAGTCCCAATTCGAAATATAAATTAACGAAGTCATACTTGATATCGATATATACATTGACGAAGTCATATTTGATATTGACATTGTTGATTTTTTACTGATAAGGTCGCCCTCATCGGATTTGATACTATCGATCAAATTAAGAGTAGATGGTAATAAGACGAGGCCCAAATAAGGCCAAACCAAGGGGGTCTTCATGTTATACCGAGATAACCCGCAAGTAGTATATTGAAGTCGCACACAATGACCAAACTGGGGCTAAATCAAGAGATCCTCATACCATATGTCGACGACTCACGAAGCATCATCTGCATGTCAAATATGATAGTCGAGCAGAGACCGGATTATGAGTCATCGACATCAACTCATAAATAATGACCAAGTAGAGCCGAGCATAAGCCTTAACAAAAACCTAGGCGCAAGTGGGCCGACGTCCCTTACTTGAGGTCTTAAACGAGTAGAGACCATTTAGAGAAATCGATGTAGTCATACCGAGGTCTACAAAGAATAGCCGTCAGTTGCTGATGCTAGCAAGACGCAAACTTGATCAACGCATAATAAAGGACATAAAAGAGATTCAATAGTCATTAAAGATAACTAATGACCGAAAAATAAGCATAACTGGTCACGACTTAAGTAATGGCTATAAATATAGGTCCACGATTACATTTAATGTAATTATGTATTTAGTGGCAGAGAGAAACTACACTATGAAGTGTGTAAATAGGATCCCAAACGTGTAAATTACCATAATTTCTTCACAGATTAATAAAATTACTATCTGCCAAAATTATTTGTGAGATTTTCCTCTAACATTGATGAAGTAATTATTCTTAATATAATGACGAGATATTTTTTTAAAAGTATTTATTTAAAAAACAAATAACTATATTTTTGGTGAAATACTTGCTTGTTTAAAACATTTGTTGATGATTACTAAATAAAAGAAATTCTTATCAAACTTATTACTCATATGGCGACCAATGTTACTTTTGAATTTGTTATGGCTTAGAACCCTGAATTTTGTTGAGAATGCATATTTATAAGAAAATGCTCTCGTTTTGTTTTGACATAATTGGCAAATATCAAGGATTACTTAGAAGGTTTCAATGTTGAAAAATTGCACAAGGTTTAGAATTTTTTCAACAGGCTCGCACTTTCAGATTAACCATTCATATTTTATTTAAAAAAGTCATCAAAGTGAATCAAACTATAAAAAGGCCATAAATATTCTCCATCCAACTTCTATAAATAATCCTACATACCATTAACTCTTTTTGATGATGAAGTAAGATTTATGATGAAAATCTTTCTAATTTGATGAGGTAGTTATTCTGGATGGAGCTATTTTTGTCTTGATGAGATATTTATTAATGATGAAGCTCTTTTCAAGTTTTGTTTGACTTTCTTGATACCACTTTCTTGTTTTTAACTTTTAATGGGCCCAACAAAGTATTTTCGCCTTCACATAATAGCGATGTTGATTATTACTTAAAATTATTTTCGAAATATTAGTCGCATTCGAATTCTAGCCAATCAAGACCTCTAAATTTTTACAACAAATTGTATTAGAAAACCTTTGAGAGAACATAATTATTCTAAGCCAACTTAATTGTAAATGTTGCATCATGTTCCATATAAACCTGAACCATATCCAGGTATATAACTGAAGATTTGTCTATTTCAACATCGTTTCTATTATAAATGAGGAATATTTGATAAAATGTAATTCGATTTATAATAAGGATTTTTGATACCGCTGAAGGTGGATGGGTTATTGCTAAACGTACTTGCACTCACTGCCTTTGAGTGATCCAAGTTCTTACTGCTCGCTCAATAATCATTACTAATTTTTTAACCTTAACAAAATGATATATCTCAAATATGAAATTTCAAAAATCATAAACCATACAAGGAACCCGAGCGAAATAAATATTCTAAACTTATCTACCAACAAAACCTGACTAACATTTTGTAATAATCAAATTGTATTTTTTTTATCTTCATGAAATATACTAATACAAAAAATATTCGAAATGAAACTTTAAATATCTTGGGATATTTTTTTGATATTAATACTCGACCAAAAATAATCTGATGGTTATGAGACTGCTATCATAAAATAAAATTATATGCCAAAATATATGATGTCATTAAGAACTCATCGACTGTATTTCCAATCAACCACTTGTTCATTAAATTCGGTATCATTTACATTAGAAAAACACTGCCTCAACTTACCAACATAGAGTTCAATGTGACAATACATTTGAGTAAGCAATAATGCACAGTTCTTTATTTTTTAAGTCTAAAAAAATATAATTATTTGACAAATCGTCTTTACTAACCACAATTGCAAGAACACTGATAATCCTACATGTAACAAGTTTGATACGTTGATTTATCCTTAACTGAAAATCAAGGTCTCAATGAAACCTCACTGATCTCCAAATTAAATCCTCAATTTCTTGATCCTTTGTTCTAAGAAATCCTTGGAGTGTATTTTTATTATGCCATTTCTTCAAACTTCATAACAATTTCATGTAACATAATACTCACAACATGGTATTCCTTTTTATATGAACTTATTTGTTCTTTTTCTTTTTTGCGTAACATTTAACAACATTTTATATAAACAATATTTATAATTCTTTTGTTATAATTCAAAGTAACCTCACATGTATTACATCATTGTAAGTCTCATTAATAAACAATAATTAATCAGATCAATAATTAGTGTGTATTGCACACACTATCACAATCAATGCTTAATGCTTATAAGATCATGCTATTATATATGACTTCAAAAACATTTTTAATTTATTTAATTCATACAACACATGACATTTGACACATGAGACACATTTAATATTGCTTTAGAGCTACAAGTATTCGATGTGTAAAATAGAATTATTATGCTCTCTGAACATGACGATGAAAATGAAAATATTTTGTTTGATCTAAATTACTTGCATCCAATATTTTCTAATTGTATCACAAACAAAAAAAAAAATCACAATAATCAATGAGAATTGACTATTTTTCATACCAAACCACTAGTTTTACTGTAAAACACATGAAATCAAACATTATTCTAAACTTTTTTTTCCTCAGAATGAATCAAAATATCGATGGTTTTGGCTTATATATTTAACAATACAACATCGATGTAATTATAAAATCATTAATTTAATCAACTGTAAAACAACTATATAATCAAAATACAAGTAAGAGGAATTATATTGTTGAGTGCTCAATTGACTCAGCTCTGTGTATTTAGTTCTTTACATATCATCATGCTTCATTTCGCTTATAAAATCCCAACTTTAAGAATACATGCTTTTAGACTATTTAGACGACCCCACTAGATTAATTTTAAATTAATTATAAAAAACAACATATTTGGTTGTGATATAAAAAAATAAATTCGGATGCACAAACAATACCATTTGATGAGGTAATATACCTCGTCAACATCCTAAAGATATATAACAAATATAATATTAAGAATAGATTTAGTAGGCTAAAAATCACGATTAGTCAACGGAGTTTGTTACTTGTTTCAAAACAGCCACTTATTTAATTTTTACATCAAAATAATCACTTTGTTTCACCACAGGTCACTAGTCTTGTTCTTTTTTTGTATTTTTAGTTACCACTAGTGACTATAAATATAAAGAAATATAAGTTGAGTGGAAATTTTGAAACAAATAACTTGAGTGATAATTTTGAAACAAATGACTAACTCCGATGACTAATGAAGGTTCTTAGCCAGATTTAGTAAGATATATAAAGAGAGAGAGAAAGAGAGATATAAAGAGTTTTATTCATAAATAAGAGCTTATTCCCTTTCTTTAGGCTACACCTATATATATATATATATATATATATATATATATATATATAATATTTGTACTTAGTTTCAAGTACAAACGTATAATGTACCCTTACTGGTCTCTCAACAGATTATAAAAGTGAGATTACCTTTAGTTTCATGCAATATTTTGTAGTTTTCACATTCCTTTTTATATGCCCTGATTAGACTTATTTATTCCAGAATTGGATACATGTGCATCTAAATCTTTTTTATCTTCTTGGTTTTTTGACTGAGTATCCACCATTAATACCTCCAGACTTTCCGGTTTTGCTTCTTCCCCTCTTGTGCTCTCTAAAAATTAAACTTATTAAAAGTCTGTTTCTTACACTAATATTTATTAGAAATTCTCGAAGTTTTTAAATTAATGAGGAAAAATGTGAAACAGGAAACTAAAAGAAACATCATTTGGAAGGTCAATCTTAAGTGCTCATAATTTATTCATATTGTTTGACATTTCTAAGATGTGTTCCCAAATGGTCCCTTATCATGATACTTTATGAAAGCTAACTTAATAAGAACATGTTAATTCAAACCTTATCATTCTTGGAAAAATATTTATCTTCCTCATCAAAAAATAATTTTAAATTGGTGATCTCCGTCGAAGTTGCACCACAATATGCTAATGTATCACATGTTTCATAATTACCAGACTCTACCTGTTGGAATTTTCCCGAGCCTCTCATTTTTTGAGAACTTTCTTTATGTCAGAGGTTTAGGCTCATTGATTCTTAATTCCAAGTTATAATAACGACACATGAGATGCAATAACATATACTCCTTTCATAAATGAAAGTTAGTCCCATTAAGAATGGAAGTTTTGCGCTGCCTTATAGGTTATAAGACTTTAATTTGTTAAAACAATAATACATATACAACATATAACACAAAATATCACTATAGAATATAATCTAAATAACGTTTAACAATTAAACATATCACATATAACACAAAATATCACTATAGAATATAATCTAAATAACGTTTAACAATTAAACATATCATAATAAAATACACCCTTACAACACTAATAAGATACATGTTGACCCACTCAATTGAATTAATTAAGTAATTTTTTTATTTCAGATATTTTCCTAGTTTGATGCTCAATGACCAATTCATATTTAATAATCTCATCTTAATTATAATCTATTCGAAACATTACTCTTCATTCACATCGATTAATGTTTACAACCTTGCTAATCGCAAACTTGTCAAAATTCTAAAATGATTTAATTCACCAATATAAACTACTTTGGTGGTATATTGGATTTTTAATAATTTACCTAAGCTTAAACAAATAAAATCATGGTAATCATATTTAAAAAAATATCATATAACTACATATGCACTCAAGGTCGATGAATGTTTATAATCTAGTCATGAGTTAATAGAAATAAAACTACACTTTTTAAGAGGTTGATTTCTCATAATATAATAGTTTTTGGTAAAAAGCTTATATATACCATGACAACCCACATGGTTTTCACAAAAAAAATCACTTTGACGTGGCAAGGCTCAAGGGTGCCACGACAAACCATATACTGTAACGTTTTATAATTATTGTCACATACACTTTAAATTTTTCCCAAGAATCAATTTTATTTTTATTTTTTAGGTTTAATACATAAAACTTTGACATGTGTTCTCTATCAAACAATTTATGTCATGTATGTTTAGCTTAAATACACACTTTTATCATCCATAAACTAAATTTAATCATATTGTGTGTATCTTTAGCAAAATCCAAAAACAATAATGTTTATCATTAATACGAGATATAAAATCCTATAAACTCATTCTCAAAAGGTGTCTAAGGACCACTTGTTGGAAATAATCGAATTTATATGTAAAACTTAAACAACGTGATTTATGAATCATCTTATAGTGCATAATAAAAAACTTACATGATTAAAGAATGTTTCATAATTCTAAAATTTGTATTCTTCCTTGATAATTTATCATTTCATGTTTGTATATGTCAACTGTTGCAGTATATTAGTTTTTAATGATTTAATTTTTGAAAGAATAATAAAATTATAATATAACTCATAATATCAACTTTATAGATGTCCAAATATTTTTGTTTAATAAACACATAAATGACAATGTTCAAATTATGAACCTTAAACTAATTTGAGACAAGCACTTTCATGTATATAATGTTTGAATTTAAATTCTAAACTCAAACACTAATCTAAATGAACACCAATATGTTTTAAGTTAGGAACTTTGTGTACTAAAACCCATACTTATTTTGCTATCACAAAATAGTTCAATTTGTTTTTTGTTTTGTCTAAGTTTTTATTTCTATACCCAATCCGTCATAGTATTCGTAATAAACTTGTCATCTATACAATTATCTCAATGATACATATTTAATTTATTTAATATATACTTTTTTATTAGACTAATATTGACCATAGCCAAATAATCAAACATGTGACTATTTATCCTAATGGAAGAATTTCAATAGAAACTCATTAAATGAGTTATAAAGTTAAAAGAAGCCTTGTATTTAGCTCAAGCTTTGGTGGAATATAAAATGAAAGGATTTATATCATGATCTTCCATGTACATAATTTCAAAATGATATAATTTGATAAAAAAATATATTTGAAGGTAAAAAAGCTAATAACCGAAAGGCACAAACAAATTTATGAAAAAAGACATTCACTTTATTCTCAAATTATATACTAACAAAATACTAACAAAGACAAAACATTCACTTTCTTCTCCAACTACATACTAAAAAAAACATGATTGCTAAGCTCACCAATATAGCCATTAATAACCTAAAATAAAAATAATTTTTTTAATAATATCATAAAATACATTTTATAACAAACTGTAAGAAATAAATCTAATTATTTTAACTATTCAAAATTGATTTATCGAATTGTTTTCTAATATGTAAAATTATTTGACCATAAAATCAGAGTTTTTTACTAATTTATTTGAAATTAAATTTAATATTAAAATAAGTTAACAAGAGAATTAATCAATATAACAAAAGTTAAGATTATAACCCCATTGACCGGATTCGAATTCTCATTTATTAAAAACAAGATTTTCTTAAATGTGTTTACTATTTTATCTCAGAGTGCAATGAGTGCGCCCAGGGTAAACCGTTAGTCTGACGCAATAGCCTGCAAACCAATACCAGAAGGTAAACCACACAAGGTGACAGACTCAGCCGAGAAAACGTATGTAGTGGGACTCGAACTCATGATCTTTAGTCACAAGTATGCCTTACTCAACCAACTCGGCTACCCCCTTGGGGGCTAGATCTTCAGTCTTTTACCATATTCAACTGGATATTTAAGGTTTTATAATCTACTTCATGTAAACATTTTTTTAATTGAATTGAATTGTTTCCTCTACCAAAATTCCTACAAATTATACGAAGATAATAAATATATTAACATATTTTGTAGAAGGTACAATTTCACATAATTTAAATGAAACTTATATAGAAATACATGCAGTTTCCTAATATTAATACAAAAATAATATTATTTTATAAACAATTTCTATTACCGTATCGTAAAGCTAAAAGAATTTGGGGTTTTGAAATGTTGACTCTCCCGATTGAATATGCGTTTTTGTGTGAACGTAATAATATATTTAAATATTCAAAATAATTTTAAAATTTTAGACTGAATTAGTTTTAGAGTTTATATTGTTAAGCCTTTTTTTGGCAAGTAAAGAATTTTATTACTAAATTGAGAAAAATTACAATGTTTTGGATAAAATTGAAAAATAATCAATAGTTAGGGACTGAAGGGCAAAACAGCAAGGCGTCTAATTTTTTTTGAATTCGTCTTCTTCTCCAGATCGACTTCTTAGATTTTAAATCTTCATTCAGGTGACATATCCCAACCCCATACTCTCCAGCAAGGCCATGGATCGAAGCTCATCAGGAGGAACAACGAATTGAAGGCTTTTCTTTGATTTGATCACGTTTTTGGCGATCCAATCAGCACACTGATTTTAAAGATGAGATATATGTCTGATCGACATCTTAGAATGAATTAAGGATCTGCAGATCTCCATTGAATCTTTCAGGTGCCAAGCTTCATTTCTATTAGCAATTAGGTTTATTAGAATCAGGTTATCTAATTCTACATCAAAGTCAGTCCATTGATTTTGCTTGCATTTGATCAGACCCTCGATTAAGGCACTGATTTCGGCAAAGCGGGGATTCAATTTGCCCAGAAGAGAGCCAGAACCCAGAAGAACATCACCCTCAGAATTACGAATCAAAACCCCAGTACTGGATTCACCAAACTTGTTACACGAGTCATCGACATTGAGCTTCATTCTCCCAGGATTTGGGGCAATCCATCTCAGGTATCTTGCAGCTTCTCTACTGTTTTTATTGAGTTACAACCTAGAGATACACCAGCATGATAAGCATTAGACCAATGTTTGTATGATAACATATTAGGAAAATCCATGCTTTTTATAATGTGAGTGGTTCTGTCGATAGCTTTCTTTACGGAATCAGGAGATCCAGCAAACTTTGACAAGTTTTTGTTTCTCCAGATTACCCAACATATAACTTGAGGAATGATGTGAGTTATATGTCTTTTTCCTTTAGAAAACCAAAACCATGAATGAAAAACATGAGAAAAAACCATGTACCTTATAATATTGATCTTGAATAGGCAACTAAAATAGTTCCAAAGAGGCCAAGCAAAGCAACAACTAACGAAGAGATGGTTTTTCTCTTCGCAGTTCTTACAAAATTGGCACTTAGAAGCCATACTAGTATGTCTTTTCATAATAATATTATCAATGAGAATGTATCCTTTTAATAGCTTCCAACATAAGAAAGAGTATTTTTTTGGAATTGAAGGGATCCAGATTCTGAAAAATAGGCATGACTTGGTATAAGTGTTTCTAATACTTTCCCAAGTAGACTTGGTATCAAACTCTTGGTTATTTGAAAGCTTTCAGATGATTTTGTCAGGTTTAGAAGGGTCAATTTTATAACTTGAAATGTGATTGACTCTATCATTAGGCAAAATACTGTGTAAAACATTGTAATCCCAGCTGTTGTTTTTCCAAAAAGAGTTTACACTAGCTTTTAGATACCTGTTATAAGAGTTAGGATCACTTATCATAGGCAGTTTGTCATGCCAATCTTCTAGCCAAAAGTCCATGCAGCCTTGTCCTAGTCTCCATTTAATGTTCTTTTCAGCAGTGTTTTTGATTGCATGAAGTCTCTTCCATACAGTTGAGTCAGTGGTTTTGCATTTAGCTCTAAGGGTATGAGAATCAGTACAATATGTCTTGTGCATCATTGAGGCCCAAAGGCTATTATTTTTCCTGAAAATATACCACAGTTTATGAGAGAAAGTTAGTTGAATATCATATAGACTCTTAATATTTAAGCCTACCTCGGCATAAGGTTTACAAAGCTGATTCCAGTTAGACTAGTGGATGGCTTTAACATTATAGTTAGATCTCCACAGGAATTTGTTAAAATAGACCTCAATTTTCTTGATGATATTATTAGGGACAAGAGTGTTTTGCATCTAATAGTATATAATTGGCATTAAAACATAAGTGATTAAGGTTAACATGCCCCCAAAGGACAAGTTCTTAAGGTTCCAATTCACTATTTTATCCTGAATTTTGTCAAGAAGAGTATGAAAAAACTTCCCTCTATTGTTTCTTGCAATAGTTATCCCCAAGTATTTGAATGGTATAGTGTCGGTATTAAAGCCAGCTTGAATCTTGATGTTGTTTGTAATTGATTGATTGATTCTTCTGGATATAATCAGCTTCGTTTTATCCTTGTTAACAGAATGGCCAGGGATAAGTTGATACTTATCCAACATATTGCTTAGCAGAGCAATGGAGCTAGTCTTGCAGTTTGTGAAGATCAAGACATCATCTGCGAAGGCCAGGTAGGGCACCAAGAAGTTAGACCTAGAAGCATAAAGAAGAATTTTATTATTTTCAAAAAGACTGTAAATCCCTCTGAGCAAAACCTCCTCAGCAAGGATAAACAGGCTAGGAGACAAAGGGTCTCCTTGCCTAAGACCTTTATTTTGTTTAAAGTAGCCATTGATAGAACCATTAATAAGAATAGAAATATGAAAATTTATAATCATATTCTTTATTAATTCAATGCAATGTTCAGAGAAACCAAAGCATGCTAGAACTTTAAGGATGAATGCATGAGATAACTTATCAAATGCTTTAGACATATCAAGCTGAATGATAGCATTTCTTGTTTTAGGCTTTCTATCAATGTCATGAATCAACTCCTTAGTGATTAAGATATTATCATGGATAAGCCTGCCTTTGACAAAGGCTCCCTGCATCTTAGATATAATGTTAGTCAAGATATTTGATAATCTTAAGTTAATAAGGTTTGAAAAAATTCTATTAAAGATGGTACAAAGACTTATCGGTCTGAAGTTGTTCCAATCAGTTGGATTAGGGCTTTTAGGGACAAGGCACAGACCAGTAGCAAACACACCCCTAGGTATGCTGTTTCCAGAGAGATAAAAGTTAAAAGCATTGCAAAGATCCATGTTAATAATTGACCAACAAGATTTAAAGAAGAAGATATTAAAACCATCAAGCCCTGCAGCACTATCAGTTTTCATTTTGGAAATTATACTCCAAACTTCATCTTTATTGGTTTGCCTGATAATGGAGCCATTTTCCTCCTCTTTAACAAGGATTGGGATATTGTTAAAGATCTCATCCTGCATTAAGAAGGCTTCCTCATTTCTGTTAGTGTAAGACTTAGCAGATAACATAGATTTGAAATAACACACAATAAAATTAGCTATATCAGCAGGATTGTCAATCCAAACCCCTTTGTCTTTGATCCCCTTTATGGTGTTACGTCTTCTTTTCTTAGAGACATACGCATGGTAGAGCTTGGTGTTACCATCACCATCTCTAAGCCAACCATTATAACATTTTTGATGCTAGAAACTCTCTTAATCTTTTAGAGCTTTAAAATACAAGCTATTAGCTTTGGAAAGGTCAGATTTAGAAGTATTGCTATTAGTTTCAAGATGAATGTTTTCCATTCTCTTAAAGGCCTCAGCAGTCTCCTCAACCTTACTGAAAATGTTGCCAAAAGTATTAATATTCCAATTCTTTAAGAAGTTAAAGCCTCATCAGCTTGTACCAAAAGACCTGACACTGGTTACCCTTGCAAGCCAAGCTCCAATTCTACTTGACAGTGCTAAAAAAACTATCATCATTCGTCCAAGCATTAACAAATTTGAAAATTTTCTTACAGTTGATATAATTAGAGATATAGTTTGATTGAATTAAAAAGGGGGCATGGCCAGAACATGTTCTGACCATGTGATAAACCTGAATTTCCTTGAAAGTGTTGATCCACAACTCATTTGCCAAAGTTCTGCCCAATATTTTCCAACGAGTACCTCTATTCCAAGTGTATCTCGAGCCAATTTACCCTACATCTTCTAGATTACACTGCCTTATAGCATCAATGAAGTCATTGGTACTAACATGATCATAAGTAGAACAACCAATATGGTCCTCAGAACTCGTGATGGCATTAAAGTCTCCAGTAATGATACAAGAGACCTCATCAGAAGCAACCATTCTCATATGATTCCAGAGATCAACTCTAAGCACACGTTGACTCTTCGCATAGACAACAGAAAAATTGAATATAGTAATACAACCAGGATAAGAAACAACCATGTGAAGAAGCTGATCATGATCTTTAAGGATGCTAACTTCAACATCTTCATTCCAGAAGATCCAAACCTTATTAGAGCAGTTTGAATAAGAATTTTTGAAGCCAAGAACACTAGAAACACCATCCAACTTACTAGAATCAGCCATGGACTCTTGAATGGACAAATTTTTTGATTTGTTTTCTTTGATGATTGAAAGGAGCCTTCTCAAAGTAGGCTTATTATTCAGGCCTCTTACATTCCAGTTAGTTATCTTTATCATTGTCTGATAGAGATTTGTGTTTCACTTTTTCTCCTTTCTTGGACAGAGAATTGATGGTAAACTTCTTGGATTTTCTTCTTTTCAATTCAGATTTTAGCTTTCCACTGATGATGGTACCAAAGTCGTTATTATAGGAAGGGTTTCTGGGGGAGTTTTCACAGCTGCCCGTGTTTTCAATCATATTATTTTCTTCAAACTGGAGGTTGCTTTGAGCAAAATCTTGATCAATCCTATGCAATGCTTTTATAACTTCCATATTTTTTTCAACAAGATCATTGTTTTGACCACATTCAGCAACATTTTTATCTTCTTTTGTCTCAAGATATTTATCCTTGGTTGTTATAACAGATTTCAACTTTCTTCTATAAACTTTGCTAAAAGTTTGAACGTTACTAGAACTATTAAGAGACGTTCTTGGCTCCTGAAGAGTTTCTATCTTTTTCAGTAACAACTTTGTCATTATCTTCATTTATTACTGCTCTTCTTAACACTTCATTGCTAATATCATTATCCTTAACACTTTCTTCACAATTTTCAGCCTTCTCATCTTCTTTATTGATGCAGACAGTTTAGCGCTGAAATTTATGAAGACTGGCGATCACCTGAAGAATGCGGTGAATTGACAGTTTGGAGCTCCGGTGTCTGATTTTGACCCACTGCACCTTGTTTCGAAGGAAACGACGCCACAAGTGCAAGTCACCAGCTTTGTTTGTGTCATATGGGCTTTTCAGGCATTTGGGCTCATCTATCAGCTTATTTCGAGTTTTTAATACTTTAGAATATTTTAGTAATTTTCTTATTTTAGTTTTAGGGTTTCAATTGAAACCTTATATAAACATATCTTCTTTACATTGTTTGGAGAGTTTTTTTGATTAATAAAATTAGGGTTTATCCCTCTATCTAGATTCTTTTGCGTTCCACTCTGAATCATATTGGTATCAAACACAGGCAATCCTGCGAGATAGTGCGAGGAAGAACCAGAGGTCGCGGTGGCGCTGCAGTGGCTAGAGATGCAAGTGATTTCGGTGATCGTGAAGATGCTGACCTGCGCCGTCAGGTGGCTGATCTTACCCGCCAGGTGGCTGATCTTAACGCCACGCAACAAGGCACGGAGGTTGAAGGTATCAATAACCCTTTTGGGGAGGGGTTAGAACAGAATACTTATCACGGCCACCGCTGGGAGCTTGGATTTAAGGTAGACATCCCGGACTTTGATGGTAGCCTTAAGGCAGAGGCGCTTGTTGATTGGTTATCCCAGGTTGAGGAAGTGCTGGAATTCAAGGAAGTTCCTGAGGAGAGAAGGGTCGCGTTGGTCACCATCCACCTGCGCTGCAGGGCACAGGCTTGGTGGCAGCAAGTGAAGAGCGTGAAGGCAAGGAGAAAGTCCGCAGCTGGGAGAAGTTCAAAAAAACAAATCCACAAGGCTTTCCTACCTTACAACTTCGAGCGGGAACTATTCCAGCGACTCCAGAATCTTCGTCAAGGACCACGATCTGTGGACGAGTATACAAAATAATTCTATCAGCTGCTGGCTCGTACGGATGTGAACGAGTTGCCACATCAGCGGGTATCCCGCTATATTGGTGGGTTGCGTCTTCAGCTTCAAGATGTGTTGAACATGTTCGCCTCATGCTCTGTTTCCGAAGCCCATCGACGTGCCCTCCAGGCAGAAAAACAGTTGGCTCACCGGACCCAGATTGGCGTACAGACTGGTGCTCCTTCACGGACTTCGGCGTCCAAACCAGTTCCACGTCCAACCGTTCCCATTGGTGCGACCAACCGTTCTGCTGGTAAGTTACGTTGCTTTGACTGTGGAGAATTAGGGCATCGTTAGGTAGAATGTCCGAATACTGCGGGTGTTAGGGGTCTTTTCTCTCACGAGGCATTTGAACCGGCCCCCATTGTTCCTGATGGTCTCCCAAAGTTTGATACATATGATGATGATATGGCGGAGGTTACGGCGGAGGTTGTGACAGGTGATGTTGGTGCAGTTCTGATGGTACGACGCACTTTTCTTTCCCCTCGTGATCCTGATCAGAGTGACTGGCTGCAAAATGATGTGTTTCCCATTGCTAGCCCTGTTAGGACTGATGTGTTTGTAGATGTGCTTTCTGTTGTTAGCCCTGTTGGGACTGATGTGTTTGCAGATGCGTTTCCCGTTGCTAGCCCTGTTGTGACAAATGTGTTTGCAGATGTGTTTCCTATTGCTAGCCCTGTTAAAACTGATGTGTTTGCAGAGGTGTTTCCTATTGCTAGCCATGTTGGGACTGATGTGTTTGCAGATGTGTTTCCCGTTGCTAGCCCCGTTGGGACTGATGTGTTTGCAGATGTGCTTCCTGTTGTTAGCCCTGTTGGGACCGATGTGTTTGTAGATGTGTTTCCCGTTGCTAGCCCTGATGTGACTAATGTGTTTGCAGATGTGTTTCCCGTTGTTGAATTCAGAATCCCATCTTAGGATTCTCATTGTCTTTCCTTCTATGTTCCAAACATTTTTGGACCAGATGCTGCTTACATCTTCTTTACAAAGAAACTCAATAAAAGCATGCCTCGAGCCGAAGCTGGAGAACTTGTAAGTTCCTTTGAATTTGAAGGTTTGAAGAAAACCTTCTAGAACAGATTTTCTTGGAATACCATCCCTGAACATACAAATGATTGTAGTAGATGATTTTTCGAGCAAAAAATCTTTTATAGAAATCGGGCTTGAGATCAGGGCTATGATCAGAGTTGGAGATGGACTGCCTGGCAGTTTCAGCATAGGATTTTTTTACTTTTGAAGACCCAATTTCATTGTGAAGAGCAGGGAAATCTTCAAGGATTTGGAGCTTGTTTGTATTAGAATCCATGACACGATTCAAGGACCAAAAAAGGAGAGAAGATCACCAGATTCAAAGAGAAAAAAAAAATTCCAAAAAGAGGTTTCTTGGGAGAGAAGTCATTTTTAAAAAAAAATCCAATATGTATTATTATTAAGCTATAACATAAATATAATTTGAAACTTTTTGATAAAATAAGTATTTCACGTACAGAAATTTTAGACGAAACTCAAACCGGCCTAACATGGAAATAGGTAGAGTAATGTTGGTTGCATGTCATCTCATAAGAAATCATAAAGTAATCTCTCTTTAATTGACCGGGTCACAACAATAAGAATATCAGTTTAGCTGACCCGATCTGATGAAAGAAAGAACACCAATTCCATTTCTCTCTACGAATTTCAATAATCCTACGACTTCCGGACACAACAGTCAGACCAAAGAAACACTTTTTTCTTCTTCCTTCTTCAACAATGGAAATCGAAGATTCTATGGGACTCCTCAGGATATACATTAAAAAAGGCATCAATCTTCCCATTCGCGACGTAGCAAGCAGCGATCCTTATGTCGTCATTACCAAAGGTTTACAGGTCTGTATTTCTTCGTTTTTTTTTTCTATTAATCACGATTAATAGACATTATCCATATCAGCCATCGGATCTCTAGTTGATTTTGGTTGTATAACTTTCCGTTGGATGAAATTTGTTGATCATGATTTGATTTCGATTTATTTGGTGGTTTTATGCATTATCTGATTGAAATGAATACGGAATCCAATAGCTTATAAATTTGTATTTATTTGTAGTGCTGATCTTATCATATTTATAGCTTTGACCTAGCTTAAGCTGAATCATGCAATTTTAAATTGAAATGTGAGGATTGATTGATTGCTGAGCTATTTGATCAAGTTGATCTGCAAATTTAACATTGTCGAAGTACTAGCATTGTGTAGTCAGTTGGGCCAATCATAGGCTTGTTTTATCTTTTATCGGTTGACCGGTTTTATTGGTTGGGTTCTAAATCAGTTTTTATCGGTTCGATTCTTTATCGATCTCAGTTTTAAGAACGGAACCTCGAACCCAACCATTAAAGTTCGTTCCTGTTCTCGGCCCGGTTCTAACCGGTTTGGTTCCGGTTCTCTGAAACCATTAAAGATACGTTTATCAAATATGATAAAAAGTATCTTAACTCTTGATAAAGATAGGTAAATAGTTTATCTTAGAAGGCAATGAACAAAAGAAAATTGGAGCTTGATTGTCTTAAGCTGCATAGGTTTAAGAGTTACTTATTAGTGGATTATAGAACCAAAAGATAGATGGTAAAAGCTATAAATGGCCTGACTTTTACTAAATACGGCCTTGAAAGTTGACCAATTTCTTTTTACAACTAATGTCGACCAAATTGGTCGACATTAGATGTTTTCATAACGCATTTGACACAAAGGGTGTCCGTATGTAGTAAAAACCACAAAAACCCATGCCATATTTAGATTAAACTAAGATAGTTTAGGATGCAGTTGATAGCTTAGAAAGGCATTCGGGCTCGAGTGTCATTTGTTAGATTTGGCATGAGCTTGGTTTGGCAAATGTTTTTTAATAACCGAGGTCTGCGCAAATTCGACCAGTAGTAGTGTTGAGAATAATGTTTTTTGTAGCTTCAATTTCTATCAATGACATCTAGTTTTGGTTCTTACTTTTGCTTCAGAAATTGAAAACTAGCGTGGTAAAAAACACCATTAATCCTGTGTGGAACGAGCATCTAACCCTTTCAATCAAAGATCCAAATATCCCGATCACTCTGGTAAGTTCTATACGTGGTTCATTGATTGTTCATCACAAAAAAAAAAGTATGCGCAGATTCGAGTTCTGCTATAACCCATTTGTCGATTGTTTGATAAGAGATTTCCGTGTGTGGAATTTAGCTATAACATATATGAACATACGCTGGCTATTATTGTATGCTTTGGGGTTATTATGGTGTCATTAGGCTTCTTGGCTTAAGGTTTACTATCAAAAATGTTGTTTGGCCATCAAGCTAATTTTTTCAACTTATAAGATAAAAAAAACTAGAACGTTCAAACAACTTATAGTCTGCTTTTCAAATGGTAGTAATACCTTTTTTGATTTGTTCTTTTTTATCTAGAACACATATGTAACATTTCGACTCGCTTCATTCAAATTCAATAATTTTTGTCAGACAATATTTGACAAAGACACATTTACCGGCGACGACAGTATGGGAAACGCAGTGATTGACATTAAACCATACTTAGAAGCTCTAAGAATGGGAATAGATAGACTTCCAGAAGGATATGTTATAATGAAAGTCAAACCGAATAGAGACAACTGCTTGGCCGAAGAGAGCAGCATTACTTATCATGATGAAAAAATCACCCAAAATATGACTCTTAGATTGAAAAATGTAGAGTGCGGGGAAGTTGAGATCCAGCTAGAATGGATTGATGTCCCTGGTTGCAAGGGATTGCGTACCCCAGGTATAATGAGTTAAATGTTTTTTCTGCTTTTGTCTTGATACAAAAGGTTTGTCATTTGTTATTGAAACCTGAGTTTGATGTTTGTACAACACGTGAAAGTTCTCGATCTCGTCTATTGTATACACTTGACAACATATAGGTTCCAAAAATCTAATTGTGAAAATGCTACTTTACTATATGAGATTTGTGAAAATGCTACTTTACGAAATAAGATGCCTGTATTTTCGTAATTCTTTTTCACTGTCCTCGGTGTAAATGTTTCGTAACTCCGTTATTCAGCATTGTCTTGTGACTAGTTTTGAATATCATTGGTCATTGATCTTCCTTGAGTATCAAACATACCATCGTTATTAGTCCAAATGGCTAGTTTTTCTTTCTTCGGATAGTTCGTAGGGAATTGGTATAAAAAAAATATTTTTTTACTATTCGCAGTGACGAAATAGTTTGTGTATTGCAAAATACACCTATTATAAGTCGTGAAATACATTTTTATGGTCTTGCAAGATTTTTCTGTACGCAAATTGTAAATTTTGTCGGAAAAATTACAAAAATTCACCATTTGGTGACGAAATAGTGATTAGTACTAATCATAGATGCAAAAAGAAAGTTCATCAATACACAATGAACACGATACCTCCAATAAAAAAGAGGATTTGATTAGCCCTTTTCTATTTTGTATTGCAACGAAGGTTTAAAATCGTTACTATTTCGTTTTTTCCATCTACCTAAAATTGTGTTTTGAACATTTGTACTAGAAAAAATCAATAGATCTAATTCCTAAGGATCTTATATGTAATTTTGATATTATACCAAATTCAAAAACATAAAATGATTAGAACAAAATATTTAATTTTTGTAGGATGTTGCTGAGAATTGAAAACTGGACCGTAACTAAATCATCAAGAGCTAGTAAGAACCGAACAGATCGGTTTGCGTTCATTTTAAAAACAGAGACAAAAATCAAAATGATTAAACCGATTCGAAAACGGACCGGTAAAATAATAAACCGGTAGAAACGATACGAAATGGAATCGATAAAATCAGTAAACCGATAAAACTGATATGAAACCGAACCGATAAACACGTAGAATCAATAGAAATCGATCTTATATAACTGTCAGAGCCGATTTTTATTTTTTATTTATCATATATTATATTTCTAAAATCATTAGGTAAAACCAATTTTTTTAAAGAAAAAAACCAAAGATTAACTTCTGAATTTTGCTTTTTATATCTATATCTAAGTAAAAAAATTAGAAATTAAATTTTAATTAAATTTAAATTTTATCAAATGGACCAAATCAGAGCCGATGAAATCGAAATCAGACCAAACCAAAATTGAAATCGACAGAACCAAAAACTGAACTATCTGATTCAATTCCAAAACTGAAACAAAAAGCTTAGAGTCCGATTCAACCTATTCGGATTCCATCCAAATCCGAACCCGTAACCGCCTGCTTACAATCTTAAAGACAAAAACAAGTTTCGAAGCAAACTCTGGAAAGGAAGAAAACGGAAAGCTGGCCCATAAAGCGAAAGCTCACATCCCTGACAAAACTGAATCAATTCAACCAACGACAATCAAATAAGACCATAACAAATCAAAAGTCGAATATAAATAATATAGTTTAGCTGAAATCTTCTAATAGAATACGACTAATTCAACAATATCTATAACACATTTTACCACCCATTTTTAAATATTATTTCTAATTTTTGGTAAATAAAATATTAAAAAATAAAAAAAATAATGTTTACAAATATTTCGGTGTATTTTATAGATTCGTTGATTTTACATTGAAACAAGGTTAGAGAGCCTAAACTAAAGTGACAATAAACCACAATTTAGGAGTCAAAACGGAGGTGACATTTATTAGATTGGAGGCTTAGTGCCGAAGAATCTATAACGTATTTATTAAAAGGACTCGGAATTTTCAAATAATCAAGTGTTTATTTCTTCCAAATGTCGTAAACCACAGCGCAGAAGATGGCATTGTTGTGATGTTTTTGTCCATTTTGATTATTTCTCCATGAACTAGCTTTGGAGATCCAAAGATTCCAGTGATTCACGACGACGGGCATGTTGAGTTTTGGAGGACAAAAAGCCAGATTTTCTTGGAGAAGCTGCATTTCGTAAATATGTGGTCTGCATTTTCGGAGTGACTATTGCATAGAATACATAGTGGGCTCGTAGGGTAACCTAAGATAATCAGCTTGTCTCTAGTGGTGAGCTTACCAAGAATCGCAAGCGAGGTAATAAAATAATGCATTGAGATATTGTATTTGTTCCAGATTGGAGATGACCAATCGACCTTGGTGGAGCTGTGGCAAATTGTTTCATAAGTGCTACTGATTGTAAACGTTTCCTTTGAGCGGTTGAGGGTTGAAATGAACTCATCCTTGTTGTTAGACGGGGGAGCGTTGTTGGCTATTGCATTGTTTATTTCAGCAAGATGTTGGATGTGAAGTCTTCGGTCTGAGCAAATAGTTTGGGGCCAGGTCCAAGTACCATTACTAATGATATCCGAGACAAGGTATCCCCGTGAAGTCGGGAATGATGGGTGATGCTAGTTCCATATCAATCCACAATAGAGTTTGGGAAAAGCCAGGTTTCATACCAAATGAAGGTGGATTTTTTGTTGCTAATCTTAACTTTATAGAGGGAACTATGTTCCTGATTTTTAGGATCTTCCTTCATCTCCAACTCAAAGAGCTGTTGATGGGAAGGTTCCATATACTCTTTTCTTTTATCCTTTCGCTAACGATCCATTGGATCCATATCGAGTTGGGTTTTTTGATTAGAATGACCCAAAAGGTTTTTAAGGTGGCCGCCCGATTCCAGGTTTTGAGGTCTAAAATCCAAGGCCGCCCTCTTTTATTGGCAAAGTTATAGTGCTCTAGGCTACTTTGGCACCACGATCTTCATCTCTGGAGCAGAACAAAGGAATTTTCTGAATAATCAAGATAAATATTTGAGGGCTTTGGCCGGAATAATAAAGACCAGGGCATAGTGGACCTGGCTAGAAAAGAAGAATGACTTGATTAATTAGAGACGACCAACATATGAGAGATGTCTGACCGTCCAAAAGTTAATTTTGTTTGTGACATTCTGAAAAAGGAATTTGTAGTCATCATATCTAAGACGAAAAGAGATAAGTGGGACCCTTAGGTATTTAATAGGTAAAATACCTTTGGTAAAGCCCAAAAAGTTCAGGATGTCTTGCTTAACCGCAACTGAAGCACCACTAGAGGAAAACCTGTCTCTTAAGAGGGTTGAACTTGAGCCTGAGAGCTTAGTAAACTAGTCGAGACCCTCCTTGATGATATCGACAGAGGGCCTGCTAGCATTACAAAAGATCCTGAGATCATCCGCAAAGCTGAGTTTGATGATCTTTTGCTTTTAACATTTCCAGTGGTATCCAAAATTCCTATTGTTGCCTTTTTCTTTAAGAATGTTGGGGAGAACATGCATAACAATAACAAACAAGTACGGAGATAGGGGGTCTTCTTGGCGGAGACCTTTTTTACCCTTGAAGGGGAAGTCAAATTTCTGTTAATACAAATAGAGAATGGAGGGGATGAGATGCAATGGATGATCCATCTGCTCATTTTAATAGAGAAATCCATAGCAAATATAACATCAAGAATGAACCCCATATAATATTATCAAAAGATTTTAAGAGATCAATCTTTTGGAGCACATCAATGACCTTTTTTTATTTAAGTTGTAGTCATGAAGATGCTCTTGAGAGATGAGGATGTCTTCCGTTATTTTCCTACCAGGGATAAAGACCGTCTGGGTGGAGTCAATAACGGATGGGAGGGAGTGCATGACTCTATTAGCAATTATTTTGGAAATCACATTACAGCAAGTGATAGGGCGGTAGTCAGCCGGGGTAGATGGGGAGGGAGTTCTAGGGATACATGTGATAATGGTCTTGTTCCAGGTCGGGTCCGTTTCTCCGGTAGTATAGAAATGGTGAACCGCAAGGCAAATGTTGGAGTTAATAGTAGGCCAACTACTTTTGATGAAAAAAAAATTGTATCCATCAGGACCAGAGGCCTTATAATTTTCGATAGATAAAATGGCTTTCTTGATTTCCTCATTGGTGATGGGTTTAATCAAGTTTTCTTGATCTTCTTGAGAGAGTGTGGATGGAATTAAAATTTTGACTCTATCTAACCCAGGGTAGCTAGAAGGGCTTGGGGAACCCAACAAGTTCGTAAAATAAGCTTTAAAGGTATGAGTCATCTCTCCGGATGAGTAACCGGGGTGCCATTAGCATCGTTAATGAAGATAATCTTGTTTCTGGCTCTCCTAGATCTTATGCTGGAGTGGAAGAATTTGGAGTTGCATTCTCCTAACTTAAGCCGAAACTCCCTAGATTTTTGTTAAAGGAAGGATTCTTTCGCTCTGCTGAAAATAATGAAATTTTTGGAGGCTTTGATTTCCTTCTCAATGAGGATCGTGTCAGCATGCATAGTGGCAAGACGAAGATGGGCGTGATAGATATCAAATTTAGCTTTATCGACGCGATCACTGATATTATTGAAAACAGTCTTGTTCAAGACCTAGAGGGGGCCTTGAAATCTAGATAACTTATGGCTAAGAAAGGCCATGTGGTTACTGTCGAAAGGAATACACCAAGTATCTGAGATAATGGACTAATAGCTAGGGTGGCTTTGCCACATGTTAAAATATTTAAAAGGTTTAGGGGTAGTTTTTATGGGGGAAGTAAGGTAGAGGTTTGCGTGGGTGTGATTTGATGTATGAGGGATATCAAAATGCACGAAGGAGAGCAAGAAGTAGTCATCCCAAGGATCGTTGACAAGGGAACGATCTATCTTTGAGGAGATAGGGTTATCATTCTTCTTATTAGACCAAGTAAATTAGAAGCCGAGAAGCGGAGGTCAATAAGGCCATTTCTACCATAACACTCATTAAAATCATGAATGAAGTTAATCCACATATTAGTGTGTCCAATTTTTTCGTCAACGTGGCAGATGGCTTTGAAGTCACCCAAAGTCACCTAAGGGTTGTTATGTCTGCTGGAAGCGTATTGAGGTCATTCCATAGAGGAAGCCTCTCCAATGGATCATTAAACTTGTAAATAACAGTGAGAAAGAAGTATATGTTCTTTGAGCTGTACTTGATTCCATAGTCCATCATTTGGGATGAGATTTTAATTTTTTCGAGTTTGAAGACGCTTGGATTCCAAGCAATCCAAACTCGACCATATGGGTGGGAATCATGATTGGTGGTGAAGCTCTAGTAATGGAGCATGAAATGCATGATATTCTCAACATTTTCTACGCTAAATTTTGTTTCAAGCAAGTAAATAATGGTTATGCTATTAGATAGAACATAATAATGCACGTCATATTGTCTAATGGGGTTATTTAGAGCCCGAACATTCCAAGACGATATAATCATAAAAGATTTTTGAAAAATAACAATAAGTACATTAATTTAACTATGGATCCCCACACTATTAGCGTGTGTGGTCCTAACTATTGTACCCGTGGTTTGGATTCTTGGGTGAGGTGGGGGTGAGGTAACTTCAAATGCAGATAGTCTATTGTATTCTGTCTCCGGGATTATTTGTCCAACTACTGTGTTACCCTCTCGCTGAGCTTGTTCTGACCTTGTATTCATGCCTTTTCCTTTCACGTAACACCTTAGACTGTCATAGCTAGATGGGACCAGATTGTCGCTGTTTCCAGATGTAACAGAGTTGCGGGTGTTGTTGGTCTGAATTGTGTTGTTCACGGTGTCCCTAGTAGCAATGATCTTCGACCAGCGCTTCTGGTGGGAATATCAGGATACTATTGTGGAACTGCAGAGAGAGTATCTTTTCGATGCTCATGTTGGAGCAAATATCCTGTTACGAGGCATTATTTCATCCTAAGATTTGGTTTGGGTTTGTTGGTCTTGAGGGCCTCTTCGAACCGGGTTTCTGATGTTCACCAGAGAGTCTGGGGTACTACTGATCATGCTCGCCGATATGGAGGGGGAATGGTGCTTGTACAGGGCTCTGGGTCTTGAGGCACAAATTTGGATGGATGAGTAGCGACGGGCACGAGATCTGGGGACATCACCACCTCTGCTATTTCTACCCAGAAAACTCTCAGGGTGTCCAAAGTGAGTCATATGAACAGGAGGTAAAGGGTTTTGGGTAGCGAGGAATTGTTTAGGGGGTAGAAAAGAGGATTGAGATAAAGCTTGGCCAATAGTTTGAGGAGGTTGCGGGTCAGAAAAAAGGGGGGGGGGGTGTTTGAGGAAGTATGTATTATGGTAGATTGGTTTTGCAGGGCTGGTGAATGAGAGACTTGGTAGGGTAAGCGATCGAGAGGATTAAGGTGACTTTTGAAGGTGTTAGGGTTTTGAGGGGGTTTGCTGAGTTGGAAAATATACTTGTCCATTATGCTTTCATAATAAGCTAATGAGCAAGGGATATGCCTTGAAGAGGGCTGGGCATTGATTGTATTCAGGATACTTAAGAGACTTGAGAAAGGGACTAACAGAGGCGTGAGACTACTTGGCGGCTTGAATGCATGCATGTCCGGCTGGCTAACATTTATGCTGGAAATTGGGCTAAAAGAGAATAAAGAGTACAACTCTAAAGGCTTGACCAGAAGAGCCTGAGTAGAACTAGAATCACTGAAAGATGACAGACCCGAGATAAAGAGATCACCCGAGATATGAAATGTAGAAATACCAGAGGAAATGGGGGATAGCATGAACTCAGGATTACTGGAATAAGAAGGCTTCTTAGTAGAGATTTGGTCTCCTCTCAGAAGGTCAACATTCCCCGCATAGATTGCTTTGAGGCACTCAACTTTGGAGGACGATAAATTGGCCTCCATATCAGATTGGTTGAGGCATTCATGCACCTCTATTTGCATGGTCGAGATAAAAAGCTAGTTTATTAGACAAACTAGCAGGAATTCTAGGGGACTTGAGGTATCAGGTGGACTATCAAGTGGCTGAGGGCCTGCATAGGATAAGATAGGGATACCATATAGAGAAGTCATGCCATTAGATCTAACATGGAGGTCTTCGGTCGGGGAATTAGGATGGATGGCCATTGAAAGGGAGAGGGAAGTGCCACATGAGCTCTGAAGATGGAAAGGAGAAACCATAACAAGAAGCTCGTTAGGTTGGGGGTTGTCTTTGAAGTATTGGGTGATTTTGCGGCCTCCTAGCTATTTAGTCGACTGTTTTTGCTTGTTTGGTCGACTTGTTACTGTTTCTGGTCTCAGCCATATTCGAACTGAGAGAGGGGGGGGGGTGAGGGTGTTTGGGATTTTTTTAGAGGGTTTAGGGTATATGGTGAATTGGATGGTGTGGTTTATTAAGGGTGAGATGATGGGGGTGGAGACAGAGGTTGAAAAAATGATGAACGGGGGAGAATAGATGGCTGTAGGTTATGATAGGGGTGACAGAGGAAGTTATTATTCTCAAGATCCGTTACGTAAAAGATCTAGCACTTAAATAAAGAGAGACGTGAGATAAATTTAACAATGCACTATTAGCTAAGGACTGAGATAGTCGCATGAGGCAAAAATGATCTTTGGAAGAAACTCCATAACCTAGAAGGAGAGAGGATCCATCCGTGAACACTGATTGCTCAAGTGACTGTTGGACGTTTTGATCACGCAGATCCGACCGTTGAACTAAAGAGATAGGGACATGGGATGCACTCGCTGGAGGGAGAGTGTGTGTGCAAGGACCATGAGTCCAATCGCTGGCAGTACATAACTTTGGTGGTTGGGGTGTTATCAACTCAGAGTAAATAAGTTTACAGTGAGTCTCAGAGTAGGAAAATGCATGTCGTCTAAAAATAGCTCTGGTGACATACTTCTTATCAGAAAGATTTATTATCTCACTTTGTTTTCTTAGCAGAGGCTTTTGGAGAAAAATGAAAGCATTAAAATCTGTGGTTCTTTCGTGAGTTGATATAGTCTACTGCTTGATAGCAGTACATCAGATGGGGAAGATAAGGATTTGGTTTAAAGGCATGAGGTATCTAATTGGGAGTACATAAAGACCATTTGAAACTGATAGCTCAAAATGGAACAAAGTCTTATTAATTCATTGATACATAATGCTTGAAGTATAAATATTACATTTATACTATTACAAAAAAGTAATACAAAAGGTGTATGCAGAGAAGCTAAGTGTCTTCTTTTTGGCTTTATAATGAGTTTGGGCGCTCGAATCATCCTTTTTAGAAATGAAAGCCTTTAATTTTCCAAGGCATGATGGTTTCACCATACTTTGCATGATTTGCAGAGTCTCTTTGAAACCCTCACAATAGGGCTTAGTCATGGATGAGGAATAATTTGGAAAACGAGATTGCTCAAGTGACTGTTGGACGTTTTGATCACGCAGATCCGACCGTTTAACTAAATAGATATGGACATGGGATGCACTCGCTGGAGGGAGAGTGTGTGTGCAAGGACCATGAGTCCAATCGCTGGCAGTACATAACTTTGGTGGTTGGGGAGTTATCAACTCAGAGTAAATAAGTTTACAGTGAGTCTCGGAGTAGGAAAATGCATGTCGTCTAAAAATAGCTCTGGTGACATACTTCTTATCAGAAAGATTTATTATCTCACTTCGTTTTCTTAGCAGAGGCTGTTGGAGAAAAATGAAAGCATTAAAATCTGTGGTTCTTTCGTGAGTTGATATAGTCTACTGCTTGATAGCAGTACATCAGATGGGGAAGATAAGGATTTGGTTTAAAGGCATGAAGTATCTAATGGGGAGTACATAAAGACCATTTGAAATTGATAGCTCAAAATTGAACAAATTCTTATTAATTCATTGATACATAATGCTTGAATTATAAATATTACATTTGTACTATTACAAAAAAGTAATACAAAAGGTGTATGCAGAGAAGCTAAGTGTCTTCTTTTTAGCTTTAGAATGAGCTTGGGCGCTCGAATCATCCTTTTTAGAAATGAAAGCCTTTAATTTTCCAAGGCAGGATGGTTCTACCATACTTTGCATGATTTGCAGAGTCTCTTTGAAACCCTCACAATAGGGCTTAGTCATGGATGAGGAATAATTTGGAAAACGAGGGTTAAAGGCGAGAAATACGAGCAAAGATTCACAATTCTGGGGCTCTAATTGAACTCCTTAGAGCTACCATTTCGGTGGCGAATGGAGATTTCCGGCAGAAGACTCAACGCTCAAAAAAAGAGATGAACTCGCGTATCTGCACCCAAATTAAGGATCTAACATATGAGAGGGCTAGAGGCTTGCTCCAGGGTAATACCAACCTTGAAAAAAGCAAATGAAGAAAAAATAATCTCCCCATCAACAAGCAGCTTGATGGAACATATAGAGGGCTAGAGGTTTGATTTAGGGTAATACCAACCTTGAAAAAAGCAAATGAAAAAATAATATTCTCTCAATCAACATACAGCTTGATGGATTATATGCGAGGGCTAGAGGTTTGTTTCATGGTAATACCAACCTTGAAAAAATGAAATGAAAAAAATATCTCCCCATTAACAAACAAATGTGATTGTGATGAGGGTTTTGGAAGAACCGTTGATGAAATCAGATCTTTTGGTTGAAATCAAAAGTTTTTTATTAAAAGATGAAGGGTTTCTAGAGAGGTTTTTCTCTCTCTAGAGGCTACATATTTTACAACATATTTTATTATACACTTTATAATATTTTGTGTATGAATACGTTTTTAAAGCAAAGCTTAAATTATCATTTTTAGACATACAAATAAAATAAACTGAAAAACAACTTTATAATATGACAGACAATAGCAAAGCCTCTTATAGAAAAACTGGTGAGGATAATAACCGCCTGGGGGTAGGCTGGTAATTTTAATTGGTGTTTTAAGGTGATGTGTGGATGTTTAACGGTGGTGTGTGGGTGTTAAACGGTGGTGTGTGGGTGTTAAACGGTGGTGTGTGGGTGTTAAACGGTGGTGTGTGGGTGTTAAACGGTTTAGAGTAGGGAGTAGAGAGATAATTAAGCAGCTTGGTAGCAATTAATTCTCATTACCCATAGTTAATACAGGTGGTTGGGTATTTATAGTGTGATGTTTGGGCCCTTATGGGCTTTCGGGTCATGTTTAAAGAATCCGGGTCATGTTCAAAGACCCATGAGCTCTAAGTAGGAGAGCAAGTAGCTTAGTCAAGGAGTGTTTAGGTTTTTTAGTACTTTTTTCATAGTTCGAACAGTCCTATGATCATAGTGTTCGAAGTGATCTGTCCGGTCCATGTGATCTGTCCGATCTGTCCGGAGGCTTTGGACCGATCTGTCCTTGTCCGGGGAGCATGCTGAATTCGGACTCATCAGGAGCCACTTTTTTAGGTGTTTGAACAAGTATTCTTGTCAGAGACCTGAAAAACAGTCTGATGCTAGAAGTAGTTTTCAATCCGGACAGGTTTATGGGTTTACCCGGACAGATAAAGCTTCACGAATTCAAAACGGTTTTTGCCAGAGTTCGTGGGACACGTGTCGCTCTCTGATTGGTCACTCCAGCCATTTTTTCACCTTGAATTTCACACCACCTTCTTCGAAAAGCAACCTCTTTAATTACAAATGGTGACATCAGCGCCGTCTTTTAATCATTGCCAAACTTTTCGAATTCTCCTAGGAATCAACTCCTCTTTTCAGATCTACTATAAATTCAAGTCACTTTCTACTGTTTTACTATCTCTTTCACATTTACTCAGAGCTTTCTCTCTCTAAAGCAAAGGTTTTCTTGGTGGTTTATGTTTACAGCAAGGACAACATTGATTAAAGGTGGGTGGCTTAATCTTTCAGAGTTGGAGAGAGCACAAAAAGTTGAGAAAGAGAAACGAATAGCAGCAGGGCTACCTTCATCACCCGTTGACAGACCAGTCGCTTCCGTTACAGAGTCGGATCGAGGATCGTCCTCCTCTAAAGGTACCAAGCCCAAAAAACTATTTCAATCCACCCTCTCGCCTATAGTCTGGTATACTCTGATGTCATGTATCATGGCATCTAGGCTGTCCGGGATCCCACTCCCTATGGAAGAGTTCGCAGCAGTGGCCAACCTTTGCAAACATCACCAATTCCCCTTCTACCACTTCAATATGGGGAATGACCTTAAAGCTGTTGATGATCTGTTGGAGTCCGAAAGAAAATGGAGGAACCAATTTTTATTTGTCAGTGGCGCTTGGGAAAACGGCAAAAAGATCAAGGCCGGAGAGAACCCAAGACTCCTCAGAAGCAGGTGGAGGAGTGATCGTAAGTTTCACACTTCAAATCTTTGACCATTTCTTCTCTTTTTTTAAGTCGGTTTAAATTAACTGGTCACTCGTTTGTCTTAACAGAACTGCCTAAGGAGTTCGGGGACTACTTGAAGGCCGGACAGGTTACCTGTGGCAAAATAAATGCTTGGGCCGCAGAGAACTGGGGAAATCGATTCCACAATGCTTTTACTAGTGGAAATCTGGCAAGGTCTCATCTATGGAACACCACAGGTCGGAGGGACCTGACTTGGGAGGAGCTCACCACCCAACCCTCTGCAGACACTGTGCTTAAGAGGTCCCACGAACCAGATGGGACACTCTTCCTGCCTGGCCGGGCTAAAGCCCCAAGCAAAATAAAGGGCAAGAAGAGAGGAAAAAAGGTGGCAAGTGATGTTGAGAAGGATGCCCCAACCACCCCGGAGGGACCGGCCCAGAGCCAGATCGATGCTGCTCTTTTGCAGGTAGTGGAGCAAGAGTCCGAGAGGCAGGAAGCAGACCTTCCAAAACCTCCAAGGGCTCCTAAGAGGACTCACAAACAAGAAGGTGAAGGTGCTGACCGGGAAGCCAAAAAGACAAAGGCTTCGCAGGGCGATGAGCTCGCTCTCCGGGATCTAGAGCCTCCATTCCCAACTGACCCTTCTGACCCAACGCTAGCCGAAGAGATCCCAAGAGACTTTCATACTGATGAGGTGGAAGGGGGAGATCTCAACCTGGATGAAGTGGACATCACTGGTCTAGGTGGACTTGGCGAATACTTTCTTAGCCTCCCTAGAGATGAATTCGTAGGGCCTTACATTCCTCCGAGCAGCTCCAATACGGTCAACTTCAATGGTAAGACTTTCATTGTTTCTAGTGAAAAGGACACTATAGCCCATTCTTTTCTTAGCAATGTGCAGCCAGTACTCACACTGGAAAGACAAGTCCGGGGTCAAGCAGACATCATCAAAGATCTCAAGTCTGAGAAGGAAAAACTGTCCGAAGACCTCCGCACTGCTACTACAGCCAATGCTGACATGCTAAAGGAGGCAAATGAGAAGCTGAAAAAGAGTCAAGAGGAAAGCACCACAAAGGTTGCCACTCTAGAGGAAACCATTAAAGACCTACGGGAGAATCTGTCCGGTGTGGAGAAAGACCTTACTATCTCAAAGGGAAAGACCACGACAAAGGAGAAGATTATCACCAACTTGACCACTGACAAGATTGCTCTTGAGAATGCAGTGACCAAGGCTGCTGAGGAGAAAACTGCCTTGTTACAGGAGCAGGATGCTAAGATCCAAGCCAGGATCAATAATTATGCCAACCAGATGCTCAAGAGCGAAGAGCTGCTGCCTGAAAAGGATAGGTCTGACATGGTCCTACTTTTTCATGAAAAGTTTCCACAGAGGAACCTAGGGGAGTTGTGGCTTTATGTTGAGCCCGAAAACCTCCCATACCATACTATGGCCGAAGGTGACAGGTATGGCTACTCTAGTGGCTCCTCGGATGATGAGGAACATACTGGGGAGAGCCCAGATGACAAAAAAAATGATCCCAAAGGCAAGAAGATAGATGAAGGGAAAGATGACCCTAAGGGTAAGAAGGTAGATGAGGGTGAGCCATCTTCAAAGGCTCAACCTTAACCCACAATTTACTTTGTTTATTTTTTATTCAAACTAAAGTCCTTGGAAGGCCAAGGCACTCTTTTTGTAATGGTGTCCGGTGCTCGACCGGACAGGTTTTTTGTGTTGTACCTTGACTATTAAAAGTCCTTGGAAGGCCAAGGCAATTTTAAGTTGTTTTTCTCAATGAATATCTCTGTTTTGTATAACCATCGTCTTCTTTCATTGTTCGTTTTAGTTTTGACAGCCAGAGTTTAAGTAGCTTTTAATTGTCGCATTATGAGAGTGTTTAAATTCTCCGGCTAGAGTTTAAATAGCCTTTAGATATTTCAGTCCGGATGGTATGATAAGGGATTGGACTTTAAAAAACACTTAGAAATTTTTGAAGAAGGCATTGAATTTTATTTACCAACCCGTACACCTCATTAAAACCTCTCCGCGCCACCGGGGAGGAAAGAGTATGCCCCCAAATATTTACATGGATGGTTAAACAAGTAAATATTTACACAAGTGCTATTCCAGGTACATCCGGAGATGCTCAATATTCCAAGGATGAGTTAGAACTCTGCCATCTTTGTCTTCCAACCAATAAGTTCCAGGCTTGATTCTTTCAACCACTATATACGGACCCTCCCAGGTTGGGGCCAGCTTTCCGAAGAGCTTTTCTTTAGTGTGTAAGAAGACCTTCCTTAATACTTTATCCCCTGGTTGGAAATCTCTTCTTTTAACTTTGGAAGCAAACCTACTCCTCATCAAGCCCTGATAGTGTGCAACTCTAAGGTGAGCCTTAACCCGTCTTTCTTCTATCAAATCAAGTTGATTTCCTCTTCTACACCCTTACTAAGTTGAATAGAAGGGCTTTCAAGCACATGGATCCATGGGTATGACTCCGTATATGCTATGGTTGCCAATGAGTCTGCTAGCTCATTTTCTGCCCGGGGAACGTGCTCATAGACAACAGCTTTAAATTTTAGTGCTTCATTCTTGAAGAGGAGTAAATACTTCACAAGCTGCTCCTTTCTAGCCTCAGATTGGCCTAAGGCATGGTGGAAAAGCAATTGGGAGTCACTTAGCAGCTTGACCCTCTTAGCCCCACAAATGTAGGCTAACTTTAACCCACCTATAGCTGCTTCATATTCGGACTCGTTATTAGATGCCCTGAAAGCAAAACAAATAGCCTAGTACATATTGTCTCCGTATGGGGAAGTTAAACATATTCCTGCACCATATCCCATAGTGCTAGATCCACCATCTGTTCGGACGATCCACATTTTGTTATCTTTTGTATCTGTAGCTTGCTCTGAATCCCTATCGGAGTGGAATTCAACCAGAAAATCAGCCACAACTTGGGCTTTCACTGCTGTCCGGGGAGCAAAGTCTATGTCGAAGTCCCCCAACTCCACTGACCACTTAGTCATTCTGCTCGAAATGTCTGCTTTTTGAAGGAAATTCTTTAAGGGAAAAGAGGTCCGAACGATGATAGGATGAGCCTGGAAATAAGGCCTCATCTTCCTTGCAGCTATTACCAGAGCTAATGCCAATTTTTCAAGTTTCAAGTAACGTCTCTCAGCATCTATTAAGCTCTTGCTGATGTAGTACACTGGGTGGGGATGTCTATCGACCTCTCTTACCGGCACAATACTGATGGCACAACTTGAAACTGCCAAATATACGAAGAGAGTCCCCCCATCAATTGGTTTGAACAATGTTTTGGGGGAGGACAGGTGTTTCTTCATTTCATTGAAAGCCTCATCACACTGTGGGGTCCACTCGAACCCCTTTGCACCCTTCAAAGTTTGAAAGAAAGGAGCACACCTGTCCGAAGACCTGGAGATAAATCTGTTTAAGGCTGCTAATCTCCCCGTTAACCGCTGTACTTTTTTGACGTTTTGAGGAGGTTCCATCTGGAAAAGAGCATTCAGCTGGTCCGGATCGGGTTGTATTCCATGCTCACTTATGATATAGCCTAGAAACTTCCCGGACTGCACTCGGAAGACACACTTTTCAGGGTTTAACTTTAAATTCACTTTCACCAAGTTGGCAAAAGTTTCTTGGAGATCGGACAAGTGTAACTGCTCATCCACACTTTTCACCATCATATCGTCAATGTAAACCTCCATATTTCTTCCAATTTGATCAGCAAATGCCTTGTTGACTAATCTCTGATAAGTAGCCCCAGCATTTTTCAAACCAAATGGCATCACCTTATAGCAATGTAGACCCTGTCAGTGACAAACGTAGTATGCTCTTGATCCTTTGGATCTACTTGAATCTGATTGTACCCGGAGAAGGCATCCATAAAGGAAAGCAGCTTGTTTCCAGAGGTGGAGTCTACTAACTGATCGATCCGGGGGACCGGATACAAATCTTTTGGGCAACCTCTATTGAGATCTGTGAAGTCAATGCATATGCGCCACTTGCCATTTTTCTTTTTCACCAGGACAGGATTGGCAGTCCACAAAGGGTATTGAGATTCTTTAATGTGCCCCATCTTTGTGAGCCTGTCAACCTCTTGTACAATGACATCATCCTTTTCTTTGGAAAAAGCTCTTCTTTTTTGAACCACTGGTGCTACATCTCTCCGGACAGATAGGTGATGGGATATCACTTCTGATGGAACTCCAGTAACATCAGCATTGCACCATGCAAAAACGTGCTGATGGTCTTTCAAAAATTTCAACATTTCTTTTTTCAACATTGGTGGCATCTTGGACCCTATCTTGACACTCTTACCCTCTTCCAAACAGTGCGTTTCAACCTCTTCGACTGGTATCAATACTCCAAGGGTCTCTCTGGGGTCATCAATTTCACCCTCACCCCCAGAAAGGCCCTCAAACTGCTATTGTTCATCGATGCGGACTGCCCCCAGCGTTCGAGGAGCCAAGGCAGTGGCATAACATTCTCTTGCAATCTTTTGGCTGCTCCGGACAACTCCAACCTGCCCCTGAACAGCATACTTCAAGCATTGGTGGACTGTCGAAGCCACTGCATGCATCCTAGAGAGCCAAGACCTTCCTAGAATAGCATTATAGCAAGTGGGACAATCCACCACAATAAAGAGTATTCTGACCATTTTCTTGAAAGGACCCTTGCCCAATAACACCTCTTCTTCAAACTCTCCGATCACATCGGCTGAGCTGCCTGTGAAGCCCACGATTGACCTGTCCGAATTCTGAATTACAGCGGGGTTTTTCATTTTCTTGTAAGTGGTTAGGAAAAGGATATTGGCTGAGCTTCCAGTATCCACCAAGATTCGTCTTATGTTATTGCCCCCTATAGATGCTCCTATGACAACAACATCCTCATGAGGGCCATCAATGTTTCTTAAATCATCTTCATCAAACACAATGAAGGGAAATGAGTTGGGTGACTGATAAGATGTCATGCCTCCTTCTAGCTGGGAGGCCAAAGTATGAACATGCCTCTTCCTCGAAGAAGTAGTAGGAGCTGTCATAGTATCCCCTCCGAAAATTGTAAGCGACTCGAAAAACTTCATGAGCCCGCAGACTGACCTAGAACATTCCTCTATAGCACCCACTCTGTTCCGAGTTGGATCAGGATCCAAGTATTCAGATTCCACATCAAATCTTTCAACTATTACCATGGCTCCCTCCGGAGCAGCATTACTTGGACCAACCCGGTGAGTGTTATCAGGCCTGTTACCCCCTTTTCTTTTCACATAAGCCCCCGGCTTTCCCCTTTCAATCAAGTTCTGAACTTCTTGCTTCAATGCTATGCAATCATCAGTGGTATGACCAATATCATTGTGATATTGGCAAAAAGAGTTGTTGCGATGCTCTCTGGGAGACTACAGTGTTGCCGGTCTCCGGTAATGCACCTCATCTTTTGTTTTATCAAAGATAGTGGCCACGCTTTCTTTTAACTCAGCGAACCACTCCGGTTGGACCCATGGTCCTCTCTTGTTTTTGGATTGTTGACTTTTGAGCAGGAGCAGCTGGCTGAGACTGAGCTTTTGCCCTACCATGCCCCTGTCCGGTTTCTCTCGCTTTGTTCCCGGACTGATTCTGGTTTTGAGTTGGTGCCACTGGGGTGGATCTCACTTTCCTGTGCACCCTGGTTTTCTTTGTTTCATCGGCGTTTATTTGTTTGCCAACCTGATTCAGCAACCCTCCCCATGCCATTGCCTTCTTTCTGGTCACCGAATCAGCTAGATTGCCCGGGTTCAAACCCTGTCTCAGGGATGCTATTGCTACCTGTTCGAAGCAATCAGCCAACCCATTTTTTGTGTTCACAAAACGGCTTATGTATTCTTTCAAGAACTCATTTGGCTCATGGGCACAATGGATTATGGTGTCTCCATTGCCCTTCAGCTCTTTACTCCCTACGAACTGCCTTCGAAAGGCCACCCAAAACGTATCGAAATCTTTAATACAACCTTGAGGCAGGCTGTTGTACCATTTCAGAGCACTCCCCGTAAAATATTGGGAGAATGCCCTGCAAAGTATTTTATCATCGTCATCAAAGTTCATCATGAAATTCTTGAATTGCTCCAGATGGTTATCCGGATCAGTACTGCCATCGTACTTCTCCATTTTAGTGCTGTCAAACCTCTTGGGGAGGTTTCCGGACAGGATTTTAGAAGACAGTGGAGACTGCCTCCAATTCCTTCCACGACTGAACACAATATCCTCATTGGGAGTTGCAAAGATACCTGGCTCATCGTGGAAAGCAAAAGGATCCATCAGCATCTTGTCCGTATACCTCCGGCGGTGAGATGATCCCTTTCCAATATGCCTTTTCATTCTTCCATGTCTGTCTCTTTTTCTTGAATATTTCTTAACCTGCTTTTGCTTTTTCCTGGTTCGACCCTCATCGCTGCTAGAGGACAAGGATTTTTCATTTCCCTCGCTGTCCGAAGAGCTACCTGAAGATTCTGAGCTCGAGTCAGAACTCTCCACAGGCTTGGACCGGTGAGACTTTTTGGAACTAGCATGAGTCTTTTTGGTGCTCACATGAGTTTTAGAAGCCTCATGCTCTCTGGGGTTATCGGTATGATGAGCAACCGATGCTTTGGATTTTTCTTTCACGCCTATCTTGGCCTTCTCAGCCCTCGGAGCTTCTATTTCACACTTTAACCTGTCACGCTCTTCGACAGTGTATTCATCGTTCTCTTCCACCACTTCGAGCAAAGCCGGTGGAAGCTCTGGATTGTACGGATTCATACAGACAGAGTTTCTTGGCAGGTTTTGAATGCTTGATTCAGGCACCTTTCTCCTCCCACTGTGGTCGCCAATTTGGTGAGGATAATAACCGCCTGGGGGTAGGCTGGTAATTTTAATTGGTGTTTTAAGGTGATGTGTGGGTGTTAAACGGTGGTGTGTGGGTGTTAAACAGTGGTGTGTGGGTGTTAAATGGTGGCGTGTGGGTGTTAAACGGTTTAGAGTAGGGAGTAGAGAGATAATTAAGCAGCTTGGTAGCAGTTAATTCTCATTATCCATAGTTAATGCAGGTGGTTGGGTATTTATAGTGTGATGTTTGGGCCCTTATGGGCTTTCAGGTCATGTTTAAAGAACTCGGGTCATGTTCAAAGACCCATGAGCTCTAAGTAGGAGAGCAAGTAGCTTAGTCAAGGAGTGTTTAGGTTTTTTAGTACTTTTGTCATAGTTCGAACAGTCCCATGATCATAGTGTTCGAAGTGATCTGTCCGGTCCATGTGATCTGTCCGATCTGTCCGGTCCGGAGGCTTTGGACCGATCTGTCCTTGTCCGGGGAGCATGCTGAATTCGGACTCATAAAAAACAACAGACAACAGAGATACATACCACTATGAAAGAAATTATTGCTCAGCTCAAACAACTAAATAACTCAAAAGATACGTGAGATATCGTTAAAATTTAATTAGGATTTTACACAACAGCTAATTTTTTTTAAAAAAATTATCTTTCAAATAACTAAGAAATGACCTCCAAAAATGTAAAATATATCAGCGTGGTAAATAATTGATAGATGATAAATTTCTATTAAGATTTTTCTTCTTTTAAAACAATACTAATCAATTTTATGTTTAGTTTTGACAATAAATTATTAAGATGTTTCCTACTTTTAGTTTTAAGTAATAATTTATTGTATGGATAAGTTTGAACGATACATTTGGGTTTATTAAAATGTATAAACTTTTGTTTATGAAACTACTTTCAATATCTAAAAAATTCTTTGAGATAGATTAAAGACGGCTAAGAACTTTGGTTAGTCACCGGACTTTTTCATGTGTATTAAAAATGGCACTCATGTTTTTTTTGTATCAAAAAGTCATTTTTGTTGGTTTCATCTGCATATGTAGTCACTTTTGTTTGTCTTGATTTGCATCCGTGGTCACCGTGAGTGACGACGAATGTAACAAAAAGCCAACAAAAGTGACCGTTTTGATACAAAAAAACATTAATGACATATTTGATACACATGACAAAATCTGGTGACTAACCAAGATTCTTAGCCGATTAAAGATGATAGAGTAGTTCTGACTCTATTTAAAATAGCTGAGATTTGAGTTAGGCAAGATTTAAAAAATAAAAACTATCACGACTTCAAAAAAATGTAAGACATGACTTCAACTAAAATTTAGATGTAAAGATGTTTTCTAGAACAAAAATTAAAGACTTCTTAAGAAACTTTTGTATAAAGATATGCAGAACTGAAGTACATGATCATTATAGGATGGAACATAGATGTAGAGATTTTTTAACCGATTCTTTTCAATATACTTATGTGTTCAAAAAAGATGCATATGTTAATATATTAATTTGAAATAAATGGAATATCCTCAACTGTTGATTAACATATTTAATTTGAACATGCTTAAATAGAGGGGGGGGATTAAAATAGTACTGGTGTTAAGTGTCAGGTGTTAGAATACCAGGTATTGATTAACATATTTAATCTGAACGTGCTTAGATTGGGGGGACAAAATAATACTGGTGTTAAGTGTTAGGTGTTAGAATATAGTGCCACAACCTTCCAATTTGTACATGTCAGTACCGGTGTCAACGACTAATATAAGTTTAGAATACTATCTCACTCATCATTGGTTCTATAATAGTGAAGAAGAAGAAGTATGAAGCATGTGCGTGTGAGTTGTGAGAGCAAGAAAAAATAAAGAGTTTTATGGGTTTTAGATAGAGAAGCAAGTTAGGAAATAATTACATTGAAGAACATAGAACAGTCATAGTTTTTTGTGTAAAATTAAGGAGTTTTAGAAGAGAAGAATAATGATTGTGTTACATGTATCTAAGAGCTTCGTTGTAATATTCCTTTGAAATAAAATCAATGTTCGTTTCTCGTGGATGTATGATTTATTCACAATCATAATCACGTTAAATATTGTATTTATGTTCTTGATTTTATATTTGTTCTTCTTGTTAACTTTGAGTTGAAAGTACAGGATCCGAAAATCTACTTCCTGCCACACTTGTAGAAAGTAAATCATCTGGGTTACATTTTAGCCTACTATAGGAGACCGCACCAACTTAGCATGAAGTCTGAGTTATGCATAAGAACTTAATATTGTGATTTTCATAGTGTCACACAAAAGTTTCTTATTTGTTCCTTTCCCTTAACAATTGGTGTGGTGAACATGAAAAATATGTAACAACATTGTTTGTAGGTGATAAACACAAGGTAAAAGGACGAAGATCATTTAAGATATTGAGTGTACATATATAAGTCTAAATAGAATAAAAAAATCATAACGATGAGTTCCATGAAGTTTGATCTTGATGAATTTACTATATGATTTCAATCTCCAGAGAATCAAAACAAGAGAATTTCTAGTAAATAAGGAGTTGTTTGGTGGCATTGATGAGAGAGTAAAATAATATGTTGATATCAAAGTGTTTTTCATTACCCATAGTATTCTGATATTGAGTTCGAAGGATGCGGTAATTCGAGAGATGGTGGAGATATAAAATCGGTTGTAAGACATGTACATGAAAATATCCATGTGAAAAAAATTGTATACTAAGAAATAATTGTACACTCTATTTAATAAATGCTTAGCGAGAGAAATATTTAAAAATAAAGAAAAATAAGAGAGAAATAAACGATGATACTGAATTTTAGGGGTTTTAAACAATATAAATAACTAAGACAATCATAAGAAAGAAAAATAAAAAAATAAACAGACCCATCAATTTTAAAGGGTAAAAATAGTATTAAAGTCGAATGACTATATTCATATTTTTTATATTGTCTATCCTGCTACGTGATAAAATTTTACCGTTTCACATGTCAGAGACTAACTTTAATGAAATCGGCTAGTCAAGGGATCCCCACCGGACGTATCGAAGTCAAAACACTATATAAAATAAAAATGTGACAGTCAAGGGACGATGCATTATTTTCAGCCTCAAATTAAGATATCCTTCATATATAGTTAAATAATAAAAGATAAGATTGTGATACTTTTCCCTTGAATCAAGGATGATGGCTCGTGCAATCTGAAACCACAAATAAGAATGTACTTTTGCATTTTCTCTTATAATGTGATTTTGGTAAGGTCATGGTTAGATCAAATGCATGTTGTAGTCACAATTGTACATCAATGCATTCGATATGTAATAAATGGAAATATAGTATTGAACAGAGAAAATCAACGAATTTTAAGGGAGTGTTATGCCACTTTCCTATCACCTAAAAAATTGCAATCGAAAAATGGCCCATACATCCTTGATAATATGGATAACCACAGAGATCCCCCCCACCTTATAAATATTGGGCTTGAAGCATACAGCATACAAATGGAAGGAATTTTTTTTTCTGAGACTCAACATAGACATACCTATTAACCTCGAAAAAAAACTTAAACATGTAAGTTTGGCATGCTCATGATATAACACGTACCAGTAGAAGTCATGTCCCATAAGCTGTCTATAGTTAGAAGGTTCCAACTAATCAAGGAGAAGTGAAGATCATATTTCCAGCAAAAAACATAAGAAATTAGAGAGGAAGCGGATAGAATCACAACAGTAAGTCACATAAGTGAATCCTACTACCTAATATGGACAGTCGTAAGTGAAGGATGTGTGTATATTGCACAGATCTAAAAAATTGATCAACTGGTGGATGCAGCTTTGGTGGATAAGATGTTTTCTTTTATGGACGCACATTAAATCCCACTGCATGAAAATGGCAGGGAGCACACTACATTTGTAACGTAGAAGGGACTTCACTGCTACAAAGTAATGAATTTTGGGCTAAAGAAATTTGGTGCTACATTTCAGAAACTTGTCAACAATATTTTTTGCAACAGAGCTCAACTAGAACCGACATGCTTAAATGATGATATGTTAGTCTCTAGCATTCAAGATGAAGATCACTTGGTTGACTAGGTAGAAACATTTTCAAACCTTAAAAAAAAAATTAAAGCTCAATCCAAAGAAGTATACCTTCAATGTATAGCCTACAAATTTCTTGGACTATATGGTCAACAAAAAATACCTAAAAAAAGCCAACTCAACTCTCAAACCTAGCTGCAACGGATCATCTTAGAAACATAAAGAATTCTGAATATTTATAAGAATATTTCTTGCATTAAACATATTTATCTGAAGATATCTACATAAGTGTTAGTCGTTCTTACAAGTTTTAAAATGACCATAAAAGTTCAATTGGACTCCAGGTTTTTGAGGAAACCTTCATCTACATCAAGAGCTTTCTAACTTCTTCAGAGGTATTAACAACTAGTAGTCAACTAGGTTTTAGGCCAAACGAAGGCTAAAAAATAAAACCTCATCCACTATCTAGATGAACTTTGGCACCATACAACTCTATTTGAGCAAGTTATATATGAACAACTGCGAAGCACAGAGAATATAATTGTTGATGCTCTAGCATCTTCGGTTTATGAAAATTTAGTACCATGGATAATCCTACAAGAAAAACCGTTCATTACCCTACCAAACAAGTTAATGTCAATAATTTTTTGCTTCAGGAGTTATGATAATTGAAGGAGACGAAGAAGAAGAAGACGATTGAAGAACCTTTACTAAAAACATTACTTGGTAAAAGGAAGATATCTTAGAGAGAAAGCCAATGCAAGGCACATAAAATTGAAATCAACAAGATATATTTGGTTAATTGATACCTTGCACACGAAAAGATTCAAACTCAAATATCTCAGCCATGATAAAACAAGTTTCGTAGTAAAAATCCATGATGGAGAGAGAGGTGCTCATTGTAGTTAAAAGGAAATACATAAAAGAATCTTGATATAAGGGTGATACTGACCTACAATTATGTTGGATGCAAAGACATGTAGCACTTGTCAAAGCTTCTCAAATTCAATATAAGTTCCAACCTTTTTATTGGAAAAAATATTAAAGGATATCCTTTTTGATATACAGGGTATTGACATTGTAAGGCCCCTCCCAAGGGCTTCAATAGGAAAGAAATTCTTGTTAATAGCTGTAGAAAACATCTCCAAGTGGGTAAAAGCATAATTACGTGTGCAAATCATAGAAAATGAGGTTACTAAATTCCTCAAATAAAATATATGTTGCATATATGGGATACCAATATTCATCTATTAATATTAGAGCACTACAAAAATTTGACGAGACATATATACAATTTTAAGGTTCGATTCAGAATCTTTGAGGTGGGATACAAACTCCCGAGGGTATTATTTATTCATACAAATGACAAAAGTCTTGGTAAGCTACGTCCAAGTTGGGAATATCCATATAAAATAGAGTCAAAGGGCAAGTTGGAAACATACATATTTCTAAACGAGAAAAGAAATAAACTTTGACACCCATAAAATATAAAGAATTTGAATCCCTACAACTGAATATAAGTTTCAACTATCATATTTTTAATTTTATAACATTTTAGTAAACTATTGTATGAGGTGTATTATTTCATACCTCGGTGGCGCGAGAAAGATTTAAGGAGGCATCCAACATTAATAAAACATTTTTTCATTTACGAAATCTCAGATGATTTATTGTTATGAAACTCTAAGAAGCTTCTCACTTCATCAAACAAAACCAAAGTCAAGTGAGATGATTCTAAATGCAATCCCTAAGATTCTAAAAATTCTATTCATCTATCAAAGAAAGAAGATAAGTCTGATATGATTCTAAAAGTAGTACTCAACACTTCAGGGATTCTGAATACCTCTAACACAAATATAAACCTAGGATGATTCTAAAATTAGTCATCAACACCTTTGGGAGTATCACCATCATACAAACAAACAAAATATGTAAGTTGATAATGATTACAAAATAAATTAAGTTTAGCTCTAGAAAATATTCGTGGAAGATACACACTAAATTACTTTCAGCTTCATCTACGTCTTTCTCGACAACTCATTGCATTTCAGTAAAAAAGACCCTTCAAGCTTAGTATGCTCCACACCATTGACCACAAGTGTCACTTCAAAAAATATTTCCTCATTTAAATATTCATCCAAAATTTTCTTTAGCCTCTCTATTTCGAATTTATCAGTATTAATAATCTCAACATGCTCAGTAGCTTAAAGATCTTCTCCAGTTTGAGCTTTGGAAGAAGAACTACTCAACTCAGTAGATAAAAAGCAATAGTTGAGGTATGGAAAAAAAGTTATGTTTCTGATGTGAGCTGTAAACCTTTGAGGTTTCTTTTTAGTATATTCCACATCAAATTGTAGTTTTTCCTTCAGAGGTAATCTTAGCCTGAATCTTAACACTGTATCACGACTTTGTCCTTGGCTTGAAGATCAATTTATAACTTCTCTTCGGCCTCAACTCTAGCCTGGAATTCGGCCTTTAACTATCGATTATCGTCAACAAGCTCTACAATAACTTCCAAAAACGGTCGAAGGTTAGGGATAACAAGAGTTTGACTTTCACGAGCTTGATGCAACATTGTAAAGGCGTTGAATAAAGACTGAACATAAAATTTAGAAATCAAAATCAACAAAGTACATAAATAAAAAAAATAAATAAAAATAAACAATAGGAACTTACTTAAACTCCCAAGCTCATATGGCTCATAGAAAACTCCATGGAATTAAGGTAGATTGGTAGCTTCCTCATCCGTGTCGAAGTTGTAAATTGATTGAATACCTATGAAATACGCTTTAAAGGAAAAACTGTAAGTGTAAAGGCAAAATAAATTACAATCAAGGAAAAATTAATGTATCAACTCGTATATCATGACTGCCTGAACTAATAACCAATTTTTTAAACACAATTGGTAATTATGTGTGTTTGTGGACGTCTCGTATGGATATACTTCAGGCATACCATCATCAACATCAACACTTGGAATAATTTTAAGAATACAATTAGCTTATTTAAAAATATCAGTAAAGGGCTCCATCAAACATTAGTTCATCTTCGAACCTGGGATTTTTGGAAATAGTCCTTTCAACAGATCTTGCATAATTACACTTTGGCCTCCTCCCTCAAAGCGGCGTAGCCAAAGTACAAATGTCCCCAAAGTTTTTGTTTATCTCATAAAACGAATAACCAAATTAAGGGAAATATTCTCTATTATATCTTTCCATTTACCAACACAAGGAGGAACCTCTTTCATAACATTAGAACCATCCTCAAATATTGCAAACCTTTTTGTGGTAGAAAGAGGATGATTAATCATATATTCAAACTCTCCTCTATATAGTACTTTAAAACTAACAAGTAACTTGGCTTTCTGAAATAGAAAGGACACCAACATGAACTTTAATAATAGTAGTGTTCAACGAAGGTACCTTTATCAGAAATATTTTTCTCTTTATCTATAGAAACTATAAAATATGGCTCCCAATAAGCAACCAATTTTGGTGGTTACCAAAGTCTAATGAAATGAAGTATTTATAACCAAATTCTTGATAGCTTGGGCATAAATAAATTTTTATTTTCGGGTAAACGTTTGGTGTTTATTCTGGAAAACTTGTCCTTTTTTAGCTTTCTAACCAATAGTAGCATCCTCGACTAATTTTATATTAAGCTTTTGGAAACAATATTTTTAAGAGGACTACACCTAATAGTAACTTTTTTCACTTGAAAACATCAGCCTTTATGGGTTTGATAGAAGCAATAACATCTAAGGACTTGCTAATAGAAGGACTTTGAACATGGATACCAGTCTGTGTTGAAATGTTTAAGATTAAAGATTTAACAGTTGTGGGAAGGTTATGCCACAATCCATGAAAATTAAATTCTCACGAACCATAATGAACTTAGAATCGTTAAACCATTTTACCACTCACTAACAAGTCTTACATACTTCTCATGGGCATAAAGAAGACAACTTTTATAATACTTGTCGAAATATCAAAATAATATATTATAAAATCTACATAACACTTATGAATAAAGAAACAATTATAGTAAAAGTCTTCAAAAAGAGAAAAACCTTACTTTATGATACATATGTATGAGAACAAATCAAGTTGTCCTCTTTATATCGAGTATTCTAGCTACTTTAGACGAAATTAAACTTTTTTTTTATATTTTGTTATAATCGAGAAGATTCTCAAGTAGCACCAACGCGCATAGTAATATAAAAGAAATGATTATATTGGTTAGAAAAAATATTCATCATCTCCAAAAATAGCCAACATTAAAACGATGCAAGACAGGGCGAGAGAAAATGATGATGTAAGCTATAAATGTTTTTCAAATATCAGGGATTAATTGAATAATGAATATGGGATTCTCTTAAAGAATTTCCAATAAGTCTCGATTAAGAGGGAACCGAAACACAATTTCAAAAATAGAAGTAAAAACATCACTTTATGAATTAAAGCATCTAAATAGGTATAATCAGGTTTGGGAAATCGAATTACAATGTATTTAGAAATTTCCAATTATTATTTCTTCTTCTTGTACTTATCCTAATTGATATAAATATACTTATAATCACTCAAGGTAAAAGTTATAAACAACTCATAAAATTCCTCACATCACAATCACCCTCTCATATGATATTAGAAGCCACTTCGGCTTGTACTGGGACAAAAGATAAGAACGAACCTAAGTGAACAACCTATAGGGAGGATTAATAGTCCCAAACATTACATGAAAAATGGTATTTGTTGGAAATGATACATTTAATGGAACAACATCATTAATAATAGAGGTATGTAAATTTATAAGAGGATCACGAGAATCGACATTCTCCTCACATTAGTTTGGATAATGAGTCTCAAATATACCACTAGTGTTCTAATTTTGAAAATCATATTGCTCGCTATAAGTGTTAAAATTATATTTTAAATTTCTTATTCTTGACATTTGTATTGAAAACAAAGAGAAAAACAATAAGCTTTCTAAAATATGAGTAAATGATGAACTTAAAGTCAAAATCTTTAAAAGAAAAAAAATGATAAAAAAAAGAGGGAAAATCTTGAGAGAGTGAAAATTGAGGTTTATAAAAGAGTGAGGATGACGCATAACAATGTTATTTAAAAAAAAGATCAATACATCGAACTCTTCAATTATATAATTAACACTCCATATTATTTTGCCGATAAAAGCCGAGATCAAAATGAGTTAAATGGTTGAGATAAAATGAGTCCAAATGCCAACACGCGTTGGAAACAAATAATGTTGTTACACGTTTATAACATGTGTAATGAGACTTTTCTCTCTCTAATAAAGCATGGAATAAACTTTCTTGAGTATTCAGTATGTACAAAACTTCAGTCAGACACAAACTTACAAAAATAATATTCAAATATACAAATATAATGTCGGCCATGCCAAAACACGACATCTCGGATTCTCTTATCAACAAAACAAGTTACTAATCCTTCTTTCATATATTTTGAATACTACAATGCATTTACAAGAAATCAGAAGCAATGCTTTCAAATTAATTCTTTTTCAATCTTATGCCAATTTAAATTGAATATAATTTATGCTTACTAGATTATTGACTACTATTAAATAAAAAATACAGGAAGTGCTACTTCTATTTTTATTATTTTTTCTTTAACAAAATATAATATTTTATACTAAAATATCAAATATTTGTTCATCTTACACCTTAGGATTTTTGGAAATAGTCCCTTAAACAAATCTCTCATTTTTTCACTTTAGCCTCCTCTTCCTTTCAAAGCAGCTAGCTAAAGTAGCAATAAACCTCAAAGTTGTTGTTTCGCTCATAAAACTAATAACCAAATTAAGGGAAATATTCTCTATTTTATCGTTCTCTTTACCAACACAAGGAGAAACCTCTTTCACAACCTAAGAACCACCTTAAAATACTATAACTCTTTTTATGGTAGAAGAAGGATGATTCATCATGAATTCAAACTCTCCTCAAGATAATTCGTTACTAACAACAAGTAACTTGAGTTTCTAAACTAGAAAGGACACAAAAATAAACCTTAATAATGGTAATGTTCAACGAAGGTACCTTGTCATAAACATTTTCCACTTTATCTTAAGAAACTACAAAACATGGCTCTCGATAAGAAACCAATGTCTTGGTCACCAAAACCTTATGAACTGAAGTCTCGACAACCAAAGTCTTGACAAATTAGGCATAAAATAAATTTTTATTTTGTACTTTGGGACGACTGTTGGTGTTTATTCTTGACAATATATCCTCTTTATGTTTTGAACAAATACTAACATCCTCGACAATCTTTGTTTTAGGCTCAACAGATTTGGAAACAATCTTTTTAGGAGGAGAATAACTTACAATAACCTTTTTCACTTCAGAAACATCAACCTTTATGGATTTGGAAGAAGCAATAGCATACGAGAACTTGCTAATATGAGGACTCTGAACATGGTAACCACTCTTGGTCAAAATATTTGAGACGGAAGGTTCAAAAATTATAGAAGGATTATACCGCAATTCAGTGGCAATACAATTATGAGGAGCTTTGATGAAGTTATAGTTGTTGAACCATTGTTGACCTTCACCTGCAAGTCTTACATGCGTTTTATGGACATAAAAAGACGACTTTTGTAATACATGTCTAAGTCTGTAAATAATATGGGTATAAAATTTAAATAAATGTAACACTCATGAATAACAAAGAAATTATAGTAAAATCAAAATAAAAAAAATAAAAAGCTTATTTTAGGACACCTAGGTGCGTGAACAAACCCGATTATCCTATTTTTTCAAGTATTCTATTTACTCAAGACAAAGGAAACTTTTTCTAATTTTTTATAAGTAGGAAGATTGTTGAGGACCTTAGCACCATTAAACATAGTAATATAAAATAAATGATTATGTTGGATAGCAAAAGTATTCATTATCTTTAAAAATGACCAACACTAAAATGATGGACGACAAATCAAGAGATAATGATGGAATCCATCAAAATTCTTAAAATATTAGGGATTAGTTGACTAAGACATATGTGAGTATATTCAAGAACATCCACTAAGTATCGGTTAAGGTGAAGACGAAAGATAATTTAAACAATACAAATAAAAATAACAATTCATGAATTGAAGCATCTAAATAACTATAATTAGGTTTGAGAAATCGAATTACAATTTGTTACGAATTTCCTATTATTCTTTCTTGTTGTTATAGTCATCCTTCTTGATATAACCATACATATAATTGGTTAAGCTCAAAGTTATGAAAAATCATAGAATCCTTCATATCACAGTCACCCTCTGATGTGATATTAGAATATCACTTCGGCTTGTAGTGGAACAAAAAAAGAAGAATAACCAAAGTGAACAACCCATGGGAAGGATTAATAGTCTCAAACATCATAAGAAGAGTGGCGGTAACACGGAATGATACATGTAATGGAGCAACATCCGTAAAAATAGAGATAGGGGAATTCTTACGAGGGTCACAAGAACCCACATTCTCCTCAGATTTGTTTGGATAATGAGTCTCAAATAGAGCACTATGGCTTTGTTTTTTACAATCATATTGTTTGTCATCTGTGTGAATATTAGATTTGAAAATTTTTCCTTATTGAAATTTATGTTGAAATGAAAGAGAAAAACAATAAAATTTCTAAAATACGAGTAAATGATGAACTCAATGTCAAAATATTTAAAAGTACAAAAGGAATAAAGAAAGAAAATGGGAAAATCTTGAGCGAGTAAAAATTAAGGTCTATAAAAAAGTGAGAATGAGTTATAATAATGTTATTTAAAGGAAATATAGGTACATCGAACCCTTCAATTATTCAATTAACACTCTAGATTATTTTGCAGATAAATTCCCAAATAGTAAGAAGTTAAATGCTTAAGATAAAAGGAGTCCAAACGCCAAAACGCGTGAAAATAATAGTATAATTATACGTTTCCGACATGTTTAATGATATTTTTATCTCTCTAATAAACCATGGAATTAAGTTTTTTCAATATTCCAACACTCATTATATTCAACTTTAACTATGCACAAAACTTCGGTAAGATATAAACTTCAAAGGAAAAGTTACAATAATATTTAAATACAAAAAATATAGTCTCACCAATGTCGAAGCATGACGTCTCAGATTCTCTTATCAACAAAACAAGTTATTAGTACTTTTTTCATGCATTTAAAGGAATATAGGGGCTACTCTCATCCATTTACAAAGAATCTGAAGTAATTATTTTTCTTCAAATTAACTCTCTTTCAGTTTTATGACTGGTAATGGAAAAATCTGGCTAAGGGTAGTTTTTGAAGTTATTAGGTTTGTATGCATGGTGTTAGGTCCTCCATTATAATCCGACCCTATCATCTATCCCCCTTGCTCTTTCCGAAGCATTTCGGGAGAGATAACATTGTATTGATTTCCGAATTGTGTATGAAGGATGTAATCAAATTTACTTTTATTTAAAGGTCACGACTTTAACACGGTTACCTTTTTAAGACACGTGCCTTTCAGTCATTAGACCTACTCAACAGTTTTACTCTTTGTAATTGTATCCATTGCCAAAAAAGGAAAATGACTACATTTAATAGCCTTCTGTAGTTATTACCGTTGGTTCCTCTTCCCTAGTAAAACACTCAAATGAGTCTTTCTTACCCATATAAAGGTAATTTTCAAACTAGATTTTTCTTTCTTTGTAAATTGTTTTTCTATGTTTCTTCAAAGTTTGTATGTTTATGGTGATGACTGCATTAATCAAAGGAGATTGGCCCAATCTCTCCGAGTTGGAGGAAGAAAAAAGGCAAGCCAGAATTGCTGTCGGATTACCCGTTTCACCAAGCAGAGTAATTATAACTCAAACTCCAGAACCAGATAGGAGTTCATCATCAACTAGACAATCAACCATTTCTAAACCTAGCCCCCGCGCACAATCTCTTACAAGTCCTGGCCAATCCGTTCAACTATCTAAGAAACCCTTAAGAAAAGTAGTTAGCAATCGTAAACGTCCCTCAATATTTATTCCCATGAGGCCACATATTGGAGAAATCACTCCTTATAGATTCACCAGACATTTGAAGGCCTCCCTCTTCAAGCAATGAGATGGAAAAGTCAACTGAAACATCCACTAATACTAGCAATCTCCCACATCTAAATCCGATCATGGGAGAAGCTATCACAACTAAACTTCCCCCAAAATATATTTTAAAGATAAATCCAACAGTTTCATCAATTGAGCATCCTCGTATTGAGGAAGATACACTTGGTACTCAGGCTAATGATCCAGTGGAGTCAAGAACACAAATTTTGGATGATAAAATTGATAAAAGTGGTGAAGACATTCCTTTAGAACTATCGGGTCAAGCTGGGGATACCCAAAAAGTATCACAAGAAAAAAGAAGTAAGATTGCCTTACCACAATCCAAACCACTTCCTGAATGTCTTGTTGGGAGAGTCGGGCCCAATTTTACTAAGGCTAGCGTCAAATACTTGCTAGTTTTAGAAAAGATATGATACGTATATCCTCATATAACCGATTTGGATAAGATTCGGAAAAATAAGGTTTTTCCAAATAAATTGAAATGAGGATTCCTATTCCTAAAGAAACTCTGATGAACTGCAAGGCATAAGAATTGGTGGTTTACACCAAAGTGCTTAATATGGGTCTCTGGTTTCCCTTGAACCTAGAGATAGTGAGGTATTTCCACTTGGTAAAATTATGCCCAAGCCAACTAAGCCTCAATGCATGGTTTACGCTGCTAGCTAGCATCATAGCTTCAAGGTTATCAAAAATTCTGATACCTATGGAACAATTTGCTGTTGTGGCTGGTTTGTGCTTGAATGATCACATCCCATTTTATTACTTCAATATGGGGAATGAACATAAAGTAGTCAACTACTTGCTGAAAGATGACAAGCCTTGAAGGACTCAGTTCCTTTTTATTAGTGGCACTTGGGAAAATGACAGAAAGATCACCCCTAAATGAAATCTGAGTATGCTCACATGATACTGTCAAGCTCAGGTAAATGTCTTTAAAAAAAATTCTTTTGTTCATATATCTTGATATAATTAGTTCTTAATTCGGATTTGTTTTACAATGTTCTCAAAGCTCTTTTCATAACATCTGGAAACGGGAAAATAACTTTTACAAAACTGAATCAATGGGCTAATAAAAAAAGGTCAAATATATTTCACAATTGTTTCACTTCAGGAAACATGGTGGGAGCCCACCTTTGGAGAACAATTCTGATTCATGAGCTTGCATGAGAACAATTCATTACTCCTCTCCGATCTTCTGCTACTTTTAATAGGACTGAGGAAACTGATGGTAAACTATTTGTACCAGCTAGGAATAGAGCTCCTAGTCGTCTTGATAAGATTAAGAAGAAGAAAAATAATAAAAATAGTTCATCTCAAGCTATTTTTGAACTAAGAATTATGAGACCTCCTGATGAAATCGATGCACCTCTGTTGAGAGTTGTCACAGTCACTATTAGGGAGACTAAGGATCTATCAGACTCTCCAATAATCAAGAAGAAGAAGGGCCAAAAGAGTAATAAAGAGGGCAGTGACAAAAGAGAAGTGAGTAAGAATAAAACCACCATTGGTTCAGAGATCATACTCGGATCTGAAGTCCTTCCTTCCATCAATCCTACAGAGGTTCCTCCTCAAGAAGGAGCATCTATTGATCCTCCCTCCCCAGTACTTCTTAATATTTACAGACCATCATTCGAAGGTGCTAACCAGCTGGATGACATAGGAATATTTAACTTTGATTATTTTGACAAAGCTTTCCCTCAATTGACTACCATTGTTAATGCTGTGAAATTCGATGGAGAGTCCTTCAAAGTGTCCAAGGAACACGATGAACTAGGGTATGTAGTTTTAGGCTATATAAGGCTAATAGTTGATTTGGAGAGGCAGGTGAGATCTCAAGTCAAGGATATTACTTCCCCTCAAAATGAAAATTAAAGTTTAAAGAACTTCATCTGAGCATAGAAGAATAAGGTCGAAAATTTGGGTAAGGAAGTGAAGACCCTTAATGAAGGGTTGGTTCAGTCCAAATCTGATCATGATCAACTGGAGTCTAAGTTTGCTGATTTGCAGAAAGAAATCACTTCCTTGAAGGACCAACATGCTAAGGATAAATATAACTTTCAACATTTATCCGAAGAAAATAAAACACTAGGGATCTTTTAAGAAGAAATAAGACGGAATCACCACTCTCAAATAAAAGACTGTAAAAGACATAGCCGATGTTGTGGATGCATATAATGATACAATATTGAAGTATATAGATAAGAGGGATGAATTCATTAATTCATATATGGTAATATTACTTCATAATATATTTCCTAAGAGGTCTCTTGGGGAGTTATGGAAGTATGTGCCAGCTTACCAAATTCCTTTCCACAGTCTGTCTATGGGTGATAAATTAAATGTTTCTTCAGATGACTCCGATGAGTACGAACCTAATGATGAAGCTGAAAAATATTCGGACAGTGAGAATCTAAAGGAGGAAGAAAACAAAGGAAAAAAAATAGAAAAGAAGAAAACTGAAGGGAACGAGCCATAAGGTTAACAATTTTTATGTGTATCTGTGAATTGAAATCCTTGATGTGTGCAAGACATTTTGTTGTATTTGGATCAGATTAATTTGAGACTTTGTTTGTGTAAGCCCTAAGTAATTTTGTTGTTTGCATCAGTTTTTCTTTTCATAATCCAAAGGTATTTAACGTCATCTTTATTTTTATCCACTTTATGTTCTAATATATATTATTGCTTCCATTAATATCTAATCCCAACTAATTATTTTTATCCAAAGATGATTAAAAACTTGGAACAAAAAACTAAAGAAACAAACTTTAAGCGCACCAAGCCAGTTGAAGGTAATGCATTCAAAGGCAACACAACTTTAATCGGACCAAGCCAAAGGTAATCCATTCGAAGGCAACACAAATTTAATCCCACCAGTCCATTCAAATGTAATTCATTCAAAGGAAACACAACTTTAAGCCCATCAAGCCATTCAAAGGTAATACATTCGAAGGTAATCCATTCGAATGCAATACAAATTTAATCCCACCAAGCCATTCAAAAAAAATCCATTCGAATGCAACACAACTTTAATCCCACCAAGCCAAAAACACTTTTATTTAAAGGCAAAAGATGATAGATTGATTAATTTTCGGACACCTCATTAAAACCTTCATGCACCACCAGATTAGGAAAGAGTATGCCACATAATATTTACATTGACATAGAATAAAGTAAATATATATAAGATAAGTTTACTCTAAATAAAACCTTAGATGCTCAAAATTTCAAGGGTGCTTTAAAAGGTTGTATTTTTTTCTACGAGCTTGTATGTTCCTTGCTTGATCTTTTCATACACAACGTATGGTCCTTTCCAGTTCGGAGCCAGTTTTCCGAACTTTATTTCCTTGGTGTGGAAAAATACTTTTCTTAAAACTTTATCTCCCAATTGAAAGTCTATTCTTCTAACTCTAGTCTCAAACATGTTTCTCATCAAGCTTTGGTAGTGCACAGTTCTTAGGTGAGCTTTTATTATCCTTTCCTCAATGAAATCTAACTAAGCCGTTACTGCCATCTCATTGTTTTCTTTAGAATAATTTTGAACTCTAAAATAAGAAAGTGTAGCTTCTATAGGCGTAATTGCATCCATTCCATAAACTAAAGTGAACTGAGACTATTCAGTAGCTGTGTGGGAAGTAGTTTGGTAGACCCGTAGTACTTCTTGTAGATAATTCGGCCATTTCCCAGCTGCTCCATTCATGTTATTTTTCAAACCCTTTAAAATTGTTCGGTTTGATACCTTAAAATTTGTCCATTGGTCTGAGGATGAAAAGAAAAAGAGAAAGAATATTGGATTTCTTTTGATGCACATAATACATCATATGTTAGAAATAATAAGCCCTCATTTGCTAAATGATACTACTTCGGATACAGACCCCATGGGGACTGCTGGAACATGGACTGCAATTTCATATCTTTGACAAAGGTCACATCTTTTCACCAAGTCTTTTACATCTGCCATAATAGAAGGCCAATAGTAACATGCTAACAAGACTCTCCTAGTTAAAACTTTATAACTACAACGTGTCGACCCTTCACCATTATGTAGTTCTGATAGTACACTTTGGAATTCAACGGATCCGAGGAAACACAACAAAGGCCTACTAAAGGATGTTTTATAAAGAATCTCTATTAGAACCATAAATCCATGAGCTTTATATTTTATCTTTTTGGCATAAGCTTTGTCTTGAGGTAAAACTTCATTAGTGATAAAATATTTGATTTCACTTTATCCAATCTTGAGAATCTATGGTAGATACATGTAAATTATCCCCACATCACCTTTTATATTTGAATTTGTAACTATAAAAGGATATTTTTGTACTAGAATGTAAGTATACACTTCAGAATATGCTATAATGGCTAGGGAGTCAACCATTGAATTTTCTGATCTTGGGACATGTTCATACTTAATGCACTTAAACCTGGTTGAGATCTCTCTTAATGAATTTAGATACATTATCAAGTCATCTTTTCTGGTTTTAGATTTCCCTTGTGCTTGATCAATGACTAACTAAGAATCGCTTAACAACCGAACTTTTTTTGCACTACATATCTTAGAAAATCTTAATAATATTATTAATGCTTCGTATTTTGATTCATTGTTAGATGTATTGAAACCAAAACATATTGATTGGTATATTGAATCTCCAAAAAGGGAGATTAGACGGATACCAGCCCCACATCCCATTGCACTAGATCTCACCATCAGTTCAGATTACCCATTCCTTCTCATGTTTACTGGTTTCAGCTTCTTCATGAGGCCTTTTGGAGTGAAATTCAACTAAAAAATCAGCCAAAACTTGAGCTTTGATTGCAGTTCAGGGTGTAAAGTCAATATCATAATCCCCAAGCTCAACTGACCACTTGGCCATTCATCCCAATATATCTCCTTTATGTAATACATTCTTCAAGGGAAAAGAATTCTGAACCATGATAAAGTATGCTTGAAAATAAGGCCTCATTGTTTTGGCTCCTAAGGCTAATTTTTCCAATTTTATCTATTTTTCTTAGCTTCCAACAAGCTCTTGCTTATATAAGAAACTAGGCGAGGGTAATCATAAATTTCTCATACCAACACTACACTCACAACATACTCTGATACCGCTAGATACATATAAAATGTTTTCCCGTCTACATATTTAAATAATATTTTAGGTGAAGATGAATGTCGCTTTATTTCAAGGAAATCTTGGTAACAATGTGGGACCAATTGAAGTCTTCAGAATTTCTTAAGACTTGGAAAAATTGAGCACACTTGTCTGATGACTTGAAATAACCCTGTTTAACATTGCTAATCTTCCAGTCAATACCTGAACTTCTTTAGATTAATGAGGTGCATCCATAGCCAACAAAGTATTCAATTGGTCCTCGTCAGCTCCAGTATTCTTCAACCCAAAAGGTATTACCTTATAGTAGTGAAGCCCTTGTTGATAATAAAATTAGTCTGATCTTGATCACCCGAATCCATCTGTATCTGATTATACCAGAATAAAGCATCCATGAAGGATAACAACTTGTTTCCTGATGTGGAATCTACTAGCTTACCTATCCGGTGTACTGGAAATGGATCCTTAGGGAAAGCTCTGTTAAGATCTGCAAAATCAATGGACATACACCATTTTCCATTTTTTTCTTGATAAAGACCGGGTTAGAAGTTCAAGGGTTTACTAGGATTCCTTGATATGCCATGGTTTGGTTTATTTTAGACTACGGGTAATTTTTCAAAGTGTTTTGTAAAGTACTTTGAGTATTAAGTGTTTGGTGTAAAGTAGCGAAAGATTTGAGCAGTCTGGTTGTATTAAATGTCCATTCGCCTCATTAATGAGAGTGGTTGGGTTATTTATACCCTTAATTAAGGACCCATGGGCTTACATGTCAAGTTATGAAACCGTGTAAATTTTAAGGACCCATTAATCTTTTAAGCTGATTAGCACATAGCTTAGTCAAAAGGTGTTTAAGTGTTTTTACTTTTGTCCTTTTCAGATATTTCAGTGGTATGTTATTGTCCGAATTTCCCTTGTCCAGATAATACAGTGGGCTGTGACTGGATAATCCGAACTCATCAGTAGCCCCTTTTTTAGGCCTTGCCAAATATCTTTGGGAGGACTAAAAAATCTACTTAGCCACTAGTGAGTTTGTCCGATCTGCCTATGTACTCCGTACTAGGAGGTTTATTCTCATCATTAACTCAGTTCGAAGTCTGTCCGAATTGATTTCTCTTTCCAAAATTCTAAGAGTTTATTTTTGGATCGTGGGACACATGCCATAATCTGGTTTGACCTACCAGCCATTATTCTTCCTAGATCGGCGCACCCACCAAGTCTAGAAAAGTTACTTAAGCATTTAATCCTTCACACGTTTGCATCATCTTTAATCACTGACAAACCCTCTTTAACTTCTCCTAGGTAACAATTACTATATTATACTGTTATATAAATCATTTTTCACTATTTTATTGTCTTCATCACTCAAAGCCTTTCTAGAGAGATTTTCACTATTATCTTCAAACTTTTTCTTGAAGAGTTTTATGTTCACAGCCATAAACACACTTGTTAAAGGCGACTGGTTAAACTTATCAGAACTAGAAAGGGCAAAAAAAGTTGAAAGGGAGAATCGCATTGCTGCCGGCCTCTCAGTTTCCCCAAGTGAGAAATCTAGTGAACCGACCCAAAAAGCTGACCAAGGATCATCCTCTTCCAGAAATCCCAAGCTTAGACAGTTATTCAAACCAAGCCTCTCTCCCCTTCCCGCAAGCTCTTCTGTTCAAGAGTCTCAACCTTCTGTTGCTAAAGAAAAAGCAGTTTCGAGTATCAAAAAACCTTCCGCCTTCATAGCCATGGGTTCTAACGCTGAGAAGTCTCCGAAGAAGTCAACCCCTCGCCAGACGACTCGTCTAACTAAAGCCCAAATTATTGCTTCACTCCCAAAGCCTTTCGGATCGGAGGCATCTAAAGTAACCTCAAAAGATAAGCCCTCCGGATCGGAGGCATCTAAAGTAGACCCAAGGGCCAAACCCTCCGGATCCCAACCTCAACCAGACACCAGGCCTTTAGAAACAACATGCGCTCATCCATCCGAACAGCCCTTGGTGCCAGAAGCTGATCCCCATCCATCCAAGAAAATTGATAAACCTTCCACAGTGATGGAAGAAGTAATGGAAGCCAATATCGAGGAGGATCCCTTTGAAACTGAAGCATCATATCAAACGGGGGATGATACTTCTGACAAGAAGGGAAAAGGCAAAGTCAAGGTCTGTTTGACCCATCCGGAGCTTCCAGAGTGCCTAAAGGGCACAACAAGCCCTTGCTTTAAAATTGTCAGTGTTAAATATGTGTTGGCTCTACAAAATATAAACTATGTCTACACCCACAATGGTGAGTTAGGCCGGATCCAGACGAAATGGGGGATCCCAGAGCCACTGAAGGTAAGGATACCTATCACTCTAGAGACTCCTATGGACTGCAAACTCAATGAGGTGGTTATTTTCATTGAGGTGCTAAACTGGGGACTCGGTTCACATTAGACCTATAAATCGCCAGGTATTTCCACCTGGTTAAACTCTGCCCAAGCCAGCTAAGCCCAAACGCCTGGTATTCTCTCCTTGCTTGCATAATAGCATCAAGGTTATCAAAAATCCCACTCCCAATGGAGAAATTTTCCGCTGTGGCAAGTCTATGCAAGAATCACCATATTTCATTCTACCATCATAATATGGGGAACAATTTCAAGGTGGTAGACGACTTGATGAAGTCTGAGAAGAACTGGAGGACACAGTTCCTGTTTTTCAGTGGGAGATGGGAGAACGGTAGGAAGATCAAGGCCAACACCAATCCCAGCATGTTAACTAGCAGGTGAAAGAGTACTGGTGAGTTTTTTATCTTTGTTTTTCATGCTTTTCTTTTTAAATCATAATTATTTCCCTTATGATTAATTTGTCACTCCTTTTTCAGTATTACCAAAGGAGTTTACTGGACACCTAGAGGAGGGGCAAACAACATGTACCAAGCTTAACGCATGGGCTGCGGAGCATTGGGGGAATTCCTTCCACAATTGCTTCACCTCAGGAAATCTTGTGAGGTCCCATATGTGGAACACCATAGGTCAGAGGCACTTCTCATGGGAAGAGCTAAATACACCGCCTCCTCCTGGTGTAATTCTCAAGCGAACAGAGGCCAAATATGGTAAATTGGTCTTACCTTCTACAGCAAAAGCTCCTAGCAAAATGAAAGGGAAGAAGAAGAAGGCTGCAACAGAGCCGGTTCAAACAGCCACAGAGGGGACTGGTTCGGGGAACCAAGGGGGAATGGACGCTGACCTGCTCAAAGTTGTAGAGGCTGAAACTTTAAGGGAGGTGAGAGAGTCACAAAACCCACCAAAGCCACCCAAAAAGGACCGGAAAAGAAAGGTCAGTAGTGACGAAAAGGCTGCCAAAAAGAAGAGGGTCACCTTAGGAGAATAAATAATTCTTCGCCCTTCGGAGCCTCTACCTCCACCAGCCCCTGTGGATCCCACTTTACAAGAGAAGATCCCAACAGGTCTGCAGTCTGGAGAAGTTGTTGGGGAAGGGACTAAAGAAGTGGACATTAGTGCCATTCAAGACATTGATTTATACTTCAATGATTATGAGAATGATGATTTCGCAGGTCCCTACCGCCCTTCGAGCTCTGCTAACATGGTGACATTCAATGGTAAGTCCTTCTCCGTCTCCGGAGAGAAAGATGTTCTAAGCCATTCTCTTCTTGGTCACATCCATCCAGTGCTTGACTTGGAGAGACAAGTGAAAAGCCAGACCACTCTCATCAATTACCTTACCGCTGAGAAGGAGTCTCTATTAACCAATCTTCTTAATGCCAATTAGAGCATAGAATAACTAAAGAAAGAGATAGAAGCATTGAGGAATGACAAGGAAAATCTATCAACCAAGATGGCCACTTCGGAGACTGCCAGTACTGAGCTCCAAACTAAGTATTCTGGTTTGAAAAAGGATATCACAATATTAAGGGAGGACCTGAAGACCAAAAATGGTATCATTCAAACCCTATCCGGTGAGAAGACTTCCTTAGAAGGTACTGTGTCTAAGATGGCTAAGGAGAAAGAATACTTGGTGAAGCAGCAGGAGCAAGATATTCAGGCAGATAATTGATAAATATACCAACGAAGTGATAGATACCCTTGAGAAAAGATACGATGAAGTAAGGTCTGACATGGTGCTGCTCTTCCATGAGACCTTTCCGAAGAGCACCCTTGGTCCTCTATGGAAATATGTGGAATACAAAGACCTTCCTCATCATACCATGGCAGTTGGTGAGAAGTAAAACTATTGCAGTGTAATTGATTCCACTACGGATGATGAAGAGGGAACTAGTGAGAGTTCGAGTGCTGAACTCAAAAGTCCCAAGAAAGGTGGTGGTGGTGAGACATCTGAAGGGAACAAGACCTAAGGTTTAATCAGATTTTTTATCTTTTCTGAATAGTTAAAGTCCTTGGATGGCTAAGACATATTTTGTAATGCTATCCGGTCAAAGTTCGGATAAGTCTTTGAAATACTTAAAGTGTTTGGATGGCCAAGGCATGTTTTGTTCTTCATATTCGGTTAAAGTCCGAATAGGTTTATTGATCAAATCTTTCTTTATTTAACATTTTCTTTCTTTAAATTTCAATGGCTAATGTTTAAATAACCCCTAGTTTTTCAGAAGCATTATAATAAGAGTGTTTAATATCTCCGATGACATGTATTTAATGGTCATCACTCAAACAGGTTTATCCGATCTATCAAAGATCCAAAGTGTTGAAACAAAAATTTGTACTTGAATTGAATTTTAGTCAAACCACACCGGATATTTTAAGAAGGCATCACATTTTATTGAATGAATAAACCGGACACCTCATTAAAACCTCCCCGCGCCACCAGGGTAGGAAAGAGTATGCCCTATAATATTTACATTGATATCTAACAAGTAAATATTTACACACAACTTTTATTCTAAATATAACCTGAGATGTTCGATATTCCATAGGTGCTCCAAAACCCTTCATTCTTTGTCTTGAAGCCTATATGTCCCAGGCTTAAGCTTTTCGGAGACCTCATAGGGGCCTTCCCAGTTCGGAGTCAGCTTACCGAACTGCTTCTCCTCTGTGTGTAAGAAAACGTTTCTTAAAAATTTATATCCCAGTTGAAAATATCTTCTCTTAACCTTGGAAGCAAACCTGCTCCTCATTAAGCCTTGGTAGTGGGCTGTTCTCAAGTGAGCTTTAACCGTTTCTTCTTCTTTTAAGTCCAACCGATTCCTAATTGTTGTCTCATTAGCCTGTTCGGAATAGTTATGGACCCTGTATGATGGTAGTAGCTTCAATGGGGGTAATGACATCCATCCCATACACCAAAGCAAAATGAGATTCTTGTGTAGCATCCCAAGGAGTAGTTCGGTATGCCCACAATACTTTTTGCAGATAGCTTGGCCACTTCCCTGCAACCCCCTCTAGATTCTTTTTTAATCCGGATAAGATGGTCCTGTTGGCAAATTCAACCTGGTCGTTTTCTTGTGGATGGAAAGTAGAAGAGAAACAGTGTCGAATGCCTCTAGAGGCCCTCAAATTCTCCATATCCTTGTTATCAAACTGTGGCCCGTTATCTGTGGTAATCTTTTGAGGAATCCCATATCTGCAACATATATTGGATTTTTATGACAGCTTTTGAAATAGTTCCTGCCCAAGGAGATGCCTCTATCCATTTCGAGAAGTAATCAATAGCAAGTATAATAGTCCTGCACCCTCCGGACGCCATTGGTAGAGGCCCAACTAAATCCAATCCCAGCGAGCAAAAGGTACTGGCTCAGAAATTGACTCCATAGATACTGCTGGCACATGAATTTTGTTGTCATACCTTTGACATGGATCACACTTCTTTACCATTTCTTTAGCATATGCCATTATGGATAGCCAATAGTACCCAGCCAACAATACCCTCCGAGTTAGTGCCCTATAGCCACAATGCGCTTACCCTTCTCCATCTTGTAGTTCTGATAAAACGACTTGAGATTCTTCAACCCCCAAAAAAGGTAGGAGAGGTCAACTGAAAGATTTTTTATAGAGAACTTCCCTTATGATAAAAAAAATCACGAGCCTTGTGTTTAAATTTTCTTGCCACAACTTTATCTGAAGGTAAAACCCCATCGGAAATGTATTGAAGAAGAGAAAATCTCCAATCTCTAGGTTGAACTACTTGTATAGTCAAGCTTTCCTCTTTTTCCTTATTCTGGTTTGATTATATGGATGGGCATTCTTGTACATGAATCCAAGGGTAGCATTCAGAATATGCTATGGTTGCCAAGGAATCTGCCAGTGTATTTTCTGATGTAAGAATATGCTCATAACAAACACTTTTGAAGTTGGCAGGCACCTCTTTAAGGATGAGTAAGTATTTGATCAGTTGTTCCTTTTTGGTCTCAAATTGACCTTAAAGATGATGGATAAGAAGCTGGGAATCACTCATCAATCTAACTCTTTTAGACCTACGTTGGAAAGCTAATTTCAGACCAGCTATAGCCGCTTCATATTCAGACTCATTGTTAGAGGCCCTGAACCCAAAGCATATAGCATGTTACATTTTATCACCATACGGAGAGGTTAGGAAAATTCCAGCTCCACAACCTATAGTGATTGATCCACCATCAGTCCGAACTACCCACTCTTTCTTGGTTTTTCCTTCCAAAATATGTTTAGAACTCCTATCCGAATAGAATTCTACCAGAAAATCAGAAACAGATTGAGCTTTGTTAACAGTTCGTGGAGAAAAATCAATGTCATAATGACCACTTGGTCATCCTCCTTGACATATCTACCTTCTGAAGAACTTTCTTCAATGAGAAAGATGTTCAGACAATGATGGAAAGAGATTGAAAATACGACCTCATTTTTCTTGCAGCAATCACTAAGGCCAGTGCCAACTTTTCAAGCTTCAAGTATCTCTTCTCAGCATCTATCAGGCTTCTGCTGATGTAGTACACCGGACAAGGGTAATTTTCCACCTCTCTTACCAATACTGCACTTATAGCGCATTCTGACACAGCCAAGTATACATACAGTTTTTCTCCTTGTACGGGCTTAAAAAGGGTCTTCGGTGAAGATAAGTGTTTCTTTATTTCATCAAAGCTTGGTTGCATTGTGGAGACTAATTAAAGTCTTTAGCACTCTTCAAGGTTTGGAAACACGAAGCACACTTGTCTGAAGATCTTGAAATAAAACGATTCAAGGCAGCCAACCTTCCAGTAAGCCTCTGGACTTCTTTAATATTCCGAGGAGGATCCATTTCCAATAGGGCATTCCACTTATCCGGTTCGGGTTGTATCCCTTTCTCACTTATCACATACCTTAAAAACATTTCAGATCAAACCCCAAATGCACACTTTTCTGGATTTAGTTTCAAATTCACCATTGTGAGATTGGCAAAAGTTTCTGAAAGGTCATTTATATGCAAATCCTCCTCTACGTTTTTAACCATCATGTCATCTATGTACACCTCCATATTCCTGCCAATCTGGTTAGCAAATGTTTTATTTACTAGCCTCTAGTAAGTAGCCCCAACATTTTTCAACCCAAAATAAATCACCTTGTAGCAATGGAGACCTCTTCCTGTAACAAAGGTAGTATGATCCTGGTCCTTCAGATCCACTTGAATCTGGTTGTAACCAGAGAAAGCATCCATGAAGGACAGTAACTTGTTTCAAGACGTTGAGTCCACCAATTGATCTATTCGGGGGACTATATAAAGATCTTTTGGGTAAGCTCTGTTGAGGTCAGTAAAATCAATACACATACACTATTTCCCGTTCTTTTTCTTGACTAACACCGGATTGGCAGTCTATAAAGGATACTGGGACTCCTTTATGTGTCCCATCTTGGTAAGCCGATCAACTTCTTGGACTATTACATCAGCTTTCTCCTTAGAGAAGGCCCTTATTTTCTGCACAACAGGTGCAACATCACTCTGAATCGATAGTTTGTGTGAGATAACGCTTGTAGGTATTCCGGTTACATCACTATTGCACCAAGGGAAAACATGTTGATTATCTGATAAAACGGACAACAATTTCTTTTTTAACTCTAGCTCCATCTTCGAGCCAACCTTGATACTTCTACCCTCTGCAAAGGGGTGGGTTTCAACTTCTTCCACTAGTATTATAACACTAGGGGCCTCTCTGGGGTCATCAATCTCACCCTCCCCCTCAGAAGGCCCCAATAACTACTAATCTTCATTAATTCGAACGTTTCCAAAGTTTTAGGAGCAAGTGCAGTTGCATAACACTCCCTTGCTATCTTCTGACTACTTCGGACAACACCCACTTGCCCTTGAACCACATACTTCAAACACTGGTGGACCTGCGAGACTACAACATGCATCTAGAGAGCTAGGACCTCCCAAATATTGCATTGTAACATGTGGGGAAATCTACCACAACAAAAAACACTATGACAAGCTTTTTAAAAGGCCCCTTGCCCAACAGCACCTCTTCCTAAAACTCCTCGATTACATCCGCAGAGCTTCCTGTGAAGCCCACAATGGTTCCGTTTGATCATTGAATAACGGCCAGATGTTTCATCTGTTTGTAAGAACTTAAAAAGAGGATGTTTGCCAAACTGTCTGTGTCTATCAGAATTCGTCTGATATCATTGCCCCCAATAGATGCTCCTATCACCACATCATCCTCATGAGGCCCAACAATATTTCTTAAATCATCCTAATCGAAAACTATGAATGGAAAAAGGTTTTGGCATTGATTAGAAGACATGCCTCCTTACAACTGAGTAGCCAGACTATGAACATGCCTTTTTTTTATGAAGGAGTGGTTGTTGTCATAGTATCTCCTCCACATATAATGAGTGACTCAAAGAAAACTAATGACTCCGGACACCATCTTAGTTTGCTCTATTATGACCCCTACTTTGGTTTGGGTTGGATCAGGATCCAGGTACTCCGAATCAACATCAAATCTTTTAAGGGTCACCATTGCCCCCTCTGGAGCAGATTTTCCCACATTGTTTGTATGGCCAGTTCGAGAAGCATTGTCAGGCCTGTTTCCACTTCTTCTTTTGACATAAGCTCCCAGCTTACCTCTTTCAATGAGATTCTGTACTTCCTGCTTCAGAGCAATGCAGTCTTGGATGTTATGGCCAATATCATTATGATACTGGCAAAAAATAAGTATTTCGACTATTTCTGGAAGACTATAGTGCTGTTGGTTTCCGGAAATGGACTTCATTTTTGGTCTTGTCATAAATCGTGGCCACATTCTCTTTTAATTCTGCAAACCACTCCGGTTGAACCCAAAGACCTCTTTTACTCCTTGACTGCTGGCTCGAGATTGATTTTGGTTGGATTGAGGCTGTTTAGCCTTGTTGGACCCTTGCTCGATCTCCTTAGCCTTATATCTGGACTGGTTTTGAGATGTTGTTGTGGACCTCACTTGACGGTGCACCCTGGTTTTCGTGGTTTCATCCATATTAATCTGTTTCCCCACCTGATTTAATACGCCACCCCAAGTCATGGCCTTGTTCCCACTCACCGAATCAGCTAGATTCCCAGGGTTCAACCCTTGCCTCAAGGAAGCAATTGCCACCTGCTTTAAGAAATCTGCTAACCCGTTTTTGGTATTTACGAACCGACTTATGTAGTCCTTTAAGGAGTCATTTGGCTCTTGGGCACAATGGATTATAGTATCTCAATTTCCCTTCACCTCCTTACTTCCCACAAATTTCCTTCGGAAGGCAACCGAGAATGTATCAAAGTTTCTGATACACCCCTTGGGTAAGCTGTTGTACCACTTAAGAGCACTTCCTGTAAATATTGTGAGAAGGCTCTACACAGAAGTTTGCAATCATCATCAAAATTCATCATGAAGTTCTTGAAATGCTCCAGATGATTGTCCGGATCCTTACTTCCACCATACTTCTCCATTTTGGAGATATCAAGCCTTTTAGGTACGTTTCCGGACAGTATTTTGGCAGACAAAGGTGACTGTCTCCAATTCATATTATGACTGAAGACTGTGTCTTTATTAGGCGTTGCGAAAATACCTGGTTCGGTCTGGAAAGCAAAAGGATCGATCAACAACTGATCTACATGCCTGTGGCTGTGGCTGTGAGATGACCCTTTGCCCAGATGCCTTTTAAGTCTCCCATGCCTATCTCTTTTTCTTGAATATTTTTTAACTATTTTTTGTTTCTTCGTGTACCTCCCTTCATCACTGCTTGATGACAAAGACTCCTCAAGCTCAGCCTCGTTCGAAGAGCTGCTGGAGGACTCCAAATCTAAACTTTCAACCGGCTTAGACTGGTGAGTCTTCTTAAAACTGACCTGGGTATTTTTTGAACCCAAATGAGTCTTTGCTGATGGATCATTCTCCCTAGGATTGTCAGTATGATGAATGGCTGATGCCTTTGACTTCTCTTTTATACCATTTTCTGCTTGTTTTATGGCCCTTAACGCCTCTATTTCTGCAACTTGTCTCGGTCTTCGATGGTGTATTCCTTGCTTTCCCCAACTACCTCTACCACAAGTGGTGGAGTTCCTTGCTCGTTAAGATCCATCCGAACTGGTCTTTTCTACTGGTTTTGAATGCAAGATTCAGGCACCCTCGCTCTCCCAGTGTGTTCGCCAATTTGGTTTGGTTTATTTTAGGCTCGGGGTAATTTTGTAAAGTGTTTTGTAGTACTTTGAGTATTAAGTGTTTGGTGTCAAGTAGTGAGAGATTTGAGCATTCTGGCTGTATTAAATGTTCATTACCCTCATTAATGAGAGTGGTTAGGGTATTTAAACCCTTAATTAAGGACCCATGGGCTTACGGGTCAAGTTATGAAACCGGGTCAAGTTTAAGGACCCATTAATCTTTTAAGCTGATTAACACATAACTTAGTCAAAAGGTGTTTAAGTGTTTTTACTTTTGTCCTGTTCAGATAGTTCAGTGGTATGTTATTGTCCAAATTGCCCTTGTTCGGATAATATAGTGGGCTGTGACTAGATAATCTGAACTCATCATACCCCACATTTGTTAATTTCTTAGAGTATGACTTCCAATGTTTCCTTGGAAAAATATCCCATTCTTATCACCACAGATCCCACATCGGATCTAACAGATAGTTTGTGGCTAATTACAATTGCTGGTATTCCAGTTACATCCTCGTTGCACCAAGAAAACATATGTAGGTTATTAGATAAAAAAGATAATAACGTTTTCTTCAATTCTAAGAGTAATTTACATCTGACCCTGACGCTTTTCCCTTCTTCCAAGTAATGAATTTCAACTTCTTCAATTGGGATCAAAACACTAGGAGCCTCCCTTGGATCATCTATCTCACTTGATCTGGCATAAGACTCCCCTAGTTGTTATACTTTGCCAACTTTTACTACTTCCAACGATTTTAGAGCAAGAGCAGATACATAATATTCCCTTGTCATGCTTTGGCTACTTTGGACAACGCCTACCTGACTTCCCACGACATATTTCAAACATTGGTGAACAAGGAATATTACTGCATGCATCCTAGATAGCCAAGACCTACCAAATATAGCATTTTAAGACGTCAGACAATCAACCACTACCAACAAAACCCTTACCAACTTCTTAAATGGTCATTTTCCTAGCACGACCTCTCCTTCAAATTCTCGAATTACATCAGGAGAGTTACGAATAAACCCCACTATGGTTCTATTTGAACGTTTGGTGACTGAAGGATTCTTCATTTTCTTATACGTTGATAAAAATAAAATATTTTCCAAACTGCCTATATCAATCAAGATTTTTCGTAGTTCATTGTCTTAAATCGATGCTCCTATTAACATAACATCTTCATGTGGGCCCATAATTTATCTTAGGTCATCTTCATCAAAGACAATGAAAGAAGTATGGCTCTGATAGAGATGTGTATACATTTTCCCTTCGAATTGAATGGTTAGACTGTTTACATGTCTTTTTCTAGAGCAGCTTGAGGGCGCAGTCACAATATCTCCCTGAAAAATGGTCAAAGATTTAAAGTAATTGCACAGATTGGACACTGTCACCATTTTTTCGACTATCACCTCAACATGATTCCGATCTGGATCAGGGCTAAGTATTCCAAATTTACGTCAAATCTCCTTATAATTACCATAGTATTATCTTGTTTAGATGTCTCTATACTTTATATTTGAACATTTGGTGATGTAACTTGTGTTGTACTTGCACTAGGCTGGGTACGCGTATCAATTTCCTGTTGCCCTTTGTTTTTTAACAAAAGCAGACAACTTCCCTCTTTCAATCAAGGTTTGCACTTCTTGTTTTAGGGCAATGAATTGGTGTCGGGCTTTGGAAATGCACATTATTCTTGGTTATGTCATAAATGGTAGCTACATTTTCACCTAATTTGGAAAACCATTCAGGTTGGACCCATTGACTCCTCTTTGGTCTAGACTATTGGCCCTGATTCGACTGGCTTTATCTAGGCCGATGCGAACCTTGTCTAGAATTCCTAGGCTGATAATTGATGGTAGCTTGGGACTGAGTACTGGCTTGTGGGGTAGAAATTGTAAGAGCAGACCTATTCTGGCGCGATACTCTAGAATTTTTTGTTTTCTCCATTTTGTTTTGCTTTCTGACCTGATTCAATAATCCTCCCCAATTCATTTAATTTTTTTGAGTTACTGAATCAACCAAACCACCTACCATTAAACCTTACCTTAAAGAAGTGATAACTAACAATTAGTCAATCTATTCTTTGTGTTGACAAAGCGGGTGATGTAATCCTTTAAAAACTCATTTGATTCTTGTGCGCAATGAATGATAGTAGCATCGTTCCCTTTAATCTCTTTACTTCCCACAAACTGCCTGCGGAAAGCTACCTAGAAGATATCAATTTTTTTATAGATCCGTGTGGTAAATTGTTATATCATTTTAATGCACTCCTCTTAAAAGTCTGCGAGAAAGCCCGACATAATAGTTTATCATCATCATCAAAATTCATCATGAAAATTTTAAAGTGTTCCAGGTGAATATCAGGTTCTTTGCTTCCATCAAATTTCTCTATTTTAGAGCTATCAAACCGCCTTGGTATATGTCCATAAAGAATATTTTAAGACAACGACGATTGGCTCTAATTGTGACTTCGGCTAAAAATATTATCCTCGTCAAGAGTTGCAAACATACATGATTTAGACTGGATAACAAATTGATCACTTAACAAATGATATATACCGCAATCTGCTGATCCCTTTACTTTCCATAATTACTTCTTATTTTTCCCTTTTCTCTTTATATCATTTTTCTTGTAATGATTTTTAGTTAACCTCTATTTTTTATTTTGACGGTCATGGTCACTACTTGATGAGGAAGAAGAAGTATCTGAGTCAGATTTTATGGTTGAGTTTCCAAAATAATCTGATGTGGTCATCGATTGCTTAGTTCGATGTTCCTTTTTCGAACATGTGTGAGCCTTCGGGGACTGATTACTTTCAGCGTGTTTATGGATGTTACCATTCTCATCTGCAATAGTACATCCCATATCGAACTTTCTTTTAATTCTTTTTCAGCCTGACTTTGGGCCCTCAAAGCTTCAATCTCAGCCCTCAACTAATCACGCTCATTTTGCATGAACAGTATTACTTCTGTATTATGATTGACATTAGATATAGTAGCACGTTCATTATCATCACTTATCCCCTGATTTTCAAGAGGGGTAACTTCTTGCATGTCAAGATCCATGACTCAAAGAAGGCCGAAGTACTATCCGCGAGTATGGTTTTGAATAGAGCTATTCAGGCCCCTCATGCTCCCACTATGGTCGCCAATCTGGTGATGGTAAAATCTGATCTAAGGGTAGTTTTTGAAGTTATTAGGTTTGTATGGTATTAAATCTTTAGTAAGAGGCAGATAGAGAAAAGAGCTGCTTGTATTAAATAGAGAAGGAAAAAAGTCCAACTCATTCAATGTTGTTTGTTGAACTATTTATACTCTTTTTGGATCCATGATCCATTCGGGTCAAGTCAATCTCACGAGCCCCCAATCCCATAAGCAAAGGTACTTGGCACCTAGCTTAGTCATTAAGCATAATACTTATTCATTCAATTTAGTTATTTGGTCCCAACTTCCATTCTTAGCGAAATCTCACCCACTTTACTACTTGAATCCTCTAACATAATCGGACCCTATCAATGCCAATTTAAATTGAATAAAATCTATGTTTACGAGATCATTGACTGCTAGTATATAAAAAAACACGCGAAATACTATTTATACTTTTATTATTTTTCCCTTCGACAAATAGAACTTTTTATCATATGCAAAGTTTGGGCCGATGAAAGATTTTTAAAGAAACAAGTTAAAATCAACATACTTTAAAACTTTTATGAATCTATTCATAATTGATTCAATAGTTGAGCTCGACAATCCAAAAATTGAACACATATTTCTAGCTTCGAAACTACAAGCCGTACAAACTCCAACAACATCACAATAAACAAAAACAACAAACAACCAATAAAAAACACTTTGAAATTGTAATCCTCCTAAAAAATGATCTATATATATATATAAAAGATATATAGGCTAAAACTCTCTGTAATTTACTAATATAATCTAATTGTTGAAACCTAGATTTATAAAATTAAAATCATTAAACCCATAGTGTAACCCAAATATATTTATGCCAAAAACCCATAAAAAAAAATTGGATCGAACATATGCCACAGTAACTACAAAATTTTATGTTATAAAATTACTTAGATGGTTAAACATCTAAAATCATATATTTCCATGTCTGACTCCCATTCCAATCTAAAATATTTATTTATATAAATAATCTTTTAATATTTCTCAAAGAACTCCTTTTTACCGCCCTAACCACTAATATCACCGTACAAATTTAAATTACATTAAAAAATCATCCAGCCCATCTCCGTAGAATCTCATTCAGATAACTTATTTGTCACCTTAACTATACAACTTCATCAAATAAAGATCCAAACGCATATAAGATCAAACTATTCTTCCAATTTTAAAGATAGTAATAAACATTATAAATGAAAAAGTACATATACTCGGAACGGTATCTTTAAATATCCGTTAGCCTTATCAACAAAAAATGTTGATTTTAGCGGCTACTAAGTTGGAATTGGTTATCGAAAGTCATAACATGTTACATAAACCCAGTCGGTCTCTGATATGGAATGTGATGTCACGATTTTAGAAAATTTAGTAAAGTTTTAGTTAATTTATCGGTATATTTCAAACAAAGCTTCAATTTTACTGATAAGTATGGTTGTGCCAATCTTTCGATCAAAAAATTCATTTGTATTTGAACTTCTCCAAGATTGGATCTTTTTCAAAGCAGGAAAAATAAATGATTTTCATATAATTTTATTCTTTCTCTGTCGCTAATTCTGAATGTTGTTTCTTCATCTAATATCTTGATTCTATGAAGATTTATAACAACGAGCTTTTTCAAAATGAAAAATATTCAGTTCTTCCTGCTGGAAGAAGAAAGAGAATATATTTAAATTTTGAACCTAGAAAAACTTATGCAGATATAGTAAGACCAAAAGAAGACAAAGCTCTACTCAAATTCAAACAGGAAATAGTTAAAGAAAAACTAGATCACATCTCGATCCAGTATGATCAATCGGTGAAAGATCTTTTTGTTCAATCTTCCAAAATGACTCTTATTGAAAAATTTACGAACAGTCTGCCAAAAAGATCTTTGATAAATTAATTCATGAATTCATTTAAGTTTATTAGAAGTTACAATGTGGAAATATGAGATTCAAGACATTAACTATTTGAGTTTGATTTTAAAGAAGACGTTTGTAGTCTTTGGGTCAGAAGTGTGTGGACTATCAGTGACTCTGTTATGAGAATTTTGCGTTGGACACCGGAATTCAATGAAAAAAAAGAAAGCCCTTATCTCTAGTTTAGGTTCGAATTGAAAGATTGTCGGAATATCTATATAATTCTTCAATTGGCACTCCTTACAAACTCATTATTCAATAGAAAAAAATAGAGCATATAAAAATGCTTGTTTTCCTCTATTTGAGCTTGACGTTTCCAAGAAATCGCATTGTAGTATATGGTTAGGTTTCGGTAATAACGATGGATGTTGGTTACCTTTAAGTTATAAAAATCTTCCACAATATTATGATTAATGTCATCATCTGGGTCATAATCATTCAGGGTGCAAAAATGCTCAGAAGACTTTCAATGAAAAGAAAACAGAGGGTAACATCAGTGACAAGAACGTTCAATCTACTCACAGTCCTAATGGGCTAGATCAATTCAAGAATAAATCAAATTCCACTAAATATTCGAACAAAATTTACAAACCAAATATTAAGTCTCTGGTAATCAATACTACTCAAAATGAATTAGAAGACAACAACAGTAAGGGATTACAAGAAAATTCATTTATACACAAAGATACTTTTCTGGATTATAGTTTAACAAAAATCGAAAGCGAGGAATCCAAAACTCCTGAAGAAATTGAAGTCATCTAGCAGCTTGATCAAGACTTCACACAAAATGGTTCTCTTGGTTATGAAAATCTTTGCTCTGGAAGGAATACTCCTGATCGTGAGAATATAAGAAGTACTCCCATCACCCCACGTACAAATCCATTGACACTGAACCTGAATTCCATGAAATCTTACACAGAAAGTTAAAAATGTGAGGAAATAGAAGCAGCCAAGCAAATTGATCATCAAATCCTTAAAATATCCAGGGAACAACAAACTCTACAAATATCTCTCTAATAATGATAAAGATTATTAGTTAGAATGTGAGAGAGATCTACAACAACTCAATAATCAGAAGGTTTAATTCGATGATCTTTAAAGAAAATAATAATCTGTTAGCAATTCAAGAAGCCATGATTAAGATTGAGAATATTGATGAAATTGCAACCAGACGTAGTTTTACTAACTTCACTTCTAACATCTCTAATAAGATTTGGTTGTTTTGGAACGAGGATATCAGTATTAAAGTCCTTATTAACCACATTCAATGTATCTGCCCTGGTTTAGAGAACAATATTTTTTGACTGTTATTTATGCTAAATGTAAGAGATTACAAAGAAATAATTTATGGGCTCAACTCAGAAATATTGCTTTAACAAATCAGGGTTGGCTTACAGTTGGTGATTTCAATATTGTTGCTTCTGCTGAAGAGCAAATGGGGTGCACTGCTTTATGTCATAACAATTTTCAAGGTTTCAATGATGCCATCAGTGATTGCCATTTAGAAGATGTGGGGTTTGGTGGATCTAGATATACTTGGAACGGAAACAAAAAATGGAAGATATTAGATCGGGCCTTCTTTATCAATCACTAGACTACTTTATTAAGAGAAACCCAGGTTTTGCACATGGTCAGAACTTGTTCTTACCATGCTCCTCTTCTCATTTCTACTTCTGTTAATAACTTTAATAAAAAAGAAAAACCTTTATGTTTATGAATATGTGGACTTTTGATGAAAGTTTCCTCAGAATTTTTTAACAAAATTGGAATATCAAAATGAATGGTAATCCTATTCATGTGTTTGGCAAAAATTAAGAAGGCTGGAGAGCTGCTTAAAATACTAGAATATTAACCACTTTGGTAATATATTTAACAAAGTTATTGATACCGAAGATGAATTCACGAAGACGGATGGAATCTTTATCAATTCTAACAGTCCTGAATCTAAGGCTAAGTTAGACAAACCTAATAGTCTTCACATTCAAGCTTTGAGGATGGAGGAGGAATTCTGGAGGCAGAAATGTCATAGAAACTGGCTTTGAGATGAAGATCATAACACCAAGCTCTACCATTCTTTTGTCTTCAGGAAAAGAATGAAGAATATCATTAAAAGCATTAAAGAAAACAATAGCTGAATTTATGATTCTGAAGCCACTGGAAAGTCTGTTGAGAGCTATTTTAAGAAGATTCTTACAAGCTCTCTTTACAACAACAGTAATGAGGAGGAAAACATGATGCACAACAAGATTTTCGAGAATATTCCTAATCTTGTTTCTAGAGAAGATAATATATATTTACTGAAGCTTACTAATGAGGATGAGATTTGGAATATAATTAATACCATGAACCCTTCAAGTACCGTTGGGATCGATGACCATAATATTTACTTCTACAAAGTATGCTAGAAGATTATTAAAGCTTATCTATGCAAGACTCTCAATGATTTCCTTCAAGGCAAAAGTATTCCAAAGGGTATTTTTGCTATTGTTTTTTTTTTAAATTCCTAAATCTATAAATCCTACTTGTTGGAGTAAGTACAGACCTATTGGATTATGCACTATGTTAAACATAATAATGTCCAAGTTAATCAATGATAGACTATCTTAAGTTTTGCCTAATATAATCTCCTCTTCTTAAGGAGATTATGTTAAGGAAAGATCTATCCATGAGAACATCCTTATTGATAATGAGCTAGTGTATGATTTAAATAGAAAGCTAAAATCTAGAAACATGATGATCCAATTAGATATGACCAAAGCTTTCGATAGGATGTCTTATGCTTTTATAACAAGGTTCTCATGTCTTTTGGCTTTTCTAAGGAGTTTGTTAATCTGATTAATAATTTTATCGGGGATGTTAACATTTCCATGCTGATTAACGGAAGTGTTATTGGCCATTTCAACCCTAAAAGATGCCTGAGATAGGGAGATCCCTTATCCCCCTCATCCTCTTTATAATAGGGGAAGAAGTGCTAACTACGGGGATTGTTAACTTGTTTAATTCAAACAAAACAATGAATTTTGAGTCAAGAATAGCTTACATGATCCATTGTTTAGCATTTGCATGTGATATTCTCATATTTACTAACAACTTGCAATCTTCCATTGATAAGTTAAGCAGCTTTATGGATAGTTATCAGCAAGTTCAGGGCAATCTATAAAGACCAAAAAGATTAAGATCATTATGTCTAAAAGAATCCAACAAAGAAAAATATCAACTATACTAGGTCAAACAGGATTTAAAGTAGACAACTTTCCTACTGATTATCTTGGTATAACTTTAAGCAACAACAACAAGACTTGCAACTACAGAACAATTCTTGACAAGGTCAATGCAAAAAATTTAGAATGAGAAAAGAGGAAATTATCTTACGGGGGCAGGTTTACTCTAATATTCTATGTTCTTATTTCTCTTCTTGTTTATTGGATGCAGAATAGTTTAATTCCTGATTGCATAATAAAAAGATTTGGAGATGATTTTCAATATTTTTTATGAAGAACTAAGCATTCTGAAAAGAGTATGCATTGGTCCAAATGGACCACTCTTAGGCCTTTTGAGGAAGGTGGTTTGAATATCAGAAAACTCAGTGATATTCAGAAAACCTTATCTCAAAAGCATTGGTTTATCTTTAAGAAAAATGAAAGTTTGTGGCTAATATCATTTATGATATATATAGAAAACATATTCATCAAATGAATATTGTTTATAATAAATTTGATTCTCTTACCTGGAAAAGGCTTTCAGGTATCAAGGATATTACTAAAAGAAACATCAGATAGCACTTCGAGAAATGAGAAATATACTTTTGGTACGATGAATGGCACAATCAACCTCCTCTTATGGACCATAACAACAATAACTGATTCTTGGATGCTAAAGTCAATACTTACTGGAAACATAATTCTTAGGACATTAAAACTATGGAAGAATTTCTCACAACAGACATAATTAACATGATTAAAGAGTACAATATCAACACAGTGAGAATTACATTATTATTTGGAAAATTTCTTCTGATCTCAACTTCAACACTAAGCATACTTGGGACAACATGAGAAACCACTACAATCAATCTAGCTTATTCAAAAAATCTGGAATGCCTTAACCCCAAGGAAGTTTTCTTTTCTTCTCTGGAAACTTATTAAGAATTACATTCCTACTGACTAGATTTTACAAAAAAGACATTTAAACCTAGTCTCTAAATGTCAATTTTGCAATAATTGTGAATACACTAACCATTTATTTGTTAATTGTAGCTATGCCTGAAAAATTAGGAAACATTATGCAGACTTGTTTAAGGTCAAGGTGGAGAGATTCATGGTAATAACTCACATTATCAGAAATTGGTTTTGGTGGTAATAACTCACATTATCACAAATTGGTTTTGGTTCTCAACCAAAAAGGTTCTTATCACTCACGTTATTCTTGCTACAATATGCTGGGTCATTTGGAAAAATCGAAATAAGGCTAAGTATAAAGGAAATTGTGACTCTATATTTACTTATCTTAGTTGCTTTAAGCATATCTAATGTATTTTCTAGCAAGCACTGGTCTTATGCTAAAAACGCAGGATTCACAATAGGTTGCTTGTCGATATAAAATATCAAAGATAAACCATTGTACCTCAAAAGGAAGGTTGCGCTTGAAAATCGAATAAAGATGAACATTGATGTTGCGTGTCTCAGAAATGGCGAGTCCAGTGGAGAGACTATTTTCATAAACAACCTTGGAGATTTAATTCATGGATCTCGTAACACATTTGGAAAATTAACTCCTCTTATGGCAAAATCTATAGCATTACTGGAAGGTCTATTAATCTGCAAGAAAATAACTGAATTAAGATTAAGCTTAATAAAAAGATTCTCTATGAATCCGAAGAATAATTTGGTTTTCATAGTAACGAAGAAAATAACTGAATTAAGATTAAGCTTAATAAAAAGATTCTCTATGAATCCGAAGAATAATTTGGTTTTCATAGTAACGAAATCGGAAGTTGACCCTCTCCGGTAGCTGCTTATGGAGAAGAAAGAGATAAGATAAATCATAAAAAAAAGAGTATATGAAAATAAAGAAAATGAGACCTTATTGGAAAAAAAAAATTTAAATCACTTTATATCCTTCTATCTTTCGGTAATTTGTTTCTAACTAAAAAAAAAACTGATTTGAACTTATTTTTAGTGTCTTAAATTGTAAACCCTAATTTCAATCAATAAAATATGCTTTTGTTAACCCATGTAACCAGGTCCACATGGTTTATAACTACATTATTATTTTTATTAGTTATTAATAAATATAATATATTATTCTAGCAATATATAATTTGAAAACATATAAATCAATGATTGCTAACGAGGTGGTATCAGTGGTAGGATCATATTTAACTATATATATAGATTTATTTGTAGCTTAATTTAATAGCAATTTATTTCTATGATTTTGTCGTATTGAATTATGAAATACCGTCCCCATGTGACAAATTATAACAGACTGAGGTGCGTATTTTTGTGATAGAAAACAGAAATATAAATAAAGTTAATTGGTTTTAAGTGAAAATAAGCCTAAGATTTTATCCAATGTGAAGCTTGATCTTATATGGATAGCTATAAAAGGGAAGATTAAAAGTAGAAGGTGTCTTTTTCTTAAAATGTGAAAATGCCTTCGTTTGTTATATTACGCCTGGATAATTGTCTATATACAGTATAGGGTAAGTCAACGTCATCAAATTAAGTTTGGAGTGGGTTATTCATATAATTATGCATAAATATTTTTATTAATAATTTATTTAGAGTTTGTTTCATAATTTTTTTAATAATATTTTATTTGAATATATAAATAGAGCTAATAATTCTGGTTTGTCACTATAATTTGTTAAGTATATAAAAAACACCATTGATTTTTTTTTTTTTATCAAAACAATTATTTTTGTTGGTTTTATTTTGCACATGAGGTGACTTTTGTTTGTTACATTCGTGGTTACCCGTGAGTGACTACGGATGCAAAAAAACTCAACAAAAATGACCGTTTTGATACAAAAAACATAAGTGGTATTTTTTATACACATGACAAATTGTGGTGACTAACCAAGATTCTTAGCCATATAAATATGTATCTTCAATAATTATGTGAAGTGTAGTTTAGATCACCAACATATGTGTTGTCATATGACTATATGAGTGATGGGTCTACCGTTATGTTTATGGGCAAGAACTGTCAAAATTTTCTAAAACTTGAACAATGACTTAGTTGCAGATATGTTTGTTAGTTCTAAATAATGAGACAAGTTGTAGAGGACTGGTGATGACTGGATCGAAAGAAAGATGTGTTGAGCTGAAGCAAAAAGGCGACCTGAAGCGAGCTAATTAGAAACACGACTTTGATCCAACACGCGCTGGACCGTAGCACCACAAAGCCGAAGAGAAGTATTCTACTTACTAGCTCTCCTATATGAATTACGAGTTATTTCAGCCGTTGATTAATGAGCTCTAATATGGAGCGTCACATGAAGAGTTAAGGTTGTCCCTAAGCCTATTTATAGAAGAATATAGTTTGATTGCAAAGTATGATATGACTGTAGCGTGATTGTGATGGTGCAATTACGTGAGAAGATATTTCCTGAAATAGTGAAATAACTCTAAATATTTTGAGAGATAAGGAGGTGGGAGATAAACACTGAAGTGATGATTATATATATCACATCATCTTTTGTTACAAAGAGTGACTGAGTCCATTGTACTTGGAGAGTCTTTCTATAGCCTACTTATATATAAAAGAGTGTCTAATTCCCATGGATGTTGAATTTCTTCACAATCTCAACCACGTTAAATACTATCTTGTGTTTTTAGTTTAGTTATGTTTTCTTTTATTTGTTTTTCGTACTGTACATGGAAATTAGATTGTTCTTTAGGAGGTTTGTTTAATTGTCTATTTGATCTTACCACGATTTATCGGTGTACTGGTTTCCCCTAAAAAATAGTGGGATGAGCATGGAATAACACTACAAAAAGTATATTGGTCGCGATGTGTAGGTTGAAGAAATAAATATCGCTTGGAAAACTTAAAAGTGATAAAATATGATTTACATGAAGCTTAGCCTCGAAAAATTCAAGGGATCCAATGATTTCAATCTCTAAGATAATTAAGGTTAAGACATACCTATTACGGAAGCCTTAAGTATTATTAATTCACTTGAGAGAGGAGATAATCATTATTCTTATCTAGCATTTAAAATTATCTCTCTCTAGTAGCTTTCTCCTTGTACAATAACTCTCTAAGATATTATTGTGAGCCAAACAGACTCATCAGTGACGACCACAGTGAGATTGATATTCGAGATGGTACTGTAAAGCATCTTTCAAAACTAGACTACTAATCATTATTCTCTATCATTTTTGGAGTGAGCTACGGTAGAATGGCTACTCAAGAAGCAGCAGATACATGTCTCACATCGGGGAGTGAGGTTGAACGATAAGGATCTAGGAAATTTCTCGAACTTCTCTTACTCAAACTCAACTAGAGGAGTAGTGGCTGCAACTTGTGATCGAAATTGCATCTTTCCGAACTGAAAAGGACACCACGGCCGAAGTGGATGATAATGATATGAAATGTTGGGGGCTTAAATGTAATACAATTAAGGTTATATATGATACGTTATATAGTTGAAAGATGGTATTTGAACTACTTGTAAATATAAGGAGTTAAAGTGCAATTTATCCATTTGTATAACTGATTTAGTTAAACTAAGTCAAATGGACCTATAAATGAAAGGTAAGACAATGAATATAGGATGACAATTTTCATGAGACTGAATTTACTTTATCTCTATACAATTAAACTCCATATTTTACTTTATCTCTTAAGAATCATGATTCACACTTAACAGTGGTCACCTTTTGATCTAAAATGATGTTTTAACTACAAGGTGCACTGTTGTATGGTCTGAGTCTCACGTCAAGACAATTTCTAAAATAGTTGAAGATGAAGACCACAACTTTACCATACATTTTGGGTAAAAAACAACTATATTACATTGAGGGAAGACTACCAAGTGAGAGATTAATACTTGTCCATATCTACTAGTGAATGTGAGGATCATTAATCATCTCATATATGGATCACCACCGGATAAGTCTCGAGTATATCAAAAGAAGGAGACACTTAAAATATCAGGATGTGAGCGAGTCTAGAAGTAAGTCATGTGGGAACCACAAAGGAGATCATAGAATGGCATGGCAAAAACCCATGATGTGGCTATCGATGATGTTGAGCACACTAAGCTTGATCTAACACTAAACAACATGCCCAAGATTCTCAAACTAACCTTCCTCTAGGGTTGAAACAATTATGTTATCCTTCCGCTCCTGAATCTAGATTATTGCATTTGGGGAAAAATTTAGTTGCATACCAATAAACAGTTCCAGGAAGAAGTGCCGTCTAGTAAATCCAACGCCAATTTTTCACATAAGATTGTATTATCAATTTGACCATACTCAACTCCAAACAATGGTTTAAACAATGCTTTCTACATGCAATGGTAGACAAGAAAGGTGCCATGTGTGGTTCCAAAAATTGTAGTGGCTGAGGTATCGTGTGGGTTCGATATCCACAAGACGGATAAGTACGATATTATAGGTGACCATGAGCACCATATTGAACAGTTCAAGAATGCAATTATGAATTTCTCCAAGGATTATTGGTTGTGGTGTCGGGCGTTCTCGATGAAGTTCAAGAGAAACACTTTGACATGGTTTAATTAGTTGTCTCTAAGGTATATCAAGAGTTTCAAGTATATCATGACAGTCTTTAGGCATCATTTTAAGGGAAAAAACATACCGAATGGTCATGTTGGCCATATAATGCATTCCAAGCAGCATGATAAGGAGAGTTTGAGGGATACAGTCAATTTTTTTTGCGCATACCAAGAGCAATCACGATTATTGCAGCGAGCATGTGGCTTCTACTTCATACATGCATGAACTTCTCCCGAGGACCATTTTTTCCAAAACAGTTATATGGAAGAGAGCTCTGATTTTCGGGGCACTATTGCCGCATGTAGAATCACATATTCGGATCTAAGAGACCATGTGCCTTATTTTAGTTCAGGATGATACACCAAGGCATAATTACCAGCCTCCAACCACAATTCCGATAATAAGTTCTGTTACTTACATGACACCTCAGATGGTGCAACAATAACAACTAATCACATATCCCTCTATTTTTCCTTATACAATGCTAATTCAGTCCCGATCACTTCAAGTTCATAACGTTTGGAAACTGTAGTCCATCTCCAATCGGAGTGAAACGTTGAGTCGAGATCGAGACAAATGAAGTAGTAAGTGGGCGAGACATGAGAACTTCACCGAATCTACTAAGAGTATGACAAACATCTTCCATAAGATTAAGAGTCAAATGCATTGTTAAGCCTCCTCCATCAATGACTAAAACTCGGGAGGAACACAACAACGTCGAGCACTTGATGAGGCATTTCATAGCGTTAAAGAAATAGGTTTAGAGTTTTATTTATTATGGAAGCTATCACCATATGTGAAGAAAACATAATAAGGCTTAAATGAGTTTAAGGAATGGATCAGGGTGTATTGGGACATATGGATTGGGGACTCATATGGAAATTCTGAAGCAAAAAAGCAACAATATGGTAAATACTAGTCAGGAGATGACTGCGTGTGACCTGATTAATGAGTATCTATACTATTACCCGAACCTTTATATGGTGCAAGATATCTTGAGGGATGAGTACATTGACTCAGACCCCGATCATCATGTAATTTGGTTTGTACGAAGATGAGATGATTTTAGTGTATCTATTGGGATTCCAAATATCTATGGGGGTGCTTCGATTTTAGAGATTATATATTATTTTATAAAGAGGCATTCCACAAGCCTAGAGGCGCACGAAGGCTTTAACGAGGTGTTTACATACCCAACAAGTTAATTAAACATTTTTTAATAAAAAATCTTTTGATTTTACTAAATGCGCATGTTTTAGTTCGGACTATTTTCCTTGTAAAGGTTTCCAACAAGTGATGGTTAAGGCAGAGCCTTGAGATCAAAGTAATTTGCACAGTTTGAACCAATTTTCTTTGTAAAGGTTTTCAACAAGTGTTGGTCAAGGTAGAGCCTCGAACTTGAAGTGACTGAAAAGGTCTAAACTATTATCCTCGTAAAATTTCCCAACATATGTTGGTCGTGTCAGATTCAAGTGGTTAGAATGAGTTATAATATTCGAACAATAAGTCGTATAAAAATTTTCAACATAAGTTTCTCAAGACAGGGTCTGATACCCGTAAAGAAAATGTGGGAACCCATAAGTTTGTTTAGTCAAGGTTGATCATCTTCGAGCTTCCACAAATCACAAGAGCGTATAAAAAATGTTATATGAGAGAATAAAAAAAGTAAGGAGATGAAATATATAGCACAAAAGGGTTTATGTAATCCATTAAAAAATTCTCCAGCCATCAAAGGTATTTCAGTAATTCATAGAAAAAAATAAAATGCAACTTCCCCTGTCCATGTAGGGATTTTGAGTTCAAAAAATGTAAATAGATAAAAGAGAAAATGGTTACTTAGTGCTGGGTCGGGAATCTCCGACTGAGTATCCCTGGGAGCAAATACCATCTTTATTGGTGGAGGAGTGACTTCAGTATTAGGGAGGATGGTTGTGCTAACAATATCAACTAGGAAATCCAAACCTACAGAGTCCATAAGAGCGGGACTTTTGGCACCCTCTTCCTCTATTTCAATCTCCACATCCTCATTTTCCTGGATTTCTTCCTCCAACATTGAGTAAAAGTTTAGAGACACTACATGAGATTATTTTACTTTAGAAACTTGATCTCATAAAGTGTGAAAACCGAGCTTCAGGAAATACTGACTTAAGCTCATGACTATTTCATCCTTGTTCGTGTCCTCATTTGTTAAGACACCTGCAACGAATTCATTTCAAATCATGACTATGTTTTTCTTTAGAATCATTGATGTCTTCTCTAGCCTACTAACCTTCTCATTTAGGTTATATACATTTTCCCAAAGATTAACGATTCTCTTCTTGTAAATTTTGAGTTGAACTTTCTTGCACTCAAGCATAGTCTTCTCTGTATGTCGCCTCGAGATCTTAGCCTCCTTATCATCAAACACGCACTAGTGGACGTCTTCATTAGGACGGACAAGTTATGGCACTTGGATCGATGCTCCATCAAATTGTTTTACATCATGGCCCATATGTTTTTTAAATTTTTAGTTAAAGCAAACGACTTAGATAAAAAGGAAACCGTAAAGACCCTATAAAGCAATAATGTTAAGAAATTATAGCATTATGTAAAATTTTCTGCAAAAATAACTGCATTGGGGATGGAACGGTGAGTGACTACAAGAGATATATTTTAAGAAATTATATATCAAGCTATTACCTTGGAAAGATCTTGAACTAATCTACAACCATTAGAGCACTTTCTTTCAGATCGGACGTAACAAAACAACCAAGCTTTAATAACCGCAATTTGCCATAAAATAGGTATGGTCTCCTTTCTCTTTGACCTCTTGGGTGTTTTCTCAGTTTTATCAGCAGGAAAGTCTTCCAGTATAAACGGGGACAACTTTAGCATGATCGGTTTGACTTTGATCCATCAACTTTGAGGGTGACGGTGTTAGGAGCCTTCAAGAACTCTTTATTTTTATTTTTTAGAGGCATTAGACTTATTTTTCTTGATAACGCGGTTGCTAAGAGCTTGTCCATGATCTGGAAATCTAATAAACTTCCCATTGCAACCTCAAGATCTAAAATGTCGACTTCCTCAACTTGTTTCGTGTCTTCGAGAGTTAGTCATTTTTGTATATTTTAGAAGTGAAGTACTTGTGAAACTCGTGCCCCCAGTTGATATTGGCCCAATCTTAGTGGCGTAAACTATTTATTTACCTCGTTCAACGTCTCCGCTGAAATTTTTTGAATATTCTACAAGGGAAAAATAAGAGAAACGATTTGTGACATATAGATAAATAAGAAGGAGGCTCTATAAATTTTATTCGTAGCGGTAAGGGTTTTAAAGTGAAGAATGTATGAACTGTTGCAATCCTAGTTATCCCGTGGCGGTCGTGGCGAGGCAAGGAAAGGCCTCATCACCTCATGGTGGGACGTGACAAGGCCCTTAGTGTGGCGCTCACTGCGGTAGCCGTGGCGGACCGTGGCGGCCGTGGCGAGGCGCTAAGCATGATATTATTTTTTGAACTAAAAAAAATAAAAACCGAAAACTATGTTTTGGAAAGATGAAGATGCTTTGGAAGAAGTTGATGTTAGAACTGTTGGGGTTGATGAAGTAGACTACAATCTTTGGTCTAAGAATCCATCGTCTTCAGCGGCTCGCACAAGAGATCAAAAGCTTGTTGGTGAAGATTTCGAAGAAGAAGATACTCCATTATGGGATATAAATGGAGAACACGGTGAAGATAAGAGGTGTGAAGATGTTGTCTCGGACGATGATGTCTTGTAGTCTATGTTTTTTATTTGACTCTAATGTTTTAAAAATTATGTAATTGGATGTTTAAATTATTATTGTTAGTTTAAATGTCTAAATTAAACTATTTAAATTACAGTTATGTGTTATAAAACTATTATTGAGGTAAGGTATCACTTGCATGTCATATGGCCATCGCCTTGTCGCTCGTCTCGCTGTTGTGGCTTTTTTAGCCCTCTTCGCCACGGAGCGTCGTACGCCACTGACAACTATGGTTGTAATCCTTACGGTTGTATCTCCAGGAATTCTTAGGAAGTCTTAGGTTGATCAAACTGATTGAAATCACGTTCTCATACACTTCCTCGACAAAGACAAATTGCTTCTTCTATTGGTCCTCAAACTCCTCCAAATCTACTATAACTTTTAATTCGTTCTCATATAAAGATAGTAATCAAGATAACTTTGGTTGATAAATACCTTGTTTTGAGAAGTTAGTTGCTCCATCGACAGAGGAATTTTTTATACATCTGAAGAAACAATAAAATAAATTATGGTCCTCCATGTATTCGCACTGTCTTGGATAGGGAAGAGATCGAGCATGCTAAAGAACCACCTAAGACTATGATTAAAAGGAAACTGGAAGCCTGAATCGAACATGTTAGTGAAGCAGACAAGTTATTCTGATCCAACTGAAAGAGGGGTATCTCTTTTGACTGACAACATTAACTTAACATTATAAAAAATGGTCGATTAATGTTGCACCTCTTGAAGTTCATCGGGGTGTGGCTACTTGTATTTAATGTTTGAAGTATGGAAAAGTGTGGAAGTCAGATTTTGAAAACTAGGGTTGGTAATTCCGATCATGGAGGGCTCCAAGGTGAGTTTGAAGGAATTTTGATAATGACTAGGGCATGTTTAAACCTTTCGGCTTCAAAATAATTATTGACTAGCTGTAGGGTCAGAGAGACTGTTTGCAAAGAGGTTATGATGAAGTAGACTTGGCCTTAGAGCTACACTCATTAGCTCATAGAGGTTCTAATCTTGAGGTATCTACTGCAAGAGGATCCACTTGAGATGGTGAATCAGGTTTTCAAGGGATTGAAGTCTTTTAAACAAATTTATATTATTTCCTATCATAACTAAAACATAAGAACAAATAACATGAAAATATCTTTAGTAAAGGCCAAGGCTCGAAATGAATAAAAAATTAGATAAGAAAGCATAAAATAGGGTATTATTTTGAAAAAAACTTTTGACTATGGAGTAAGCATATCTAAACAGAAGCAAAGTCATCTAGAAAGAGTTTTGGTGGCCGGAGGAAAATTCGCGACAGCTAAAACCAAAGTTTCTCTTTCTAATGTGGGAACTTCTCTTTCTAAATAAATGTTTGAGAGAAGAGTTAGAGGTTTATTTTATTCATAGGATTAGAGGGTCACCAGCTCCTACCCTCCCCTATGTAATAATAACTATAAAAGTCCGAGGAAGTTTAAAAGATGAGGATTCACTGCATACGTGTCGCGAAACTACCACAAGGGATGCTCATAGGTCAGAACAAAGATAACATGTGGCAGAAACATTCAAACCTAGTCTTCGAAATCGTAAGGACCTAGCTTGAAGACCTTTTAGATTCTCCTAGTGTGAGAAATTCGAAAATCTCACTTCGAACAAAGTCTAAACACTACGAATCCCTTTGAACCATCCCTACGCCCAACGCTTCGATATTAATCGACCTGGATATTCTCAGTGTACTTTGATGATTATATCTCGGAGAGAAAGCACCATTTGATAACCCTCATTTTCATATAATTCAAGACGAGCTCCGGTATGTCCGGAATTACATTTATTGGACTGTTTTAAGGGCCTCCTAGTATTTGAGTCTCAACCAGCTCACTGAGAATATGGGGACTCTTGTTATTACCTGTTGGATTTAAGGATTATTTTGGCATGGTTTAGTCATATTAATTATTTGTTAAACATAAGGTCAATAAGACATTCTATGTATACATTAGTCAATAATGCTCAAACGTCCACACTAGTCACTACAAATATAACTTGTCACTCCATCGGAGAAGATTGAACAATTGTAATGTTATCTTAACATTTAAAATTCTCTATCTAGTACATTTATCTTTCTATGATATCTCTAAGATATTCTCATGAGTCGAAACCGGATTCATCAAAACTATCAATAAATTATAAAGAATAGTTCATATAAATCCATTGAATACCAAGATGAAAAACAATAACTACGTAAGGAATACTTTCAGTTAAAAGACGGTAAAATAGTTATATTAACAATACGTGTACCACTTTATTAGATGATCATAACCAGCTATATATTTTATTTTTGAATATATTTTTTTTACTTTTTTTTTGTTTTTTTTTTGTTTTTTTTCGCCATTTTTCATATCTTATTTTTAGTGTTTGAAACTCTAGTTTTTTAGTTTTTTAATATTATATTTAATTGATAATTTAGAATAATGTTTTGAAGATTTTGCTTTTATTTCTTAACTATTTATGATTCGATTTTATTTATTTTTATTATTTAAATTCATCGGTGGTTTTACACATTGAAAGTTATCATCATTGTTCTAATGTTCGGGGTTTATTTTTTATTTTTATTTGTATGTTTTCTATTTTGATTTGTATTTTATGATTTTTAATTTTGTTCATTTTTATGTTTTTCGATTTCTTACCAGTTTTACTAACATTTATTATTAATACGGCATGAATATTGAATCTTTTTCCGCAGATCAACCATCTCTTAGAGATGAAGAAGAGTTATCTATGGGGCATGAAACCCATGTAATTTACAATAGTATTGTACTTTTAGAAAACGAATTAGATTATTAAAAATAGGCAATATTTATATAGCATAAATATAATTAGTATCATTAATTATATTTTAAAGTATTTTTAAAACAATGTATTATAGGTTTTTATTTTGTTCCACACAGATGCACAACAATTGTTGCTAAAATAAATTTTTAAGAAAAGCAAAACAAATTTTGTTATATTTCTATTTGTTAACGGATGATAAATAAAAATAAAATTTTCAAAAATAAGAAAATTTAAAAATTAAGTTTTTAGGAAAAGAAAAGAAGCATGACAAAGTTTTCTTCGTTCATGGCTTATAAACGGAAATTAATTATTTGTTGTTACCGATTAAAAAAAGATGACATATTTTGCCAAATTTTATTTTTAAACCGTTTTGCAACAATTATCCCAAATACGGTCTATTCGTCAACGAAAACGGCGTGTTATGATTTTTACATAGAAAGTGTATCATAACGAAGTCGCAACAAGCTTTTTTTGCTAATTTAGCCCAAGTATGGAATCGAAGACAAACTTGTTGCTAAATGGAATCGAACTAAAAAAGACACAGAGCTATTTTTGGATATCTTAATACTAAAATACAAAATATCACCGAACAAATTTTATATAATGTACATGAATATGAAATATTATAACTTTACAGTCTAACATTATATAAAATTTGTTACAATTGAATATTATATAATTCACATGAGTATATGAAAAAATATAGATAAGAATTATTAAATCCTAATGCATTTTCGTTAGAAAAAAATAAAAATAAAAATAAATATTTACGGCGTCCATTTAGTTGTTATTATGTGATGATTATTTTTACAAGTAAATGTTATATAGTTAAAATAAATTTTTTTGCAACCAAAATGTTATACCGTTACAATTTCGTAGTAATTGTCAACGCATATTTGATTTAATGGATAAAAAATAGTATTGTGGAAAATTCGTTATATTGATCGCTGCCGATAAATGAATTTACAACGAAGTTAATAGTTGGTTATTTTTTCAATAGTAAATTCTTCGACTAACTCGAAGGTATTAACTTTATTCTCTTTCTCTTTTATCGTTTTCTGTTTTAATATACCCAATTACAAAGTTATTAGGATAATCTTATAATGAGAGCGTTTAGAATAATCAACTAGAGACGATCTTATTATTTCTTGTATGATATACCTTCTTGGTATAATCACCTACATTCGTAGGGTCTCTACGATTCAGGTAGTCCACAACCTCATTAGAGTGGACGGATGGAAGTCAATTGAGAGGAGGCTAAAGTGCTATTTTGTTCGAGAGAATGATTTGTTAGAGTGCGACCAAATTCTCACATCTCACATTAGTTAGACATGATAAAGATCAATGGTATATAAGTAAAGAACATATCTCAACTAATATGCGGTATTTTAAAAGTGGACCAAAAGCAAAGTCGTGTGGACCTTCAGACCCAAAATAGATAATATCATACCAGTATGGAGATCATATTGTTCTTCGAGAGTTTAAAGTACAATTTTATACCATACTAATGTGGAACCCGAGTATGTTTGCCTTAAATATAAAAATGATTCAAAGCATGGACTTATTTTTAAAACTTTGAAGAATGGTGATGAAAATGTATAATTACCTATATTTTTTCTTTTAAAGCTTGTAATCAGAGCAACACCAAACTCATTAGAACCTTATTAGAAACCTTTTTCGTCTCCCTAATAGGCAAGTCCCATTTTAACTACAATTAAACATAAATAATTGTTCTATAAATAAGGTTAAAGTAACAAAATTATAATGTAAATAAACACCCATTTACATTCTCTTTTGGTCCTTAAGTTGCATTTTGGTAAAGATAATTTCTTCACATTATAACTAGATCGAGAAGCATTGGATCATTTTTGTTAACCATTCTACTTTGGCACTGTTAGAGATATAAGGCCCAAAACCATTAGCTCTTTATTTTATCTATAAATATGAGCATATGCTCTATGTAGTTACGCTTTCGAAATAACAAAACCCTAGCTACTTTTATATTTTCTATTTATTTATTCTTTAGTTAACATCGTATTAGAGCATATAGTAATTTGATTGGATTTTCTGCCAGGTATTCGATTTCAATTAGTTCTTTGGATCTACTTTTTTCCATGTATTCGATTTTGATTTGTTGTTTGAATCTGCTTCTTTTAATTTGGATTATGTATTGGTATTTGTTTGATTATTGGTACTGAATATGTCTGGCAATTTTAGTAGGCTTTTGTTAATTCAGATTGCATATTGGTATTGGTATTGGATTTGTTTGGAAAAATTAGATATGTTCAGAAATTTTGGATTGTGTATTCGTATTGGATTTATTTGGAAATTTTGGATATGCTTTTGTTTGGCTTCAAAACCGTTCTCTTGTTTTTTGATTGAGATTTTGTGTTTTGGAGAGAATGACATGGAAGGATGACTCTATGCAATCGATTGGTACTCAGCTCAATAGGAAAAACTACTCTTATGGATTTATGTCATGCAAAATTTTATTCGTGGCAAACACATGTGGGATATGTTTAAGGTAAAAAGTTTCAACATTTTAATACACCTAGTAGTGAGAACTATGCTATATTGTTTGACGCATGTGAGACAGATAATGCAAAGATCATAACTTGGATCAACAAATCTGTAACCCGGTCAGTTGGTGCTCAATTGGTCAAATATGACATTTCTAAAGAGGTTTGGGATCATTTAGAATAATGCCATATGCTCCTTTCAGAAAAATGACTTGCTTATTTCGGATTTTTAACATGCTATGTCTGATTTATGGGATTAATTGGCTCTTACAGAGTCTGTAAAACTAAAAACATGCAAGCATTATATCGCTCGAAGAGAAGAGCAGAGATTGCTACAATTATTTATGGTCATAACTATTCTTTACTGATCCCATCTTCCCACGATAGATTCAATTGTCCATGAACTCATTGCTGAAGAAACACGATTAAAAACTCATATTAAAAAGGGGTCCAAAACCAATGTTCCTAGTGTGTTCACTATTCTAAACCAACGATCTTCAGCTTTAAACCAGTCTAGATTTACATCCAGTGAACCAAGAGTTGCATTTGATGAATGCACATTTTGTAGAAGTAAGAATCATTGGAAATACAATGCCCAGTACTGAGAGGAAAACAACATCAATCATCTCAGCAAAAACCATCTCAGTAGCGACCCTTTCAGCAATGTTCTTTGCAGCAACAATCATTTCAGTAACAAACACGTCCTATTCAGAAATGTTTTCATCTATTTCGTCCCCCGTAGTTTACGGTTGCTGTTGCATCATTAGAGATATTGATTGCACCACATCACCCTCTACAATGGACCCTTGGATTCTAGAATATGTTAAAGTTTCTTGTTTCCAATCCTACTGACATGTCTACGTCAATGTCTTACACAGGTATGTATATGTCTTCCACATTAGGTATTCCTTCTTCTTTGTGGATATTAGATTCTGACGCTTCTCGCCATACGTCATCCCCCGTACACGTCATACTTTGATTTTTTGTCTCCTATTCCACCAATATCAGGCTTATCTGCTAGCGATACATCAATGTCAATAGAGGGTGTTGGGTCTATTTTTACTCCTCATATATCACTTCCTAATTTTTATTTCCTAATGTTTATTATGTTCCAAAACTTGCATTGAATCTTGTTTTGTCTAGTTAGTTATGTAAATCTGGTCATTATATCTTCTTTTATGATTTATCTGTGTTATATAGGATAAACGTACTCATAAATTGAATGGGATATGCCGTAGATTGGGAGAGCTCTATGTCTTGGATGAAGTTAAAATTATTAATATTGCAGCTTCTAGTGTCGATTTGTCTTCTTTTCGTTTATGTCCGTCATCAATCGATTTTTATCTCTGGCATTCCCATTTGGGACATGTCTATGCATCTTCTCCAAAACATTTAGTCTCCACATGTGTGTTAGGCCAGTTAAACACTTGCAATATTTATGATTGTAGTGTTTATAAACTGGCAAAATTTTTGGTTACCAAACTATTCAAATATTTTTTGAGAACCTTTGGCTACCAATTTTGTCTTTAAATGGTATCATCCGCGTGGCATTTCTTCAAAATAAACCACTTAAAGCTAGTAAGTCTTGAATCCGAAGGTAAATTGAACAATTTCCAAGTGTTATTAGATATAATTTAATCCATTTAATCTATTTCAAAATATTTCCAAAATGCAGTAGATTAAAACTTAAAATTTCCCAATTCCAATACTACAGCAGACTCCAAGTCTAATAGCCTAAAAGCATTGATATCGGATGCATACTCAATAAACACGCGTTTTCTATATTTAGATTCCAATATTATTAAATATACATCATATAAACGGCATGCAGTTCCAGCTTGTCTAGTAAAATTACTAATGGTTCTTGTTGTGTTATCGAATATAAAGATATAGTTTTCTTAAACATCATGGCTCAAACGATGAATTGAAAATGTCGTGATTATTAAATTGATCAACATTTGCTTCATAAATAGATCATGAGTTTTATTTTTGTACTAATTTCTTCCATTTAGAGTAAATAGTTATGAAATTAGAGTTTTATTTATTATTGAAACAATCTCAAGCTATTATGCGAAAGTATAGTTAGTTTTGGTATTTTTACCAATTAATATTCTAGCTTATTGTCTTATAATGCATTTTTACAAAATGATCTTGTTTATTTTCTGGTTGATGTGCTTTAATGATAAGCAGGTTTCTTTGGAACAAACAACATTCATCGACCAAGAAAATATTAGATATTTATTAGAATATATAATGACAACAAATGCCACATTCTTCATTTTCTCTTTACTTTTTAAAAATACCTCAGAGATATATAGTTTTTGTTACTTTATTAGACATATAACTTATAGAGTTAGGTCTGCGTATAAAGTTTTACCTTTTTATAAATACAAGTTGTATGTTGTATGAGATTATTCATTTTTAATATAGTGCAATCTTGTAGATTGCATGATTTACAAGTGATTTTAATCTAGCATAAAACATAAAGTGTACTGTTGTGCAAAAATAGGAAAACTCTGGATGAATATGTGCTTATTGTTGTCAAAAAATGTTGGGAAGTATGTTAGATGTCAGACTCACGAAATACCATAAAAAATTACAAAAATATCTAAAAAATAGGTGATGCTCAGTTATTAAATCAAATATTGGAGATCATTGGATAAACATATCATAACAAAACACTAACAAGAATGCTTCAAGAGAGAAAAAAATGTAAATATTTTTGTGAAATTTGATCATTATTGTACTTCCACTTACAAAAAAACTCAAATTGGTCAATGATTGATGTTTTTGCTTAGAATCTCTCTAATAACTTTGATAAATAAGCTTCAACTTTGAATTCATGATATGAGTCTTGAGGATGATTGATGTTGTTTTCCGAATTTTCAACTATATATTTCGTCTTCAAATGTTTGAATAGACCTCTCATCTTTAACTTTTCACTTTTGGTTTTTAAATATTTGAAATTTATCTCTAATATTTGTGTATTTCCACTTAGTTTTAAATGTCTTGTTTGATAAGGATTTTTAAATTTAAATGTTTGGTTTGGTAAACTTTTCTAGTTTTAAGTGCTTTTTTAACATTAGTTAATATATAATATTTGGTCATACAAAAAATGTAAATTATTTTACATAAAATTAAATATTTTGTTTCATTAATTGGCTTATGTATTATTTAATACATCATAAAAGTTAAAATTTGTGGATCTTAACAACAAATATTTTATTTCACCAATAATCTTATTCATAAAGTCACGTCTTTTCCTCGTTGCATGATCAACATTAGGTGAAGACCTACATGTGAGGAATCATGCACCAAATAGGGAGGTTGTAGGAATAATAACATGAGCACGTCCGATAATAGTACATCCAAAATGAGAAAAAACCCTTAATGATTATGTAACTAAAAAAAAATGTCATTTACAAATGATATCATCATAACAGCATGTCATTATAACGACTCCCCACGTAAGATTTTTTTATTATTTATTTGAAAAGTGTTCATCCCTCATCAAAATAAATTCAGTGTAAACCGATGTATGATATATCGATATATGAAGTACGAATTCCAAATAATGTCGAACGATTCGAAAAATTGAGGAGGTTGAATTTTTTAATATAATTTATAGCGAATATAAAAACATATCCAATGAGTTAAGAGGGTCTTGATAAAGGAAGACTTAAGTGATGTCAAACTTAAAGCAAACAAAAAAAACCTCAAACCAAACATAGGTCGCTCAAAAATATTTAGGCATTAAAGACTAAAAAGGGATAACTCCATATAATTACTTTTATAGTCAAGCAAGAATAACTAAAAAGTAAAAGAATACTAGTAAGATTACATATTTACACATACTTAAATTGGTTGATTTGGGATCTACTGTTACGAGTCCGATAAACCGTTCGATCTCCAAAATTTATATTTATTTTATTTTATTTTATTATTACCCAAAATGATCAAACAAAATTAAATATTCTTCTATATCAATGCATGAGAATCGACACCCAATAATATCAATATTAACAATATATGTTTGGAAAGTAATAATACTATAGTCGTATATGATAGGTTTGGATATAACTGTAACTGCCATTACAAATATCCGGAGGGACAATTCGGATAGATCAACAAAGTTCGATGAATGAAAAATGAGCTCAAGTGGATTGTGACTCAAGTGTATACCAAACCATTTTTTGTCTTGGGCTCTGGAATCTTTGAGGTTGACTTGAATCCAAGATTCGACTGGTATGATCCATGAGTCCTAAAACAAAAGTATAAATACCCCAACTAACCACATTAAATGGGTTGGACTTTTTCTAAGAATATTAACTACTAGCACACACCTCTCTATCTCTCCACCTTCGACTCAAAAATTTAATACCTAGTTGATAAACTACCTAAAGTACCCTTAGATTAGAAATCATCCACACCAGATTGGCGACCACAATGGGAGAAGAAGGTGTCTGAATAGGTTTATTCGAAACCAACAAGTAGAAATCGTAGTTGAGACATCATTAAAGCAAGAATCTTAACATGCAAGATGCTCCACCTCCTGAAGCTGAAGGTGTAAGAGACAATAATGAACACACTACTGTGTCTCATGTCAATCAAAACACAGATGAAAGACAGTTTATGCAGGATGAACGTGATCAGTTAAGGGTTGAAATTGAAGCTTTAAGGGCCCAAAAACGAGCTGGAAATATAGTGAAGGAAACATCTGATGCATGTGGTCTGTCTGTAGACGATCATGGTGACAGTTACCAGTCTCCAAAGGTGCATATTAAATCTAAAAATACACATCGAGCTAAATAAATTATGAGTGCACCGGATTCTTCTGATGGTTCATCTACTAACTCTGACTTTGATGAGTCTATTTCATCAAGTAGTAACGAAGGCCGTCAAAATAAGAAATTGAGGCTAGCCAAGAAACATTCACGAGAAAGGGACACGAAAGGAAAAATAAAAAAGAATAAAAGTCAAGGAAAAATAAAAGGTTCAGCAAATTATGGCATTGATCATCTATTGAGTGATCACTTTGCTATTCAATCCAAATCAGGTATCTTTGCTACTCGTGATGAAGATACAATATTTAGCTAGAATTCATGATTGGAGGAAATCCCCATTGTCCTCGAAAATACTCTCCAGACATCTTCCCAGACGATTTGACAGTTCCAAGATGGAGAAATATGACGGAAATAAAGATCCGAACAACCACCTTGAGCAGTTTAAATTATTTATGATAAACTTTGATGACGATGGGAAATTATTATGCCGGGCTTTCTCACAAACCTTTAAAAGAAGTGCCTTAAAGTGGTATAACGGTCTCCCATAAAGATCTATAAATATTTTTGATGAGTGGCATTTAGAAGACAATTTGTGGGAAGCAAGAAGCTCAAAGGGAATGGTGATACTATTATCGATTGTGCCCAATAGCCAAAACAATCATTAAAATAATATATGAGTCTATTTGTGAATACGAAGAATGGTTTTGATGATTGTTTTGAACAATCCGCTATCGCCTCTTTAAGACAGGGATTAAATCCGGGCATGTTAGCTGATGCAGTAACTCGAAAGAAGAAGATGACTTGGGGAGGGCTGTTAAATCGAGTTGGAAAACAGATTACGCTTGAAGAAACTAAGAATTCTATAGTACCACATCACAACATGTGCGTTGCTACATCCTCAATTCCCCAAGCTACTACCCAATCTCAAGCTACTGTTAATTATAGTCCAAAAGAGTCTGGACATGAATCACATCGCCCATACAAAATCAATCTAACCAAACTAACAAGCTAGACCCAAGAGGGGCCAATGGATTTAGCCTGAACGGTTTTCCTAACTGGGTGAAAGTGTGGCTACAATATATGATAAAACTAGGAATGCTGTGAATTTTAGAAGGCTAACCCCAATTCAGTCTCTTAGCAGAAAGTCGTAGTACTCGTTTCAGCAAATACCATAATGATGTGGGTCATGATACATATGACTGTGTAAGTTTAAAACAAGAAGTACAGAACCTCATTGAAAGAGGAAAATTAGGTGCCTTTGTTAAAAGGCAATGGGGCAGTAGACAAGATAATACCAACCCTCAACGTAACAACAATGCACCCCGAACAGCCTCACCAAATGGTCAAGGGAAACGTGTGGGGGAATTCAGACAAGAAGATACCATGATGATTATAGAAATATTTGATGTCTATTCTGAATATCTCGATCCTGATCCAGATCAAAATCAACTTGAGGTGATAATAGATAGGCCTAAAGCTGTTTCCGATCTGCACAAATTTTTCGAATCATTGACTATTTTTGGGGGAGACACTGCAACAACACCCCAAGGTTATTCGAGGAAAATAAATGTTAAAAGTTTGACAACTCAATTGGAGGACAAAATGTTCACACATCTTTACCAAGATCCTGCTCCATTCATTTTTTTTATTGAAGATGATTTAAGAAATATTGCAGGTCTACATAAAGATGTTGTTGTGATAGGGGCATCTATTGCATGCAATGATATACGTCGGATCTCGGTGGATACATGTAGTTTAGCAAATATATTATTTTTGATTACTTATAGACAGATGAAGAACCCTTAAGTCATCCGACGTTCGAACATAACCATTGTAATATTTACAGGGATTTATGCCGATGTCATCGGGGAATTTGAAGAGGAAGTGTTATTGGGTAAAGAAATATTTAAAAAAATGGTAAGGATTTTGTTCATTGTGGTTGATTATCCAACATCTTACAACACCATATTCGGTATATCTTAGCTTTCCAGGATGCATGCAGTGGCTTCCCCTGTCCACCAATGTTTAAATATGTTGTGAGAGGTTAATTTGGTGTTGTCGGAAGCAACCAGAAAGTAGCTCGTGAATGCTATGTCACTACTCTTGCCTCAAAGTCTTTGGAGGAAGTAAAAATTGAACAAATAATAGCAGCTAGTGGACCCGTTTGCCAATCAAAATGAAATAGATGATCTGAGGGAGGCCCTCAGTGCTGTAATTCCATTTAAAGAAGTTGGAATTCATTACATGGCAGAAGGAAAAAATGTTAGGGTTGGAGCCAGATTACCATTAAGGTTAAAACAAAAATTATTATCTTTTTTTTATCTAACAATCTACGCGTATTTGCATGGTGTAATGAAGATGTAACAGGAGTGCCAGCCAATGTGATTAGTCACAAGCTATCAGTCTGATCTGACGTTGGGCCAGTGGTACATAGAAGAAGGACTTTTTCCAGAGAAAAATCTAAAGTGATTGTGCAAGAAGTAGATCGATTAACTACAATGTGGCATATTAAGGAGTCTTAGTACCCACTTTGGACGACTAATCCAGTATTAGTAAAAACAATAATAGGAAATGACGTATGTGTAATGACTTCACAGATATAAATAGAGCTTGGCCTAAATATCATTTCCCAGTGCCTCGGATAGACCAGCTGATAGACTTTATGTCAGAAAATAAGCTATTATCTTTTATGGATGCTTTTTCTGGGCATAATCAGATAGGAATGGATCTGAACGATCAAAATCATACTACTTTCATTACTGATAGGGGTTCCATTGCTATAAGATGATGTCGTTTGGATTAAAGAATGCTTGAGCTACTTATCAACGATTGGTGAATAAGGCATTTGCCAACCAAATTGGCAAAAATATAGAGGTTTACATAGATGACATGATGGTGAAAAGCCCTAAGGATGAAATCACATATCTGATCTCCAAGAAATGTTTTTCAACCTGGAGGCTATCAATTTGAAGTTAAACCCTGAAAAATGTACATTTAAGGTTCGATCTGGTAAGTTTTTGGGATACATTATAAGTGAAAAAGGATTGATCTAGATTAGTTAAAGGCTTTATTAACTATGGATCCACCTCTGAATACTAAAGAAGTCTGGATACTAACTGGAAGATTAGTTTCTTTAAATCAGTTTATTTCAAGATCATCGGACAAGTGCACTCAGTTTTTTCCAAGTTTTAAGGAATGCTAAAAACTTTAATTGGTCCCCCCAGTGTGATCAAGCTTTCTTTGAAATCAAGAAACATTTATCTTCATCGAAGACATTGTTCAAGCCTATTCAAGGAGAGAGACACTATATGTATTTGGCTGTATTAGAGTATGCAGTAAGTATTGTGCTGGTAAGAGAAGTGGATAATTACCCCCGTCCGGTGTATTATATAAGAAAAAATCCATTAGAAGCTGAGAAAAAGTATAAAATTAGCTTTGGCATTGGCCTATTTTCTTTTAAAGAACGTGCTACAAAGGCTGATATATCAGGGAGAATGACTAAATGGTCAGTTGAGCTTGGAGACTATCATATCAATTTTGCACCTCGAACTGCAATCAAGACTCAAACGGTAGCTGATGTTTTGGTAGAATTTCATACTGAGAGATGAAGAAGCTCAGGGTAATAAGTCTCATAAACAGTGGGTAGTCCAGACATATGGTGAATCTAGTACGATCGACTGTAGAGTTGGGGTCTGTTTAACTTCTCCTTATGGTGACACCATGTACCAAGCCATATGATTTGGTTTCAGAGAATCTATAATTAGTCAGAATACGAAGCAGCCATAGCTGTTTTGAGGTTAGCTCAATTATGTGGAGCAAAAAGGATCAGGTTACTAAGTGATTCTCCATTGCTTATTCATCAAGTTTTAAAGGCATCCAATATGAACATATCCCAGATCAGAAAACATTATGGCAGATTTTTTAGCCACCGTAGCTTACTCTGAAGCATACCCTTGGATCTTTATCCAAGAATGTCCTACCATTGACTCAATTCAAAGAAAGAAGGGTGAAGCTGAAGAGACTATGAGCATATCCGGCGTACAATCCAAAGATTGGAGATAAAAATCCAACTGTTTATCACCAATGGAGTTTTACCTTCAGATAAGATTTTGGCTAAGAAAGTAAACAAGGCTCATAGTTTTCTGATGTTGAGAAGATTTCTTTATACAAATTCTTTCAACAGACATTTGTTGTGTTGTCTTGGTTTTGATGAATCTCAAAATGTTTTATCTAAATTACATGATGGAGAGAGGTCAACACACTGTGGTTATAAAGCTTGAACCATAAGAGTCTTGTTAGCTGGATACTATTGGCCTACTATAATGTCATATGCTAAAGATTTGGTCAGAAAATGTGATCCTTGTCAAAAATATGGAAATGAATTTCATGTGCCGGCAGTCCCCATGAAATCTGTATCCGGACTCATAGTCTTTGATAGATGGGAACTAGATTTAGTTGGGCCCCTTCCTATGACCTCTAGTGGTTGTCGAACTATAATTGTGGCCATAAAATATTTTTCTAAGTGGATTAAAGCTTCACCCTTATCCGAAACAGCATCAAAGGTAGTACTAAAATTTATCCTCTCTAATATATGTTGGCGACTCGGAGTTCCCAAACGCATTACTACAGATAATGGTCCTCAGTTCGGCAACAAAGACATAGAGACATTTTGTACCTCAAAAGGAATTTAACACTGCTTCTTTTCTCTTTTTCATCCTCATGCTAATGGGCGTGTTGAGGTTGTTAATCGGAAAATTTTAAAGGGTTTGAAAAAGAATTTGGAAGGAGCAGCGGGAAAATGTCCAAGTTATTTGCAAGAAGTATTATGGGCCTACCAAACCACTCCTCATATAACTACTCAAAAAACTCTTTTCGTTCTTATTTATGGAATGAATGCAGTTACACCTGTGGAAGCTACTTTTCCTTTATCAGGGTACATAAATATTTCGTACAAGGTAATGACATGGCTGTGAGAAGTCAATTGGATCTCACTGAAGAAAGAAGGGAGAAATCACACTTTAGAACAACACACTATTAGGGTCTGATGAGAAGCAGGTTTGCGTCTAACGTTAAAAAAAAGATTTCCAAGAAGGAGACAAAGTGTTAAGAAAAATGTTCTTACATACCAAGGAGAAACAATTCAAAAAGCTAGCTCCCAACTGTGAAGGCCCATACATGGTATGTGAAAAAGTCAAGCAAGGAAGATATAGACTTCAAGACTAAGAGGCTAACTTTTTAAAGCATCATTGGAATATTGAGCATCTCGAGTTATACTTAGAATAAAATCGTCTTGTAAATATTTACTTTATTGTACTTCAATGTAAATATTTGGGGGGAATACTCTTTCCTACCCTGGTGGCGCAGGGAGATTTTAATGAGGTGTCCGAATACTAATCAATATACTATCTTTTTCCTTTTCAAAGAGTTGTTATGGTTGTGATGGTGATCGGATGAATTAAACACCCATTAAAAACCTTGAAAATATTTGTGGATGGTGCAGATAAATTAAACACCCATTAAACATCGTGAAATATATATGAATGGTTTGGATAAACTAAACACCAATTAAACATTTTTTTCTTTCATATGGAATACTTCTGAATGGCTCAAACATACTAAAGAAGGCTTAAATGTTTGAAATACTTGATTAATGTTTACCATCTTTTAAGTATGGTCGGATTTTAATGGAAACATTTAAAAGACAACGTAAAATATAAAATAAATGAAAGTAAAGATGACATGAAGCACTGGTCGGATCATCAAAGATGTTCGACCCACTTTACAAAAAATGCCTTGGTCATCAAAGGAATTTAGTTCACAAAACGAAACCGAATGAAACAACAAAATGTCTTGGCCATCCAAGGACTTCAGTTCAAATCATAAACTAAAAAATAAATTAAATTTAGGGCTCATTCCCTTCGGTTGTCTTCACAACGTTACTTTTTTCCTTCTCATGTCTATCATCGCTTGAGCCTTCCTCAACCTCGTCATCAGAGTCGGAATCATCCGAAGTGATGTTATACTTATCACTTTCAGCTAGAGTATGATAGGGAACTTCATCATCTGACACAAAGGCCCACAACTTCCTAAGAGATAGTTTAGGAAATATTTCATGGAACAAAAGGATCATATCGGATTTAACAGATTCTTCCTTTCATTCCATGGACTTCAACACCCCCTCAACATATTCATTCTTGGTAGCAGCTATATCTTAAGCTCTTATGTCCTTCAAAGCAGTAATTTCATCATCTCTTTTCTTGAGAAGGTCTTGTAATTCTTTTTTCTCTTTAGACAATTTTTTATTGGCAGAAGTTTTCTTTGTATATGATTCATTCAAGATTTTAACTTCGTGGGAGGTGGAATTTTGAAGTTCGATATAACTAGTTTTTGTTTTTTCTCGATCATCCTTGGCATGTTTCAACTCAGTATTCAGTTGTTGTTTTCCTTGATTAAAGTATTAACTTTGTTATGTTCAGATACGAGTGAGACCTTTAGGCTTTGATTCTCAGTTTTGAGAGAAGTTATATCTTTTGTTTGAGCTCTAACTTGTCTTTCTAAGTCAACTATGAGCCTCATATAGCCTAAGACTGCATAGCCCAATGTGTCATACTCATCGGGCACTTCAAAAGATTCACCATCATAAATTACTGCGTTGGCTATGTTGGATGATTGAGGAAAGGTTCGGTCAAAATCATCTTTGTCAAACTCGTTGAAGTATAAGTTCCCTATATCATCTAGTTTAGATTCGCCTCCATTAGGAGGTTGGTCAGTAGTAGGGAAAACTGGAGATAAAGGATCAGCACAAACCTTTTCTTCAGTAGGAACTTCAGTAGTATTTTCAGTAGGAATGGTGGAAGAAATGATCTCGGGTCGGAGTATGATCTCCGAACCGATAGCTACTTTATTTTTCTTGTCTTCTCTGTAACTATTACCTGTCTGACGTCTCTTAAGCCATTTTCTCTACTTCTTAATTTTGGGTGAAGGTGGTGGTCTTTCTACCTAGCCAACTATTACTGCCACAACCTCGAATAGTGCAACATTAATCTCTCATGGAAATCCCAAACTACCCGCATCAGGAAGTCCCTAAGAGGAGTCTCCATTTTTCTTCTTTTTCTGATTAATTTTATGAAGGTGGCCGGAGCCATGTTCCTAACTGGTAAGAAAATCTTACCATCTTTTTCTTCAGACTGTTTGAATATTTCGATAGCATAGCATCGGGAGGGTTGATGAACTATTCCCAAGAAAGCTCCTTAGTTGTGCTTGTTCTCCATAGATGAGCCCTTACCATGTTAGCTGAAGTGAAGAAATTGTGGAAACCATCTTCCCAATTTTCCATGGCCCATTGGTTCATTTTAGTAAAGGTGGTTCGTCTCTCTTTCAAATGTTCTAAGAACATTTTGGAAAACACTGAACAAATCCGAAATATGATTTAATGAGAAAATTATCTGATGTAAAAATTGATGTTAATACACATTAAAAAAGTCATTAAATGTTTAATTGAGCTTTTCCAGTATCTGGTTAGCAAACTTGGATTCTCTTTTTTCTTGATTTTTATACCATTCTCCCAAGCACCAATGATATAGAGAAATCGAATTCTCCAAGGTTTATCAACTTATAACAGGTCATGGACCATCTTGTAATCATTCCCCATGTTGAAATAGTAGAAAAGGATATGATGGTTTCTACATAACCCGACCACAACTACAAACCGTTCCATATGCATTAGGATTTGGGAAAGCCTTGAACCAATGATACTGACTAATAAGGTGTACCAAGCAGTGGGGCTTCATTGATTCAGACATATCTTTACTAAATGAAAGTATATAACTATCCCTGGGTCTAAAGGAAACTGAATGCCTCAGTTGAGAACTTCGGTGTATACCACTAGCTTTCCAAATTTTACTATCCAACAGAGTCTCATCAGAGATGGGAATTCTCACCTTGCTAAACTCCGGAAAGCCCCATTTCTTCCTTATATTATCCAACTCAGCAGTATGGGTATACACATAAGAAATTATTTGAAGTTCTAACAAGTACTTAACACTAACCTTGGAGAATTTTGGCCCTACTCGCCCTACGAAGCACTCCAGAAGCGGTTCAGAATTACAGTTTTCCACTACTTTATGCTTTTCCCAAACTGTACTAGTGTCCCCAGTGTGTCCGAAGGTCTCTAAAAGGGTATCTGGCCTACTGTCTTCCATCATCTCCTCTCTTTTTTGCGGTTGATTTGTCGATGTGTGCTTAGTTTCTTCTTTCTCAATATGAGATGATCCGATGGGAGAAGTTGATGGGCGTGGGTCTAAAATTGGCATTGTTGAAGACTTTATCATTGAATGGCCTTCTTTGGAATTCTTTTCCTCTTTGATAGGTGTAGTTGCAGTTTTAGTTTTGAATACCCTAGTAACCCTTCGAGGTGGGCTATCTCATATATGCGAATCCATAGAAATTAAAGGGGACAGATTTTTTAGACTGGTAACGGCTCCAACTCTAAAAGAAGGGTTTTTGTCTCGTTGTTTTGATTGATAAATTGGTGATTGTGATTGCTCCTATTGTTCAAGATTTATTAAAAAAGGCGCAGACAAATTTTTCTTGTGAACTACTGTTGGTCTGCAAGAAGATGAACTCATGTCCGGCTCCAGTAACGTTTATATGACCAATTCACCATGGGAAACATGTAGGCCGGCGGCGATTCTTGCTTTTTTTTCTTTTTTTTCCAATTCAGACAAGTTCAACCAGCCTCCTTTAACCAAGACTATTCTAGCCATGAACATAAAAGTTATGAGAATGGTTAGAAATATTAAGAATAATTGGGGATTTGAAGTTTATCTCTCTAAAAGTTAGATTCGAATATTTTTCTCACTCTAAGAATGGAAACAGTAAAACATTCACAATTACATAGGTGGGAAAATCACTTGAGTACTTAACCTACGAAATATAAACATTTGAATCATGATTAGGAGCTATCAACCCTAGACCGTTACTTTTTGAGGGATATGTGCAAGTACCTAGGAAAAAAACGAATGAAGAGGTTTAATTAAAGACTGACACATGTAAATAAAAGTTACTTGTTAAAGTCGACACATTTGAGTTTCCTAGTAATGAAAAATCACTTCGAACTCTAATAGGATTTTCTATACATTCGTTAGCTCTTGCAAAAGTATTTTTCAAAGACCTAAATGCTACTCATAGGGTCAAATATAACTAGAACTGCCATTACAAATATCCGGAAGGGAAATTCAGACATATCAACAAAGTTCGATGAATGAACAGTGAGCTCAAGTGGATTGTGACTCAGTTGTGTACTAAACCAATATTGGTCTTAGGCTTTGGAATCTTTGAGGCTCACCCAAATCCGGGATCTGACCCGAATGATCCATGGATCTTAAAACAAAAGTATAAATATCACAATCAACCACATTAAATGAGTTGGATTTTTTACAAGAATATTAACTACTAGCACACATCTCTCTTATCTCTCTACTTTCTATTTAAAAAATTTAATACCCAGTTGACAAACTACCTAAAATACCTTTCGATTAGAAGTCATCCACACCGATTAGAAGTCATCCACACCGATATCACTCCAAAAAATTGAGTCACCGGTGCATGAGCCGTATTTACTCTTTATAACGTAACTAAATGGATGACTAGCAATCATTTTTAAGTTGTTTTTTATTTTGAGGAAGGAAATGAATTTACTTAGATATACAAGTATATTCAATGAGAGTGAGACATATTGATAACAAACAATATATATATATATATATTGAGTCACGTTTATAATTATTTTTCACCAACTTGATATTAGAAGACGATTTAGAAACTTTCGACCTCATACATAGGAGAAAAATTCACTCAAACCGCATCAGGCCACTCAAGTTGTGTCAGTTCAATCAACCCAACAGTGTCAGTTCAATCAACCCAACAATAAACCAAATGTGACAACAAGGATTCGCCATTCTCGATCTACAAGAATTCGACCATTTTCCTCTCAACAAAAACTCGACTATTTCCTTTGAAAAAAATCAATCTTTTCTCTTAGAAGAATTCGATATCATTTGTCACAAATGAGTAGAATATGATTCTCCTCTTAACAAATATGCAATATTTTATTTTAGTCCAGGTCATCGATGGTTGGTGTAGAGGTGACCTAATGTATGGGGTCAGACAACCTTATGTTGAGGTTGCTCTATGGCTCGGAACACTTTTGGTTCTTTGTGACTCTCCTCACTTATAAAGTTAACCTGACCAGAGAGAAACCAACCTTGAATCTTTATCTTTTATTCATTACCGTATTAATATTGGCTTTGATATTGAAGCAAATTGGCGTGCTTTCTCACATTAAGAGACCTTACATTTACGTGCTAAGAGCATCCCCAACAGCTAATCTATAATTTAGCTAAATATAGATTAAATTATGACACTTTATAATTTTAGACTACTAAATAATACAACAACTAATCTATAATTAAGTTAGTTTTTTAGTTTTGTAAGTGGTGAGAAAAATAAGGAAGAAATATACAGATTGTGTAACCGCCTAGGTAAATATAGATTATCAAAATAAAATCTGTAAATTTAGACTACGTTTTAGATTAACTGTTGGAAAGTTTTTTTTTAAAGATAATAGGTATTTTTTAAAATAACTGTGAAATAGCGTATCTGTTGGGGATGCTCTAACCGACTCGATACATAAGAAATAAGTTATTTAACAGTTCAACTTATGTTGAACAACTTAATATTAATTATCTATTCATTCTTTAAACTAAAACATATCAAATTTGATATTCATTTTGTGCGTGATCATGTACTAACTGGCAAATTCCTAATGAAATCACTCTCACATTTTCATATGGATTTTTTACTATCCAAATTTATGTAATTGCCTTTGCATAATATTTAAAAAGAAATAAATTGGAGACGATGAAAAAGAAAAACTAGTTCATAAAAAATAAATCTAAATATAAACTAACCGATTACAAAATCATAATAAATGAAAAAAAAAACACAAAACAAATTGATGCGGGCATATATAAGTAAGAATATATCTTAACTAGTACGAGGCTTTTTAGAAGTAGACTAAAAACAAAGTGGTTCAGGTATTTGTGCCCAAAGCGGACAATATAAATGGTGATTAGGTTGTCGATTACAGAAGTGGAATATACAACACACCTATTCTTAAAAATGGTATTAGAGTGTCGAACATGATAGACCATCCATGCTCAAGATGATATATCTCTTGTAAAACTCTATAACTCATATTATATTGTTTTACTATAGTGATTAAATAAATTTGTAGCGTCTTTATGGTTTGGGTGGTGCACAACCTGATTAGAATGAGCGGATACAAGTCAATTGAGAATAGGGTAGTCATACTCAAGGTGAAAGATATATTAAATCTCTATGACTCAAGTCATGTGGTATGATTAAAGTGAGCAAATAATTATATTATGAAGCTCTAAAACTAAAAAACTATGGTATGAGTAGAGGGAGTAGATGGATCTGTTGTAAAGCTCTCTAGCTTAGGTGGTGCACAACCTGATTAGAGTGAACGAATATAAGATAATTAAGAGAAGGCTAGCCATGCTCAAGATGAAAGATTTGTTGTAAAATTATGACTCATAAAATATTGTATGATTAAAGTGGACAAACAGATCTATTGTAAAGCTCGATGGTATTACAACCTTATTAGAGTGAGCGGATGAAAGTCAACTCAGAAAAGACTAAAGTGGTACTTTGTTCGATATGAAAATTTGTTAGGTACAACCCAAATCTCACATCGGTTATACATGACAATGATCATTGCTATATAAGTAAGAACATATCTCAACTAGTATGAGACTTTGTAGAAGCTGACCAAAACAGAAGTTATGTGAGCCTTAGAGCGACCAAATTTTCACATCCCTTAGACAAGGGAAGGATCAATGGTACATAAGTAAGAACAATCTGAACTAGTATGAGCTCTTTAGAAGTGGACCAAAAGCAAAATCGCGCGGATCTTTGAACCCAAAACTAACAATAAATTTGTTAGGTGCGACCAAATTCTCACATCCCCTAGACAAGAGAATAAATAGTGGTATAAAAGTAAGAACATATCTCAACTAGTATGACGCTTTAGAAGTGGACCAAAAGAAAAATCGCGCGGACCTTTAGATCCAAAACGGACAATAACATATTAGTGCGGAGATCGGGTTGTTCATTATTATAGTATAAGACTTTTAGAAGTGGACCAACAGAAAAATCGTGCGGACCTTGAGATCTAACACGCAAAATAACATATTAATGCGGAGATCGGATTATTCATACTTATATACAGAAATATAATATGCCAAAACATAATGCGACATGATGAAACTAACTAGACTTGTTTGAAATGCTAGCTACGAATACTATATCAATTAAATCTAAAAATTATTAGTGATATATAATTCATAACATATCTCACCTAATAAGATATTTTTTTAAATGGATAAATAATAAAATTCTACGAATATTTTAACATAAAACAACCGCTATCTTACTTCATCCCTACCTTAAAAGACAAATTATACAACTTATACATCCCTTATATAATTTAATATAACTAAAATCATCCAATAAAAATAAAACTAAATGATATATGTAATAGATTTGTCGCACCCTTCTTAATATTCCTTCCTATACAAACATTTCTATTTCAAGAAACAACTAGGTGTTATCTTGTAATATGAGCAATAAAACTACAAAAGTCCAAACTTGAACCCCCGCCTTCAGCTGTCGCCTCTTTAACCGCGCCACCCAACTCTACGGCCCTCTTCCTGATCTTGTCCCCTTCATCCGAATCCATTAGCCTCCTTATAGCAGTCTCGATGGAAATAGCTTTAATTATATTTTCTCTCTCCTCCCATTTCCTAACAACAAGACCAACTCGAAGTATCTCCGTAACTAAAGCTGTGTTTCTGGGTTGATCAGAATGCATCGGCCATGCACCAATTGGAACTCCCATGCTTATGCTCTCCATGCATGAGTTCCAACCACAATGACTCACAAACCCACCTATACAGTGATGGATTCACACCCATTTAATAATTTTCTACCTTAATAAATATTTCCAAAAAAGATATAAAAATTATCCAAAAAACAGTTTATTAAATGATTTATTAATATTTTCTCAAACCAATTTTGATCTGATCTCTTCCAGTTGGCAACGTTAGATCTGACCATAATTATAATTAGCCACAGCATGATCGAATCAACAATATAGTATTAGATGTATCCAATTAAAAAATCAAAAATAGACTCTTACCTAAAATAATGATTGAAAATAGATTTAAAATACTATAAGTTCCACATGCTTTATATTTTAATATCTCGTTTTTATTTTTATAACAGACCAGAGTGTAAAAATGATACGTTTTGCTTGGCCTAACGTTTTGATTATCCATAAAAAGACAAGACCAAAACATTTTCCTTTTAAATCAATGGATTCAGAATTTTATTAAAATTAACTAAAATTAAAAAAATATAAAAACCAAAATATTATGAAAATTAGTGCGAAGAACTGGGTTTAGTTTTGTTTTTTACTCTACAATGTAAAACTAATAAATAATTATCACAATTTCATGAAAAGAAAAACAAAAACAAAATAAAAAGTAATAAGAAATGCTTAAATAAAATATATACAGTAAATCATATACCACAACATTATGATGTATTATTATATAAATGAAGAAATTTAAATTTTTAAAGAAGGATTGAAAAGAAAGAAGCACCTGTTGATCGGTGCCCTAATATCTCCAGCTGTGGTGCCCACTCTCTTACGATCAACCCTTGCTTTTTTACCGATTCTTCGTACCTGTAAAAGAAAATTCAAAAATATAACTTATTGAGACAGTATAATTAAAAAGGAAAAACGGAAAAGAAAAAGAAAAAGAAAATAAAGTATACCTATATATATACTTACTGTGGTAAAGCATAAAAACTAGAGGATAAAATTCAAGTTATTTTTTAAAGTATATATATAGGATTGTTATCGTTTCCTCTATGACTCTTAGGAATCCGCCGTAATTACTTAACGAGTACGAACTAAGTACCACGATTGTCGGAAGGTAATTTGAATAGAAGATAATTCGAATTCATTATTTTGATCAAGAGCATGTTTTAATCCACCTATTTTTCACCGAACGAATTGTTACCGTAATATATCTTTAAATTTTTTGAATCACGACAAAATTTCGATTTTAGTTTTTAAAATCGAATAAAAACCAATAAAAATTAAATAGCTCGGATTTATAAATATTAAAGAAGATAAATATAATTTTAATTTAATTTTTAAATCTTTTACTTATAAACAATATAAAAACTAATTGATATAAAAATTAAAATTTATAAGTTAAATGGTTTGGTATCAGTTCTATACCGATCTGCTATTTTATCAAATCTGATTTTTTTAAATTCAAATGGTAAATCGGTACTAAAATTTAATTCGAATTTTACTATTTCTATTATTAATTCTCATGAACTATTAAACGTGCTATATGTATATCCAAAAAAAATAGAAATCAAAATTAATAGTAAGATTAAACTAATAAATTATATATAAATTAATTAATACTGTAATTAAAATAAGAAGAATTACCCTTCTGGCAATTCCAGTCTTCTAGTTGGACCTCCGATCGGAACCTCTCCTTCGTCGGCATCTCTTAATACCCAAATAAATTTCTGATTACTTTGCTTTAGTCCCAACGCGATTTCATTAATCTGTTCCAATAATAACGAAGTTGTTGTCCCGAAAGAAATATAAACAACTGAATTATTTTCTTGAACATTATCTAACCATTTCAAAACATAGTGTCTTTCCTTGGATATTTTCATGACATCATCATCGGAAAATGATATCATCGGATGAAATGGTCCTAGAGCCCAATTAGTTTTAGGTCCCCATATTTTTTCTTGTAACATATTAAGACGATCAAAATAATCACCTTCGATGACTCTACAAGTGTTATAAATAACACCGTTACTAAACTTTTTGTATTGGTATTGAGAAGCAACAAATTTTGAAAACTCGGGAGTAAAACATCCTTCAAGAGAAGGGATTTGTTTCGGAAACAACAAAGATTTGTTGTAAATTTGATTTGATTTTTCGTTTACTATTGAATCGGACACGAATAATAGAGTAGTGAAAGCCGATACACTATGAAAAGTGTATGATTCTATGTTAGGGATCGAACTTGCTTCTTGAACTACATAACCCATCAAAGAATCGTTAATGACGATAACTTTTCTTGACTCTAAAGACAGTTTTTTTAAGAGTTTGGAGACGGGTTGTCGGAGCTCGAGGGATGCGTCGAATAGAGGTTGTAAGTGAGAAGGGAAATTGTTTTTGGGGTTTGGATTTGGAGGAGGAGAGACGAATGAAGGGATTTGGAAATTGTGGAAATGTATGTTTTTGGATGAGAGTGAGTCCCATCCGTGAATTCGACGTTTGGCTTGGTGGTTGTGGGTGGTTGTTCCGGCAAAGTGGACGTGGAGGCCGATATTTGCTAGACGGAGGGAGAGATGGAGGAGTTGGTTAAGGTGGCCTTGAGCTGGAAATGGAACAACTAGAATAGCTACTTCTTCTAGTTGGTTTGGCATTTTGCTTTTGTAATAATGTAGATGTATCATCTCTTATGCTATTTAAATGCAAAATTATGATATTGGTCCACCCATCTAGATCCCAAAAGCGGCCCGAATACTCATGTCGACAAAAAAACGGCAGACATTTTACGACAAAAATCTAAAATTTAATCTCTTTCAATATCGGAAGGGAGTAGTAAGGCAGTTATTGGGTTGCGTTCGAGTTTCGACGGATTAGACAATTTTTTAAATTTCTAAATTTAGTTTTTTAACCGGATCAGTTTAGTTTGATTTCGATTTTGGTTTGCTTTTAATTCGGTCCTGTAGTTTGTTTCGGTTTAATCTTATTCGTTTGATTTGGTTTTGATTTGGTTCATTTTTTGTCTAGTTTTGTTACGGTTTGGTCCATTAAAAAATTATTTATTATTTAATTTTAAAAAAAAGTTAAATAAATGATAAAAAAAATTAAAAATTAAAAGTTATTTTTTTTTTAATTTTTTAATTAATTTTTATCTAATAATTTTGGGAATATAATATATAAAAGCTAAAAAAAATTAAAAGGATCGGCTTTAATAGTTTTATTGTCGATTCGTATGTATTCTACCAGTTTAACGGTTTTATTAATTCGGTTTCATATTAGTTCTATCGTTTTACTGATCTTATTGATTCGTTTCCAAATCGGTTTTATCGGTTTATCAAATTTATCGATGCGGTTTCAAACCAATTTTATCGATTCTATCTTTATCGATCTCGGTCTTTAGACTGAAACCATCAATCAAACCGTTAAATTTTGGTATGCTTTTCGATTGGATTTTTACTAGAACGTTTCAGTTAAATTCTTAACTAACTATTAACAAATTTAATCGAAGTTCATGGATTTACAAACCAATATTTCATAACAATTTATTCATAAATAGTTTGGAAGAAAGTACACGAATGTTATCACGTACATGATTTGATTTTATCTAATTAAATTTATTTTTAATTTCAAACTTTTTTTAAAATCAAAAGTAATTTTTATTAATAAATGGGAAGACAATTGAGTAGTCCAACAGAGGTCTAATTTTAATATTTCCTAAATTTTATGAGTGAATTACATTGCTCTATTTACTATTTGCGCCTAACTTTAATAACAAAGACAAAAGATAGCAGCAAATCATCTGTTTCAAATTTGATTTTCTAATTCTTAATCCTTCATTTCCTCTTCGAGCTTGATACATCGTGACTTTTGCAAGCTTCGAGAATTCAGAGTTTTGTTTCCTGATTCCTGCAATAGAAAGAAAGAAGGGGTTTGTCAAGCTAAAGCTTGCACCTAGAAAATTATGGTAGAAGATGTATGAGGAAAAGCTACAGCGATTAAGAATAGAATGAGGAGATAAAAGGCTATCAATGAAAAATTAATATTTACTGAAGAATATTCACAGAGCATCAAGGATAAAAATTGGAATAAGAGCTGAAATATGAATAAATTAGTTGAATGAAACAATTATAACCTTAGGAAACCCTTAGTTATGGCATGAAAATGTGATTTACAAGGAATTAGCTCCCGATAGGGAAGAAATAACTTTACATATGGGAAAAATCATAACTACGATTTACAAATGGGACGATTATGATAAAACATGAAAGATAAGAGATGAAAATTGAAGACTTATCTTCATAAATGAGTCCGGGTGATTGAAACTACTAAAATTAGATGGGAAACTCAAGCATTTATAAGAACCTGTATAAAAAAGACTAAGAAAGCTACAAATCTTGACATAAGATCAGCTAATCAGAAACCAGGTTAGTAAGGATAACATTAGGGATAAATTATACGAAAATAAGATATATGGGTTTCAGAAACCCATCTTACATAACCTAGTCCAATACTCTATAGTATAGTTATTGCAGTAAGCTGATTTGGTTCTTGAAAGTTGTTGAATTCAATCTTCGTTTTGTAGTTTGGAATCCCATTAACAAGTCAATCGTCTATCGTCTGCTTTATTTTGGTCTCTACATATATGCATAATCTTTATAAAAGGATGAGTTAGACGCCTGCAACATGTTAATATAGGATCCAGAGGCCAGGGAGAGTTACCTTTAGAAATACAATGAAGGAGAATCTAATTCAATGTCTATATTGGTTAAATTATTTCTTTTGCAGATTTGAAGACCATCTAGCAAAGCCCTTGCTTCTGCAATGATTGAAGTGGGCTTTCCGTAGAGAGTTCCTAATTAATTTTTTGTTAAATGCAACTGATATTTAAAATTTTATTAAATGTATTATTAGAATTTTATTAACAAATGTCATTGGTTATTTTTAACATTATATTTATTAAAATAACATATCTATAAAATAAAATCAAACACATTTATTTTAGTATTGGAAATGAATTTGATTAATATGGTAATTCACAACTGGAAATAAAAAAAGGCATAGCTTCATGTGAGGCTACATTATATGAATTTCTAGATTTCGATGCTTCATTATATATAACTTCCAACAAATATTGGTTTGAAAACCTGAGATTATTTGAATGTGGAAAGGTCATCATCGGGAATGGTGAATCGTGTTTTGTCAAAGAAGTGGGAACTATTCAGCTCAAGCTATCTATAAGACGTAAGATAGTGATTAACAACATGAGGTAAGTGATCGGCGTTAAAAAAAACGTTCTTTCTATTAGACTATTAGATGAAGAATGGTTTACTTATATGGGTGGAGATGAAAGATGTAGAGTCTTGTAAGGCTCACTTATTTTTATGAATTCATATATGAATAACATGTTAGTTCTCGAGGACTCTGAAGTGTTGAGGGTTTGTCTAGTATGGAGAATGATTCAACCAAGTTGTGGTATATGAATCTTGGTCATGTGAGTGAGAACAACCTTACTAATATTAGTAAACAATGGTTGTTGGATGGTAACACAGTTCAGAAGATGAGATTTTCCGAAAGTTGTGTGTTGGTTGAGTGAAATAGGGTAAAGTTTATTCTAATGGCCATACAACTAATGATATATTTCAGTATGTTCATTCACATCTTTGGGTCTAATACGAGAATTTACTATAGGTTGTGCAAGGTACTTCATGTCCTTGATTCATGACTATTCCACAAAAGTAAGATTTATAATTTTTAATATAAAAGATGTTGATAACGCTTCACATAGATAATGTTTTGGAATATATAAACAATGATGTCATTAAATATTTTCCAAACCTTTGCATTATTATACACAAAACTGTGAGGGAAAGATTTTCAACATAATTGGCTTGCTGAAATAATGAACCAAACCTTGTCCAAAATGATTAAGTGTATACTTCAAATAGATGGATTTGACCACATCTTCTAGGAAGAAATCGGGACTACGACTACGTATATCATCAATAAAGGGAAGATAAGATATAGTCGAGAGCACTCAAATATTTATTCATCGACTATCTTGAAGGAGTAGAATGGTATATGTTGTGGTGTATTCAACTTGGACGTCATAAGGATGTGATAAACAGATAAGTGGTTTCTAATAAGAAGGACATGTCATTGAAGAAGAAGATGGAGACCTAACCTAGTATGAGAGGAGTTGTGAAGTTGGTGATGAGTTTGATCCAGAGAGTGAAACCGAAGAAGCTTCAAATGAAGATGATTCAGGACATGTCTCACCTTAGACCCATGGAAAGGAAGTTCGCCCATCTCATGAGTCTAAAAAGGGCCCAGGTTTTGAGGTTCTAGGGTATTCGAATGATTAGACTGAAAAGCATTATGGGCTTCACAATTATCTACTGGTAAGAGATGGATCATATAGACTAAACAAACTTTCCCAGTATTATAGTTATGTTGATGTTATTGGTTATGCTATATAAATTGAGATTCATAAAGATGTTCTTGAAGACTAAATATATAATGATATTATGAAGAGCAATGGTAAAGGGAAGTGGCTTAAGGCCATGAGATAAAAACTGAGATCTCTAAATAATTCAGGCATCTAGATTCTTGTGTAATGAGGAGGTTTCCACCAACTAGTAGACCAGATAATATATGAGCAGATGGAAATGGTAGGAATATGTAAACTATACCAAACTGAACTGATTATTATAAATACAAAATGGATTAAAGCTACGAACAAGGACGACGACGAGTATTATATCGATGATGCCTAACTGAGGAGCACAAACGTATTAACAAGGTAATAGAAGGCTAATCAGATAGCGACAGCACTGACAAACGACAGTAAGTAAATGGAACTAGATTGGACAGGAGCCTCACCAAGCATAGAAAAAACACCGAACCAGACCGGGAAAATGCCTCACCGAGCGGGACAAATAAGATTCGACGTCAAAGATAAACATCCAGACCATAATTGAGAAATGATAGAGTTGAGCAAAGGTTATAATCGAGCAGATGGATAAAATCGAGCGGCGCTTGTAATCAGCACGGGCGAGACCAACCGAGGTCTACTGTCAAATCAGACGATTAAAGAAACAGTTGAGAGCAACATTAGATAACCGGTCAACCCACTAAACGCATGAAGACTAAAGTAATTGGCATAAATTTAGGCCCCGTATCATAAATGTTAGTCTACGTGCGAAGTTAGTGGAGTTATATATTAAGTGGTGATTTGAAGCTGCTAGGAGATTGTATAGATACGCAGATAATTTGCGAAAGATGTATCTTCTCTTCTGTGATTAATAAAACGTTTTATTTGGCATTATCTTTGTTATAATTTCCCATAATTATGTGAAGTAGCCAAAACCTCAGAAACTTGTTGGAAGTAAATGAATATTAAAATGTAAGAAATGAACTTTTATAATTGGGTTATCCATATAAAAGGGTGTTGATATCAACAAAATATTCTTGCCCGTTATGAAACAAACCTCGATAAGGGATATATTGTTAATTATTGATAGATTTGATCTTGAGTTAGATCAAATGAATGTTACTACGTTATTCATACATTGTGAATTAAACTATGTAATTTATATATGTTAGCCGAGATGGTTTGAAGGATGGACTCAGTGAGATGTATGTTTGTTGAATAGACCGTTATATGGTCTGAAACAATCACGAAGGAAGTGAAATTGAAGATTTGATTTGTTTATGAAGTCCATCAAATCTGTTAGAATCTTCTATGACAACTCATGTTTTTATTGTATGTGGATAATAGCTTAATAGTTGGAAGAGACATTAAGAGGATTAAAATGATGAAAACTCACGTGAATAGAGAGTTTGAAATAAGGAATATGGGAGAGACTAAAAGCATACATGGTATTGAGATCAAAAGGAACATACTGAAGGATTATCTATTCTTATCTTACCAAAAATATATACATAAGGTCCTTCAGAAGTTTGGTATACTCTAAGACAAATAGGTTAGAAATCCCTTTCGTACCCAATTCAAACTTACTGTCACTCAAGCACCAATTGAAGCAGAAGATAAGAAGTAATGCAAGAGATACCTTATGACAAAGTTATTTGTAGCATTATGTATGCTATGTTTTACACGAGACATGATCTTGCATACTTTATTAGTTTTTTGAGCATATTCATTTCAAAATCATAGAATCCGCATTGGCATTCATAAGAGTGGCTCATGAGATACTTGAAGGATTTGAAGAAGCTGGGTTTTGTTGTAATCAGAAGGACACGACTAATGTAATGCTTATAGTTTATGTAGACTATGATTATGCATGTTGCCTTAACACAAATAATTCTACTTCGAAATATTTGTTTCTTGTGCTTGGATGAGTGGTAGTTAGAAGTCTTGTATACAAAAGCTCTTTGTATTTTCATCTATGAAAACCAAATATATGGTTGTTATGGAAGACATGTAGGATGCTATTTGGTTGAATGAATTGTTGAGTGGGATCACTTGTATAGAGCACGATGGGATTATGTTACGTAATAATAGTAGTACTCTTCATTTAGTGTATAATATGAAGTTCCATGTGTAAACTAAGCACGTAGATATCAAGTTTCACTTATCTAAAACATGGCGGAGAGAGATCAAGTGAAAGTGGCTAAGGTTGCTAGTGAGGAAAATAATTTTGATGCTTGGACAAAGGTATTACTAGTTTCAAAGTTCACGAACTGCATGAGACATTTGCAATTCGGAAATGCATGTGAAATGGTATCTAATGATTAAAACATCACTGCAACAAATGTTGGAGTTACCATATGCATATATAGAAGGTGTAGACTAAAAGTAACTTGAGAATAGTGTACTACCAAAACTACATGTTGTTGAAGATACGCAGGCGAAGATATGTAATTTTTTTTTAATCTATTAAACATGAGCTGAGGCCACGACTCATGTGTAAAGATGTTATCTGGAAATTAATGGAAAGCTCTACCAAAGTCCATAAGAATGATTATGTTGGATCAAAGGTGCAAACTGATTATTTGCGGCTCCTAAGGTGTATAACATGACTACCAAAGGACTTGTGAAGATACCTAGAGGCTTCTATAAGAAGGTGAGTCATTAAAGGTCTGAACTAATGAATAATCTCATTTGTTAATCAAAGATATATTGATCTTTGGGTGCTACATGGTATAAATTATTACAAGAGAAACTCAACTACCATGTTGGATAGTTGTGAGCACGTGTCTTGTCCTTTTGTGCTAGTCTACTTGGCCAAAAAATAAAATGGATTGTCAAGTACAATTATGAGTATAAGATAGTAATATGCACATCATTGATCCAACTGAAGTTATAAGACGTTTGAAATCTCTTAATTGTTGAGGAAGAGACTGAAATGCAACCCCCACCTCAATTTCTTTAGAAATATAAACCTTAAGTGTCTTTAACTTTACGCTAATCATTAACATCTTAAGAATATAATACCTTATTGTCCTATTGTCATAAAAATACATGATGAAAATATGACTCAACAGTATCTGAATTCCCATCTTATCATTATTGAAAAAATGTTTCTCAACTTATTCTAGAAACTTAATTGTATGGTTGGTCTCATTTAAGACAATACCACGTAATCCAAATGTATCATTGTTTCATAATTATCAAACACAACCGATTTTACTCTTCACACGCCTCGATGTCTTTCTTCTCCACGAGAGTACTATAATTAATGAGAAGTGTAGGCTTATTATTCCTTAATGCAAGTTAACACCATGTAACTTAAAGTATAATATCATGTCATATTTCCATTAGAAAAAAACCAAACGTATTTAAATTGGGAGGTTTATTACCTATTTGGTTAAAAAATATCGTTCAATACAAAAATACACGCAATAAATAGTAGAAAACCAAAACATTCATAGACATAAACTTATAAATATGTGTAAATATGGATTCAACATGTAAAATATAACATTAAATCGCTAACTAGATATTTTAGGAAACATATATTAATACGTACTTGTAAGAGTTTTGAAAATGTTACTTTTGATCCAATTTTAAATCTACCTAACTTGGCAACACCCTCTTTAGGGTTAGTTTTCCTATATTGATCCAAAATATCAATGACCAATCCGTAATTTATATTTTCTTGTTGATGATTAATTATGTTTAAGTTAAGAGGTATTTAATCATATCATCCACATAAAACATAAACACGGAACAGCATAAAATACAATGGAATTCCCAACTAACATGTTATTCATGTCAGAAGGAGTGATCCATAGAGTTGGACATACTAGGGAAAGTTGTAATGAGGTATTTTTGTTACAGTAACACTAGCGTTACTATGCCAGATAGAATATCATGACACATCAAGCTATCAATGTGAGAACCATCTACGATGTCACGAAGATGATGATGAATATGGTATGTGTCACTACGAAAACAAAGATCCACACAACATAGAACCGAACTGTTGTTTTAAGATAAATTTTGGCTTAATATACCCTAGTGATGATCCTTGTGTCATGGCGACGCGATCCTGATTATATCAAATCATCTTAAATTTATTCCCATATTTCATACTTAATTGATTAAATATCATAATCTAACATGTTAAATTATAATTAATCAAACATATAATGTTAGAAACCCTATCTACACACCTCAACAATCAATTCTAAAGTGTAGATCCTCTATAGAAAAAAAACATATGTATATGCATATTCTATTGAAGAACAAAACCTTAATACATAAGTTGTGGGGGTGTCTTTGATTCAACTTGTTGGATTCGATTTGTTTGAACTCTAATCTCAAACATACATAAAACCTCATAATTATATGAGTTTTATTTTATAATTTGCTAAATATCAATACTTACCTAAAGAATTTATTACCCCTTAATTATATGAGTTTTATTTTCTAAATTGCAGAATGACTCTTGATTTATTTTGGTCGTGTGTTGAATAACTGAACACTATTGTCCATTTATTGGAATTAAAGTTTTAATATAACACTAATTACAGTAATCTTTTATTACGTTGCTGTAATGAGAGACCATAACATTTAATTATTTGTTTCCTTATATTTTGATCCTTGAACTTATAGTTTGAACTTAAATATCTAAATTCGTATTCAATCTTTCATATAATTTGAAGTTGAATTGTTTTTTACATAATTTCATTCATAAAAAAATCATCTGTTAGTTTAATACTTGTTTATGTGCTTAATTATTAGTCAAATTATTATAAAAAATAATCAATACATGATGAACATATAATTTTAAATTATATTATATTTTACATTTTTTTGTTTTATATTATTTGAGAATACGTTAAAAAAGTATTTATAAATTTATGCACTACATATTTTCTAATTTTAAAATGTTTTATATCAAAATAAAATCATATTGTTATTAGTTCTTGTGAATAAATATTTTCTATAGTGTGTTATTTAACCCTTCTCATCTAGATGACGCTTTCAACATGTATTTTAATCAACCTACTCTACATGGGCACAGACCCAGTGTTACTTAAGCAAAACTTTTTCCCTTATTTTGCACTTTATTAACAACTGATGAACCTTCTCACTCTCTTCAATGTATTCCACACATCGCCATCTCTACCTGATCTAACTTGCATGGATATTTTCGTCATTTCTTACTCTTTGGACAAACCAAGTTGCTTTCTTTCTTGCCACCTTTCTGGGTCGTAACCGTTGTTGCTACACCTTCAACAAATCCTGTAGCCGCCATGGTTATTCTGCTTCTCAGTTTTTTCTCCCGACCAAGATTGTCAAGCCTTAGTGCTCCGTCTCCTACCTTATTCACCTTCACTTTGATCATGGCCTCTTTCATCACTCCTAACATGTTATATAATAAGTCTCATTTACTTACGCCTTTTATAGTGTTCTATGTTTCCACGTTCAACAATGCTTCTATTCTCGTGCTCCCTAACGATATTCTTTTACAACCCAATCAATCGTGGACCAGTCTTGTTGTTGCTTCTCATAACAACAAGTCTTCTATGACTGTGGAGAAAGTCGTAGACTTAGTCATTGAAAACGGTGTCATTATCTTCCCTCGTGAAGCTATTAGTAAGGAAAAGTCTAACTGGGCTAACTATTTATCTAGTTATTTCCTAACCAAGAAACACGCACCTTATCATGTTCAAGAAATTGTTGACAAGATTTAATGCATGCATGATCTCCACGAATGGAAGGTCACACACAGTTCATTTCTTCTTCCAATTTTATAAAACGGATAATGCGACCTTTGTTCTTGAATCCGTGCTATGAGTGCATATAGCCTTCACCAACAAATATCCACTCAAATTCATCCGGCTCTGGGTCAAGTTCCATAGTTTCCCTAATGAGCTCTAGTATGAGAAGGGGCTCAACATTGTTGGTTCTTTTATTGGTACCTCCATCTACATTGATACACACACACACAACAAATAAGGTACGACTAAGATTTGATCGTATTTATATCATCATGAATTCTTCTGATGAGTTTTCTTACTCCATTGATATCAGTTGCATGGGTAAGCCTATCATAATCTAGTTAGAGTATCAATGCTTGTCGTCTATTTACAGTAAATGCTACTCATTTGGACACCTTATTGAGGGTTTCTCTCATAATACCAAATTTTATAACACTGCCCATTGTCCTAATAAAGAGCCTATTATAGATAATAACAACCTCATTCCAATCTCATCTAGTGAAAACAACTCCTCATATCCCCCGATTATAATGATCGCACAACGAGACTTGAAGATGATAGAATTGGAGTCGAGAATAATAATGTGATTTAACATAAGGGTACCAACACGGTGGTTGCTCAACTTGATGTCGACTCTGTTGAGACTAAATATGTTGCTTTACAGGTTACTTCACCCTCAATCCATTATAGGATCTATCTCAGTAACCTTGATGTTCTTGTTAACCAAGTTGATCATATGGTCTTAGACCAAATAATTATCGGTATTACTCTCTCCATATTATTCATGGTATTTACATCCTTGAATGTGAGAAGTCTTAATGGTCCTACCCGGTGATATGATATCATTGAGTATGTTTTTTCAAACCATATTACATTTTTATGCCTCTAGAAAACTAAATTAAGGATTGTAATATCGATAATATTACGAAATTCATGCTCATTTATTGGCATTATAAAACCAACCATTGCATGTACCTCTTAGATAGAATTTGGTTGGTTTAGAGCCCAAGTGTTTATAGATTTTCCTTTGATATTTTATGCTCAATTGTGGACTGTAATCGTTCATATCTCTTCAAACACTTCTTTCTCTATTACTACCATTTATGGCTTCAACAATGCTTTTAAGCATACACCACTCTGGCATGACATTATCACTATATCTCATCGTCATTAAGGCACTACCTGGATTTATCTTGACGACTTTAATGCCATTTTAAAACTAGAGGTTCGAACAAGTAATTGAGACCTCTTGTATTCTTCAATAAATAACTTTAACTGTTTTTTTTCAATAGCGGGCTCACCGAAATCTGTGCCACTAGATTCTAATTATCTTGGTCTAACAAATAGCCAAGCAACAGTATCTCATCTAAGATTGATAGGGCCCTCATTGACATCCATTGGGATGATCCTTTCCCTGGCTCTTTTTCCCATTACGATTATCCCCGCACCTCTGACCACACTTAAATCACACTCTAAGACATTGTTCCGCTACTTCTTTATGTGGTAATCTCACCATTATTACTCCAACATCATCAAGGATGGTTAGAACATCAATCTTAACATCTCCATTATGTCCATTATATCGTTCAAACTCAATCGCTTTCATAGTTCTCTCTCTTATCTAAATACAAAAGAATTCAGTAAAATTAGTGATCGGGCCAATAAGGTGCTTTCGACCCTTTTTCTCGCCCAAGAAGCTCTCGATCTTGACCTCTTCAGCCTTATACTAATCGAACCTGAAATAAATATCTCAAAAAAATATGTCTTCTTCAGCCGCACTGAAGAATATTTTCTTAAACATAAATATCGTAAGGCTTGGCTCAAGCTAGGAGATCGTACTTCCAAGTTTTTCCATAAAAGTAATCAAGACTTGAATCTCAAGAAACAAACATCTTTCAACTTTTGATTCCAACAGTAACATTATTTCCAACCCCAATGACGTTGCTGAAGTCTTTGTTACCCATTTTACTAAGCTGCTCAGAATAAATAGAACCCCGACCTACCCTGACCTTGATAGAGTAGAATTCTAATTACAACTAGACTTCTAGACTATGATAAATTTCACATAATGTGCCCCCTCTCTTATGATAAAATTAAGAGTGTGTTATTTAGCATCGACAACAATAATCCACCTGACCCCGATGGTTTTAACACTACCTTCTTCAAGACTTATTGATCGACCATCAACCCTTATCTTTGCAATGTTGTTCTATCACTCCCACGCAAAATCCGATTGGAGTAAGACTTTCATCTCCATCATCCTTAATTTGGATAACCCTTCATCTCATTTCAACTCCAGACCCATTGGTGGTTGCAATAACATTTATAAAGTCATCTTCATATTCCAAACGAATATGATTCAAGATTATCTTTCCTCTCTCATAGACCCCTCTTAATCGTCATTTGTCTCTTAATACAATATATTTGACAATATTCTCATATCCCAAGAAATTCTTCATGGCTACAACGCTAACATGAACGAACCCTCATGAAGACCTTTAACAATGTTCGATGGTGCCTCATTTTGGATGTTCTTTATGTCATGGATTTCTCCACCTCTATTTTTTGTTAGATTAGTTATTATATACCCCTATTTTCTTACTCAATCAATATCAATGGCAATTTGTTTGACTCATTTAATGGATAAAGAGGTCTTCGACGAGGGGACGTCATCTCATTTTTCCTCTTTGTTTTGATTATACAAGTCATTTCTCGTATTCTAAAGGATAAGATCATTCATTTGTCCTTTGGTTTTTACTGAAAGTGTTAGAAATTTAAAATCATGAATCTCTGTTTTACGGATAATCTAATGATTTTTTGTCATGCCAACATCAAATTCATCAATCTCATCAAAGATGTTCTTATAAAATTCACGGACCTCTCAGGCTTCCATCTCAATCCTAGTAAGAGTGAGATCTTCTTTTCGGGTGTCATCATATCACTCACTATTTGATCACCAACACCCTTGGCTTTGAGGAAGAAGTCTTTCATGTCTGATACTTAGATGTCCCTCTCATTACTTCCTGACTGTTATATAAAGACTATAGATTCCTCTTTAATAAAATCATGAGTCATATTAACCCATGGACCTGCAAACACCTATTTTACGCAGGTAAGCTGCAACTTATTAGAATGGTTTTGTTTGCGGTTGAAGTTTATTGTTCTTCCATTTTTATTATTCTTATTCGTACGCTTAAGGAACTTTTCCAAATATTTCGTAGATTCTTGTGGTCTAAACCCGACTTAAAAATCATTGGTTCAAAATTTTCCTAGTCTAACATTACCTTACTCTCATCCGAGGGAGACTTTGGGATTCTTGACCATAAGGTCTAAAATCGGATGGGTGCCTTTAAGCATTTTTTGTCTGTTTTGAGCGATAACACCTCCTCAATATGGCGTTAGTGGTTATTAACGTAAAGGTAAAATACAAAATTTTATGGATCCTCCTTCTAGACTCCTCTAATAGTTAGGGGTGAAGAAATACCATCAATCTTAGACCATTGAATCTATGCTTTACAAGGCAGTGTTCATCAATGGACACTCCACCTCTCTTTAGTATGGTCTTTGCCTCTTTTCTAATTCTCTCATTGACTGTTATGGTCCTAGTATCGTATGTTATGCTAGATTGAACAACATTATCATTTTTTCTGACAGCATCAAGAGTGGTTCCTCGATCTGGCCCAATCAGATGCATGCAGGTAGAATGTCACACCAAGTTCATCTGCTTAAAATCAGTAACGCTATCAACCTCCTCTCGCCCTTTCCCCGCGACGAGAATGTCAACCTTTTAATTTCCAATCATTAGGCTTTCACGGCCTAAAGTATTTTGGGCCAGTATTGTTTGGGACAAGTACACACTCCTTCATTATTTTGCTTGCTATCTAAGGGAAACTTACCATGCGTGACAAGTTCATCACGTGGGGTTACAACACAGTCTTGTGTCATCTTTAACATTTCTTGAGAATCTAGTATTCACCTTTTAGTGGAGTGACCTTTTTTGTAACACATTTGGAAGGATTTTTCTAGAAAGCTAAGGTTCCCTAATTTGTTCATTGATTGACCCAAATGGCTACATGCAGCCAGTTCTTGGCTTTTCGTCTCCTCTGATTAGGAGAATTTTGACGTACGTCTTTATGTACGATGATTTACCACTTATTGTAGAAGATGAATGCTCGAATTTTCTCTGACTCTCTCTCGCTCGGAATCTTCCATTTGACATCAAATCCTCTCTATTTTTATTACAGATACCAAAACATAGAAAAAATTGATCGTACTTATCCTTTTACTTACTTTTTTTTTGTTTGTTTTGTAGATTCTTGTTTAATGATGATATCTCTCACGCTTACCTTCTATTTGTTTCCGTTAGTTTGTTTTCTTTGCATTTCACTAACTTTTTATTATTAATAACCGCGTAATTTTTGAAGAATACCCTGAAATTATATTAATCACTTAAATTTTCACAAAAATGTACGGAAATAATGGTGATCCAACCTTTTTACTTCAATCCATTATTTTTTATACAAAAGAAAATATTGTTATTTAATAATGATAGTTATGCTGCTCTAGGACCCTTTTCATTGGCGCCACAGACCGCGATCTAAGTAACCTTAAAAGGATATTCATATTAGAACGACAGACACCGTAAGATAAGGTTCACATAAACCAGACACTTATGGGATGAATATTGTATATTAAATGTACCAAGATTCTCTCCACTTGTAATTTTAAATGGTTTTGTATATATAAAAGTTAAGATCCCTTATTATAAACTGTATGTGATTAGTTGACCTTGGATTCATTAAGTGCGATTAATTTGATTATTGTTAATATTATGTCTGTTCATCATAGATTTATTACTGACAGATGCAATAAAGAACATGCAAATTTGGTTAGGTTCTTAACATGCAAATAAAATAAAATAAAATAATCAAAACATGTTCGAGCAGGTTATTATTGGCATACAAAAATTAGTCTTATTTAATTTATTGGGATACAAAAATCAGGTGATGTGGTTACACAAAGTCGAACAAATTGGAGTCTTATTTAAATTGGTGGGATACAAAAATTTAGTCACAATAACACCAACGTTTCGTATTGTTGTTTTAATTTTTATTTGATTTTATCAAAACTAAAGACATTATATTTGAATTTTTTTTATAACGGTAATAACCATAATAATAGAAAATGGATTATTTATGTTTTCAATTTTTTTAAAAAAAATATATATTAAGAGATTTTTCAATACCATTATAATAATATTTTAGGTCAAATATAATATCGAAAAATAATAAAATAACATTACGATAATCAAGATGTAAGTGTCAACAACCAATAGCGTATGTCCTAATAAAACTAACGATCTAAATTTTCAAAATAATAACATAAATTTTAAAATTTATACACAAAAATTTCGAGGTATCATATGTAATTAATTTTGATTGAGTTAAAATTCATGACCAACTAATGAATATATCATTGAAAAAAATGAAGAAAAATAATTGTGTATATTTCGAACTTATTTTTTGAGATCTCTACATAATTAAACTCTATATGTTTAAAAATGACAAATAATTTAAAAAAATGAAATTAAAAAGAAATATAAAACCTTTTAATAATGAAATATTTGAGTATATGTATAAATACAATTAAAATTAAGTTTTTTTTTTATATCGTAAAAAAACTCGTGGATGTGATAGTCACCCTTCCCAAGCATACAACTTTTATAAAAGAATAACTAAAAACGTTTTTCATATATTAAAGGATATACATTGGAAAAAGTCCACAAAATCTCAAGATTAAGAAATAATCTGGCATGTGTCAGATAAGATAAAAAACGATTTCAAGATAAGACTTCTAAAAAAAATTCAATGCAATATTTGAAAAGGAAAATTAAAACAAAAATGAAATTCTTATGTTTGTGGTAGAATGGGTAACAGTGCAACCATTAAAAAGGCACGATACAATGGGTAACATAGATCAAATTTATGAAAAACAAAATTTATGCACGGTGGTCGAACATGCGTGAATCAAATTGTGGCGCTCATAAAACAATAAAGAATTAGCACACAAAATGTGAATATAAACATTATTAAAAATTCAAAGATCGGAGACATGTGAAATATAAATTAACATTTACAATTGGTAAAATGATATCTTTTAATATATTTTTTATGTAATAATATAATTTTATATTTGATGATTAATTTTATAAAAAACACCAGATATACAAATCTTCAAATCAAGTTTTCCATTAGAAATAATATCTATGCGATGGAACTGTTCAATGGTGATTGTATAAATAAAAGTTATTAATTTAACTTATGTAAAAAGAATACATATTGGGGCAAGATAAATTCTCTCGTACATGTCATAAAAAAACTAAAAGAATTGTTAAAACATAAGTTATACATGATATTTGTGTGCATGGTCCATAGCCATTTTTCTAAGCCGAACAACATGTAAAAACAAACTAAGAGATTGATAACTTAATTTTCTTAACAAAATTAGTACAATATCATATATATGCACAAATTGACAAGAGGAGGATAGTTCGACCATGTTGGAAGGTGTCTAAGTTAAAAGAATTTGTTGATTTTGTTAGCCTCCTAATACTTCAAAGTGTATGTACTCTTTCATTGCTTTGATAACAACAAAGATTATAAATAAAAGGTTGGTTTTAATACTTCCTAAGTTGATCTCTCCTGAGTAAAGAGGATTGTCAAAGGGAAAAACATTCAAGAAACTATAATTCTTGCTCATGAATTATATCATGTTTTTTTTAAAAACAAACTAGTAACATTTTGATAAAACTTGATATGTCAAAAGCCTCTGACAGGCTCTCCTATAGTTTTTTAATCAAAGTTGTAAAACGTTTTGATTCTAACAACAAATGTCTACATATGTTTCTTAAATGCACAAACAATATCTCCTTTTCTATTATTATAAATGGTGAATTGCATGGATATTTCAAGACCATATATGGACTTAGACAATGAGATATTTTATCCCATAGTCTGTTTATAATTGCAGATGGATTTTTAATTAGGGGTTTCAAGGAATTATATGCAGATAATCATGAATTAAGATACAAATTAATGAGTAACTTGGACATACCATGTTTGGCATATGCAAATGACTTCATAGTCTTCACCAATAGCTCACTTTCAAACCTCAGGTTGCTCAGTACATTCTTGTTCATAGTCTTCACCATAAACTTTCAGGTCAGGTAATAAACAAAAAACAAGTAAGCTTATTTCTTCTATAGAGATATCTTCACACATAATAGAATTTTTGGAAACTGTTACAAGTTTCTCTCATGGTTTTATACCATTTGAATATTTGAGGATTCTAATTCATACAAAAACAAAAAATTCCTATTTGAGGAATTAATCACCAAAATTAATACTCAAATTTTTACTTGGGATGGTAAGCTTCTCTCATTTGGAGGAAGACTCACCCTAATTCAATCAATTCTATTAACCATATTTTCCTATCACAACCTAAATCTAATTATCCCAAAAGAAATCATTAATAGAATTGAAAGAGTTTGTAATAAATTATTTTGGGAGTCCAACAATCTCAAAAGTGCTATCAACTTGTCAAAATGGCTGCATTTATGCAAGCCTTTTGATGAAGCTGGCCTTAATAATAAGAGGATTGTTCATATCCACATAGCTTACTTTTGTAAGTTATGGTTTAAATTCAGAGAGAAATAAACTCTCGGGGCAAGATTTATTACCCTAATACTTAACCCAATTCTACACTATAAGGCCAAGAATAATTAGACTTTTAGCTTGAAAAATGGTGGCACACAAGTCCTATAATGTATTTCTCTAACAATAATGATAATTCTTGGTATATCGAAGAGAAAGTGAAGTAGTTTTGGAAAATTGATCACTGGAACTTTAATATGCTCAAAGATAAAGTCTTACCATCTCACATTATTATAATTGGGAAATTTAGTATTGAATAAGGGGTTCAGGATAGTCTCAAGTGGTCTCTAACAGACATATGGGTTTTATAGTACTAAAGAAACATGGAATATAATTAGATACAAATGCACTAAATCTATGCTATACAAGAAAATTTAGAGTCCATCCACTCCTAATAAATGTTCATTTTTATTATAGAGGGTCATAAAGAATGGGAATCATATTAATTCAGTCATTCAAGGTAGAAATATCTCTATGGCATAAAGATGTAAATTTTACAAGAATTCTAAAACAGCTCAGCACACCTCTTTATTCAATGTGCATCTTAATCAATAGGTATATGTCTCTCCCTAATATGATAAGGGCTTTCTTTTGTTATGCAAACAAAAATGTTCACATAAGAAAAAATATTCCTCCTATAGTGTGTTAGGTTTAATGGCACACTAGAAATAAAAGCAAGCATGACAGCTATATTCATATTATTAACTCAATGATAAGTTATATTAAACATATTATTTCCAATTTAGGCGAGACTAAACTTCTTAAAAAGATTCATTGGTCCATAGATATGGAATATTCCTTAGATTTAGGATGTGTACACAATTTAAACAAACCTAAACTATGTCTTCATCTTAAATTGATATATCTAAAATGAACACGCTCTAACTTAATGTATACGGGGCTTGCAATAATAATGGGTAAGTTGGAGGGGATGGATTAATAAGAAACGATAAAAAGAAATTAGTTATTGGCTTTGGAAGAACATATGGGAAGCTAAATCTTTTAACTGCTGAATTATGGGCTCTATTAGATGGTCTTATACTATAAAAAAAGGATCATACAAGAAGTGGATATAGAAACTGATTCTACGATTTTAGTGGAAATGCTAGCTAAAAATATGTACCCTTGGTACCTAGCTTCTACTAAAAATTGATATAAGAAACGTTTCACATCCAAAATTATATTAAAGCACATTTACATAGAACAAAATAGTGTCGTTGATTGGATAGCTAAGAAAACTAACTAAAAATAAAATTGAATTCGATATGTCTCAAAATTCTAACTATCTTAAACCGATTATTCTTTTAGAAAGCATGGAAATCGGCTATATCAGAACTCATGACTAAAAACTTGGTCTTAAATCTAATTGTTTATCACTAACATTTTGTTAGCAAGTAACACCTGACTACAAAGACGTTTTTCAAGTTTTCGAAAACCACAAAAATCAACAAGTTAAAAAATTGTAGAAAAAGAAAATGCAGAAATGAATATAAGAAAGAAAACCATACATTTTTATCTCAACATTAGAATGGCTTGGAAATTCAGAAGGCTCTTATATCCTAGCTCCACTTACAGGCTAGATTGATGATGATATCAAACCAAAAAGGATTACAAAGTCCTATTCTCAATAAGGCTTTTAAAATAAAGGGTAAGGTAGCAGGAAAACCAGCGAGATCCAAATATTGAGCTACACCTAGTATATTTCCCCATATCCTCTCAAGTTTGATTAAAGATATAACCGAAAGAAAGAAAAACTAGGTAGTAAACTGGGGGGGTGAGAGGGGAACACTGACCAAAATCCATGGTGGCCTGATAGAGAGAGTCGTTGGAGGCGACTAGGGTTTGGTTCGAGAGATCAAATGATTGTAAGTTGGGGATTTATGATTTCATACTTAATATTTGGGCTAAATATCAACCCAATTACCTTTATAACCAGCCTAAACACATTTGAATATTTGATCTAATAAAGAATTTATTTTGATTAAAAAAATAATAATACTTTAAAGTGAAAATAACACGAGTCATATTAGTCAAAATCAGGAGGGAACTATCTGATTAGGAGTTGTTGAGCCCTTAGGAAACAATCGGGAGGGAACCAAGGCTCTTGTAGGAAATAAAAATCATTTAGAAAGTCATGATATATTCACGTGGACTATATTTTTAAGCTAAGGAAACATTGTGTCAAACTGAAAGACGATCATTGATAAAGTGTTACGAGGCACTTGTATATTAACGATTTATGGGCTGTTTGGCCAATAATGTGATACGAATTATCCCAATCGTTGATTTGATTGAAAACCTAGACCGCCCAGATGAGGAATATATCTTTATGAAATATATAATTGTATTGTAGTATAATTTTCTTAATTTTTTTTACTTATATCGCAATATATACCATAATTTTCTACAAACAAAACCTTATTAACCTTATCTTTTTGTTTTGAAGATGTCATGAAAGAGGGATGTGCAATATCACTCAATATCCTTGTAGCCTGAAAGGTCATCACGAATAGTAACCAAACCATGGGCATCTCAGTATCAAAGATAACATAAGAAGGGTGGTTCTATGAATTTTGGCATGGTTCCTGAAGAACCACAGGAGATCGTGTTTCTTAGAGACGTAGTGCTACTAATGATAAATATCCACATTAATGTAGATAGGCTTTTTTCGATGAACGAGTTCATAAAATTTGTGGCGTGATCGATGAAAAGTTGTTTGACAGGTTTTGCTTAGAGTATGATATTTCTGAATTGTTAGGGATTAGGTTTTCTGTTGAGGGAGATATGCCGAGATAATATATTAGAAATGAGGAAATGATCTTCACGAGTGTGCTCGATGCAAGAGTATTGTGCTTGTTTCATCTAACATTATACAATTTATTTTGGCTTACTAGAATGTGTCCATACTAAATAATGTCAAAATGTTGGTGATTATTGAAGGTATCCATCATGGTTGCAAACTGGGCTAAACTTTTAAAATGAAAGATTTGATGTCATTACAAATATGAAATCACCTAAGGATAATCCATATTATTACTTATATATTCCCACACTGTACAAAATGGTCACAACGCTCCCGCGTTCCAAGGGGCGTATTAATGGAATATTTTTCTTTGTAACCATTTTTTGAGAGAACATAAAACGTGGAAAACAGGAAATCACCCTTAATGATTTTGGTAATAACTAAAATTTATTCTAATTCTTTCTTAGCAACATAATTGTCTTAATACATATCTTTGAATTTTGGTTTTGTTGGAAAAATACTCTCGTCTCATTCTCAAAACACATGAGTTGCCAAAAAATATGTTCCCCCATATGAGTGGGTTTGATTCACTAAGGTGGGGGAAATAAAATCTCATATTGTGTTCTCCCAATAACTTCCTTAAAATTAGGTATTGGCATATGAAAAATAAGGTGTACCAAGTGGTTTCACATGAGGCGACCATAAGTTTTTTTCCACGTCGTACCATAAGGTTTTTTGTTAATGTCTTCTTGACCTCTATTTATGCTAAAGGGATCTTTTTTCTCAAAGGTGTTGCATTTTCAACGTCATAAACCGTGGAATGGTAAGAAAAATGGATCATAGAAGCCGATCTTACAATACTGGCGAAAATAAGGACAAAGAATGTGAGAATCACAAAGCTTGTCATAGAATGAAAATTTCAGAATTTAAACAAAATTTACCTTCATGATAAGATTGGTAAAAATGGTTTCTTCATGCGATAATAATAATAGGTTAACTAATTAGAGGTTCAAAACTACCCACTAAAGTAGTTCAAAATTTTCAGAACACATTAGTTACTCTTGGAGGATGCCTTCTAATAAAAAAATGACATTATGGTCACACCCAATGTGTTGAGGGAGGTAGAGAATTCTCTACTTACCCCTTGTAGTTTTTTATTAGGAGATTAAAAACCTTTGGTTATCATAACCTTGACAAGCCCTAACATAGTCACAGATATATTTTCACACATGTTGGTAATTTTACACCAATGTGGAATGGGGTTCGACAGCTTGGTCAATAGAACTTGTAGCTCGATAAATATAGATCTGGCATGAGGTAACTTCTCTAGTGTATATTAGTGAGTCGTTAATTTAAGTGTAATCGTGTAGTAAAATATGACATATGACAGATTATTTTCAATGCCTTAGACATAATTGTTACTGTCAGTCTATATAGCCAAGTGGTGATTTTAGACCGTCGGTCGTTGCTAACGAGGTTGGTTGACCATTTCAGGGGAAAACGAATTGCTCTTAGGCAAAAGAATCTAGAGTAAGCTCAAGTTCGCTCAGCCAAAGGCATTTGATTATGTATAGTCCTAGTTCATTTCATACGAGATGAGAATTATTAACTTGGAGGAAGCTAAATCCCTTCTAAAAATTTATAATAAAAAAATCTATAAAGATGGAGGATTTGTTGGTCAAACTTTATTTTTCCAAGAGATAATGCCCTCAACTAGAAGGAAATCTTATATTAGTCGTTCGTGTAGCAAGACAAAAATGAATGGGTGATAAACGAGTTAACCTTGAATTTTGTTAGGGACCGGGAACTGCTTATGACCAAGCTAGTCGACATGCGAGAGCTATGCACCAATACTTCGGTGGACCTCAGTCGATTGATGGAGGAGGACCTTATAATTCAATTCATCATACAAGGTTGGACATAGACTTGAGACTTTTGTGATAATTGGTTCATATTATCAAATTCCATTGGAACGCACACTTTTTCCAATAAAGGTGCTTAAAACATCTATGGTGGACTTATACAAAAGAATCATTAAGAATTTTAAGACTTTAGTATTATTCTCGTCTGTGGGTTACAAAAAAGGCAAAAGGTATCTCATCTTGTGCATTTTTTTGGGGAAAGAATGAGTCATCTCTCCAATGGACCATATAGGTTGAGGCATACTAGTGTGGCTTACTTGATTTTTTATTTTTAATTGATCTTTTTCTAGAAGTATATCACTTCTCGATGAATAAAATATGTATGCCATGGGTAACAGTAGATAGTTAGAGTTTTTATTTTTTTTGGATCTTTGAAATACTCTGCTAATCTTTACTTTTTTAGTTGGAGTCTTTACTCTTCCAGAATAAGAACTGGCACGAACTTTTAGATGAGAATTTTTATATTTTCCAAACACTATGTTCTATCATGGGATTCACTACACTTGACATTCTAAATTTTCAGATAAGATGCTTTCACCTATTCTGCAACATGTCAAAAGGAAAATTCATCTTACCTACTATCAATGCCTTCCATTAAAGGAGTCGATATGCATTATTCCTTCTGTGGTGAAACAATTACATCTGCATTTTGCGAGGAGCTCTCGTGAACATTTACACGAGACCATCCACTGTTAATAACCCATTATCTCAAGTTGACGTAAATCTCTAAGCTAGGTATCATAATGCTTCAATCATTTAAAAATATGTTTCAATCATCAAACAAATACTCTGTCTCTTTCGTTCTACGCACGATTATGGGTAACGATCCTACCAATTATGGAATTTCCCCCCAACTACCTCATGTGTCAAAGACACTCCTTAACATTTTAATAAGATACAACAAGAGAAACCTTATCTCATATAATATCGATGGATCATATGTAAGAGTTTTTATCAATATTTTGAATGTATCGACAATAGCATATTACGAATAAATCTATGTTGGAAAAACCCTATTCACGCGTGACAACAAAACAAAAGGGAAATTTTTATTTTACCTCAAGTTCGAGTTCAATCTTCCAATAAGCGTGATCATGCATAACAATTCTGTCCCCTGTGATGAGTTGTTGTAAATGATGCAACATTTGAGAAAAAAGCTTTCCAATCCTAATAGGGATGAAAAAAAATATTGAATGACGAGATCATCGAGAGTTAGCTCAAACCAATGACCCGAGACAGAGACAACCTAAGGGATATTTTCCTCCCTCTCGATATTGATTGTAAGAGGATAGTAGAAATACCTCTACTCCTGTAACAGTTCCCGAATAGGTCTTCACTTCGTTTAAGGGTATCCTCACCAAGTTGGAATCACGATCTTCCAATCTCGGACTTTGTTTCTTATATGATCTCAGATCTCTACTGGAAAACTTACAAACATTTCTCATATGTGATGGCTGCCTCGTACCATACCTTGACCTTGAGGATAAGATATTTTTACCCCGATGATGCCACTCTTTGGATGACCTTAAGAATCTCATCTCTTTTATTTGGTCCCTCATCAAGAGACTTGCTCTTTGTCCATTAGCCTATTTTTTTCCTTCAACAATATAAGTATTCAAGGTAATCTTGCCATCGTAAATGATTAATCATCTGATGGGATCATGGGCCACATACGCTTTGTCGATTACATTTATGCTAAGACAGATAAGTCGGTATGACCCATCTTTCACATGTCAGTTCCAAACAAAATAAAAATATGAAGGAAGAATAGTTCATGATAACCCCTCGCCACTGTGTCATGGTAATCTCACTCAAAGTGGCGGATCGCCACCCAGTAGAAAAAAGATGTAGATATATCGTTGTCGATTGCCATCCTGTGTATTTTGAAAATTAAAGGTCTAAAATGTAAAATCTTCCTCCACAAAAAATGAAGAGGATCTAAAATTTGAATCTATTTTTTAGTTTATTCAATTATAATCCAATAGAAAAAAATTAATATTATGATAAAAAAATTGTCCAATTTTTTTACTAATTCGTACAAGGTTTTATAACTTTATATTTATAAAAAATTAATTTGGAATTTATTATTAAATAATATATATATATATATTGAAATTTTGATTTAAAAATACGTGATATGATTCTAGTTTATCATGAGATGATGTAGTTCAATTTGTATTTGTTTGTATAGTTAAGTACCAATAACTACCCAAACAAACCTGTTTTATAATTATTACCTCAACTATCATCTATTATTACCGAAGACTCATCTGAATTTAACTATCCAAAATTTTTAATACTCGAAATACATTTACTGATTATACAAGTTTAATGTTTTTTACCAAATTAAATATTTTCAGTAAATGCACATTTGTCTCTCTTTTTTTCTTTCTTTTTTGGAATTCTTTTTTGTCTTTTATTTTTCCTCTTTCAATCTCTCTGATCAAATGAAGCTGAAATAAAAACACTAACTTTTTTTAGAAAGCTTCGATCGATGAGGCTGTAAATTTCAACAAATTCTTGTGAAATTGACAACTTATGAGTTTTCAAATAGTAGATTCGAGTAATATAATCGGATATTAAATCGCTAAACAATTATCAAAGAGATAAAATAGAAGAAATATAATTAAATATGTTTTTAGGTTTAAGATTATGGATTGTTTGGAGAAAGAAAACTAATTATGTATTCTAGATAATTTTCACCGCGTCTTTGTGAGGAAATGAAGTCACATGTTATATGTATGACATCTCGTATCTGAAGTCTCGCCAGATGCGAGACCGAGATAAAATGTAAATGTTATATGCTAGACCTATATACAGAATGTTAGATATGAGATTCGAGATGCGAGATCAATGTAAAATAAAAATGTTAGATGACAATTATATACTAGATGTTAGATGTGAGACTAGGATAAATAAAAATGTTAGATGGTTTTAGATTTTGTTTTGGTGTTTATATCATTTTTTTCTTTTTTTTTCTTTTGTTTTACTTGTCCTTTGGCGGAACCGACTAGCTTCTACAATTCAAACTCAAATCTCGCAAATTTCAACCCCAAATACGTTTATCAGGTACCATTGTTCCTTAATATATTTTTGTCTGTTCTTAATATTGGAGAAAATATCAAATTTTAAGTGTGAGGTAGTGGGAAATTACTGAACAAATATATCACAAAAAAATATCATTTAATATTGTTTATTGTATATTTTAGGACCTCACAGATTAACACAAACTTGTGAAGTGACTTTTAGTTCAAAGAATTAATAAATGCATGTTTAGATTTTTATTTGGTTATGTCTTTAGATATTTCTATGTCTGGAAATTATTAAAACTAATTATATTGAAAATTTACTCCGAGTTCCTTACATGGAAATAAATTTACTAATATATATTTTCTGAAGAAAAAAAATAGTTGTCATTATAAAAAAAATTATAAAAAAATCGTATATTATTTATTGAATAAAGAGGTAGCATAATTATTTACTGAGTGACTCGGTCTCTTCTTAATCTGGTCGACATTCGCGTACAAAGATAAAAGATTTATGTTAATTCTCAAATGTGACTTGTCTAGTTTTGTAGTTTAATGAGTCTGAGCCAGTAAATCCTTTGGGGTGCGACAAAAGTTCCACACCGTGATATAAGTAAGAATATAAGCCGTGAGGGTCTTCAGTAAAAATATATTTTAACTAGTATGAGGCCTTTTGGAAGTGGACAAAAAACAAAGCCGTGAGGGTCTTCAGGACCCAAAGCGGATAATATCACACTAGTGTGCAGATCAGTTGTTCTTACTTATATGCATATGCGAAATATACGGTACCCATATTCCCAACAAATGGTATCAGAGCTTCAGGCCCAGACCGAACGTGATGGTGGTGAAATTCTCGGAAGTCGAACATAGCCAGATGTCGTCCTCAATGTGATATGTTCCACAGATCCTAGTTCGGAGTGCTCGTGGCTCATCAGGCAGGTGGTACTTGATTGTAGTGTAGCACTAAGGAACAAAACATTGATGGTCTAATAGGAGGTGAGCAGTAACATTTGTAGTGCCTCTATGATACAGGTACCCCCAGACGTGATTAGAGTGGGCAGATGAAAGTCAATTGAGAGAAGGCTAAAGTGGTACTTTGTTCGAGAGGATGATTTGTTTAAGGTGACGACCAAAATCCCACATCCCACATCGGTTAAACATGGGAATGATCAACGGTATATAATTAAGAACATATCTTAACTAGTATGAGGCCTATTAGAAGTGTACTGAAATCAAACTCGTGCGGGCCTTTTGACCCAGCGGAAAATATCATACTAATGTTGAGATTGAATTTTTCATACTTATATATAGAGGCGGAATATGTAGTACCCATATTTCCAATACATTTTTTATTTAAAAGTCAAGCGATGAATCAACATATTGATAGAGTTTTGTATTTTTACTTGAATTTTTTCAATTTCTTTAACGCTCAACTTAAAATAAAATTTATTTGTGAGAAAGAGAAAATAAACCAAAATGCTAGTTGTGCATTGACGAATAAAGAAGAGAGTTGGAGGAGAAACAGAGAAGAAAAGAAATCAAAATTTGTCACTGAAGAAAAATCGTTGTATTTTCATCAACATTCTCAATGGACTTGAGCTCAACAAATTCAATAGTTAGCTATGGTGTGGTTTATTTTACACTTAGGGTAATTTTGTCAAGTGTTTTGGAAAGTTTTTTGGGGTTTTAAATATTTGGGTGTTTTGTAGTGAGAGATTTAGGGTGCCTGGTTGTATTAAATGTCCATTACCCTCATTAATGAAAGTAGTTGGGATTTGTATACCCTTAATTATGGACCCATGGGCTTTCGGGTCAAATCATGAAATCAGGTCAACTTTAAAGACACATTTACTTAATAAGCTAATTAGCATCTAGCTTAGTAAAAAGGTGTTTAATTATTTTATACTTTTGTCCTGTCCGGAATGTTCAATGCGCAGTTTATGTCCGAATTGTCCTTGTCCGGAAATCTCAGTAAGCGGTGGTGAAGTTATCCGGGCTCATCAGTAGCCCCTTTTTTAAGCTTTGTCAAAAATCTTTGGCATGACTAAAAAATTCACTTAGTCAGTAACAATATTTTCCGACCTGTTCGTGCGTTTGGTTCGAGGTTTGTGCGGACTGATTTCTTCTCAGAATTCTAAGAGTTTTTCTTTTGGATCGTCGGTCACGTGTCGCATTCTGATTCGACCTACCAGCCGTTTATACCTAGATCGGCGCTCCCACTAAGCCCAAAAAGTAACCTTTGCATTTAATATTTCCCACGTCAGCGTCGTCTTCAATCATTTCTCGAATCTCTTCGTCTTCTCCTAGGTATCAGTTGTTTTTTCCCCACTAATATATAAACCATTTTCTTTCACTGTTTCATTATCTTCATCACTCGACAAATCTTTTACAGAGCTTTCACCCTTTCTTTCAAAAAATTTCTTGGTTAGTTTTATGTTCACGGCTAGAAACGCTCTAGTAAAAGGCGGCTGGTTGAATCTGTCTGAATTAGAGAAGGCAAAGAAAGTTGAACGAGAGAGGTGCATTGTTGTTGGGCTCCCAGTCTCCCCGGGATACAAATCTGAGACACCATCCAAAGAAGCTGCTCAAGGATCATCTTCTACTAGAAATCCAACACCCAAACGGTTGTTTAAACCTAGTCTTTCTCCAATCCCATCAGGCTCCTCTGTTCAGGAGTCCCAACCTTCTACTACCCAAGAAAAATCCATATCGAGTGTTAGAAAACCCTCCCTTTTCATAGCCATGGGATCTGATATTGAAAAATCCCCAGAAAAATCGAATCCGCGTCGGACAACTTGCTTGGCGAAAACCCAAGAAACCGTCTCACAATCTAGGTCCTCCAAACCGGAGGCCTCTAAATCAGCATCCAAAGATAAAGCCTTCGGATCGGTAATATTTATAAGAGCCCCAAGAGATAAGCTCTCCGGATCATAGGCAACCAAAGTAACTTCTCAAACGAAGTCCTCTAGAACCGAGCCCCAACCGGACACCAGGCTTCTGGAAAACACTGGTGCTCAACCATTCGAGCCGACTATGGAGCCAGAGGCTAACATCCTTCCATTCAAAACAACTGCTAAACCTTCCACAATGATGGAAGAAGTGATGGAGGATAGTATCACAAGTCGGAGAGATATTTCATGGGAAGAATTGACTACACCACCTCCCCCAGCTGTCATCCTCAAATGAACAGAGGAAAAAGATGGCAAACTGGCCTTGCCCTCCAGAGCCAAATCTCCTAGCAAGATGAAGGGAAATGGAAAGAAAAAGAAGGCTGCAGCAAAGACAGTTCGGGTTGCTGCAGGAGAGATCAATCCGTAGAAACAAAGAGGGGAAAACCAATGAGGAATCAGTGCCTCCTTGCTCTAAGTGGTTGAAGATGAAACTGTTAAAGAGGCAGGGGAAAGACCAAACTCACCAAAACCTCCGAAGAAGGACCGTACACGCGGAGCTAGTAGCGATGAAAGGGTCGTCAAGAAGAAGAAGGTCACCTTAAGGGAAGAAATAATCCTTTGCCCTTCTGAGCCTCTACCTTCAGCAGACCCACCAGACTGCAATTCGGAGAAGGTATCGGAGGAGAGATTGATGGAGTAGACATCAGTGCCTTCCAAGACATTGATCTTTACTTTAATGATTCTGAGAAAGATGACTTCGCTGGCCCCTACCATCCTTCAAGATCTTCTAATATTATGACTTATAATGGGAAGTCCTATACTGCCTCTGAGGAGAACGATGTGGTGGCTCATTCTCTTCCGGGTCATATTCAACCAGTACTTAACTTGGAAAGACAAGTGAAAAATCAGTCCACCCTCATCAACACCCTTAACACAGACAAGGAGACTCTGTCAACTAACCTCCTCAATGCTAACTAGTAAGGCACTGAAGAATGAGCTTGAAGAGTTGAATAAAGATAAGGAAGATCTATCAACCAAGCTGGCCACTTCGGAGAAAGCTAACGCATAGCTCCAAACTAAGTGCTCCGGTTCTGAGAAAGATATCTCCACCTTAAAAGAGGATGTGAAGACCAAAGATGGTGCCATTCAGACCTTGTCTGGTGAAAAGACTTCCCTTGAATAGGCTGTGTACAAGGCAACTAAGGAGAAAGAAGACTTGGAGAAGGAGCAGGAACAGAAAATTTAGGCCAGCATTGACAAATACACCAACGGGGTGACAGATTCATTGGAGAAAAGTTATGCTGAAGTGAAGTTTGATATGGTACTTCTCTTTCATGAGAAGTTTCCGAAGAGGACGCTTGGTCCCTTGTGGGAATATGTGGAGTATGAGGATATCCCGTTCCATACACTGGCAGATGGTGACAAAAAGAACTACTCTAGTGGAATCAATTCTACCACCAATGAGGAAGAAGGAACCGAGGAGAGTTCAAGGGATTAATTCAAAGGCCCTAAGAAAGGAGATGATGCAGGAACATCCAAAGGGAATAAGACCTGAGGTTTTAACTATATTTATTTTCTTTATTTTGTGAACTATTAAAGTCCTTGGATGGCCAAGGCATTTTTGTAATTTTATCCGGTTTGAGACCGATTAAGCCTAAAACTTAAAGTCCTTGGATGGCGAAGACATATTTTGTGTTTTAATATCATTGTCCGGTCCTTACCCTGACAGGCTTATCTTACCCAATTATTTCTTTGTTTCATACTTGCTTTCAATTTTAATGGTTAATTTTTAAAGAGCCCTACTTTACTTTACAAATATTTAAGATGAGAGTGTTTAAAATCTCCGATGACATATATTTAATGGGTTATCATTCAACCAAATTAATCTGATCTGTCAAAGATCCTTAGTAGTAAATCGAAAACTTGAAAGGAATTGTAATCAAATCACTCAGAATATTTTAAGAAGGCATCATATTTTATTTAAAAAACCAGACACCTCATTAAAACCTCCCCGCGTCACCAGGGTAGGAAAAAGTATGCCCCCTAATATTTACATGGACTTTAAAGAAGTAAATATTTACACAAGTTTCATTCCAGATATAAGCGGAGGTGTTCAATATTCCACTGGTGCTTTAGGATTCTTCCATCTTTGTCTTGAAGCCTATATTTCCCAAGCTTAAGTTTTTCGGAGACCTCATAAGGGCGTTCCCAGTTTGGAACTAGTGTGTCAAACTGATTTTCCTTCGTATGCAAGAAAACCTTTCTTAATAATTTATCCTCTGACTGAAAATCCCTTCTCTTGATTTTGGATGCAAATCTGCTTCTCATCAAGGCTAGGTAATGGGTGGTTGTAAGATGAGCCTTAATTCGTCTTTCTTCTGTTAAGTCTAACTAACTTCTAATTGCCAATTTATTGGCCTATTCTGAATAGCTACGGACTTTGTATGATGGTAGAGTTGCTTCTATAGGATTAATTGCATCCATCCCATATACCAAGGCAAAAGGAGATTTTTGTGTAGCAGCTCCAGCAGTAGTCCGGTACGCCCACAATACTTCTTGCAAATAGCTTGGCCATTTCCATGCAGCCCCTTCTAAAACAAATACAGACCGGACAGAATAGTCATGTTCGCCACTTCAACTTGACCATTCGCTTGTGGGTGGAAAGGAGAAGAGAAAAAATGCCGAAAGCCCCTAGAGGCATAGAATCTCTCCATATCCTTGTTATCAAATTGTGGCCCATTATCTGTGGTTATCTTTTGTGGTACCCCAAATCTGCAACAAATGTTAGACAAGATAAATTTTATAACAGCTTTCGAAGTAGTTCCTGGAAGGGGGGCTGCTTCTATCCACTTTGAGAAATAATCAATGGCTACAATAATAGTCATGTACCCTCCGGACACCATTGGTAGAGGCCCAACTAAATACAGTCCACAACGAGCAAAAGGCACTGGCTCAGAAATTGACTACATAGGAACAGTTAGGATATGAATTTCGTTACCATATCTTTGTCATGGGTCACAGTTTTTCACCAATTCCTTAGCATCTGCCATTATGGATGGCCAATAGTATCCGTCCATCAAAACCCTTCGGGTTAGACCTCTATAGCCATAGTGTGTTGATCCCTCTCCATCATGTGGTTCAGATAAAACAATTTGGGACTCTCCAGCTCCCAAACAACGTATGAGAGGTCTGCTGATTGACTTCTTATAAAGAACCTCTCTTATGATCAAGAAACGACGAGCCCTGTATTTCATTTTCCTGGCCATAGCCTTCTCCGGAGGCAAAATTCCATCAGAGATGTATTGAAGAAGGGGAAATCTCCAATATTTGGGTTGCACCACTTGTACACTTAAGCTCTCCTCCTCTTCTTTTGCTGTGATTTGGTTGTATGGATGGGCATTCTTGTACATAAATCAATAGGTAGGACTCAGAGTATGCTATGGTTGCTAAGGAGTCTGCTAGTGTGTTTTCCAATCTAGTAATATGCTCATAGATGACATTTTTTAAGTTGGCTGCTACTTCTTTAAGAATGAACAAGTATTTGATCAATTGTTTCTTCTTGGCTTCGGACTGACCTTGAGCATGGTGGATAAGAAGCTGAGAATCACTCATTAATCTAACTCTTTTAGCCCTGTACAGAAAAGCTAACTTTAGACCAGCTATAGCTGCCTCATATTCAGACTCATTGTTAGAAGCCCTAAAAGCAAAGCATATAGCCTGGTATAACTTATCACCATACAGAGAGGTTAAACAAATCCCAGCCCCACAACCCATTATGCTTGATCCACCATCTGTTCGGACAACCCATTCTTTTTTAGTTTTCTCTTCTGTACTCATGTTCGAATGAAATTCTACCAAGAAATCAGCAACAGACTGAGCTTTAATTGAAGTTCGTGGGGAAAAAATAAATGTCATAATCACCCAACTCTACTGACCATTTGGTCATCCTGCTTGATGTGTCTGCTTTTTGAAGCACATTATTCAAAGGAAAAGATGTGCAGGCGATGATGGAATGAGACTGAAAATATGGCCTCATTTTTCTAGCAGCAATTACTAGGGCTAGTGCCAGCTTCTTAAGCTTTACGTACCTCTTTTTAGCATCTATCAGACTCTTGCTGATGTAGTACACCGAACCAGGATAATTATCCAGCCAAGTATACATATAGTGTTTCTCCATCAACAGGCTTAAAAGGGTTTTTGGAGAAGACAAATGATTCTTTATTTTATCAAATGCCTGGTCGCCCTGTAGAGACCAGTTGAAGTCTTTAGCACCCTTCAAGGTCTGAAAAAACGGGGCACATTTTTCTGAAGACCTTGAAATAAAACGATTTAATGCAGCCAATCTTCCTGTCAACCTTTGTACTTCTTTATCATTCTGAGGGGGGGGGGGTCCATTTTTAACAGGGCATTGAGCTGGTCCTGATCAGGTTGTATCCCTTTTTCACTTATTACATAACCCAAAACATTTCCGGACTGCACCCCAAACACACATTTTTCTGGATTCAATTTAAATTAACCTTTGTCAAGTTGGCAAAAGTTTCTTGAAGATCAGTTAGATGCAAATCTTCTTCTAAGCTTTTCACCATCATATCATCGATATATACTTCCATATTTCTTCTAATCTGATCAGCAAATGCTTTGTTCACCAACCTCTGATAAGTAGCCCCAGCATTTTTCAACCCCCTATGCATCACCTTGTAACAATGGAGACCCCAATCTGTAACAAAGGTATTGTGGTCGTGGTCCTTTAGATCTACCTGTATCTGGTTATAACTGGAAAAGGCATCCATGAATGATAATAATTTGTTTCCAGATGTGGATTCTACTAACTGGTCTATCTAGGGGACATGATAGAGATCTTTTGGGCAAACTCTATTAAGGTCAGTAAAATCGATACACATACGCCACTTCCCATTATTTTCTTTACTAACACTGAGTTGGTTGTCCATAAAGGATATTGAGACTCCTTTATGTGCCCCATTTTGGTAAGCTGATCAACTTCTTGAACTATTACATCAGCTTTCTCCTTAGAAAAAGCTCTCCATTTTTACACAACAGGTGCAACATCTCTCTGGATAGACAGCTTGTGTGATATAACACTTGCAGGTACTCCGGTCACATCAGTATTGCACCAAGGAAATACATGTTGGTGATTTTCCAAAAACGACAACAATTTTTTCTTCAATTCTGGTGCCATAGTGGAGCCAATTTCAACACTCTTTCCTTCAGCCGGAAAGTGGGTTTCAACTTCTTCAATTGGTATCAAAACACCAGGGGTCTCTCTGGGGTCATCAATTTCACCCTCACTCCCAGAGGGCCCTAAGAACGGTTAATATTCATTAATCAGGACTGCCCCCAGAGTTTTAGGGGAAAGTCCAGTTGCATAACATTCTCTTGCTATCTTTTGGATGCTCCGGACAACTCCCACTTGTCCTTGAACTGCATACTTTAAACATTGATGGACTGTTGAAGCCACAACATGCATCCTAGAGAGCCAGGACCTTCCAAAGATCACATTGTAACATGTGGGGAAATCTACCACAACGAATAATGCCCTGACCATCTTCTTGAAAGGGATTTTGCCCAACAATACCTCCTCCTCAAGTTCTCCGATTACATCCGCAGAGCTTCCAGTGAATCCAAGAATGGATCTATTCGAACGCTGAATCAATGCAGGATTCTTCATCTGTTTATAAGAACTTAAAAAGAGAATATTGGCTGAGCGGCCAGTGTCAATCAGAATTCGTCTGATGTCGTTGCCCCCAATTGAAGCTCCTATCATCACAACATCCTCATGAGGCCCAGCTATGTCTCTTAGAACATCTTCATCAAAAACAATGTAGGGAAAATGAATTTGGGATTAATAAGAAGACATGCCTCCCTCTAACTGAGTAGTTAGAGTGTGAACATGCCTCTTCCTTGAAGAAGGAGTTGGCGCAGTCATAGTGTCCCCTCCAAATATAGTAAGTGACTCAAAAAACCTTATGAGTCCGGACACTGTCTTATTTTGTTCGGTTAGAACCCCCAATTTATTCTAGGTTGGATCAGGATACAAATACTCAGACTCGACATCAAATCTTTCAAGGATTACCATAGCCCCTTCCAGAGCAGATGTCCCCGCATTGTTCGTTGGGCCAGTCTGGTGAGCATTGTCAAACCTGTTTCCACTTCTTCTCTTGACATAAGCTCCCAGCTTCCCCCATTCAATAAGATTCTGCACTTCTTGTTTCAAAGCGATGCACTCTTCGGTGTTGTGGCCAATATCATGCTGATATTGGCAGAAACAAGTATTACGATTTTCCCTAAGAGATTGAAGCGATGCCCACTTCCTAAAATGCACCTCATCTTTTGTTTTGTCATAAATGGTTGCCACATTCTCTTTTAACTCATCAAACCACTCCGGTTGGACCCAAGGTCCTTGTTTATTTCTGGACTGCTGGCATTGAGCTGAATTTGGGTGGGATTGAGTCTGTTTGGCCCTATTGGGACCTTGTCCGGTTTCTTTGGCCTTGTATCCGGACTGGTTCTGGTTTGGAGCAGCTGGGGCAGACCTCACTTGCCTGTGTACCCTAGTCTTCTTTGTTTAATCTATGTTTATTTTCTATCCCACCTGATTCAGCAAACCACCCCAAGTCATGGCATTTTTCCTAGTTACTGAATCGGCCAGATTCCCAGGGTTTAACCCTTCTCTCAAAGAAGCTATTGGTACCTGCTCAAAGCAATCAACTAAACCATTCTTAGTGTTTACGAACCAACTTATATAGTCTTTTAGTGACTCATGTGGCTCTTGGGCACAATGGATAATAATATCTTCATTGCTCTTCACCTCCTTAGTCCCCACAAACTTCCTTCGAAAGGCCACCCAAAACGTATCAAAGTTTCTGATACAACCTTGTGGAAAGCTGTTGTACCATTTCAAAGCACTTCCCGTAAAAGACTGGGAGAAGGCTCTACAAAGAAGTTTGTCATCATCATCAAAATTCATTATAAATTTTTTAAACTGTTCCAGATAGTTGTCCGGATCTTTACTCCCATCATACTTCTCCATTTTAGTACTGTCAAACCTCTTAGGAAGGTTTCCGGACAGTATCTTGGATGATAATGGCGATTGCCTCCAATTCCGACTACGACTAAAAGCTGTGTCTTCATTAGGTGTTGCAAAATACTTGGCTCATCATGGAAAGTAAAAGGATCCATCAGCAGCTGATCCACATGCATGTGGTTATGGCTGTGGTTGTGAGACGACCCTTTTCCCAGATGCCTCTTTAGTCTCCCATGCCTATCCCTCTTTCTTGGATATTTTTTAACTAGCTTTTGTTTCTTCCGGGACCTTCCTGCATTATTGTTTGATGTCAAAGACTCTTCAAGCTCATCCTCACTCGAAGAGCTACTGGACGACTCGGATTCTGAGCTCTCCATCGGCTTAAAGCGGTGAGATTTCTTGGAACTGACATGGGTCTTTTTCGTGCTCAAATGAGTCTTTGCTGATAGGTCGTTCTCTCTTGGGTTGTCAGTATGGTGAATGGCTGACGCTTTTGACTTTTCCTTTAAACCCATCTCTGACTTTTTAGTGGCCCTAAATGCTTCTATTTCAGCTTTCAACTTATCTAGCTCTTCAGTCGTGGACTCATTGTTTTCTCCCACCACCTCCACCAAAGGTGATGGAATTGTATGCTCGTCCGGATTCATCCGAACTGGTTTTATTGCTGGTTTTGAATGCTAGATTCAGGCACCTTCCGCTCCCACTATGGTTGCCAATTCGGTGTGGTTTATTTTACACTAAGGGTAATTTTGTCAAGTGTTTTGGAAAGTTTTTTTGGGTATTAAATATTTGGGTGTTTTGTAGTGAGATATTTAAGGTGCCTGGTTGTATTAAATGTTCATTACCCCCATTAATGAAAGTAGTTGGGGTTTTTATACCCTTAATTATAGACCCATGGGCTTTCAGGTCAAATCATGAAACCGGGACAAGTTTAAAAACACATTTACTTAATAAGCTGATTAGCATCTAGCTTAGTCAAAATGCGTTTAATTATTTTATACTTTTGTCTTGTCCGGAAAGTTCAGTGGGCAGTTTATGTCCAAATTGTCCTTGTCCAGAAATCTTAGTAAGCGGTAGTGAACTTATCTGGACTCATCAAGCTTCAACTTGTATTCTTTAGTTTCTTTCATTATGGTGAAAATTATGAGAGAAAACCATTAATAAGACTTGTTCTTGCAATAAAAAACGATAGTAATTTACTGATAGTAATCGACATCTGAAAGACTTATTTTATAATCAACGTTGTTATATATTATTCGAAATCGCAGTAAATAATATATAACAAATTGCAAAATTTTAAATAGAAACCATTTTGTGGATTCACATAATGAATAAACAAAAAACCAAGAACACTTACGGGTTTGCCTGCAACTTTTATCTAGTATTATCTTTTGTTCCTTTTCGATCTTTAGCGATTCTGTATATTTCCTTGAGAGACCTGCAGAACGGGTTAGTAGAAGGGAAAGATATCCAGACACTGAAGGAAGCGGCCGTCTTTTTTATTAGGGTTTAGGATGATGGAATTCCTAAACCTAACCCCTTACATATAGTTTTTACAATGTGAAGCACAACAATGTAAAGCTCATCTTTTAGTACTTCCTTGTGTCCGTGACCATAACCTGGTAAATTGATAATTCAATTTATATCCCTGATTTATTAATTGAGGCTTAAATGTTGAGATTTGGGCCCTCTTCATCATAGTTCCCAAATTCAACCCGGTTACCACACTTGAATCCATAATGTCTTTTCACTCATAGGTCCAATGTAGTTAATTAAACAATTAACTCGATTACTTTTAATATGGAACTCATTAAGACAAAGAACGGATATGTTTATTTAGCATGTCGGTCCAAATTAATGCCGGTCCATAAATATATTAAATAAATATATTCCAACAAACATAATCAGGTTCTCGATATTTTGTTGTTGTCTTGAACGGTTATTCTCCCTTAACTTAAGTTTTATCAAATCATGCTCACATTAGCATTTTTTTCAGCAAAACCTATTATCATATTATTACTATTTTTTTCTTTTTTCCACGCACTATTTGTTTCTTGATAGAAATTAAAAACTAATAGTAAATATTAGTATTACTTTATCTAATATGAACATATATTCACAGCAGATCCGCTACAGGTGCCCGTGCGTTAAATATTTTATTTGATCATTTAATAAGTCAACAATATTTAACTTTATACGATGAAGCTTTAGGGTTATGTCTAGCTCGTGAAAGATTTAATATAAAGTTGGTATTTATTATATTTGAATTGAAAAGAGTAATAATATATATATATATATATATATATATATATATATAATAAACTTAAACCCTGGTGTGCTATTTTTCCATATCCTCTAAATTTCATCTTACATTTTTCAAGATTTTTGGCTTACTTACCAACACCAATAATTTTAATTCCCAGACCATAAGGCATGCAGATAACTTGAAGAGAATCTTTCATTTTCTCGTCAATTTAAAAGCATTATTTTTTAGTTAAAATTCATATAAAAAATAAAATAAAATTATACAATACTATTTCACACTTGCCACAACATATCAGATGCATAACCATTACTCGTAGTCGTGGCATATCAGTTTCATGTGTACTAAGAATAAATGTTATATCATCACTTGGCTACTTTAATTTTGACAACTTAAGAATTTAGCAGCTTTTGATTCTATAATAGAGACAATGAAAGCGTATTTATATCTTGAATATTATAAAAAAAACTAAATTGGATCAGAGTAATCAAGTCTACACCTGCAACTATGTTTGCCTTTAAGTCTAGCCAACAATAGATTTCAATTTTACTTATAGCGGTTGGTGAAAACGTGTATAAGAATTTAACAACTTTTGATTCTATAACAGCGACACTGAAAGCATAACTATATCTTTTGAGAATATTATTAAAAAACTAAATTTGATCAGAGTAATCAAGTCTACACCTACAACTATGTTTGCCTCTAACGCTAGCCAAAATAGATATCAATGTTACTTATTTTAGTTAGTGAAAATTCTGGTGTATTTTATTGATCTAATATTCAATAATATTTTTAAACAAAAATTGGAATTTCAAAATCTTACACAATCGTTACTCGTAGTCGCAATAGTACTACTCGAAGAAAATGAAATAAATAAAATACCATCACACTTTAATTTAAACTACTCCCTAATCATGAGTTCCAACCTGGTTAAAGTCGTCAATATAGACATGTTGAAGAGTATGCGAGTTGTATAACTGTTTGATTTGATGATAGATCTTGTCATATATCCACGTATTATCAAATGGTCGCAAAACTTGAACATACTTACTATAAGTTATCAAAATAAATTTTGCATGGAAACCTGGAGACTCATGTAAGCAATTCAAAATATAGGAAATAAGTGATGGTCAAGGAAAACTCATGTTCATTTTTTTATAACATCTAGAAAATTATTGTATCTTTTATTTCTCACCAATAAAACCAAAACATAAACAATAAGAGGCTCTTATTGTAGCAACAAAATAGCTTAATTAGAAGAATAAGCCATCAAGTTGAAAAGCATGCAAATACAACTGTATATGCAAACCCAAACATGATTTGATATCAAGATTGTAAAAAAAAAGATAAAACTTACTAAAAACACTCGAGGTGGACTGTCGTCGATCTCGGACGGAGCCGATGTTCGTCAAAAAGAAAAAATAAAATAAACATATTGAAAAGTAATGTGAAGACTGAATATGAGGTTGTGTCGTTTTTTTGTCATGTTAGTGTTTGGAGAAGCTTAAAATCAAGACTTTTAAACCATAAACTCATTTAACAAAATATATAAAGATAAAACAATAAAGGAGTGGTTTGCATCGACATAATAAACCTTTAATTTATATATATATATTTCAACTATTTTGAAGATAATTTTTTTAAAAAAACTATATGTATTCCCTTGAAATATATTGATACATTTTTCAAAAATAACCACAACACACTACTAACAAGTGATGGAATTGGGTCGAAATGAGCGTTGGTATTGTTACATCTGCAATCTATCCCATCTTTATTTTTTTAACCCCATATTCGAATAAGAGATTTTTTGTACGCCTAACCGCGTTGGATTCGGGTACCCATCCACACGTACCCATCGATCATTTATTTATCTATAAAATATTTTTCGTAATTATGTATCCAATAAAAAAATTAGAATAAGTAAAAATAGTATATAATAATAATAATATATCGAATATAAACTCTTAAACTTAGTAACAAATCTAAAAATTTGGTAAAGAATTTATAAAACAATATTTATTATTTACAATTCATATTTATTTAATTGTTAATAAATTATATATTTTTACATATATAAATTTGTTAATGGTAACTCAAAATTACTATAATATATTTATGTACACATTTATATAAATCAAAAATTTTGACCTTAATATATAACACAATCAAATCAAATTGAGAACTTCATAAAATAAATTAACTAATTTTCGACACAGAAAAAATCATAATAAAAATTATGAAATATTTAATCAATCCTTATCAAATTAAAGCATACCAAAATCTCCAACTAAGTTTAAACATATAAGTTTAAACATATAGTTAGACTTCCAACTCATTATGAGAATAAATTTTATAATGTATTAAATATCATTATAATATATAAAAAATAATAATGATACACGCGTTGATAGATGGATATATAAAACTTGGTCTAAAATATAAAAATCTTAACATTCATTTGATATATGATTTTTCGTTTTGCTTTGATTTTGTTTTAAATGTTGATTAAATAAAATGATCGGAGTTAATCCAAAAACGAGATTGAATAATAAAAATAATCTAGAAACATAAGAATAAAGTAAGAAGAACGTTAAATAGATTGCCTAAACAAAATGGTCTTAAAAAGGTTGATTTATGCGTTAAAACATGTTCTATGTAAAAGTATGGGCAAGAACATATAATTATATATTACATGTCTTTTTGCGGTAATAAAAAATATGTTTATACCAAAGGTTCTGGTAGTCTATTTTTAAAAAGAAACAAATTAGTATTAATGGAAACAAAAATAATTATTGATACTACCAAGGTTATGAGTTAAGATCTAGTTCGATTGGATCAATGTTATGGAGAATACCATGTAAGGTAGAAAGAAAAAATGATATTCTCGAAATTGGGATCTAGATATAGAGTATATTAAGAAGAACTATGGTTATCATTAAATCTCTTATATCTAAATGTGAAGTTTATATATTTTTAGTAGGAAATTTATTCTTCCCCAAACTTTTGAATCCAGAAACATAATCGTGTCGGTTAAGGTGGAGACATACTCTAAGAATATATATTCTAGGAGTATCAACATAAGTAAATATAAAAGAAATAAAAATAAAATCTGAGAAAAGATGTTTGAAATAAAAAAACATAAAAAGTTTTCATATAAGTGAAATTATATGTTGGGTTTATAGTAGATTGTGTTATTTTACAAGATATTTTATTTTTCCAAAGAAGAGTAAGAGTTTAAAAACAATTTGAAAGATGAAATTGTAAGAATTTTGACCTAAGTTAAAATTGCAGAAAGCAAATCCTCTAGTTAGTTGTATGATACATGTACATTAGTGCATATTGCCCATGATAGAGCTCTATTAAAATCAATTGGCGTAAGTAGCAATGCATGTAATATTGCCCATGATAGAGATTTATTAAAATCAATCGACGCAAGTAGCATTGCATAAATTAAAAATCAATTCAACACTAAGATTAAAATCATGCCTAGTGATAAAGGTGAGAAATATTTTTCATGAGAAATTTATAGTAATTGTGCACATCATAAGATAATCCATCAATATCTATCACCTTATACTACGTGACAAAATGGATTAGTTGAGCGTAAAATTAGAATTTTAATCGAGATGACCAATATCATGTTAGTTAATTCTAAGTTACGTATTAATTTATAGAGTGAAAATGTTATAACTATGTGTCATATATATTCGTAACCCACTTAAGAAAACTAAAATGTCTCCATATGAGTTATGAAAAAATAGAAAATAAATATTGAATATTTCAAAGTTTAGGGGTGCTTAGGATTTTTCAAAAAACATTGATCTAAGAAGAATACAATTATATCCTACAGTTATAAAATGCATGTTTATTAATTCTATAACCACTATCAAGATTTATGGGTTATTAGACTTGGAGTCTAATGTTGTGTTTCAATCAAGAGAAGCATAATTCTTTAAATATAAATTATTTAACGATGATATAAAGTATATTGTAGTTAAAAATATAAGGAAAATACTTCACGATAAACATCTTTGGTTGAAGAGTAACCACGTGAAGCTCGTAGGAGTCGCCAAGAGACTATACCTAAACATCTATGATCCCAATGAGATTGATTCTAAAATAATTTATTTCTATTTAGTAGAAGGAATTTATGAAGAAATCACCTAAAACATTATCGTTTGTGCTTTCTTTGGAAGACGATCCTAAATATTATCACGAAACAACAACGTCCCAAGTTTCAATTTTTTGGCAAGAGGTCACAAATGATGAAATTTATTTTATCATCTTTAAACATACATGGGAATTGGTTGATTTATCTTTGAGTTTGAGACCTATTAGTTGTATGTAGTTATTTAAAAATAGATATCACACATGTGGTACCATGCAATGTTTCAAAGCAAGATTGGTAGCTAAGAGTTTTAAACAAAAAATTATTAATTTCACATATACCCGAGTTTCTATAACCATAACCATTCGATGTTTTTTGTAATTACTTTGGTATACAGTTTGAATACTCATTAGATGGATGTCAAAGCGATTTCCCTAAATGGAGATCTCGACGAGGAGGTCTATATGAAACATCCCAAAGTTTTTATCCTTCCGAAAAATGAATCAAGATACGTAAGATTCTTTAGTAATATATATTTTAAAGAAAGCACCTAAACATTTGCATGAAAAGATTAATCATGCAACTGTATCCGACTAGTTTATACTTAACATGGAGAAGTGTTTATACATTAAAGTTCACGATGACATAATGATCATAGTATGCCTATGTGTAAGTGATTTCTTCATATTAAGTAAAAATATGAAAAGTATTTTTAAAATAAAGAAATTTATGTCCTCTACTTTTAAGATGAATGATCTAAATGAAGTATACATTCTTTTAGTAATAAAGTTATTAAAACAACGAAGGTTATGCCTTAATTTAATCATATTTTATTGAAAAAAGACTTGATAAAACAGATATTTAAAGTTTAAAGAAGCGCATACATCATTTGATCATATTTTAAAACTTGGAGAGACGAATGGGTGATAAGTGGCTCAATTAGAATACATTAATTCGATAGGAAATTTGATGTTTGTAGCTTTATACACTATAACGGATATTACGTTTGTGGTAAGTAAATTAAATCAATTTTTAAGTAATCCAAGTACATGACAATGGGATATGAAGGGTTTTATGGTACATAATACCAATATTATTTGCCTCTAATATTCTAATTTTTATGGGGTTCTTGTGTGGTACACGAATGCAATTTAGATCACAGTCTAGTCGATAACAAATCGACTACGGGTGTGTGTTTATTTTTTGATGAGGTGTATTTTTTTTGGAGATAAAAAAACCAAACATGAATATCTCATTAAACTATGGAATCTTAGTTTATACCATTAGTCGCAACAGAACAAAATTGTTGAGTGGTTGATAGATCTATTATTAGAAATGTCAGTCACCTCTAAGAGGGATATGACAATCCAAACATGTTGTGATAATAAAAAGCTTTAGGTAAAGTCGACACTGGTATCTACAATGGAAAATCTAAACATATAATTCTAAGACATGAGTACATTATATACATAATTCAATGAAATTATATCGATCTCGTACATACGTTCGAGTGAGAACCTAGTCTATCCGTTTACCCTACTATTTTGGGTTGAAAATTTGTAAACTATACATCTAGAAGGATGAGAATATAACTCTTAAATTGATATTCTACAAATAATGAAAAGCCAATTCGACTTTAAAGAACCTACACATCAATTTTAATTGGATAACTACAAGTTATATGTGAAAGATTCTACAAATTATATGTGAAAGATTCAACACATAAAAAATTGAGTTTCATCCATAATGTGTGTGCTATATATTGGTCGTTATCGTGGAAAAACAACTTCATAATTTTTTTAATCTTATTTGATATGTGTATGATGTATATTTTTAAAAATAACAAAAACGGTAAAAAAATTAGCAATACAAATTTAGACTTTTATAAAAGAAAATGAATCAATACATATAACATAACACTAAACAAAATACAAACAAATAAATTATAAAATAATTGCGAATAGAAATCATCACTTAAATTACATAAAAGATCGATTCGAACTTATAATTATTAATATATTTTTTATTTAGTTTAGTTGTTTCGAACTAAAATAAAATTTAAATCAGGAAAAATATATATTAAATTTTATTGATATTGATGACGATTAGAAGACCGTGCTCATCACACGAATATAACAAACAAATTTAAAATAAAAACGTATGTTAATCCCGATTCAAAATATTCAATTTCGAGAAGGAGACATATGTCTACATCCAGAGCCTTAAGTTAACCATGGCGTGCTTAAGATAAAGATGCCTTTGTTTCTATTTCAAGAAAAAACACCTTTTATTTTTTATATTACCTTCTATAGTACTCCAGATAAGATCAACCTTCTAATTGGATAAAATCTTAGGCTTTTTGTACTTAAAGACAAAGTAACTTTACCCCTATTGCTGTTATCTGTCACAAAATATAACACGTCTGTTTTATAATATCGTCACATCGCGTCAAGAATAAAAAAAGAGTACAAAGACTGTAAGGATCACATAATTCAATATGACATCATCATAAAAATAAATGGATATTAAATTAATAATATTACTATATATTAAGTGGTCCTGGTTACATGTATTCAAGTTGGCTTTGTTTTCCTCGATGGAAAGATTAGTACGCCCGTCTTGATTAAATCTTTTTTGACCCTTTGCTTGGAATATAAAATAAATTAAGCCGGAAATTACTGTTTCTTAAAGCAGTGACATCACATTCCATTAAGAGAGGCGGACATAATCGGTTGCAGCTCAATCCGGATACAGCGGCTAAAAATCACTCGTTGTCCTATATTTACCACTTGTATCAACTTGTTCTCCTTCCTTCAATCATGTATAGAACGCATCCCCATTGTTTTTAACTTGTAATTTTAGTCCCCGCACATGTGAAGCTTGTGAGCTTGACACGTGGCATCAGTTTTTGTTGCAAGAATGGTCCCCCAATTTTTCTTCCAAAATTGCCCCTTCTCTTTCCATCTCAGCTGCCCCGTCAACTTTACCATTTACCTTAAGTTTTTACCGTTTTACTAAAAAACTTACCATTTACCCTAACTTAACCCAAACCCGAAACCATATAGAACCCAGCCCAACCGGTAATAATATAACCTAGCCCAGGCCACTACAATATAACCTAACCCGACCCGTTTACCTCAATTACCCAAATCATACCCCAATTACCCCAATTTTCACTAATTGGGGTATGATTTGGAATATTCACCGGTACTTGATGAACACTACTAACAGACTCAAAACCACGAGTGTTGAACCTTGGTGAGGAAGATGAACCCTCTACAAAGTTAGACCCAAAAACCCGACCCGATTGTATCCTGCTATTATACGGATGATTACTGTTGTCTCCACCATCATTACTAATATGTGTTCTCGAGAGAGAATCACACAAACCCAAACCAAAATAAGGCGAAAAATAACCAGTATCGTTGTCAGAATTTCTCTGGAACGCAGACTGATCAGATGAAGAAGAGGAAACGAGAGCGTAGTCACGAGTCACTTTTGGGTAAATAGGAAAATCGTCAAACGGAGTCGAAAACGGAAAACCATTAGGCGATGAAGGAAATCCATTAGAGAAGGAGCTGGAAGGAGAGAGCTCAGAACCTGTGCTTAAAGGAAAATCAACAGAATGCCAATGGGGAAGAAGATGAGCTAAAGAAAATGGAACTGGAAGGTCTGGGTTTTTCTTCATGGACTCCTTACCGGGTTGCTTCGACATTTTTGGGAAACAGAGAAATGGATCAAGAGATGAGAAATGAAGTGATTTAGAAGGAAATCGGAGGTTGAATAGTGTACGACGGAAATCGGAGGTTGAATAGTGTACGACGGAAATCGGAGGTTGAATAGTGTACGGCGATTGATTTGAATGAAGTAAAAAGAGAGATTTCGGTATCGATATTCTCGACTGTTATACTAAAAGAGAAAAGTGTACGGTCGCTTGTCGTTCATGCTCACACGCCATTAAAATGAAGTGAGGGTTGGCATTGCCTGCAATCTATCATGAAGAGAGAGAGAATGGGAGAATAAATGTTCTATATTTATATATATATATATAATATTAGTGAAAATTGGAGTAATTGGGGTATGATTTGGGTAATTGGGGGTAAACGGGTCGGGTTAGGTTATATTGTAGTGGGTTGGGCTAGGTTATATTATTACGGGTTGGGTTGGGTTTTATATGGTTTTAGGTTTGGGTTAAGTTAGGGTAAATGGTAATTTTTTTAGTAAAACGGTAAAAACTTAAGGTAAATGGTAAAGCTGAGGGGGCAGCTGACATGGCAGCTGAGATGGAAGGAGAAGGGGCAATTTTGGAAAAAAAATTGGGGGACCATTCTTGCAACAAAAACTGATGCCACGTGTCAAGCTCACAAGCTTCACATGTGCGGGGGGACTAAAATTGCAAGTTAGAAAACGATGGGGATGCGTTCTATGCATGATTGAAGGAATGGGACCAAGTTGATACAAGTGGTAAACATGGGGGACCACGGGTGCTTTTTAGCCGGATACAACTTTTGAAAACCGATAGTGTAGCCGTTAGTATTTATAATTACAACTTCCGAAAACCAGCCAGAGATTACACCGATTACTCCCCACTAGGTGACAGACAGGTCTTGTCACGGTGGGATTCAGGACGTGATGATTTCACCATGGTAATAAAAGCGTTAAAACATGACCGATTCAAATGTGACAGTATTTAAAGTTTGTATTTACATAGAGTTAAATAGACTCACTTGTGGATAAAGTTAGTCAGAAAGCCTCCGAGATTCTTCAAAATCGTTCTTATCATCCGTCTCTTAATCAATAGAAATCTATATTTTCTTTTACATTTTGAAATTAAATGCTCTTTGTAGATTTCTGTTTCTCAATGAGTGTTTACAACAACAACGATTTTTAAAGAAGAATACCATATTTTTCGATTTGGAAATAGCGGAAGGTTATTACCAAAAAAAATCAAACAAAGAAATCTCACACGGATATAGTGATCCGTTTGAGTCTAATGTTAAAGCCGAAGAGATAAATCTGAAACCGGATCATGTTTCAATCCACTACCATCAATCAGTAAAGGTATCGTTAGTTAAAGATTCTAAAACAATTCTGATCAGGAAATTTTTGGTGGATTACCCAATCGATCCTTGTTAATTCAGTTTATGAACTCCTTTAATTTTAAAGGAGAATACAACGTTGAGATATGAGACTCAAGGCATATATTAATCGAGTTTTGATCTTAAACAAGACTTCAGTAATATCTCGTCAAAAAGCTAGTGGACAATAGGGGACTCCATTATGAGAATTCTCCAGTGGACACCTGATTTTAATATTAAGTATGAAAACGCTATCTCTCTCGTTTGGGTCAGAATAAAAAAAACGTGTCTGAATACCTATATAACACCACAATAATAACTGACATTGCTTCATCATTAGGTGTGCCTTACAAGATCATTGTTCCTAGAAAAAACAGAACCTATAAAAATGTTTTTTTTGCTCTAGTGTAATTAGATGTATAAAAAAGAATGCAAGAAAGATCTCGGGAATCGAATGGAAATGCCCAAGAACGAGGAAACAAAAAAACACGACAAATCATATCATTAAAAACAATGAAGTCACAAGAGTAAACAAAGAGCATTTGATAAATTATGAATCAGTTGAAAAGATCTTAACCCAAAGATAAAATTCATTATTGTTCAGTCTAATCAGGATGGTACTGAGAACATAAAAAACACGAAGTAACAAGCAACTCTAACTTCTTCTAAAGATCACTCAACAACTAGTATCTCTTTTGAGAGAAAATCTCATGAAGAGAACACTCCTGATGACATGAAAATCATAGAAGCAATCCAGAAATTGGATCAAGGATATAAACACTACAATTCCCTAGGATATGATAACTTATGGTCTAGAAAAGCAACTCCAAGAAAATAAAATATACGGAGCACTCCAAACACTCAAACTTTTAAGGCTCAAGGAACTAACATGGAATTCAACAAGATCCTGAAAAATAAACTCAAATCTGCTAAGAAATGGAAAAAACAAAATAAGTTTGTCATCAAGTCTCTGAAGTACTAAGGGACCGAAAATCATCCATGCTTTTACTTTGATAATGATAAAGATATTTAGTTGGAATATCATAGGAATCAACAACAAGGCTACAGTTAGAATACTGAAATCCACTATTATTAAAGAAAAAATCAAAATAGTCACAATTCAGGAGCCTCTTGCTAAGGTTGAGAAGCTGGAAATTATTGCCAAAAGACTGGGTTTCACAAACTGTAGAGCTAACATTTCAAATAAGATATGGTTTTTATGGAAAGAGGACATCAATATTTCAACTCTTACCGACCATGCTCAATGTTTAAATCTTGACATATCCTACCCTGATCTTGATAACGGTTTTCTCTTAACTATTATATATGCTAAATGTTAGAGACTGAACAAAATTTCTCTTTGAGGTCAGCTTAGAAGCATCTTTTCTACTCAGAAAGAGTGGATCACTGTTGAATATTTTAAAGTAATCACTTCAGCTGAGGAACAGATGGGCTGCTTAATATTATATCATAATAGCATCGAAGACTTTAATGATACTTCGAGAGAGTGCAACCTAGAAGATGCAGGGTTTGCTGGCTCTAAATTCGTCTGGAATAGGAATACTAAGTGGAAGAGATTAGATCGCGCTCTTATTAAAAATTATTGGTCCAAAGGATTCAAGGAAGCTCAGGTTATTCACATGGTCAGAACTTGTTCTGACCATGCTCCCTACTTATCAGTATCTCTCTTAACAATAACACTTTCAAAAAGAGCTTTAAGTTTTTGAATATGTGGATGTTTGATGATAAATTTCTTAGTATTGTTGAACAAAACTGGATTCAAAAAATAGATGGCAATCCTATTCAAATATTCTGGTCTAAACTAAGAAGGTTAAAAAATGTCTTAAGGAGTGGAACACAAAGCACTTTGGCAATGTTTTTTGCAAAGTCAAGGACACTGAAGAGGAGGTCAAAATACTTGAAGCTCTACATCCCTCTATCAACAATTCAAATATCAAAGGATCTCTAAATAAAGCTAACAACTTATACCTTCAAGCATTGAGAATGGAAGAAGATTTCTGGATACAAAAATGCTATAGCAATTGGCTGAGATACGGGGACAGGAATACCAAAGTTTATTACTCGTATGTTTCTAAAAAGAGAAGAAGGAATATAATTAGAAGCATTAAAGAACGCTCTAAATGGATTACTGATCCTGAAACTATTGGTAATTCAGCTAAAACTTGCTTTAAAAACATACTAACTAGCTTTTCTTATGCTAATGCAGATGATGAGTCAAGGAAAATGGAAAATAAAATCTTTAATAATGTGCCTAATTTAGTTTTCTTGGAAGATAATGAAACTCTACTTAAGCCTACAAATGTTGAGGAACCCCTTAGTATAATCAATACTATGAACCCTTCAAGCACTGCAGGGATTGATGGCTACAACATTTACTGTTACAAATTATGTTGGAAGATAATAAAGTCTGACCTATGTAATTCTCTTAATGATTTCATTCAAGGCCATAATATTACTACTGGAGTTTTCGCCACAAAGTTATGCTTAATCCCCAAAACTATTAATCATATAAGCTGGACAAATTATAGACTTATAGGCTTGTGTACAATTCTAAATAGAATAATGTCCAAACTTATTAACTCTAGGTTGTTTAACATTCTTCCCAATATAATCTCTAATTCCCAAGGAGCTTACGTTAAGGACAGGTCCATCCATGAAAATATTTTAATAGCCAAAGAATTAGTTCATGACATGTATAGGAAGCCCAAACTTGGCAACATAATGATTCAGTTGGATATATCTAAAGCATTCAGCAAGATGTCTCACTCTTTCATCTCTAAAGTCTTAGTAATCTTTGGCTTCTCTTATCAACAACCGTATTCGAAATATTAACATTTTCATGCTAATCAGTGGCAGTGTTATAGGCTATTTTAAAATCAAACAGAGGCTTGAGACAAGGTGATCCTTTGTCTATAAGATTTTTCATTATTGGCCAGAAGATTCTACCTAGAGGACTTTATAATATTTTCAATAACAACAAACTTATGAAATTTTCCTCTAGATCCAAGTATCTTGTCCCGTGTCTTGCTTTCGCTGACGATATTTTAATATTTACTAACAACAGACAAAATGCCATTGATATTTTAAGCAATTTTTTAGAATGCTATCAAACTGTCTCAGGTCAAGCAATTACCAAAGGAAAAACAAAGATAGTTGTATATAACAGATTTCAACAAAGCAGAATAGAGATCGTTGCAGGACAAACAGGCTTATCAGTGGGTCACATGCCAACAAAATATGTTGGAGTTACCCTGAACAATAACAAAAAATAAAAAATCTCTCTTATGGAGGACAGCTAGCTATAATCCCTTTTGTTCTTATGTCTATGCCTGTTTATTGGGTGCCAAATACTTATATTGTTAATGATATACTTAAGAAGCTTGAAATAACATTTAACAAATTCTTATGGAGATCAACTTACTCTAAAAATTCTATAAACTGGGCAAAATGGATTCACTAAAATTCAGAATACATTTTCTCAAAAGCTATGGTTTATATTCAAAGAAAATAAAACCTTTTGGGCCCATATAATGCACAATATTTATTGTGATCATTCTCACCCTCTTAGAGCTTATTACAATAACTCGGATCTTATACATGAAAAATATTATCAAGTATCAATGACACAGCTGAGGCCAACATTAGATGGTTTCTTAGTAAATGGGACATGGACTTCTGGCTGGAAAAATGGTATGACCAGCCTCTCATAATCATTTTTAACAACAATGAGAATAACAATTGGTTTCAAGCCACTAAATTCAATAACTTTTGGATCAATGACTCTTGGGGTATTATCACTATGCAAACCTTCCTATCAATGAACATAATAAATCAAATCAAGGAAAGAAGATAAACTCTAAAAAGGAAGACATCATGATATGGACATTATCTCCTGATCTTAAATTCAACACTAAAAGCATATAGACCAACATTCAAAGGCATCACAATAAGTCTAGCCTATTCCAGAAAATTTGGAATATTGTTACTCCCATGAAGTTCTCATTTCTTCTATGGAAGCCTATTTATAATTACATCCCATTAAATTCAATGTTACAGAAAAAGACACATTTATCTTGCCTCAAAATGTGTATTCTGTAATCACTTTGAATATAGTAACCATCTGTTTATCAGTTGCAGTTATTCTTGGCAGATTTGGAATCACTTCGCAAACTTATTCAATGTCAAAATCGAGAATTACATGAACTTATTCATGTTATCAGACAATGGTTTTGGTTTTCTACTAAGAAGTTTCATATAACTCACATTATTCCTGCAACAATTTGTTGGGTAATCTGGAAAAATCGGAACACAACCGAATTCAAGGGGACTCACTACTCATCAGTTGGCTCAATCTATCAAATTTTTTTACATCATAGTTGGTTTAGACATATCAAAAGTTTTATCATATAAACATTGGACTTATGCTATAAATGCAGGCGTTTCTATAGGTTGTACACCAATATTCAATATAAAAAAAAGTCGATTTACCTGAAATGGATAGCTTCTCAAACATATATATATTCAAAATGAATACATATACTACTTGTTTAACTAATGGAGAATCCAGTGGAGGCATAATTATCAGGAATAATCTAGGTGAGATGATTCTGGGGTCTTGTAATACATATGGTAAATTAACTCTATTAATAGCTGAGGCTCGAGCCTTGCTTGATCACCTGCTAATCTGCAATAAAAACAATTGGGTCAGAATAGATATAGAAATTGACTGTTTCTTTCTTGTTGAACTATTTGCTAAATGAAGCTTTCTTTGGTATCTAGACCCGATTTTAAATATGTGCATGAATCTAATCACCTCTAAGATGACGATTAATCATATTTCCAGAGTCTAAAATCAGGCTACTGACTGGTTAGCCAAATGGACTCTGAGATGCAAGAAAAAGCAGAATATTATCCATTTTAAGCTCCAAAACAACTTCAAGCAATTATTCTTCTTGAAGGTTTAGGCTTGGGGTATATGAACACTAATGATTAATGTCTCTTCATCTTAAACTTACCAGTTCTTCTAGTCTCTGTTTGCAGCTTTTTCCGAGTCTATATTTATAACAGGTTCCTAAAGATGCTGGTTCGATGTTGCTTCAAAGATCATTGCGGATACCTCACCATGAAGAATGAAGACAATTGTTGCCTCACCAAGACTAATTCCTTCGGTTTCAGTGAATTTGGGGATGGTTCTGGACTGGAAATCTTGGTTTTTCTTTGGCAAGGAGCTTGGAGGTCTAGGGAGAATTATTTGGAAGAAGAAATCGTATCATAGAGAGTTTGAATTTGACACCTCTTCAAATTGTAAATTTACTTTAAATTATGGGTTAAATTTTTTGCGCTTAATTTTTAGAGCTAAAATTTAATATATTTAGCTTATGGCACTTTATTTTTTTAATTAATATAATTTCTTATTTAAAATAATGTGATAATATATTAGTCATGTTCCGTCGTCGGGTAACGTATAATGATAATTGTGATAAAATATGATAGATTTAGTTCTATGACATTTACAGTAATAATTACGATAACCTAATAAGTTTGATCAATAATATTTGTGTTATTTTGTGAAAGTTTATAATAATTTTTATTTTACAATTTTTATCATGAATGGAATTTTTACGAACTAATTTAATAATATTTGAAAAAAAATCAACACGTAATGTAAATATAGTTTTTATTTGATAAATAAATATTATGGATTTTGTTATTCGAATATTATAATATAAGATTAATATACGGTTATTATAGTTTATTGTTATATTTTGATTATTATGGTTTGACTACAAATACCGCAATAATTATAATATTTTGGTTTATTATAATCGAACATCATTATATTATAAATTGTTAAATTGCATGATCGAACGTTTCATGTCATTTCTTAGGTGTTCGTTTAAGATTAAATAATAACTTATCAAGCTTACATACCTTAGACTCATTCTTGGGAAGTACAAAATCTTCAGGTTGTTCCATATAGACATTCATCGAGATTTACATTTAGGAAAGCTGTTTTGACATCCATCTGGCGAATCTTCAAATTGTATGTCGATGTAATTGCGAATTGCATCGTCATTCTTGTGTTTCTCTTAGCTAGAGCATAACTTTCAAAGTAATGTATTTATTATTTTTTGTTGAAAACCTTAGTTTACCAACCTTGGCCTAAAGCCTTGAATAGTACCATTTGTGTCACATTTGTTACTAAATGTCTATTTACAATTAATTGATGATGATTTAAATGGTAAATCGAAAAATTCTCAAATATGATAGATAAGATTAAATCCATTTCATCATTTGACTTCTACGAAATTCACGTAATTACTCCTCAATAGAAGATGTTTATTGCAAATTTTGTACCTCGTTTTGTACGAGAATATGAATCATAATATACTAAATAGCTCGGATTAAAAAATCAAAGTCTAATACTTGTTCCTGGCTGTATATCCATGCATCTAATCTGTATATAAAATAAATATTACTTTCTCAAAACGTTTGTCACTGGTAGTCAAAAGAAGCTTCGATTCTTTGACATAAATTTAAAATTCATTAAACAACCACCTCATATTATTCAACCTCATAAAATGCAACCACGTGGTCCTCATCTTACGAAAATCTAAAATGTACATATCGTGAATCCCTCGACATCTACATATTTGTCTTTTCTTTTCTGCTTATAAAAACATCAATTTCTATCAATATTATTGCAAACACATTAAATTCTATCACTGAAACATCAGGGTTCGTTAATTTCCATATTTATTCCTTGAAAGTTTCCATCTTTTAAATTAAAACTGGCTACTTCAATTGTTGTTCAATCTCTATTCTCCACTTTAGTTAAAACCAATGTGAGACATTCTACTCTGCTAAATATTTTCCAAGAAATGGAAGATTTTAACAATATTGTAGAAGTTGAAGAAGGTGCATGCGCATGTTTAAAATAGGAAATTTTTCTACACGTGTAATCTTATGTCAGCCATTTGCTTTTTTACCAAAATAATACAAACAAAATCTAAGTATTATACAAATACAAAATCATGTATCTACAAAAATCTACCGCAATATAACTTTAACCAAACAAATACATTAAACCTCCGTTGACTAACAAGAACCAAAGATAATTTTATTTACCTTTTTAACTCTTAACATTAGTATTCATCAATGACTAGGGTGTATACTGAAGCAATCTTAACAAATAAGTCAGACTTGAAAAAAAAATTAAAATCCTCACCTTCAAAGAAATTCACAAAAAAATGAATTGGTATAGTCATTCCTTCATACTTTACCAACGACTATGGGGGCTACTGGAATACCTTCATAACAAGCTCGACTTAAACATATCTCCAACTATCTAAAGAAGTTGAAGTAATAACAACACTATATATGGCATAATAGTCCTTAATTCATCATTCACCGAGGATTAGGGGCTACTCAACTAAGATCAACAAACAATTGAAATATTATGAAGTTAGTAAGGATAAATGTAAGTTAGCAATAAAATTTTTTTACCTTAGCAACCTACTGACTGTTAGTTGTACTTTTTTCCCTTCGAGAATATATATTTTTTATCATCAAGGGAGGTTTCAACCGACGAAGGTTTTTAATGATGTATGAACCAGTTTAATACGAACCAAATTAGAGACGTCTCTAGTGACTCTTCGGCTAGGGTAGATTCGAATAAATATGTCTTAAGACTCTGAAGAGTTTGGCTAAAGACAACTTATATAGATGTTTTAATGGGTAAAAATTTAAAATATAGTAGCTTTAGATATGAAAACAAAGCTTCAGGAAATAACATGATCAAGGTAATCTCAAGTCAACGTCAAGATATGCTTAAATGAAAGTAACATATGCTCCGGCCAACGTCGAAATTTCGGAAAATTAAAGCTGTTTTTTTGTGTTACTCGTGTTAGTTATTTAATTATGTTTTTGATGAGTAAATAAATGACTTATGGAATATCTTGGATCTTGAGTCTGATATGACTAGAGAGAGAGAAAGTGTAGAGAGAGAAGGTGAAAAAAGAATAGAATAATATTCAATGTCCCACCTACCAAGAATAAAGAATCCCCCTTTTATAGTGTTGGAAGGTGGACCCATTTATGTTCTTAGTGGGCTTGCTTTATTACATCTTTAGTCCCTTATTGTTTATATTGTTTACAAATTACTCTCCGACTAATAGTTAATACTCAAACAAATACATTAGTTTCCTTTTATTAACAATTGGCTCTTCACTCCTATTACTGGCGAATTATTCCCTTATCAGTAGCCCCCCAGTCTTCGGGAGCAAGGGGAGTGAAGACTTTGACGATTAGCTTAGACGGCCCCGTTGCTTCAGCTTCGAGACCGACCTCTGGCCTCTGGCGTTCCTTCCGCTAGAACGGCCCTCCATTTCATTTGACGTCTGACCCCTCTAGTTGCTCATAGGTGGTCGGGAACGTTTTATCCCGCTGATTATTCCTAAGTCGTTTTTAGGGTCTGTCTTTGTCCAGCCTTATGGGCCTTGGTCGGTCACATCGTCTCGGGTCGGTGAGGCCTATACTAGCCCCTCTGTCTGACTCAGCTAGCCTACGCATGCTGCATTTTTCTGACCAAGAACGACACGTGTCAGTTGGCTACTAGAGGCGTGTTTTTTTGCACAAATTCTCACGAAAACCTTTCGACTTCCCGCTGCTTTCTGTCGTTTGGGCTTCCCCGTGTATGCAACGGCTGGATCGAGTTCCCTATAAATACCTCATAACCCAACATCGCTCTCGGAAGCTTTCTAGAGAGAGAAACCCGTTTTATGAGATATAACCGCCCGACGCAGAAAAAGAAACCCAAAAAGAAACAACCGGCGTTCGGATTTGTAGACTGGGCTAGCATCGGTCATCGTGCTGAGGAATACCGACGCGCGGGGTTAATTTGGAGTCCTAATACCAAGCCATTCACGCCCATACCGCAGCCTCACGATCCTGTTATTCCCTATTCGATCCCTACTGAGGCCTTTGTCTTCCCCGAATCATCTGGAGGTCAGACCTCAAAGCCTATCGTCGTATCTTCTAGTAGCAGCTCTCCGCACTCCCATGTTGCCCAAACGAATCATCCGACGCCTTCGTCGGTTAACTCATACGTTAACGCGCCCCCGTTCCACCCCTTACGTCGCGGTCGTCGTCAGTTTCTTCCCATGGGTGAAACCAGCCCTCCGACTTCTCCGACGAGAGGTAATTTCCTTGGGATGATTCAGCTTACTCCTTCGATACGGGGATACTGAACCGGTACTAACACAGCTATGACTTTTTTAGGTCTTAATCAGCGGCCTTTGACTCCTGCGGCATTGGATCCCGAGCGTTCCCGTCGAGAACAAAGCGAGGCCCTCCTGGCTCAAGCCAATAGTTGTTCCGACCCTACCGACCATGTCGTGCGGGAAGCCGACCCGAGCGCGGCTGTTGCCCTTAGCTCAGATAACATCCCGACAGCCAGTGCCGAGGAGTCGGATGGAGACGCCCTTCGTGCCGGTGCTCTGCCCGTTGTGGATGGTACTGCTGCTGGAACCTCCGCTGCTCCTCCTTTCGAGCCCCTTCCCGAAGAGATAAAGGCTATTGTTACCACCACCTATCACCGTTGGCTGCCCGCGGACTACGTCGTTTCTTTATTCGAGGGCAAGTATTTATACTTTACAGCTGCGGAACAGCAAGAGCTGCTGATTCGGTGAGGTATCCCTGAATGCGTCACCGTCAGGTTTCCGGTTCCCGGGGAGACCCCCGTACACGTTCGGTCACGAGAAATCGTGATTTTTACCGAACTGTTCAATTGGGGCCTTAGATTCCCCTTGGATCCCGAGATAGTTCTGTACTTCAGAACGCTGCAGATCTGTCCCTCTCAGCTGACGCCTAACGCCTGGTATACGCTGATGTCCTGTATAATGGCATCACGTCTTTCCGGTCGGGTGATGCCCATGAAGCAGTACGTTGCCATGTCCCGGCTGTCCAAATCCCCGAAGTCGGCTTTCTTCTACTCTTCCCTTGCCAACACTTAGAAAATAGTGAATGATTTTCTCGAGGGCGACAAGGGTTGGAAGCACCGCTTCGTCTTCATAAGCGGCTGCTGGGAAAATGGCCGACCTTATAGTCAGGAGAATCGGAGGACGCTGCTTCAGACATGGGTTCCTGATGGTACGTAACCATCGTTTTTTTTTACATTCCCGCTCCTTTTTGCAGTGTCTAAGGAATTCATCCAGGGGCTAAAAAAGGACCATTTTAAGGCAGGCAAGGCTACCTTCCAAGTGCTGAAGGACTATGCTAAAACCCACTGGGTCGGGCCATGCATCGGTGTTTTAAGAACACAAATCTGATAATAAGCAACCTCTGGCGTTGTTCATCAGAGGTGCTATCGATTGAGCAGCTGCGCCAGCCCCCCAGTACGGAAGACTTGATCGCCAAAACCACAGCTCCCGACGCGCATCTGTTTCTACCGAAGCGCAACAAGGCGCCTAGTAAGCGCCCAAAATCCGACGATGAGGTCGAACAAGTTGCTGCCGGTGCTGAGGAGGTTGATGCTCGAGGGCCCCAGGATGAAGCTACTGCTGAGGGTGAGGAGGCACCACCGACCCAGGAACTGGTTCTGAAGCGGAAGGGAAAACCAGCTCAGGTGGAAACCATGGTAAAAAACCCAAGCGGTCAAAGAAGGAAGGCGGATCAGCTCCTGCTGTCGAAAGCGCCACTGTTCCGGATATTTTCGGTCAGTACGAGAAGGTTGGTGGCTTGGAGGTAGCCCCCGTGGTTGTAATTCCTGATGATGCTAGCCCATCCGAAACCTCAGATCCTGTCGCGGCGTCATCGAGTGGTATCAAGTACCCGGTGCTAACTATGCTTGGAAGCCCCCATACTTTCCCGCTACAGGGATCCGATGGACTGGCCTTATCCCTATATAACTTGCTTATACCAGCGACTATGAAGGAGCGTCGGGCAATTGAGCTGGGCCAGAAGCTAGAGGGCGCAGAGGCGAAAATCGTTGGTCTGGAAGAGGAAGTGTAGAAGGCCAAAACGTCTCTGGCACTGGTGGAGGGGGGGGGGGCTGCAGAGGCCACTCGGGTCGTGGAAGAGACAAAGAAGGCCGGGGAAGATCGTGCCGCCGCCTTGACTCGGGAGATCCAAGAGCTGAATGCTTCGAAAGTTGTCTTTGCTGAAAAGTGTAAGAAGTGGATGGAAAAGGAGACAGCTGACGCTAAGGCCTCGTATGTGCTATCATTTCATAATCGCTTCCCGGAGCTTCACCTCGGGGAGATGTGGCTGGACGTGCCGGAGGAGGACCGCCCTTCTCACGTTGTCTGTGAAGACGAGTCGGATGACACCGAGTTCGAGGAGGATGACGAGTGATCCGGATGCCTTATTTTTGTTGTTTTAAGTATCTGACTTTGTTGTTTTGTTGCATCTGATTTTTGGGGGCCGCGGGGTCCCCTATTAATTTTTCCTGCGAACAATCATATTATTTTTATGTTGACATGTGATCGTGTATTTCTCGCCATAGTACTTTAGTAGATGTTTTAATTTGAAAACTAAAAAACCCATAGAGGTTCTGTTGATTGATATGATAGGTCGGAAATTGGAAAATATGGATTAGTGCGGAAACCGAAAAACCAAAGGAGGTTCTGTAGATCAATATCGAAAATTCCTGATGAGATTGGGAACCGTAAAATGTGGATCAGTTCGGAAACTAAAAAACCAAAGTAGGTTCTGTAGATCAATATAATATTGAAAATTCCTGATGGGATCGGGAATTGTAAAATGTAGATCAGTCCGGAAACTGAAAAACCGAAGTAGGTTCTGTTGATCAATATAATATTGAAAATTCATGATGAGATCGGGAATTGTAAAATGTAGATCAGTCCGGAAACTGAAAAACCGAAGTAGGTTCTGTAGATCAATATAATATTGAAAATTCCTGATGGGATCGGGAATTGTAAAATGTGGATCAGCCCAGGAACTGAAAAACCAAAGTAGGTTCTGTAGATCAATAGAATATTGAAAATTCCTCGTGGGATCGGGAATCGTAAAATGTGGATCATTCCGGAAACTGAAAAACCAAAGTAGGTTCTGTAGCGCAATCCAGGTTTGCAGGGACAAACACCGACCAGCTCGTCAGCTGATCAAGTTTGTAGCAATTAAAAAATTGGAAGGCAAAATCAAATTTTGATTAATTCAATCAAGGGGGTCGGGTGTTCATGATGCCTCATTAAAACCTTCTCGCGCCACCGAGGTAGGAAAGAGTGCATCCCCGACCAATAAGTTCTTACAGACCATGTCTAACGAATTACAAATATTTATAACTATTCTAAATACAACTTTAGATGTTCGATGTTCCATGGTAGTCTCAAAGGCTGCCCGAACTTGTTCTGCAGGCGATATGTCCTGCTCTTGATTTTTTCTACGATTTCGTATGGTCCTTCCCAATTCGGGGTGAGCTTGCCGAGGCTTTTATCTTTGGTATGCAGAAAAACGCGCCTCAAAACCTTGTCACCGACTTTAAACTCCCGATGGCGTACTTTAGATGCGTATCGACTTATCATCAGGGTCTGATAGTGCAAAGAGTTCAACTGAGCGCGACTGGGCTTTTCTTCTATAAGATCGAGAGCGAGTCGTCTGCTGCCGTCGTTTGTGTTTTCCTCATAGGCACCGACTCTGAACGATGGAAAAATGGACTCTGCTGGGGTAACCGTGTCCATACCATACACCAGAGCATAAGGTGATTCCTGGGTTGCTGTACGGGGAGTGGTTCGGTAGGCCCATAACACTTCTTTTAGGTAGTCCGGCCACTTACCAGCCTTTCCTTCAAGGTTCTTTCTGAGTCCGTCCAAAATGGTTCGGTTGGTGACTTCGACCTGTCCGTTTGCTTGAGGATGGAACGGAGCGGAAAAACATTGTCTGATCCTGTGAGTTGTGCAAAAAGCCTTCATTTCTCCGCTGTCGAACTATGGTCTGTTATCCATAGTTAGCCTCTGGGGTACCCCGAACCGACAACATATGTTGGACCAGATAAATTTGATGATATCTTTGGCCTTGGTGGCCGATAGCGGCTCTGCTTCGACCCACTTGGAAAAATAGTCTACTGGCACGACGATTTTCTGTCTCCCGCCCGATGCCATTGGTAGTGGTCTGAAAAGGTCGATTCCCCATCGATCAAAGGGTAGCCCTTCGGATATGGACTCTAGAGGAGCTGCGGGAACGTTTATCGCGTTTGCGAATCTTTGACACGTGTCGCAAGTTTTCACTATTAGTCGTGCATCTGCTGTTATCGTAGGCCAATAAAACCCTGCGAGAAAAATCCTTCTAATTAAAGCCTTGTAACCGCAATGGGCCGCACCCTCACCGTCATGTAGTTCGGATACAATTATTTATGACTCGTGGACCCCCAGGCATCTGAGCAGAGGGCGGCTGAATGACTTCTTGTATAGTACGTCGCCTAATAGTATGTAACCTCGGGCCTTATTGCGAACCTTCCGAGCCAAGGCCCCATCGCTAGGTAATTTACCTTCGGCTAAGAAGGCGATGATATCACGCCACCAATCCGAGATTGTTACCGAGGAGACCTGACAAGCGATTTCAGGTCGGTTATCAAGCTCTTGTCGTTTGATGATGGATGGATTTTCTTGCTCGGTTACCCAAGGATAGTTGCTTGAGGAGGAAGCTGTCGCCAAGGAATCTGCCACCATGTTTTCGCTCCTCGGGACGTGTTCGTGTCGGTCAGAGCTCAGAGTTGGATGGGATCGGCTTCAATCCCTTTCTCGCTAACGAAGAAACCTAGAAATTTTCCCGACCGGACCCCGAAGGAGCATTTTTCTGGGTTGAGCTTAAGGTTTATACCCCGTAGGTTATCAAAAGTTTCTCGCAGATCGGTCAGATGAGCTTCGTCCGTGCCGCTCCTGACTAACTTGTCGTCGATGTACACCTCCATATTCCTCCCAATTTGACCCTCAAACGTTTTATTAACTAACCTCTGGTATGTTGCCCCGACATTTTTTAGTCCGAATGGCATGACTTTGTAACAATACAGTCCTCGGCCTGTTATAAACGTGGTCCTTTCCTGATCTGCAGCGTGTAATTTGATCTGATTATAGCCGGCGTATGCATCCATGAATGAAAGTAATCTATTCCCCGAAGTCGAATCTACCAATTGGTCGATCCTTGGCATCGGGAAAGGGTCCTTCGGACATGCCCGATTGAGGTCGGTGAAATCCACGCACATTCTCCATTTCCCGTTTTTATTCTTGACCAGAACGGGATTGGAGGTCCACAACGGGTAACTCGCTTCCTTTATGTGCCCGACGCTGATCATTCGCTCGACTTCGCGTAAGATAATGTCCGCCTTTTCCGGGGAAAAATCCCGACGCTTTTGGGAGATCGGTCTGACGTTTTTGTTGATAGTTAGTCTGTGAATGATACAAGATTCTGGGACCCCGGTTACATCTCTTGAGCACCATGCGAACAAATCTAGGTTTTCCCGTAGTAGAGACAGTAACTGTTCCCCGAAGATTGGTGACAAGCACACCCCAATCTGCAGAACTTTCCCTTCGGCAAATAGGTGTTGTTGACATTCTTCGTCGGTAGTCAGATAGCTAGGGGCTTCCCTAGGATCATCAACAGGTAACGACCCTGGGGGGAGCCCCTTTGATCGCTATTCCCGGTCTTGAACCATCTCCTGATCTTTTTTAGGTACCAATGCTGCTCGGTAACACTCCCGTGCTGCTTTCTGGCTACTTCGGACTACACCCACGTTGTTTCCGACCACGTATTTTAAACATTGGTGGATTGTAGAAGATACCGCATGCATTCGCGATATCCACGATCGGCCGAAAATTACGTTGTGGGAAGCTGGTGCGTCTACTACCACGAATAAAACGGTAATCTCTTTCTTGAATGGGCCGCGACCTAATTAGACGATGCCCTCAAATTCTCCTATAACGTCAGCTGCTGACCCCGTAAATCCCACTATGGTACGGTCTGACGGTGTGATGACCGACGGCGTTCTAAACTTGGCGAAAGTTGATGCGAAGATTATGTTGGTCGAACTACCGGTATCTACCAAAATGCGTCGGACTTCCTCCCCCGCAATGGTTGCCCCGATCACAATGACATCCTCATGAGGGTCGGCTATGTCTCTCATGTCGTCGTCGTCGAAGTACAAGATCGGGGACGGGACGCTTTTGGACTGGGAGTAAGGTCGAGCCTCTAACTGAGTGGTTAGGTTTATAATGTGCTTTTTCCTGGAAGAGTGCGTTGTTCCTGCCATAGAATCTCCCCCAAAAATAGTTAGGGATTCCAAAAATTCACAAAGGGTTCTTACATTACCGACGTTTCCCTCTGCTTCCTCCTCGATGATCCTGATGATGTTGCGGTTTGCTTCGGGGTCAAGGTATTAAATGGAAACATCGAAAGGGTCAGTCACCTCTGAAATGGTCATTGTGGTTTCGGGCTTCGGAATTATTACGACTTCCTTCGAAGTTGTACTCTGCTGTGCTTTCTTAACGTATTCCAGGAGGTTTCCATGTTGTATGAGCATCTGCATTTCTTTCTTCAGGGAAATGCAGTCCTTAGTATCATGCCCCACGTCTTCGTGATAGCAACAATAGCGGTTGTTCCTTTGTTCCCGAGGTGTCGGTATCGGGAAAGGCCTTCGGTACATTCCGTTTTTTGGTAGATCGACGATACACACTTTGTGAGGTCTGCGAAGTAAGCAGGACGTATCCATTTGTTAGACATGGGTCGCGAAGTCGTCTGACTCGTCTGCTTTGGTTTCTGGCTTGTTGGAGCCGAAGGTTTGGTGGATACTGGCTGGGTCGGATGTATTGTGCTGACCGGTTGGGCTGCCCGAGCGTAGCTCGATTGAGTCCCCTACCTTATTACTACCGATGCTTGGGCACTTTGCTGAATTTGCGCTGCCAGCTCGGACGCTTTGGTTTCTTAGATCAATATTTGCTTTTCTATTTGAGCCAGAAGTGCAGAGTAAGTGAATGCCTGCTTCTTCGTTACTGCTTACTTCATAGGTCCCGGGAGTAAGCCCAAACGAAACGCGGTTAAAGCCACATTCTCTTCGCAGTGGTCCAAGTCGGTCTTAGCGTCAATAAATCGTCGGGTATACTCCCTAAGGCTTTCCCCCAACCTCTGTCTACAATTCATAATAGTGTCCCCGTTGGCTCGGAAACTCTTACTTCCAACGAAATGCTGCCTAAAGATCGTCCAGAACATCCCGAAGTTTTTGATGCAGCCTTGTGGTAAACGGTTGTACCATTTGGACGCCAGATCTCGGAAGGTTATAGAGAATGCTCTACACAGGAGTTTATCATCATTGTCGAAACTCAGCATGAAGTTTTTGAAGGCCTCCAGGTGGTTATCCGGGTCCTTCTTCCCATCGTACTTTTCTAGCTTGGAAATATCAAATCGCTTCGGGAGCTGCCCCGCTAATATATCGTCGGACAAGGGCGAGGCTCTCCAATTAACTCTGAACCCGAAAGCTCTGCCTCCGAGTCCTTCTGTCTGAACTCCGAAGAGTCCCTCGTCCCCTGGACTGATAAACTGGCTGCTGGTTCGGTAACCTAGGTTCTGTCTGTTCGATGGTTGCCATGGCACTTGAGGCAGCGATGCTCGCTCTTCACGACTGGCTGCGGGCATTTCTTCCTTCTCAAAAGACACCGGAGTTCGTTTCTCGGTGCTACCCTTTTTGTACTTCGGGGAGTCTGTCATGGGTCCTCGGAGGCGTCGGGAACGATTTTTATGTGTGTGTTGGACTCTTTCCCGTCGTCGGTACTCCCTGCACGATGAGTCATGTGAGGTGTAGTCAGCGGACACGCCGTGACGGTCCTCCGGGTATCGTTGTGTTCTGGTATTTTGCCCTTCCTCGGGATGAGGTTCTCGATAATACCTGACGGGTCGGGGTTTGACGCGAGGTCCAACAGCGGGGTCGCCCTCCTCTGGGTCCTCCAAGAGTGGTTCTTTGCCTTTTCCTTCCCGGACCCTTTTCTCGTCTAGTGCCCGCTCTCTTTCGTCGTTCAGCCTAGCAATGTCTTCTAGGAGCTGTCTTCGGGTCATGATTAGGGTCGAATGTTTGTCCCGACCCTGGTCGTAGCGCCCCCGACCTGGGGCTTCTTCGCCTTCGGATACCGAAATGGCTCGGATTACTTCTCTACCGACCCTCTCTCCCACAGCCTCGTCATTTATCTTTTAAAGCGTGATTTTCAAAGAAAAAAGATTCCTTTTTGGTATCACGGTTTCCCACAGACGGCGCCAATAATGAGTAAATAAATGACTTATGGAATATCTTGGATCTTGAGTCTGATATAACTAGAGAGAGAGAGAGAGAAAGTGTAGAGAGAGAAGGTGCAAAAAGAATAGAATAATATTCAATGTCCCACCTACCAAGAATAAAGAATCCCCCTTTTATAGTGTTGGAATGTGGACCCATTTATGTTCTTAGTGGGCTTGCTTTATTACATCTTTAGTCCCTTATTGTTTATATTGTTTACAAATTACTCTCCGGCTAATAATAAATACTCAAACAAATACATTAGTTTCCTTTTATTAACAATTGGCTCTTCGCTCCTATTACTGGCGAATTATTCCCTTATCAGTTTTGAGTTGTTTAATTATGTATAATTAGGTCACGAAATAATTCTCGAAAAACTTCGGCCAATGATTTTAGTTGTTTAATTATGTATAATTAAGTTACGAAATAAGTCTTGAAAAAATAATTGTGTTCGAGTGTTGAATTACGTGTAATTTGGTTGTTAAAATAATTGTGTTCAGGTTGCGGCATTACGTGTAATTTGGTTGCTAAAAGATAATTGTGTTACAGTTACGGAATTACGGATAAACGTGTTGTAAAAGTAAGAAGGAAATAGTTGCAGAAGTAGGACTTTGGTTGCTAAATAATTCTAATCGTGTTAAAAACTATATATAACTTGTTATGGGAAACAAGTGTTATTTATGTGCGAAACAACTAACTTCCTTGAAGTTGCGAAAATATATGTATTTAAATATATGTATTTTGTGTTGAATTGTTTTTCTTAAAATAAAATATATTCAGCTATAAAATTATATGTAATTTGGTTGTTAAAAAACAACTATATTCCAGTTGCGGAATTATGTATAATTTGGTGAATAAATAAAATAAAAAATCTATAAATATTATTTTATTCATTTTAAAAATAAAAATATATACATTTTGCAAAATGAAACTTAAAGAATATGACTTTTTTTGAGGTAATAACTCATTTTTAAAGAACTCATAAATTAATTTGTGTATTTAATTATTGGAAGAGTTTATGGTAGAAAACTAAAAAGTTATGGCGTTTAGATGGCTATGGTTAGGGCTGTCGACGGTTCTCCGGAACCGAGAATCGGACCGGGACCGAACTGATAAGGATCGGACCGAGAACCGGACCGAACCTTAAATGTCCGGTTCGCGGTTCCATTCTAAAAACCGAAAACCGATAAAGAATCGAAACAAAAAACCGGTTAGGAACCGAACCGATAGAACCGATAAACCGATAAAGAATCGAATCGATAAAACCGATAGGACCGAAGGAACCGATACGGAATCGAACCGATGAAACCGATAAACCGATAGAACCGATAAGAAATCGGACCAATAAAACCGTTAAAACCGGTTATTTATTATTATTATATATTCTTTTATAAATTATAGTACCAAAATTAATAGTTAATTGCCAATTTTTTAAGAAAATGAAAGATAAATTTATGAACTTTAGTTTTTATATCATTTATTTTAATAAAAAAAATTTAAAATCAATTTATAATTGATTTTTTTTTAAGCGGACCGAACGAGACCAAAATCGGACCGAAACGGAACCAGACCGAACTCGGACCGAACCGAAACCGAATCGAACCGGACCGGACCGAACCGAACCGAAAGCTTAACGGTTCGGTCCGGTTCCAAAAATTAGAACCGAAAGCTTAGCGGTCTGGTCCGAACCGAACCGATAAGCTTAGCGGTCCGGTCCGGTTCCTTCAAAACCCGGCCGAACCGGACCGAGCTATGGTTTATCGATTAAAGTTATAAGATTTATAAATAAAATTTATATTAAGGAAACGAAATGCACCAGAAACAATCTTCTTCTTCCCTCCCCAGTTAATGATAATACCGCCTCAGTCCATAGATATGATTGACACCTCATCTCACGGAATTATTTTCTTTAGACCATAGGTTTTTTTTTTGGTCCACATGACTTGGCTACTGATTATAGATAAAATGAACCTTTTTGTATCTTTGGATTTTATTTTTGCCATCGTAGGGATGAACAATACTAATAACGTAATAAGTTTGATCCATGTTTTATTTGTTGAAAATTTGTAATAATTTTTATTTTATAATTTTTATAACGTAGGGAATTTTCAAAAACCGATTTTATAATATTTGAAAAGATTTCAAACACATAATTTAAATATAATTATTATTTGATAAATATATTATATAAATTTTATAAATCGAATATTATAATATAAGATTAGTATACGATTATTATATTTGGATTATTATAGTTTGAATACAAATACCGCCATGTTTATAATATTTTGGATTATTATTATAGTATAAAGCGTTAAAATTTGGTTATAAATTATTAAAGTTTGGTTATTTTATAAAAGGTAATAAAAGGAATTAGGATAGGTACATGTGTAATATGGTTTAATTATAATATATGTGCATAAGTAAGTGTTTATATTATGAGATTGAATTATATATTTTTATTAATTTAAACTTTTTATAGTTTGTATTATAGTTTGTATTTTTGCGGATTATGAGTTGATCAAATGTTTTTAAATTGAATTATTAGATTACAAATTTACTAATATTTTTCTATTATAAATGTTTTTCATCATGAATTTTGTCTTTTGATTTAACCGATTTTTCATCCTCACAATTTATATTCTTGCGGACTATCAATTTATATCATTATGATCTTGTTCAATATCACTTAGTTCATCGAAGATGTCATTTCGATTCTCTTTCATTTCATATTCATTATCTTGTATCATATGGGTTGTAGCGGGCAACAACACACGCTTCAAGTAAATTGCTAGTCAATCTTGTTCGATTAATTTTAGCTTGACCATAGTAAACACATATTCACTTGTTGTTGTAGACATATGTATAGAACAGAACTTCTCGGCTAACCTCGAAAGAATAGGAAATTATGGTTCCTTGGACATCCACCAGATTAAGACATCAATATGGTTATTTTTATCATACATACTTAAATCGTACTTAGTTTGCAAGTATTGGGTCGGTTCATTAACATCTCGAGTTGTTCTTGTAATCGTTCTACTTTGCAGTGCATTTTCTCCATAGTTATTATGATCCCTAATTTTGCTTCTCCCCCTATTACTACTACTATCCACTAAATTTGAAGATCTAGTATAATTATTTCTCATGTCCCAATATTATTATTATACATTGCATACAAATAAATGTCAATTTCTTGATAATACATAATTATATGATCTATTAGCAAGTTTGATATCTCTATAAAATAGCTTGACAAAATCTATAAAATTCTTAAAAAAGATTAAAAACAATACACCCAATAGTGCGTGTAGGATGAGACAAAAATACTTTTTAGATTGTGCTACCAAACCGGACACCATTTCATAACATGCATGTTTATCCATATTTCTATTTATATGCATGACAAGATTAGTAATACAAAGAAGGACCATATGAATGTTGTAGGAAACATAATAGTTCTATACAATATTGCCAATTTAAACCTGATAACGTATTAAAATAATTATAAATAAATGTAATATTTTCTTTAAATAATAAGAAATTTCAATACGATTATGTGTAGAGTTCCATCTAGTTTCGACATATAAAACTATTTTTTGACTTTTCTTTCATTAACCTCAACAATGTTTTTAAATTCACGTCGTCTAGGACCCATGGTCGAACATAGTAGGATCTTTTTTTAAAGGGCTTGATATAATCTCTAAATATTGCACTTATTCCATTTTTTTAAAGCAACTGAAGTATATTACATAAACATCTAGTATTAAACATTTTATTAAAATTTAAGTTACAGTCAATTCAACTTTTTCAATAGTTGTAATGTTTGCATATGTATTATCAAAACAATTTGACATAGTTATTTTTTAGCTTTAAACTCATTCATACACTTCAAAGTACTTTTTTTAGTACAAGAGAATTTTGATTTTCAATCAAATGAAAATATATCATTCTTCTTTGGAGTATATAATTAAGATCAATCTAGTGTAAAGTAACACACATAACATCAAATTCAACAATATTTGTTATTTCACTAGTCAAAATAACTTTTTATGGCAAATTAAAAATTCTATCCCGAATGGGTTGTTTTGCTTTGAAAGTATTTCAATAAGTCTTGATCTCACAGAGTTAAGTGAGATATGTTTTGCTTTTGAATCATTGATAAAATAAAGAAAAAATGCACTACCAAAGGTAAATATCATGGTTTCATCCCTATATGTATCTTCATTGAAAACAAATACATTAATGATATTCAGATATATGATTTGTAACTATTCTTTAAAATAATTAGAAGGATCTATAATTATGTGTTTACTTTCTAAGTGTCTAATCATACCCATAGTACCGCTATTTGTTTTCTACCTTAATATAAATAAACATTGCACGTGTTTTGCACATAGTTGTTTCATTTTCACATCTCTCATTAAAATAGTCTCATACCCAAGATGTTTTCTTCCTAGACTTCAAATATTTGTAATTATTGCTATAATATTGAGACATATAATAAATTTACCAATTTTGATCATTAGGCATATAGAATATGCAGCTGGTAAAAGCATATATCTTATATGATGATACTAGATCAGTTTCTCAAAATGAATGGGATAGATGCCAGTATGTAAGAAGAACGTCTAATTCTGAAGAGTTTCAAATTAGGAAAGTTTTCTATAAGAAATTAAGAGATATATTCATAAAATGAACAACTGTGGTCGAAGTGGGAGGTCTTTTAAAATTTTGTGGAAAGTAAAAAAGCTAGTCTGGACGGTCAATGAGTGTGCTCCACCTCTGCCACCTCAAGAGCATATGCATTATGGGCACGATAGGATATATGGCCAAACGCTTCCGCTGCCTTTAGTATTTCTCAACCATGAAATCCTCCTCAAAGGATATTCTCCAACCGTGGATATATGGAGAACATGTTGACCAATTACATACTGATTTTTGTTAATTCTGCAATAATAAGAGTCACATGTATGAGAGGTAGAGCCAAATGCAAAGTGAAATACATAATCATATAAAGTCTATATTTTAGACCTTTCAACATAGTTATAACGAAAAATAGTTGAAAAGATGCAGTTGTAATCAATTTATCACGACCTTATGATTGATATTTTAACTTTTTAATAAAATCTACAGATCATACACCTCCTTCAGCACCATTATCGGGTGGTTTCATGGATCACGATTTCATATAACTAATCATCAATCTTAAATAACCACAATCTAAATTTTCAAGTAATGTTATTTCTTATAATAGGTATGGAATTTGGTGGATAATTAGGTTCATTTTCATTTTGTATTTTAAAATCCACCAAGCAAGCCAATCGGTTGCTTGGTTTTGGACTCTTGAAATGTATTTGATAGTCATTGTTAAAAACATTAATTTTTTGCAGTATTTTAATATAAAATTTAAGAACCAAAGTCCTACTTCTTTAGACAACATATCAATAAGCAAAGAGGATTGTTTGCAGTAAAGGCTATCATAGGCTAAGATAACATTTCCTATTGGGGTCTCTTATGATACAATCACCACTAGATGCCCCATTTAGGAGGCAAGAACCGTTAGTGTTCAATTTAATGTTATTGACCTTAGGAGTTTTCCATTTAATAATAGTTGATTTACTAGAGACTAAGTGAAAGAAAGAACCAAGAGTTTATTGGCTATTTTATGGTCACCATGCTAGATTTTTTTGTTAAGAATATTATAGCTATCTAGAGTAGAAAGAATGTAGTAAATTTTATCTAAGATAAATTTATAAGTGATAGTAGAATCATCATGTTTGATTTTTTTTTCTATAATGCCATATAGACCAATAGATAATGGTGGGTAATATAAGTTTAATATGGATTATTTTGTTGATGGACCAAAACCAACATCTAATTAGATGGCGGATGGTCATATAATTTCCAATATAAATATTAAATAAGATAGTAAAAAATTATTCCATAGATGCCAGATTGTTGGGTAGTTTACAAACAAATGATTGGTAGACTCAATATCATTGCAAAATGAACACTTTGAGGCAAGACTAAAATTTCTTTATTAACGGTTTGTATCCGCATAATCCAACCTTTCAAGATTTTTCACAAGAGAGAAGGGTACTTAATGGGGGTAATAAGGTTCAAAATCTTTGCGAAAAAAATTTGAGACACAACCCATATTTCTAATATTGTTCCAAGTAGCCTTAGTATTAAATTTTCCTAAATTGTCCACGGACCATGGTGAGGATTTTAAATGTCTTATAAAGTAAAATCGAGTAAAGTAGAGAGAAGTAGAGAGGGAAAATCAAGAAATGAAAGTAGTTCATCTCAAAAGTCAGAATCCTTTCTTAGTTCAATCCTAACCATTATTTATAGGCGCAAGGGCTTAAGCATAACAGAAGCGGTTACATAAAGAGTCTAATTGCATATTAGTCCCTCACATATTCACAAATCTCCAAATCCCTCACGTAACTATACAATTTATCATACAATATTTTATTTATTTACATTTTGATCCTTAAAGTTCTATTTCCTTATCAGTAGCCTCCTTAGTTCTTATGAAAGTCAATGAATGAGAACTAATTAGCTTCAAAAATCTTTACATGTAGAGAAACTTTCCCTTAATCCAGGATCTGAGCTGCTTCAATCTTAGTGTTTCTATATGTTAGACTTAATGCCTCAAATGTTTTAATATGGAGTCATTTCCTTCCAACGGTCACAATTGTTCGAAGCAGAGATTGAATAGGTGATGATGTCCTAGGCACTAGGTCTTCCACTAGGCCTATCATATGGGAGGTGTCAGATTTTTCTTTACGCAGCCGTTTGAAATTCTGTCCAATTGCTTTCTCCACCTCTTCCACTTCCATCTCCCTCAACTTTTCTTATAAATATGCTTTTGTGCCTCATATTACTTCACAACATTTGTTTTAGAGAAAGAGAGAGAAAGTTCATTTAATACTTTCATTTGAATCTTCAACTCTGAAGCTACCTTCATCGGAAAATACCTATTCTTCTCCTGTATTTCAAGTTTGTTTATGAGAAAATATCCAAAACTCAAAAAGAAAAAAGCCAAAAAGCCAAAAAACCCATAAATTCGTCTTTCTCAAATAAATAAAAATATTACTTCAGATCATACGATTACTTTTGTTGGACTGATAAGAAACACTCCTTGTGGTTTGACCACAGAGACAATATACTACAGTAACTTCGAACCTAACAAAACTCCTCTTTTATTTTCAATTCTTCTCTTCCAGAATAGAGTCAGTCATCCAAAACTCAGACACTGAAAACACCTCGAATTTCACCCCCTCTAAATAGACCATCACCTCGAATGTTCGGCGATATCAAATCCTCAAATCAATCGCAAGATAACCCAAACTAAATCATCTTCAAAATGATCAGCGGAAACTCTTTCGCCCGTCAATTCCGAGCCCCCTGGTCCATTACTCAAGGAAACCTTTTTAGTTCATACAAAAACTCAGCTTCCTCAAATCCTAAAAAGAAAACCCTTCATAGTCATGGGTGACGATGGTGATCTTGCTTCGGATTCCTCAACCTCTTCTCCTCCCTTGAGAGAAATTTTTGAGACATCAACAAAATCCCTCAATTAACCCACCTCGACTCGTGGATGAGGTATTTGAGGAGGAAGTGGGTTCTGAAGACACAAAATCAAATATCTAGGCTGATATAGAATAAGATGCTCAAAGGTAATAGACAGTGAAACAATGAAAGGTGTTTCGAAGGCAGAAACACCTAGGATAAGAAAAAAAAAATCTCTTGTGAAGCTTTCCAAAGATCAGTCAGCGAAAACCTAAAACCTCTAGATGCGCAATATATATTGGATTTAAAGAATGTTGCTTACACATATTACCAAGAGATCCAAGCTGATAAGGGGGGGATTACCCAAGACACGAGCAAGGAGCACTGAGAGTTGGGATTATGATGAGAAAAGAAGAAGAGAACGAGCTCTATGGCTTGGATGAGCTCGACATCAGGTCAACATCAACAATAGATAACGCGGAAGAGATTGATAACAGGATTGGCATATAATGGGGATGATCTCAAAGAGATACTGAGCTTGTCATTAAACCGAGCTCAACGCTGCACAGAGCATGCTAATGGAAGCAAACTTAAGAGCATGCATGGTGTTGTTGAACTCAAGATCATGATGAGTTCGGTGATGTAAAAGAAGAGTTGATCGACTGAATTCAAGATCAAGATGAGCTCGATAATGACATAATAGAGTTGATCGACTAGAACAAGGAAGGTGGTAAAAGAAAAGGACCTGAGCGCGTCATAAGTTAGCTCGAGCTCAGCACAACAAATCAAACTGGGTTCCGAGTGAGCTCAACAAATTAGGCCAACTCTGGTGTTCCTAAAAAGAAGAGTTCAGCTCAGATTAAAGTGTATATTGCACTCAGATCTTTTATTTGTAATATTAACACACGATTAAATCTACGGGTTAGGGCGTGTTAGTTGTTCCACGGTGATAGGGATAATAGAGATAATAGTTGTTAGTTCCACAATTATAGGATAATGGTTAAAGTGAGTTAGTGGCGCTTTTAGCGTAACCGAATGTAACTACCCACTCGTCTGTATATTATAAATAGGGAAACCCTATTGATGAATAAAATGATCTCTTTCTTGACAAAAATAAAGTTGACTATTTTGGCAGAACTTGTTAGTTCTTTAACAAATTTGGCACCGTCTGTGGGAACTCTTTAACCAATCACAATGGTGGTCACTAGGTTAGGAATTGAGAGAGATAATCAGGAAACTAGCGAAACAACAACTCATTGGAGGAGAACCGTAAGTTGTCTCGACCCTACGATTCCTCAAGATATCAATCCTTTGATACCCTCATCAACAGTGGTAGCAGAGAGAAATCTGGTCCAAACAGGCACTGCTCCCAAGGAAGAGACTCATCCTCATCAAACCGATAATGTGTTGGGAGTTCAAAGAGCTACAGAAGCCGTACTAGCGAATGACTTGGCGGTTCTCCAACTGGAGCAGTGACTCCAAAATTTACAGGAAGAGCAGTTAAAAATAGTGTTTGAACGTGACGCTAGAGAGCAAGCTATGCATGCTACCATGGTAGGTATGAATGATGCTATTCATGCTCTAACTGCGAGAATCAAGGGTGCAAACAAGACTCACCAGCCATCAGGACTAGAGGCAAACAAGGTCAACAGGACTGACCGTTGTTATAAAAGAGACGACAAACGACAAGGTGAAGGTGAAAGCGAGGGAAAAATCGCAATAGAGGATCACGTGATGAGGCCAAGAAGACGACTACCAAACAAGACAGAGAGGAAGAGGACCTTCGTTATAACCAGATCCGCCCGAAATTAGCAGCTTACATATTGAAGGAATCACCGTTTTCAGAGAAAATCCTAGAGGTCCAACTCCCGAGGAAATTCGATCCGTTCAGGATGGAAGCTTATGACGGAACATGGGACCCAAAGAGGCACTTAGAGCAGTTCAGAAATATGATGATGGCTTTCAATCCTGACGATGCAATGCTATGCCGAGCACTGTCCATGACCCTTAAGGGTAACGCTATGAATTGGTTCAGTAGCTTGCCGAAATGGTCTATCTATGATTTTGCTGGATTATGGAAAACGTTTAGAGAGAGGTTTGTGGGCAACAAGGAACTCAAGCACAAACGAGATTCGATCATGGGTCTTTATCAATTTCGAGGTGAGCCTCTCAAAATTTATGTTAGACGATTTGTTCATGCCATGAATGCTTTACCAGATCTAGCTGAGAACATGGCGGTGACCTCTTTGAAACGAGGACTCTATAGGAAAGGGGAGCTATATGCAGATCTTATCAGGTGCCCAACTGAAAACATGAGAGATCTGCTTGCAAGAGCAGACACTTTTATAAGAGTTGAGGATGCTAGAAGAGGAACGTCATCCGAGCGGTGTGAGCCAGAGGTCAAAGATGGTTGATCAAAATGAAAATATTTCAAAGATCAACCAAGGAAGGACTACAATCGCAGACCTCAGTAGCTCGACCAACCTAATAGACGTTTCACTCCATTTACAGAGGCTATTTCGGTAATCTACGACCGAACAAAGGGGCGTACGAGGTACCAAGCTCCGCAAATGAGTGCACCTAGGTTTAAACGATCTGATAGGTACTATTGTGCGTATCACCATGACCATGGGCACTCGACTGATGAATGCTGGCAGCTAAAGGATGAAATACAACAATTGATAGATAATGGTGAGTTGATTCAGTATATCAAACGAACTCAGCCAAATCAACAAGAAGACGATCGCCCTCTAAATACCGAAAAACCAGTACTTGGAGAGAGGTCGGTAGCTAATAAGAAGCAGTGGTTACTAACCATAGCATGGGGAAGTTTGGCTACTGAACAGGGGTCTACCCAGCATAAGCGAGCTAAAAAAATGCCAGGGGTGGGGATGTTGTTCCAGCTGTAACAAGTCTTACATCGCCAGAACCAGTGGACGATCCACGCGAAAATGAGGATTCACCCACAACGGATGTTACAACTGTGGACACGGTCATAACTACTAATAGAGTGCTACGCTTGGGGAATGAGCTGACTTCAGAGTCAAATGTACGATTTGTGGATTTATTAGCTAAGAATTTAGATGTATTTGCTTGGGAGGCGGCTGACGTTTCAAGAGTAAGTCCTACAATTATAAGTCACAAATTGGCTATCAATCCATGCACTAAACCAGTACGGCAGAAACGAATAGCATTTTCAGCTGAGAAGTAGGCTGCTATATTAGTTGAGGTCACTAAACTCACTCGGTTGGGGCACATTCGAAAAGCAAGGTACCCGATTTGGATAGCTAACCCGGTCTTAGTTAAAAATAAAAGTGGGCAATGAAGAATGTGTGTGGATTTTACCAACTTGAACCAAGCATGTCCTAAAGATGCCTTCCTGCTGCCAAGGATTGATCAGCTCGTTAATTCAGCTTTAGGCTGCAAGTTTCTATCTTTTATGGACGCATATTCAGGATATAATCAGATTCGCATGCACCTGTCTAATCGAGAGCACACAAATTTTTAAACCGAGCGAGGCCTTTATTGTTATACGGTCATGCCCTTTGGGTTGAAGAACGCGGGATCAACTTATCAAAGACTGTTTAATCATATTTTCCAAGTACATTTGAGGAAGCATTTGGAAGCGTATATTGATGACATGATTATTAAAACACATGAAGAGGAGCAGGACCTTGGCACTTTACAGGTCATTTTTTATTTATTACGCAAGTATAACCTTAAACTTAACTCAGAAAAATGCTCCTTTAGTGTGGCGGAGGGAAAATTCCTAGGCTACGTGGTAAGTCAACGGGGTATTGAGGCAGACCCAGTTCAATTAAGTGCAATTTTGCAGATGGAACCACCAAGGAATGTCGAGGAGGTCCAATGTCTTATAGGAAGGTTATCAGCTCTTTCAAGGTTTATCTCACGAGCTTCGGATAAAAGTCACCCCTTTTTGACATATTGTGGGGTGCCAAGAAATTTGCATGGACAGAGGAGTGCGACAATGCTTTTGATGACCTGAAGAAATATCTTATATCTCCTGAGATTTTGTCTGCTCCTACACCAGAAGAGCCATTGTTTATGTACTTGCCAGTATCACATTTTTCTGTAAGTTCAGTTCTTGTACGTGATCAAAAGGGGAAACAGTGGCCCTTGTATTACAAAGGTAAAACATTGACAAATGCAGAGACAAGGTATTTAAACCTTGAGAAATTGGCCTTAAGCTTGGTTGTCGCAGCTCGGAGAATGAGACTATATTTTTAAGGGCATGTTATTACAGTGCGAACGGTATATCTTTTGCAAACAGTGCTTCAAAAACCCGATATTTCTGGTAGGTTAACTAAATGGAGCATCGAGCTGGGGGAGTATGACATCCGTTTTTGAGCCACGGGTAGCTATAAAGGGACAAGTAATTGTGGATTTTTTAGCTGAGTTCACCTCGAAAAGGGAATAACATAATAAGATAGACGACGAACAGACGGTTGAACTTGATCAGTGGATTGTTGAAGTAGATGGTGCATGTTCAAAAACAGGAGGAGGTGCAGGAGTTGTAATCAGAAGTCCAACAGGAGAGGAGATTAAGCAGGCAGTGCGTTTCAATTTTCCGATTAAAAATAATGCTGCGGAATACGAAACTGTCCTTTGTGGCATGAACTTGGCTTTAATATGTGGAGCTCGGGTTGTCAAAATTAAATCTGATTCTCAATTGGTGGTCAATCAAGCACAGGGTCTTTATGATGTCAAGCAAGATGGCATCAAGGAATATATCGTAATTCTCAAGGAGTATGAGTCCAAGTTTACTAGCGTTTCTTATGAACAGATCTCCCGAAGAGATAATTTGGCAGCCGACAATTTGGCAAAGACAGTAGGTGCAGGAGAGAATCCACCAATTTTGATCCAGCAACTCCCTGCGACAGAGCTAATTTCAACGGTTGTTACGATTGATTCATTTATTAACGAGGATGATTGGCAGACTCCATACATCCAGTTCTTTAATCAAGGAACGTTGCCTTCAAGTAAGAGTGAGTCTCGTGAATTACAAATTAGAACAGCTATATATTATGTCCTCGATGATGTTTTATATAGGAAAAGCTCGACCAGACATCTGCTCCGTTGTCTTGATCGAGCTGAAGCTAATTCTGTATTGGAGGATCTACATTCGGGGGAAGCAGGAGCTCATTGTGGATACCGACCGTTGATTTGACGATTCCTTCTCGCTAGATATTATTGGCCTGAACTAACAAATGATGTTGAGAATCTCGTATTGCATTGTCATAAGTGTCAGGAATGTCATAAGTGTTAGGAATATTCAAACACACACCATAGACCAAGCGAGCCTATGCAGAATATACCTGTCCCATGCCCGTTTGATAAATGGGGAATAGATTTGGTATGACCTCTACTAATGGCCACAGGCAAGTGACAATTTGTTATCGTTGCAGTCAACTATTTTTCAAAATGGGTGGAAGCTAAAGCTCTGTCTAGAACTCGCGCTCAAGTGGTATGTGATTTTATGCATAATCAAATTCTGATTCGGTATGGGATTCCAAGAATTTTAATGACAGACAACGGGCCTCAATTTCAAAATTCGGTCCTCACAAATTTCTGCAAACGGTATGGGATTCTCCAACATTTTCCACCCCGTATTACCCTCAAGAAAACGGGCAGGTTGAAGTGACCAATAGAACGTTGTTAGAAGGGTTAAAGAAAAAGTTAGAAAGAGCTAAGGGAAAATGGCCAGACAAGTTGGCAGAGGTTCTATGGGCTTATAAGACCACACCGCGTTCTACAACAGGTGATACACCTTTCTCTTTGGTATATGGAGCTGAAGCAGTTATCCCAGCGGAAGTCATAGTACCAAGCCATAGGATTCAACACTATGAAGAAGAAGCAAACCTTATAACTAGGTCAACGTCTTTGGATCTAATTGACGAAAGAGAAGACTAGGCAATGGTTCGAGCAGAGCACTATCAAAGTCTCATGAGAGGGCGTTTCAATGCTCAGTTGAAGCCAATATCATTCAAGGAAGGCGAATTGGTTTTGAAAAAATGTGTTTCAACTTTCGGGTAGCGGAACAGGTGGTAAGTTAGGACCGAATTGGGAAGGCCCATACTTAGTCATTTTGGTAAAACACCACGGCGCGTACAGATTAGCAGATCAAGAAGGCCAAGTACTCAAGCATCCTTGGAATGTTAATCACCTTAAATTGTATCGCCAAAATGTATAAGATGTAAAGATGTGCTCTTTTTCCTCTCTGATGGCGCGGGGAGGTTTTTTACTGAGACATGTTTTCACCAAATGTGTGTGAGTTTTATCTTTATAACCAGCGAATATGTCAATGACCACACCATTATCAGGCTACGCAACAGACTATATTGAGTCCAGACTAAGTGTCTATAAACGCGAACGGCCTAATTGGCCACGCCTACGGCCTACACAATGACCATAGTGTGTCTATACTTTGTACTTGGTATATTAGTGAACTGGTCAAAGACAAAGGCTAAACAAACCATGCAATAGGGTCCATAGGACCTCTCCACGAAAATGCTAACATGGCACATGTTGTCTAAGCTACGCAATGAGCCAATCTGAGCTCGGGGTTATAAGAGGTCTCCGGATAACTCAACACAAATATAGTCTACATTTGCTAAACATACGATGCAATAATAATTAAATAAAAGCATGTATCAATTCAAAATAATTTGGTTTAGATACTGCAAGCAGTACCAAAAGTTTAACCCAACCAAAAGAGAAGAAAACAATAGAGTTCAATAGAAATAAACGTGAAAATTATTTAGACCCACTAGGAGGTAATATTTCAGAAGGATCCATGACGGTGTTAGATTCTGTGTTTTTTGTGTGGGCCACGGTCGAGGTCGGGGCAGCAAGCTGTAAAAGGTGAGCAAAGGAGCCCAGGTTCAGACCAGGATTCAGGGCCATTAATTCTGCAACAACTTTTTGGTTCTCTATGGCAATCATATCGGTTGCAGCTGAGAACAGTTGTGTTTCCCTTTCCTCAACAGCTACGTTTATCTTTTCTTGCCATTGGTGTTGTTCCCGCTCGAGCGGAGAACGCCCTTCTTCGACTTCCTTGCTCAATTTTCTCACCTCAGATGTTAGAGCAGCAATCTGATCTGCTTGATCCTCTACCCTATTCGCCTGGTGGTTGGTCCTATCCAGCAGTTTCACATTCTGTGTTTTCAGATCGCAGTTCCTCTCAGCAAGTTTTCGTTCTGATTTACCACCATGTTAAGGTTGTCAGAATGAGCTGCGAAGCGCTGGGCCTTGAATGACACAGTTTCCAATAGAGACGCAACTGTTTTCTCTAGCTGGGCTTTAGTATTCAATGCTTCGTGTTTAACAGCATGGGCTGAGGAATACGCATGTCTCAAACAGATGATTTCTGCAGTACAGAACTTGGAAGAGCCAAAAAACATAGCTTCAGGCTTCCATCTCTCTATTGCAGTTATATTAGTACGAGACATATTCTGATAACTCAAAATGAAGGAGTTATGCTGCATCTGAGCAATCAACAATGAAGGTAAGTATACATATATAGTCTACAATTTGTGTGTATAAGTTAATAGGTTATACCTCAATCGCTAGCTTTGTTTGTCTTTGTAAGAGCTCTGCGTTGGACATCTTATCGTAGTAGGAAATATAAAGTGTCTTGCGTAGTTTCTCGAACATGTAGGAGGAAGGATGCAGAACTTGTACTTTTTGGTGCTCCCCTATAGTTACCCTTTGTTGGCTGGTCTCCGCAGTTTTATTACCAGGGTTAGTCCTTTCAGTAATCTCCACAAAGGGAGTTGGAATTCCCAAAGAGGAGCTCAGTGCTAGTTATTGCGCTGAGGTCGCATGAGTGAGAGGTTGCAGCACTGTATCTTTTTCACCTTTGCGGACATTCTCTTTGGAATCCGCCAAATCGACTATCTCCTTAGCCCCATGAGGATTTTGTCATTCACCAGCTTATTTTGTTGATGGATTAAAAACACCTGCTCCTTATTAGAGGCGGTTTACGAACCATCACTTTCTTCGTCTCGCAATTTAAATCTTCTGGTGGTTAGAGGAACAACGTCAATTACCTTTTGCTTTTTCTTCCTCCTTGTGTCGAGGCCACCAGAGTTAGTTTCTTCATCTTCATTTTCTCTTTCTGCTCGAGGGTTAGTTGATTGAGCAGTTGCAGGCACAGGAGGTGCTTCTTTTTCATTCTGCTCGACAGACTTCTCTTTCTCCTTACCATCGTCATTACCTTGATCAATGGAAGAAGCTGCAGCAGAGGAAGAATCCCCGGGTTCGCCAGCTTTGCGTGTTACTAGAGGTACTGCTAGCCAAACGCCAGGACTATTTTTCTCACGGAGCTTCTTTTCTACAATCATATTGAGACGGTCCATGGTAGCTTTAAAGCCGTCTGCTATTTTGATTCCTTCCTTTTCTGATGTGCCGAGTTCAGGAATGGGCCACAATCCTGATCGTAGATAGTTGTATTGAATGAACAGATTGTTAGGGTCTTGTTGCCAGGTTTCAAAGGATAACATGCTAACTCTGATCAGAGGATTTATGTAATCGTCTGGTCTTCCTTCTTTCCACCAAGCCTGGTCTGAGAGTTCACCTGAAGACACAAGGGTATGATCAAACAGTTCGAGAAAATTAATATTTCCATACAAAATGAAAACAAGGATTACAAATTTTCTTCCATTGATGTTCTACTTTAAGATTTAGGGTAGGGGTGATGTGTTCCCAATTACCCGAAACAAAGACAAAGGAATTTTTCCAATTCTTATCAGAGTTGGGCAGTTCTACAAAAAATTTCCAATTTTTCCAAGTTTATGTTTCCTGACTATGATAAGGATGCTCGCCTAAACCAGGAGCCCTAATGGTTATGTTATCAGGAATATTGCATCTTTCCTTTACATTGGCGATTCCCTAATCATCTAAATTACTGTATCTAGGAGCTATTTCAGAAAAATAGTTTTCTAAATCGTTCACATCCTTGTATGAGGATTCTGCAATTTTGGCGGCCTTACTCCTCACTCCCTTTTTGGGTGCCATGGTTTTTCTACAAACTGAAATTAGGGAAGGACATAAGTCAGAACTATTGTTATGGTAAGGGCAATTAATTTTGGGGACTCCTTTATAACTAAAGTTTTTAAAACCCTGAATATTGGGTTATCTACAACGTTCCACATAAGCGAAAGAGTAAGAAGAAGGATGTTACTTGAGAAGTTAATTGATGAAGAAAAGAAGTGAACGCCTGGGAATAAGTTCGCAGAGAGTTTTTTCAAGAAGAATAAAGTAGAACACTTGAAGAAATATGGTTTTTCAAATAAATGAGGAATTTATTTGAGTAATGGAACATTTTTGTGAACTCGTGTAAATTATGACATCATTGACTATTTGAAAATTGTGTCAGGAAGCCAAGTCGCCAAAAAGTAACTGCAGCAAACGGAGTTTGCAAAAAACCGCCATTTGTCTTGACGACACGTGTCAGAAGGAATTAGACACAGGACAATTGAAGTTATTATTATAATTAGAGTTTTTAATTTATTTATAATTTACAGGTTTATTAATGTGTTATTAAACCTCTAAACTAGGGGGAGCCCTGATAAGGGGGGATTCCCAGGACAGGAGCAAGGAGCACTGGGAGTTGGGATTATGATGAGCAGAGAAGAAGAGAACGAGCTCTATGGCTTGGATGAGCTCGACATCAGGTCAACATCAACAATAGATAACACGGAAGAGATTGATAACAGGATTGGCAGATAATGGGGATGATCTTAAAGAGATACTGAGCTCGTCAATAAACCGAGCTCAACGCTGGACATAGCATGCTAATGGAAGCAAACTTAAGAGCAGGCATGGTGTTGCTGAACTCAAGATTATGATGAGTTCGGTGATGTAAAATAAGAGTTGATCAACTAAATTCAAGCTCAAGATAAGCTTGATAACGACATAGTAGAGTTGATCAACTAGAACAAGGAAGGTGGTAAAAGAAAAGGACCTGAGCGGGTCATAAGTTAGCTCGAGCTCAGCACAACAGATCAAACTGGGTTCCGAGCTCGAGTCTGAGCTCAGCAAATTAGGCCAACTCTGGTGTTCCTAAAAAGACGAGTTCAGCTCAGATTAAAGTGTAGATTGCACTCAGAGCTTTTATTTGTAATGTTAACACACGATTAAATCCACAGGTTTATGGTGTGTTAGTTGTTCCACGGTTATAGGGATAATAGTGGTAACAGTTGTTAGTTCCACGATTATATGGATAATGGTTAAAGTGGTTTAGTGGCGCTTTTAGCGTAACTGAATGTAACTACCCACTCGTATGTATATTATAAATAGGGAAAACCTATTGATGAATAAAATGATCTCTTTCTTGACAAAGACTACTTTGACAAAACTTGTTAGTTCCTTAACACAAGCAGATGAGCTCAAAAAACAATGGAGAATGGGGAACAAAATTATACTTTGTCTACCCAAAGAAGGAGAAACCCTTTTAAACTGCAAAAAAGGTAAACTGGTGGTCTACCGAGAGATCATCAATTGGGGTCTTCGATTTCCACTTGACCCCATGATAGTGGAATACTTCGAGATTCCAGATATGTTACTAACTCAAGTGACCCAGTCAATGGTTCACTTTGCTCTCTATGATTATGCCTTCTCGATTGGCCAAAATTCTCCTCTGCATCGAAGACTTCATCCGCCTGACAAAATTGTCGAACAGACCGGTATTTCCATTTTATTATCTAACATTGGATTATGACTTTAAGATTATCAATGATTTGTTGGAGGCTGAAATGTTTTGGAAAAACAAAATTTTGTCTTCGTCTCAGGAGCTTCGGAAAATGGTAAAGAGAATTCTGAAGCCAACCCATCAAAGTTGAACCTCGTTTGGAGGAGTAACAGTAAGTATTTTTATTTTATTATTTGAATTGTATCTCCAATCAATTTTATACTTATTTCTCATCGAGTTTTGTGCTATGTCCAGAAATTTTGAGGAATTACAAACTTTGTTGAAAAGATACTAAAGACATTTTTATTAAGCTTGCAGGTTAGGCTACAAGAAAATGGGGCAACGCATTCCATATAGTCTTTCAACCTATCAATTTTCTCAACATCCATTTATGGAGAATCGAAGTGGGACATTCTCTCTCCCGAGTACCTAATGAAGCCACCCAATCCGCTGTATGCTGTCAAAAGGCTAGTGGCTCCTAACTGCAAAGTCTTTCTGCCTGTTCAAAACAGATCGGATAACCACCTTCCCTAGAAAAAGAAGGAAAAAAGAATAAAAAGGTAGCTAGCACATCTGGTGTTAGCCCTTCAGAAACTCTGATGCCGCCAAAGTCGAAGAAAAAAACAATAGAAAAGAACCTCCACACTATCGAGGAAGGAGAAGAAGTTGAGCATTCTCTAAAAAGGAAGAAGACAACTGCCTTGACGAAAAAGAAGAGCACAACTAAGACTGATGAGTTCGGATTATTCAGTCACAGCTCCCTGTGTTATCCGGACAAGGGCAATCCGGACTTAATTTGCCACTGAACTATCTAGACAAGACAAAAGTAAAGAAATAACTAAACACTTTTTGACTAAGCTATGTGCTAATCAGCTTATTAAGTAAATGGGTCCTTAAACTTGACCCGGTTCCATAACTTGACGCGAAAGACCATGGGTCCTTAATTAAGGGTATAAATACCCCAACCACTTTCATTAATGAGCGTAATGAACATTTAATACAACCAGGTAGCTCAAATCTCTCATTACTAAACACCTCAAACATTTAATACTCTACACACTTTCTAAAATGCTTTACGACATTACTCTCAATCCAAAATAAACCTCACCAAATTGGCAACCACAGTGGGAGAAGACGGTGCTTGAATCTAGTATTCAAAACCAGCAAAAGGACCTGTTCAGATGGATCCAAACGAGCAAGCAATTCCACCACCTATGGTGGAGGTGGTTGGGGAAAATAATTAAAACACCACCGAGGAACGAGATAAGTTGAGAGTTGAAATAGAACCTTTAAGGGCTATTAAAAAGGCAGAGCTCAATTTAAAAGAGAATTCAAAGGCGTCAACCATTCACCATACTAACAATCCAAGGGAGAATGACCCCTCATCAAAGACTCATTTAAGTATGAAAAAAGACCCATGTCAGTTCCAAGAAGTTTCACCGGTTCAAGCCAGTGGAAAGCTCAGATTCTGAGTCCTCCAGTAGCAATAGCTTCTCTGAGGCAAGGGTTAAACCCTGGGAATCTAGCTGATTCAGTGACAAGGAAGAATGCCATGGCCTGGGGTGGTTTGTTAAACTAGGTGGGAAAGCAAATCAATGTGGATGAAACTAAAAAGACTAGGGTACACAGAAAGGTGAGGTCTGCCCCAGCAGCTCCAAACCAAAATCAGTCCGGGTACAAGGCCAAAGAAGCTGGACAGGGGTCCAACAGGGCCAAACAGACTCAATCCCACCCGAATCCGGCTCAGAGCCAGCAGTCGAGGAATAAACGAGGTCCTTGGGTCCAGCCGGAGTGGTTTTCAGAGTTAAAAGAAGACGTGGCAACCATTTATTACAAGGCTAAAGATGAGGTTCATTTCTGGAAGCCGGTAGCGCTTCAATCTCCTAGGAAATTTGTAATACTTGTTTTTTCCAGTATCATCATGATATTGGCCATAACACCGAAGACTGCATCGCTTTAAAGCAAGAGGTGAAAAATTTCATCGAAAGAGGCAAGTTAGGTGTTTATGTCAAAAGAAGAAGTGGGAACATGCCTAACAATTCTCCTCGAACAGGCCCTACGAACAACGCAGGAACATCAGAGTGGATTCAGAGTATTTGGAACCTCACCCAACTTGTAATAAGGTGGGGGTCATAACAGAACATGTCAAAATAGTGTCCAGACTCATTAGTTTTTTTGAGTCACTTACCATTTTGGGAGGAGACACCATGACAACACTCACTCCTTCATCAAGGAAGAGGCACGTTCATAATCTAGCTACTCGGTTGGAAGGGGCATGTCTTCATACTAGTTCCAAATTCCTTTCCCATTTATAGTCTTTGATGAGGATGATATAAGGGATATTGTTGGGCCTCATGAGGATGATGTGGTAATAAGAGTATCTATTGGGGGTAACGACATCAGACGAATTCTGATTGACACTGGCAGCTCAGCCAACATTATATTTTTAAGTTCTTACAAGCATATGAAAAATCCGGCAGTAATTCATCGTTCGAACAGATTCATTGTGGGCTTCATAGGGAGTTCTGAAGATGTAATCAGAGAATTTGAGGATGAGGTACTGTTGGGCAAAGGCCCTTTCAAAAAGATGGTGAGGGTGTTATTCGTTGTGGTAGACTGCTCCAAATGCTACAATGCAATCTTTGGGAGGTCCTGGCTCTCTAGAATGCATGTTGTGGCCTCAACAGTCCATCAGTGTTTGAAGTATGCACTTCAAGGACAAGTAGGAGTTGTCCGGAGTAGCCAAAAGATAGCAAGGGAATGTTATGCAACTGCACTTGCTCCTAAAACTTTGGGAGCAGTCCGGGCTAATGAAGTTAGCAGTTATTGGGGCCTTCTGAGGGTGAGGGTGAAATTGACGACCCTAGAGAGACCCCTTGTGTTTTGATACTAGTGGAAGAAGTTGAAACCCACTCTCTGAGTGAAGGCAGGAGTGTTAAAATTGGCTCCAAGATGGCACCAGGGTTGAAGATAAAGTTGTTGTCCTTTTTGGCAGATCACCAACATGTTTTTGCTTGGTGTAATGCTGATATGACCGGAGTACCTACAAGTGTTATATCACACAGACTGACCATCCGGAGTAATGTTGCAACTGTTGTGCAAAAAAAGAGATTTTTTTTAAGAGAAAGCTGATGTAATAGTCCAAGAAGTCGACCGGCTTACCAATATGGGGCACATAAAGGAGTCTCAGTATCCTGTATGGACTACCAATCCAGTGTTAGTTAAGAACAAGAATGGGAAATTGCGTATGTGTATCGATTTTGATGACCTCAACAGAGCTTGCCCAAAAGACCTCTATCCAGTCCCTCGGATAGATCAGTTGGTGGACTCGATATTTGGAAACAATTTATTATCTTTAATGGATGCCTTCTCTAGGTACAACCAGATACGGGTGGATCCGAAGGACCAAGATCACACTACCTTTGTTACATATAGGTGTCTTCATTGTTACAAGGTGATGCCTTTTGGTTTGAAAAATGCTGGGGCTACTTATCACAGGTTGGTGAACAAGACATTTGCTGATCAAATTGGAAGAAATATGGAAGTATACATAGATGATATGATGGTCAAAAACTTAGAAGAAGAATTGCACCTAGCCGATATTCAAGAGACTTTTTCCAACTTGAGAAAGTTTAACTTAAAGTTGAATCCAGAAAAATATGTGCTTGGGGTGCGGTCCGGAAACTTTTTGGGTTATGTAATAAGTGAAAAAGGGATACAGCCTGATCCGAACCAGCTCGATGCTCTATTAAAAATGGACCCCCCTCGAAATATTAAATCAATATAGAGGCTGACATGAAGATTGGCTGCTTTAAATCGTTTTATTTCAAGGTCTTTGGACAAATGTGCTTTGTTCTTCCAGACCTTGAAAGGTGCTAAAGATTTCAACTGGTCTCCACAAAGCAGCCAGGCTTTTGATAAATAAAGAAGCATTTGTCTTCACCAAAAACCCTTTATAAGCCTGTTGAAGAGGAAACATTTTATGCATACTTGGCTGTGTCAGAATATGCTATAAGTGCAGTATTGGTAAGAGAGGTGGACAATTATCCTTGTCCGGTGTACTACATCAGCAAGAGTCTGATAAATGCTGAGAAGAGGTACCTAAAGCTTGAAAAGCTGGCACTAGCCTTAGTGATTGCTGCCAGAAAAATGAGGTCGTATTTTCAGTCTCATTCCATCATCGTCCGAACATCTTTTCCATTAAATAATGTTCTTCAGAAAGCAGACATATCAAGCAGGATGACCAAGTGGTCAGTGGAGTTGGGTGATTATTACATTGATTTCGCCCCATGTACTGCTGTCAAAGCTCAATCTGTTGCTGATTTCTTAGTAGAGTTTCATTCGAACAGAAGTGTTAAACAAGCTTCATAGGAGAAAACTAAACAAGAGTGGGTTGTCCGAACAGATGGTGGATCAAGCATGATGGATTGTGGGGCTGGAATTTCCTTAACCTCTGCATATGGTGATAAACTATACTAGGATATATGTTTTGTATTCAGGGTTTCTAACAATGAGTCTGAATATGAAGCAGTTATAGCTCGTCTTAAGTTAGATTTTCTATGTGGGGCTAAAATATTTAGATTGATGAGTGATTCCCAGCTTCTCATCCACCATGCTCAAGGTCAGTCTGAGGCCAGGAAGGAACAACTGATCAAATACTTATTCATTCTTAAAGAGGTGGCATCCAACTCTAAAAGTGTTTGCTTTGAGCATATTCCTAGATCGGAAAATACGCGGGCAGATTCCTTAGCAACCATAGCATACTCTGAGTCCTACGCTTGGATTCATATCCAGGAATTCCCATCTATACAATCAGGTCATAATAAAAGAGAGGGGGAAAGTTTGAATATACAAGTAGTTCAACCTAAAGATTGGAGATTTCCCCTATTTCAATACATCTTTGATGGGGTTTTGCCTTTGGATAAAGCCATGGCAAGAAAAATTAAGAATAACCTTGTGGTTTTTTTATCATAAGGGAAGTGTTGTATAAAAATTCCTTCAGCAGACCTCTCCTGTGATGTTTGGGGGCTAAAGAATCTCAAACTGTTTTATTTAAACTACATGACGGAGAGGGATCAACACACTATGGTTATAGAATTCTAGCCCGGAGGGTTTTATTGGTCGGATACTATTGGCCATCAATAATGTCAGATGCTAAGGAATTGGAGAAAAAGTGTGATCCATGCCAAAGGTATGGTAACGAAGTTCATATCGCAGCAGTATCTATGGAGTCTATTTCTGAGTCAATACCTTTTGCTCGTTGGGGATTGGATTTAGTTGGACCTCTACCAATGGCGTCCGGAGGGTGCAGGAATATTATTATAGCCATTGATTATTTTTCAAAGTGGATAGAAGCAGCTCCCCTAGCAGGAACCATTTCAAAATCTGTTATAAAATTTATCTTGTCTAACATCTGTTGCAGATTTGGAGTTCCACCAAAAATCACCACAGATAACGGGCCATAATTTGATAACAAGGATATGGAGAGTTTCTATTCCTCCAGGGGTATTCAACATTTCTTCTCTTCTCCTTTCCACCCACAAGAAAATTGCCAAGTTGAAGTGGCTAACACGACCATTTTGTTCGGTTTAAAAAAAGCATTTAGAAGGGACTGCAGGAAAGTGGCCAAGCTATTTGCAAGAAGTGTTGTAGGCATACCGAACTACTCCTATGAGATCCATTAAAGATACTCGTAGCTACTATGATAAATGTGTTTATTAGAATAGGTGACACACATGTGAGACAAATGGTGATACGTTTTTTATTATTCACCATATATAAGACCCAATAGTTTATATAATTCCCTCATATAAAAAATATAAATAAAATATTATGCACCACACTAATGGTATATTCTGTGGAATTTTTTTATTTTGTCAAACAATTTCTTAGGCTATTCGTCAATGTAGTGGCACAATTCCCATTGTAATTATGTCATGTCATAAATATTTATAATTCATGTGTAAAATGTTTGTTAAATATACTCCAAAACATGAAGTTTGTAGTTATTTTGGGATATAATGTTTCTTGAACAAAAAGTAATCTATTTGCGAATTATGGCTAACACATGGATAACGAACAATAGCAAAATATTTTTTTCAACTGTATTGGTACAGGTCCCACAATCCTGATATACAATGTATATGTGAAATGCACCTAGTAAATCTCGCGCAAAACCCATAATTATACGTTACGCAACATAATAGAACTACATTTTGCAATTTATTTATAACAATGTTTGCAATGCAATGACGATAAACATCTTTTTTTAATCAAAAGGAAACTATATTACCAAATAGAGAATTTACAAAATGTTTAGGAGCCAATTAGCTTAACAAAACAAATTTAAGGACTAAAAGGCAATAACACCTAATAATCTTAAGACTCAAAAGAACTTCTTGAAACAGCTAATCCACCATAGCCATTCTTCATAGCAAAATCTCTCAACGATGGCGATTAACCCTGAAGATGAAGATTAGCTTACGGAGGAGAAACAACGTCTTTGATTTGTAAACCAATTTCTCTTCAAGAACTCACCATAGCCTTCATTCCCAAATTCTGATTTTGAAAAACTCTAAAAAAGCTTTAGCCCAGATATCTTCTAATCTGATTGCCCCAAATCCAGAATTGCAAGGCAAATACCATGCACAAACCCTTTTAGAGCCTTTCATCTTAAAAAAACCATAACTGACATTCACCAATATGCTAATCCAATCCCATCTTCAAAGCTCCGGAAACCATTCCTTCATTCTTCATTCCCGATCTTCCATCTACAAAAGAAACTCCATACCAGCAGTATCTATGTTTTATGATGTACAAACATAGCCAAAACCCATGCTTTCCAGAAGGAAGATCGAGATGAGGGAGTTCGGGGCATTGGGATTAATTATCTAAATCTAGTTATCTAAATTTACAGATCTAAAAAACAAAAACAAAACTACTCAAAAGTAATTATACATCTTTCATGATTGTTTCCAAAGGCGTTTCCAAGAGAATTGTGGTATGGATAGTTGCTTCTTCAGTTGTTTGGGTCATATATTCGAATTTTAGAGTGAATATGAATAGCTTAAAATGAGTAACAATGATTTTTTGGATAAGTTTTTTAGTTGAAGAGCTAAGTAATTTCTTGATTTTATAAGAATGAGTATTAGAGTTGTCTGAATTCTAAGCGTCACTAGGTTTACGTGTATTATAGCTATGTTTAATAGAAAAAAATAGCGGCACTCGCCGCAAATAGCTAAAATTATTTTTTGATTTTATCTTCAATGACAATTTTATAAATAATAAAAATTTGGTTCGCCACTATAAGTAATAAAAAAACTCTTTTATATCGTTATTCTCTAAAATTAGTTTTTTTAATATAATTTTTATTATAGATAAAACAAATTTAGAGAAAAAAATAAAAATACAATCATATCAAATAAATGTAGATTTCAGTATAGTTGCTTTCGATTATTATTTTTACATAAAAATATCATCATAATATTTTATTTAAAAACTTTAAAAATACAAATTCTTGATATTTAAAACAAAAATAGATATACTAGTTTTATTTTATTTTTGTATAAAAATAAAATATATTTAAAATGATTATTTACATACATGTCGAGGCATTCTCCGAAAAATAAAAAATAAACTTTCATACAAGTCTTGAGGGCATACCCCGCTAATAAACAAACAAGACAACAAAATATTAATACCATGAAAATGCTAGTCAACAAGGAGAGTGCGAGTAGTTAAGTCGCTTATATGGGTCATATTTCGAGTCAAAACTGATATTTCTAAAAGCTTCTAAATGATGTTTTCGTAATACAGACTATAAATAAACTTTGGACAATGCTTAGAGAGATAAATGAACTACTCGAGTATTAATTACGAAAGTAGTTGAGAGTAAATATTATGATTGATTTAAAAGCCTAAAATATGTTTTATATTTATGATTTGGGCCTAATTGGACTTAACGAATAATAGATCAATTTGAATAATCCAAACTCAATAAACTCAAACCCATAATTATATTTTATTACATAAAATACCATTTATTATTACATTGATACCACATCACAAATTCCATTCCAATAGCTTATTGGTCCGACTCTCGGGTCAGATAATTCGGTCATCATCAATCACTCCCCTAGTCCCTGTGAAGGTCCTTTGAAAGGACTTAAACCTGAAACCACTTTAGATTAAATCATGCAGACACTTTGTATTCTCACCAGCACTAGGAACCGAAAACCTCCTGCCATGGGACCGCTTCAGATATAACTACTCATATGCTCCAGATTTTAGCCATCAATTGTAGTCTCGAATATCCCAGGGTTGGATTGTCTTACTCCTAATCAATATTTCCTTAAAAATTATTATGTGTAGTTCCACTATGGTGTACGTATCATAGAGGAATTCAAACCACGACTTGCTTTTTGAGTGGTAAATGGTGATTTACTTTTCAAAACGGTTTCACTTGCCTACGCAAACACTCATTGTAGATGACCTTTACACTTCTTTAAGCTTACATGCATTGGCCTACGAAAAGTAGTTGTTTGGATTTCATATTGTTTTCTATAAATACTTTTACTCTCCCCTTATTTCTTTAAGTGTTTATCATTTCTAGATATAGAGGGAGAAGTTCTTAGCTTTATCTACCACAAACCCTCAGTTTTCAGCTTGATAACCACCACAAAATATTTCTCCGAAAATTTCATAAGCCTTCTCTTCGGAGTTTCATGTTTCATGCCGCCAACGTCCTAACTTAGTCTCTCAAATAAAGTTGAAGTGGAGAAAAAATATATAAAAGTTGTTAGGCTTCTAGAAACCAAAGGTCCTCATCTTATCGTCTAAACCATTGACTACGGAGGAAAGTATCCCTATAAGTGGAATTACATACCATTTGAAACCCTTATTCTAACACTCAACCTACAAAGCATAAAACACATTGTCCTAGGTTAACCCGGTCCCATAGAAGCACTAGAAATAAATAGCGATCACGCTTCATCGCAATGGGGTATTCGGATACCAAAGACAAATCGCTTGTGAATAAATCCATAACAACTCTAGTAAAAAGAAAGTATGCTTCTGATTATCGTACAAAGAAGCATGCCAATCATACTCCACCAGCCTTATATATCCCTAAATCAATCGGCTAAGGGAGATGTTGATATCGTTGAAATGGTAGTTATCCCTCAAATGACACATACAGAGAGGTCTCAAAGCAGACTGCTAAACTCCAAAGGTAACCAAATGTTGTTGATCGATGAGGTAAATAAGCGTACTTAATGAGGTGATATTGAAAGGGAAGAAAATATCTCAAAGAAAGGTGAAGGGTAGACACCGAGGGTAAAATATAGTAAATTAAAAAGAGCAAATGTTTAACTACCTCCTTCGATAGCCGAGGTAGTTTAGCCCAATTTTTAAAATGTCAAGAATAAATACTTAATTTATCTTTACAAAATAACGTATAACTATTGTTTAGAATAAGAGGTAGGTAAGTTATGGGCTAGATGGGAAATCCCAAAGGAGGTGGAAATACGCGTACCAAAGCCTGGAGAGACACCAACCGATTGTGCATAAAAAAGTGTTTATCTACCACGACATACTGAATTGAAGGCTCTGGTTCTCGCTAGACCCATAAGTAATTCTGTACTTCGAGCTAGTTTGCTTGTGTCCTAGTATATTCATCCTTAATACATAGTTTACTTTGATGTTACGTATTGTGACATAAAGGCTATCAAAGACCAATATGTCAATTGAGGAATTTGTAGCGATCACCGGGTTATCAAGAAATTCTCAGATCCAATTCTAATTTATTACTTTGGGAGTGAGTAAAAAGTATTGAGTGATTTTCTTGAGGCTACTAATACGAGGAAGTTACAATTATTCTTCGTAAGTGACTGTGGGGAGAATAATGAGAAGGTCGTGGGAAAAGAATTTTGAGCAGAGTGTCTAAGGAGTGGCAAAGTGCAGGTAACTTCTCATTGTTTCCGATTAAAACTTTAATTATTGTTAAGTTTCAATACTCGAAGTTTTTCTTTTATTATTTTTGCAACTATGTCGAGATATAGCTTCTCTTCTACTGAAGATTTTGTCAAAAGTTCTGGAGAAGATAGGTGTTATTTTATTTTTAGAAAGGCTTCTTCATATTTTGGAGTCCAATTGAACATATTCTTCTTTTTTAGTACCTGGAAAATTTCACATACTTATCTAAAGACCTTGATATACATCTGTTAAAACTCGTTAACCTTATAGTTAAATTTTATACCTCTTTGATAGATCTTGGAGGATTCATGGTAGTTAGAGCATCTAATTGCACTGGATCGGCTTCAATCCCCTTTTTGCTAACTATATAACCCTAGATTGTTTTGACCAAACTCTAAAAGTACATTTTTATGAATATAATTTTAGTTTAATGGCCTTCTGGTTACAAAACATTTCCTCTTGATCAAAAAAAATTAGCATCCCTTGTTATTTTTACTAACATATCATCAATACAAACTTCAACATTCATTCCGATCTGGCTAGCAAAAGCTTTGTTTACTATATGTTGATAACTATCCCCAGCATTCTTCAATCCAAATGACATTACTTTGTAGCAATACAACCCTTACCTATTAAGAATTTGTTGTTGTCTTGTTCCCTCAAACCGATCTATATCTGATTATTCTTCTGCAAAAGCATCCATAAATGATAAAATCTTATTACCCAATGCTGACTCTATCATTTGGTCAATTTTAAGGACAAGGAAAATATCCTCTAGACATGTATCGTTTAAATATGTAAAGTTAATACACATGCAAAATTTCTCGTGTTTCTTATTTATGAGCATTGGTTTTCTTGTCCACAATGGGTAATGAGATTCTCGGATATTTCATACTTTTGTTAATTAATCCACTTCCCTTACAATGGCTTCGGATTTTTCAACAGGGAAAGCTCTTCGTTTCCAAATAATGGTATATATATTTGGTTTACTGCAAGTTTATAGAAAATAAAACTTGCATGGATTCATGTAGCATCCTCGATAGACGAGGAAAATATATGTAAATTATTTGATAAGAATGATATTAGTTGTTCCCTTATAACCAATAGTAAGCAGGCTTCAATCTTCACATTTTTTCCACTTAGAAAAGTATACACTTTGATATCCTCATTATGTATTACTGAACTAAGAGTCTCTCTTGGATCATCTTGACATCTAACTTAGAAGTCAATTTCAATAATTTCTATTCTTTCTTTATTTTAACACTATGGATCGTCTTAATATTAATAGCAATAACGTAGCATTGTCTAGACATTTTCTGGTTGCTATAGAAAACTTTGACTTGACCCTGCATATTTCAAATATTGATAGACAACTGATGCGATCTTCTAAAAATATAATTTTACGAGTTTAGACCATCCACCACTATAAAAAAAATGCTATCACCATTTTCTTGAAGGATTCTCGTACTAATTGTGGGTCTTCCTCAAATTCTCTGATTACGCCAGCAGTAATACCAGTGAATCCTACTATTGTTCTATTTGATCGGATTATAACGATAAAGTTCTATATTTTCTTGTAAGCTGACATGAACATGATGTTTGTTAAACTACCTGTATGAATCAGGATTTTCTGATTTCAATTCCCTCGATAGCCGCTCTGATTACGACAACATCCTCATAAGTTCCAGCAATATCTCTTAAGTCATCACAATCAAACACGATAAACGACATTGGATCTTGGTAGAGGTGGGGGGAATTTTCCCTTTTAACTGAGTTGTCAAACTTAAAACATGCCTCTCTCGTGAATAACTAGAAGGCCCTGATAATATACCCCCCAATAAAAATGGTTAGTCATTCGCAGAATTTATACAGACTCTTAGCCTTTACATTTTTGGGTTCATCAATTACGATAACACTCATTCGATTAATATCATGGTCTAGATACTCAGAATCCACATCAAACTCATTGTAAATGTTAGGGGACATTTTTCGTTCTAATTGAGTTGCCAAACTTACAACATGTCTCTTCCGCAAATAAGTAAAAGGCCCTAATATTGTATCCCAAACAAAAATGGTTAGTGATTCAAAGAATTCGTACAAACACTTAACCTTCCCCCTGTTGGGGTAATCAGTTACTATAACACTCATTGAGTCAATATCATGGTCCAGATACTCAGAATCCACATCAAACTCATTGTAAGGTTCGACTATGAGCATCGCATTTTCCTGCTTGGGTACAATCCTAATTATTGTGGCATGTATCATTACAATACTTCCAAAACCAGTTATTCCAATTTTCTCTAGGACTTACGATTAGAAGTGGCTTTCTAAACTGAACAAAATTCTATGTTTTGTCGAAAATAGTAGCAACGCTCTCTGTTAGTGCAGCATAGTTATCGGGTCAGACCTATTTATTTTTATGGGTTTATAATGTTGACCTTGTGGGTGTTGCTTTACCTTAGGTCGAGGTAGGGTCTGATTTGTGCCCTTCAACGAAAAAATAATAATAGTTGTTTTGATGTTGAAAGTTTTAGGCATTTTGTTATTGATAGCCTGAGGTAGAAGATTATGGATCATATCATTGCAAAGGGATCAATTTTAATATTTTCAACTGCTCCACTTTGAATTACTTCTCAACCTACACTAATAGAGCCCGAGTGTTAAGGCTTATTATGGTTACTCATCAGCTAAATCTCCATAGAGGATCCCTTATCTAAAAGAAGCAAGAACCACATGCTCATAGCAGTCATCCAGGCTCATTATAAGAATGAAGTCTTTAGTGTAATATTTCAAAATATCCCCAACCAATTGGGAGTATTGGATTATCGTGTCTCCGTTCCTCTGCATTTCCTTACTTCCCACAAACTATTGTCTAAAATTCGTTCACACGTATAAAAAAAATTGTTATGACCCTACGAAAAAATATTGTACCACTTCAGAATAATATCTTTCAAAATTTGAGATAAGGCTTGGCACAACAACTTATCATAATCGTCGTAATTCATTATAATGCTCTTAAACTGCTCTAAATGGTCATCCAGATGTATATTCCAATTGAAGTTTTCCATTTTAGATATATCAACCAGTTTGGGTAGATGCGCGAAGAGAATTTCTACAGGTATGGGAGATTGCCTCTAATTATGTCCATAAATATACCGGTGGCCATCATTGGTTATCGTATAATAACCATGTTCGAACTGAATCACAAACAGAGTATTTGCTTGGTAGTCAAAACTCTGGTTCCCCGAGCGCGCCTATAATAACGCTAGAATATTTCGGATCGATACCATGGTTGGTTGTTGTCCAACCCTTCCCTTAGCTACCATTATATTCTTTCTTTTTAGAGGCTCTTATTATCTGATGAGTCATATCGTTTTTTTTCTCTCGCGCTCCCTTTAGGTTTTGGCATCGATTGGAGTGTCTCTTATAATAATACTTACCATTAATCTTCTTTTTTAATGACAATGATCCCTATTTGGAGAAACTAAAATCCTTCAGAATCAGAAAACAAATACTCACTAGACTCTCAACGATAGTTGCGATAGCTTGCATGTTGTTCATTGTTTCAACAAATGGTAGCTTATGTTCAATCGATATTTTCGGTATTTCTCCTAATTTTGTAAAAAGTCAGAATTAAAAGCTTCCAAATGGTAGTTTTATAATATAGATAATAAATAAACTTTGAATTTTGATTGGTGATGGAAAATTTTGGTTCAAGGGTAAAAATGGCAAGTCTTATACATGGTTGATATATCAATATTTTTGTAGAGAGTAGTGAGAGAAATGAGGTGTATGCTTGTATTTAATGTTTCCAGAAAAAATCCAACCCCTTTAATGTTGTTAGTTGGGATATTTATACTATTTTCCCATAACCCATGGGTCGTGCGGGTCAGATCTTATATTTGGGCCAACCATATAAGCCCCCAAGCCCAAGAGTTAAGGTTCCAGACAGATAGCTGAGTCATGGGTCCACTTGAATTATCGAATCACCTTTTACCAAAACCAGAGCCGTTACTAGTCGTAAAGCTCCATCTTCTTTCATTTATATGGGGTAGGATATAGGAGAAAGTACGCCTCGAAGAATTACCAGGCTTTCTAAAGCCAAAACTATAACTTCATCTACCATGGATACAGAAAAAATCAATGAAGGTTCTACAATCCTAGAGCCTCCAATATTGCCTGCTTCGGATCCAAATCCATCAATTCCACCTACTGATTCTTCTAGTATTAAAAAATAGGATATTGGACTCAATTCGGACAGTCAACAGTCACAAACAAAGGAAGAGAATATGAAGATAGTGGGGAAGATACCCCATTGGAGACATCTGGTCATATTGGCGATGCTAGTATAGTTCGGGAAAAGAAAGAGAAAGTAGGACTGCCAGATGTCGAACCGCTTCCAGAGTGCCTTGTTGGGCGAGTAAGGCCTAACTTCTCCAAGGTCAGTGTTAAGTACTTGTTGGAATTTCAAAATAATTCCTATGTGTATACCCGAATAGCTGAGTTGGACAGAATTAGGAAGAAATGAGACTTTCCAGAGTCCATCAAGGTTAGAATTCTCATCCCTGATGAGACTCCAATGGATAGCAAGGCCAAAGAGCTAGTGGTATATACCGAAGTACTTAATTGGGACCTTTTGTTCCCTTTGGACCCAGAGATAGTCAGATATGTCCAATTGGTGAAATTATGCATAAGTAAATTAAGTCTCAATTCTTGGTATACCTTATTAGCCAACATCATTGCTTCAAGGTTGTCTAAGATTTCAATACTTATGGAACAGTTTGCTGTTGTGGCCTGCTTGTGTCAAAACCATCATATCTCTTTCTATTATTTTAACATGGGGAATAATTACAACGTGGTCGATGATTTGTTGGAGACTGATAAGCCTTGGAGGACCCATATATTCTACATTAATGGTGCATGGGAAAATGGAACAAAGATCACTTCCAAAGGAAATCCAAGTTTGCTAACTAGATATTTGAAACATCCAGGTAAACATCTTACCACTCTCTTTATTGTGTATTGATATTAAACTTCACATCGGATGTTGATATTAAATTTCACATCAGATGTTGATAATAAATTTCGTATCAGATTTGTCTTTCGGTATTTTCAAAGATGTTCTCATAATATTTTGAGAAGTGACGAACCACTTTTACAAAGCTGAATCAATGGGCCACAGATAATATGAGAACGGGTTTCCATAATTGTTTTACTGCAACAAACATGGTGAAGGCCCATCTGTGGAGAATAAGCTCAACCATGGAGCTCTAGTTGGGATAGTTTACTAGTCCTCCTGAAGTTGCTGATATCTTCAAAATGATAGAGGAAAAATATGGTAAGCTTTATTTACCAGCTAGAAACAAGATTCATAGTCATCTTGACAAAATTAAGAAGAAGAAAAACAAATGTGGTGATACCTCTCAAGGGCTTCCCAATGTGGATAGTTCTAGACTGCCATAAAAAATTGACGTTGCATTGTTGGATGTTGTTTTGGTTATTGTTGGTAAGGGTAAATATCCGTCACACTCTCCAATGGTTAAGAGGAAGAAAGGGAAGAAGAGGAGCAAGGAAGGTAATGATAAAAGATCGGAAAATAAGAAAAAAGTTGACATTGGTTCGGAGATCATACTTCGACCTGAAGTCCTTCCCTCCATTACTACCATTTATTTTACTTCCCAAGCAGAAGTACATGTCGGTCCTCCCTCTCCAGTGTTTCTCGTTGCTAAACAGCCTTCTCCTGAAGGTGAAATGAATTTAGACAACATAGGAAATTTTTATTTAGGTGAGTTTGATAAAAAAACGATTTTGACAAGACTTTTCCCCAATCTACTACCATCGCCAATGTCGTGACTCACAAATCTTTTGAATTATCTAGTCAGCATAATGCTATGGGCTATGCAGGTTTAGGTTATATAAGGCCAATCGTTGACTTGGAGAGGAAATTCATATATCAAGCTAGTGACATCGTTTCCCTCCGTACTGAAATCAAGGTATAAAGAAATCCATCACTGTCAAACAGAGAAATGTTGAGACTTTGAACAAGGAAAAAGAAAAGATTAGTGGTGATTTGGTACAAGCTAAGTCTGACCTTGAAAAATTGCAGGCTAGCTATACCAAATTACAATCTACCACTTCCAAATAAATTAATTCCTTGAAATAAACACTGACCAATGAGAAGAATGCCAATGATCAATTATCCAAGGAAAAAACATTACAAAATCTTCTCAAGAAAGAGGATGATGAGATTACTTATTTAAAAGAGCCAAAAGCCCAAGACATAACCACTGCGAGGAACGAATATGTTGAGGGGGTGTTGAAATCTATGGATCAGAGGGAAGAGTTCGTTAAATCGGATATGGTCCTATTGTTCTATGAAACTTTTCCCAACCGGTCTCTTGGGAAGTTGTGGAGTTTTGTGCCATATGAAGAAATTCCCTTTCATACTATGGCACAAAGTGATAAACTCAACATATCTTCAGATAAATCTAAATCTGATGATGAATATGAGGAGGATTCAAGTGATGACAAAGAGGAGAAAGAAGAAGGTAGTGATGAGAAGAAAATTAAAGGGAACGAGCCCTAAGGTTAACTATTTTTACTGTGTTGATATTTTGAATCAAAGTCCTTGGAGTATGCAAGACATTTTGTCGTTTTCATATCGGATTTTTTAGAAACTTTATTCGTACAAGTCCTTGTGGTTTACAAGGCATTTTTGTAACGTTGTTTAGAGTCTTTTTATAATCCTCTTTCTATTTCATGCCATTTTTGCTTTCATTTACTTAGTATTTTTTCTTGTCTTCTTTTATACTTCCATTAATAACTAACGTATTTGAATATAATAAAACCATATACGCATATTAAATCTAAATAGGGAATTTAAAAAAGTATTTTCTTTAAAGAAATTAAACACTTAATCAATCTTGCATTTATCTGAGATATTCGAAGGTAGTCCATTTGAATGCTATAAGTGTTTAATAAACCTTTAATTCATCTGATCCACTCAAAGGTAATCCATTTGACGACAACAAGAGTTTAATAAGCCTTTAATCCATCAGGTATTTAATAAGACTTTGATTCATCCAATCTACTCAAAAGTAATTCACTTGAGGGTAACAAGTGTTTAATAAGCCTTTCATCCATCAAGTGTTTAATAAGTATTTAATTCATCCGTTTACAACTAAAATAATATCTTTAAAAAGGAAAATCATAGTATATTGATTGAGATCCGGACACCTCATTAAAATGTCCCCGCGCCACCAGTGTAGGAAAGAGTATGCCCCCAAATATTTACATTACAATAAGATTAAGTAAGTATTTACAAGATGAGTTTATTTTAAGTATAACTTGAGATGCTCAATGTTCCGAGGATGCTTCAACAAGTTGCCTTCTTTGTCTTGGACTTTTTATGTTCCTTGCTTAACTCTTTAACATACGATGTATGGTCCTTCCCAATTCGAAACCAACTCTATGAACTGATCTCCTTAGTGTACAAGAATATTTTTCTCAACACTTTATCTCCAACTTGAAACTCTCTTTTCTTAATTTAGAGACAAACATGATCCTCATCAAGCCTTGATAATGAGCAGTTCTTAAATGTGTTTTCACTCTTTTTACTTCAACTAAATCTAACTAACAAAAACATAGCTATCTCATTCTCTCGTTCGGAATAATTTCAAAATCTGAAAGACATAAGAGTAGCTTCTATAGGTGTGATTGCATCAGTCCCATAAACTAGAGAAAATAAAGACTCTTGTGTGGCTATATATGGAGTGCTTATAGTACTTCTTGCAAGTAACTCAGCCATTTTCCAGCAGCTGCTTCTAAATTCTTTTTTAAACCTGACAGAACTGTCTGATTTACTACTTCAACTGCTCCATTGTCTTGGGGATGAAAAAGAGAATAAAATAATGTTGAATTCCTCTCGATGCACAAAAAATATCCATGTTTTTTTTATCAAACTGAGGACCATTATATGCGGTGATGCGTTTGGGAATACCAAATTGACAACATATGTTGGAGAGAATAAATTTAATGACTGCATTAGATGTTGTTCCAGACAAAGGTGCAACTTCTATCCATTTAGAGAAGTAATATATTTCCACAATTAAGGTATGAAAACCTCCCGAAGCCATTGGAAGCGGCCCAACTAGATCAAGTCCCCATCTATCAAAAGGTATAGGCTCGGATATTGATTCCATAGGGACTGTTCGCACATGAATTTCCTTTTTATATCTTTGACAAAGATAACATCTCTTCACCAAATCTTTAGCATCTGCCATAATGGTAGTCCAATAATATCCTACTAGCAAGACTTTTCTAGTCAAAACTATATAACCACAATGTGCTGACCCTTCTCCATCATGCAATTCTGGTAGAACACTCTGGGACTCACTGGATCACATGCAACGTAATAAAAGCCAACTGAAATATTTTTTATAAAGAACCCCCCTTAAGACTAGGAAACCACGAGCTTTGTATTTCACTTTCTTAGCCAAAGATTTATCTTTATGTAGAACTTTGTTACTAATAAATTATTGTACTTCATTGTTCCAATCTTTAGAGAGTATATCGAATATGTGTAGAAATTCTCCTACTTCATCATTGTTTCATGTGGTTGTACCTATAGAAGGAAATTCTTGTATAAGAATCCAATGGGATGCTTCAGAATATGCTATAGTGGCTAAAGAATCTGTCATGGCGTTTTCTAATATGGGGATATGCTCAAATCTGATGCATTTAAAACCGATGGTGACTTCCTTTAGCACTTGTAAATATCTTATCAAGTGATCTTTCTAGGCTTCAAACTGCCCTTGAGCCCGATGAATAAGAAAATAGGAATCACTTATTAGTCGGACTGTTTTAGCCCCACATATATGAGCTAACCTTAAACCAGCTATGGTCGCTTCATATTTTGACTTATTGTTGGATGTTCTAAAGCCAAAACATATAGCATGGTACATAGTTTCACCATAAGAAGAAGTTAAGCAAATTAAAAATCTACACCCCATTGTACTAGATCCACCATAAGTTTGGATTAACCATTTCTTTTTATTATTACTGACTTTAGCTTCTATGAGGCCTCTTATAATGAAATTCTACTAAACAAATCAGCTATGGCTTGAACTTTGATTGCAGTCCGATGTGCAAAGTCAATATTATAGTCTCCAAGCTCAACTAACCATTTAGTCATCCTTCCGGATATGACAGCCTTTTGCAGCACATTTTTCAGGGGAAAAGAAGTTCGAACTATGACAGAGTGAGCTTGAAAGTAATGGCTCATTTTTCTAGCTTTTATCACCAATATTAAGGCTAACCTTTCCAATATTAAGTATCTTTCTCGGCTTCTAACAAACTATTGCTTATATAGTAAACCGGACGGGGATAATTATCTATTTCTCGTACTAAAACAACACTCGCCACATATTGTGATACTGCCAAATACATATAAAGTCTTTATCCTTGAACAGGTTTGAACAACGTCTTGGGTGACGATAAATGTTTCTTGATTTAAAAAAAAGCTCGATCACAGTAAGGAGACCAGTTAAAATCTTTAGCATTCCTCAAAACTTAGAAAATTGAGCATATTTTTCTAACGATCTTGAAATAAACTGATTCAGTGCAGCCACTCTTCAAGTTAATATCTTGACTTCTTTGGTATTTCGAGGTGGATCCATAGCTAACAAAGAATTTAACTGACCTGGGTCAGCCTGTATCCCTTTCTCACTTATAATATACCCTAAAATTTTACCAGATCGGACTCTGAAGGTACATTTCTCTAGATTTAACTTCAAGTTAATGGCTTCTAAGTTAGAAAAAAATTCTTGGAGATCGAATATGTGGTCTTCCTCCTTAGGACTTTTCACCATTATGTCATCAATGTAAACTTCTATATTCATGTCGATCTAATTAGAAAATGTCTTATAGCCCAGTTGTTGATAAGTAGCTCCATCATTCTTCAACCTAAATGGAATTACCTTATAACAAAGGAGCCCCATATCATTTATAAAGGTAGTGTGATCTTGATCATCTGGATTCATCTGTATTTGATTATACCCAGAAAAGACATCCATGAAAGATAAAAAGTTGTTCCCTGATGTAGAGTTTACTAGTTTATATATCTGGGGCACTAGGAAATGATGCACATGTTCCATTTTCCATTATTTTTCTTGACTAACACCGGGTTAGTTGTCTAACTAGGGTAATGAGATTCTTTTATATTCCTCATTTTGGTTAACCGATCCACTTCTTTAACTATCGCTTCAGAGTTTTCTATGGAAAAAGCTCTTCTATACTGCACCACTGGCCCAGCATCAGACCGGATAGATAATTTGTGACTAATCATACTGGTTGGCACTCCAGTCACATCCTCATTGCACCATGCAAACACATGTAGATTATTTGATAAAAAAGATAATAATTTTTATTTTATATTTAATGGTAATTTAGATCCGACCTTAACACTTTTACCTTTTTCCAAGCAATGAATTTCAACTTCCTCAACTAGGATTACCGCACTAGGAGCCTCCCTTGGATTATCTATCTTGTTTTGGCTGATAGAAGGCTCTATTAAATGTTATTCTTTGACATAACATTCACGAGCTACCTTTTGGCTACTTTGTACGACGCCCACTAGAACTCCCACAACATATTTCAAACATTGGTGGACCATGGTAGCTACTGCATGCATCCTGGATAGCCAAGACCTACCAAATATAGCATTTTTAGATGTCTAAAACTCAACTACTACAAAAAAAACTCTTACTAACTTCTTGAATGATATTTTTCCCAATAAAACTTCTTCTTCAAATTCTCCAATTACATTAGTTGTACTTTCAGTAAACCCTACTATAGTCCTATTTGAACGTTGGATAACTAAGGGATTCTTCATTTTCTTGTAAGTTGAAAGGAACAATATATTTGCCAAACTACATGTATCAATTAAAATTCAATGTACATCATTTCCTCCAATGGATGCCCCTATCACCACACACATATTTGTGTGGCCCAACAATGTCTTTTAAATCATCTTCATCAAATACAATGAATGGAGCATGGCTTTGATAAAGATGTGTAGCCATTTTCCATATAACTGAGTCATTAGGCTATTAACATGTCTTTTTCTTGAGCAGCTTGAAGGTGCAGTCACAGTATATCCCCCAAAAATAGTTAGGGATTCAAAAAAGTTACACATATCGGATACAGTCGAAATATTTTCTACTATCATCCCAACCTGATTCTGATCCGGGTCAGGATCTAGATATTCTGAATCCACATCAAACCTTTCCATAATCACCATAGCAACTTCTTGTTTAGATGCTCCTATACTTTTCCATGGACCAGTTGGTGATGTGGCTCAGGTCGTATTTACATTAGATTGAGTATCGACTTGCCTATTTGCCCCCTTGCTTTTTAAAAAAAGATGACAACTTCTCTCTCTCAATTAAGTTTTATACTTCTTGTTTTAGGGAGATGCAGTCTTGGGTATCATGACCCACATCATTGTGGTACTTACAAAAACGATTATTTTGATTATCTCTAGGAGACTCAATTGGTGTTGGTCTTCTAAAATGCACAACGTTCTTAGTTTTATCATAAATGGTAGTCACACTCTCACCCAGTTCGGCAAACCATTTAGGTTTGAATCCATGGACCCCTCTTGGGTTTAAATTGTTGAGATTGACTTGATTGATTCTGTTTTGACCAATTTGATCCTTGTTTGGAATTTTTAGGCCTGTAATTAAATGTGGTCTGGGATTGAGTACTAACTTGTGGGATTTGTGTTGTAGGAGCAGACCTATTCTGGCAAGGTACTCTAAATTTCTTAGTTTCTTCCACCGTAATCCGTTTTCTAACCTGATTTAATAATCCACCCCATGTCGTTGCTTTTTTCGAGTTACCGAATCAGGCAATTCACCCGGATTTAAACCTTGGCTTGGAGAGGCAATGGTCACTTGTTCATAACAATCAGTCAATCCGTTCTTGGTATTCACAAAAGGCTGATGTATTCTTTCAAAGATTCATTAAGCTCTTGGGAACAATGGATGATAGTGTCACCATTACCTTTAAGCTCCTTACTCCCCATGAATTGTCTCTGAAATTCCATCCAGAGCACATCAAAGTTCTTTATTAATCCTTGTGTTAAACTAATATATCATTTTAAAGAACTCCCTTTGAAAGTTTGTGAGAAATCCCGACAAAAACGTTTTTCATCATCATTGAAGTTCGTCATAGAAGATTTTACCTGCTCGATGTGGTTATCAGGGTCTTTACTTCCATCATACTTTTTCATTTTGGAACTGTCAAACCTCTTGGGTATATGTTTGGAGAGTATTTTTTAGGACAAAGGTGATTGCCTTCAATTATGGTTACGGTCAAATACTGTATCTTCATCAGGATTGACAAATATACTTGGTTCAGATTGAATAACAAATTGATCACTCAGTAGATGATCAATACCGTGATCTGCCGGCACTTTTATTTTTCCCTGATATTTATTCTTTTTTATTTTTCCCTTCATGTCCCTTTTCCTCAAATGTTTCTTGGTTAACCATATTTTCTTTTTCTCGACGGTCCTGCTCACTACTCAATGAAGAAGACTCATAAGAGTCAGAAGCAGTGGTTGAACTATTAGAAGAATCTGATGTACTCATTACTTGTTTTTCCCGATGTGCCTTTTTAGAATTAATATGAGCCTTTGGAGACTGATCATTTTACCTTTTTTTGTCCCCGGGCTCATCTGTAGATATACCTCCCGCATTGGACTTTTCTTTCAATGATCTTTCAGCCTGCCTTTGGGCTCTTAAATCTTCAATCTCATCCCTCAACTGATCACGTTTATCTTGCATGAATGGTCTTTCCTCTGTATTGTTATTTGACATGAGACACAGTAGCATGCTCATCTTCATGTCTTATTACTTCATTTTCATGAGATAACGCTTTTTCATATCGAGGTTCATATTACAAGTAAGGTTTCGAATAGAGTTATTCAGGTACTTTTAGCTCCCACTGTGGCTACCAATTTGGTGATGAAAAAATCTGGTTCAAGGGTAAAAAGGGAAAATCCTTTAGCTGGTTGATATTAAGTATTTTTGTAGAGGATAGTGAGAGAAATAAGGTGTATGCTTGTATTTAATGTTTCTAGAAAAAGTACAACCTCTTTAATGTTGTTGGTTGGAGTATTCATACTGTTTTCCCATAACCCATGGGTCGTGCGGGTCAGATTTTATATTTGGGTCAATCATATGAGCCCCCTAGCCCAAGAGTTAAAGTTCCAGACACATAATTGAGTTATGGGTCCACTTGCATTATTGTTTATTTGTTTGAAGTATACTTATCTGGTCCAAACTGCCCCTTCTGATAACATTAGGCTTACAACAATATCTCTTCAATAATATTTGATCTCATCATTGATTAAAGAGATAATTGACCTTCTTTGGTATTAATCTTAGAGACTAAATGCTTTGTTTGATTTCAAAGCCTAAAATATGCTTTATGTAAATGATTTGCGCTCAAGTAGCTTACACGGTTAATGGGTCAATTTGGATCTATTAAAACCAAACTCATAAAAATATTTTTATTACATAAAATACTCATATTATTACATATTTATTAAATTGATACCACAACTAAAATTCTGATTCATAGTTTATTGGTCCGACTCGCGGTCGGACAATTTGGTCCTTATAAAATACCATCAGATGAGAAAAGCGACAAAGTAATCAAAAGTAAAGTTAGAATTGTACTAGCACAATCAGTGGATCTTTGAGTCGTGGAATCTGCAGCGGAGGTCCAAGAGGATGCGGTGGGATAACACGGAGCCTAACAAAGTGGAGTTCTTAAAAATACCAGAGTTTCTATCTCCTCAAATGTGGTAGACCACCACACAAAAAGCGGCACGTCATAAATGCCCATAGTCGGTAGAGGTGACGTTCCAAGCACTGGCAGTGGGAGAATAAGTGATCAAAAACTTTCTAAAGCAAGCTTGTCAAACTAGTTACAAAAAGATGCACTCTATCTTAATGTGGTTAATATATTTTGGGGAGCTATTACATAAGACATAAGAGAGGGTTCTATTATACCCTCAAGTAAGTAGTTTGTCTTCGGTAGTAAGCTTCCAAAGCACAACCAGTCAGACGACAAAAGAGTGTTAGAGAATATTATGCTTCTTCCGAACTAGATTGGCCTAAGGTACTTGGACCCTGAATGCCTGATGAAATGGTGAGTGCTACTTATGGTGAAACTGATATTCTGATTAGGGAACTAAAACTTAACATTCTCCACATCCGGGGGAAGAGACGATGTCGTTACCGATTTCGAACAAGCAGGATTGGTGTGATCGTTTACCCAAACAGATCCGACTGGACCAATTCCAAAAGCCGTTGGAGATGATGTCGAAAACCTTGCTATTGATGCGCAACATAACATAACGAATAATACTCTGATCATATTCCACAAGTGAATTAAGAAAAAATCATAGATCATATCAAAACAAAATGGATGCGTCATCACCGAGACTAGCTTTGTAAAGCTTATTTAAAATTGATAATTTTCCTCAACCTCTCATTAAAAAGAGTCACTGGAAGATTCCAAACTTTTCTTTTTCACCTTTTTTACGAGGATTCGGTTACACTATATTGAACAAGAACAAAAAAATTACTTAAGATAAATAAATATCTAAAAGCTCTCTTTTGTTCTAAACTTTGAAATCGAAAATCTCAAAATAAAATTATTAAAATATATGAAAAGTTGACTATAACATTTTACTATTAAAACTCGTTTAAGTTTACCCAATTTTGAGTTTACCCACATTTGGTACAAGTTTACCCAATTTTAGACAAAAATACCCTTTGGGGTATATAAGTTTTTTTACTAAATCTCTCTGCTTCATTTTATCTCTAACACTTTGTATTCAATCTTCCTTCTCTCTAACATATCTCTCTCTAAATTTTCCGGCGAAGTAAGTATTTTTTAGATTTAATTTCTTAAAATTATGGATTTTTTATTGTTTAGGCTTTAATTTTTGTGATTTTGTTATGATTTTTAGTCAAAAACATGGATTAGAATTATGTTTAATTTCAAAATTAGATTTAAGATTAAATAAAGTAAAGAAAAACATTTGTTTTTGCCATTTTCGAGCAGGAAAATGGCGGGCACATGTGGGTGCGCCAGTCAACCCATCGGTGCGTAAGCCCGTAACCGAGCGTACTTGGCTTACGACTGAGGCGCACCCCACCAATGCGTTGGGCCTGCACCATTGGTGCGGGTCTTTCGTACCAATGGTTCAGGCCCAATGCATCATCGGTACGCAAGACCGGCACCGATGGTGCATGCCTATTTTTTTATAAAAAACAATTCTTAATATTTTTTTTTGTAAATCAAGTCCTTAAAATTGTATCTTCTCAAAACTAGCGTCCCAAAGTTATTAATTGTTTTTAAAAAATTTGTTATGTTAGTGTTTATGTATTTAATAGTTATAATAACTTTAATTTAGGTGTTAATTGTTTATATAATTTTTATCACTAACCATAATTTTTTTGTTTATTCTATGTATTTGATCAAGTAGGATTCGAAGACCGTTTTTCAGTTTTTTTTAATATATATGTATATAATTTATATTTTTAATTTAATTATCGATTAACCATTAATGTATTTGAAAATTAATTAATGTAATTTTTTTAAATTGAATTTTAACTTAATGATTTATTTATCCTGCTACAAATATCATTAAAAATAATAAATACACTCAATAAATAATGGGATGAGTTTAAAAAAAATTAAACACTAATTAATAAAATCTCATAAAATCTTTATAAATATATATAGTAATAAGGATGGCAATTCGGACCGGGTTCGGGCCGACCCGCTTTGGCCCGTTGTTTTTTACTCGAACCCAAACCCGGCCTGACCCGCAACGGTTTTAATATTTTCGAACCCGAACCCGCCCTGTTTATGTTCGCGGGTTAGCTCGACCCAACCCACAAATATTGTTTTTATTATTGGGGTTGGCCAAACCAGTCCAATCCGATCCAAACCAGCTAAAATTTGACTTTATTTTTAATTTAAGACATGAATTTTTAAACCAACCTACCTAAAACACAATAGCAGAAGAAAAAAACATCCAAAGAATTTGGAAAGTTTAAAATTAGGATTAGAGTATACATACAAAGATCTTAAAAATGTATTTATAATTTATGGAATTAGTTTATGGAAAAAAATATAATTAATAAATATATTATTGACTCTAAAAGTAAGATAATAATTACTCAAAGAGTGTATATTATTGGTAAAATATAAATGTCAGTCTTCTAATAATTAGTAAGTATATTTTTAGTTATATTTTACAAATTTACAATTACTTTTTAATACAATTTTTTATTTTTTATATATAATATATGTTTGTGGGTCGGGTTGGGTTGGACAAATTAAAAATCCATACCCGGCCCGACCTGCCTACGGGTCACAATTCGTATATCCGTACCCGCCCCGTTAAATGTTCGGACTGGACAAAGCCCGCCCAGATTAGACCGGATCGGGCCGGTTTGGACCAGCTCGGACCAGCACTGCCACCCTATATAGTAACGTAACAATATTTATATATATATATATATATATATATATATATATATATAAGTATCTAAAATATAACTATATTTAAATTTTAATAATTAAATTTCTATATAAATTTAATAAATATATATAGTAACGTACAATTATATATATATATATATATAATCTAAAATATAATTATATTTAAACTTTAATTCATAAAATCTCATATAAATTTAATAAATTAATTATCAATTTTTTATATATAATATCTAAAATATAATTATATTTAAATTTTAATTAATAAAATCTCATTCATATATATATATATATATATTAGTATATATATTTTTTATATATAAAATTTCATAAATATATAATAACGTCCCAATATTATATATATATATATATCACGTTTAAAATGTAATTATACTTGAACTTTATATATTTATATATATATATATATCATTATTTAATTATTAAAAAAATAAAGTATATTTTTTAAAAAAATTATATATATATATATATATTCCTCAGATAACATTTCATCAATTGAAACATTTTCCCGAGATAACGTTTAATAATAATATGTCTATGACATATTTTACAATGTTAAAAAGTGGATGTGGAGGTATTTTTGTAGACCAACTTATTATTTATTGATGGTTTTAAAATTATTTTATGTTACTTATGACACTCTTTTGTCTTGAGTACTTATTGCAAAATCATCAAAATTCAATGATGTTTGCGTACCAAAAAATGACTCCGCCAATGTTAAGGCTATGGAACAATTCAAACAATAACCATTATTACTTGGTTATCATAAGTTCCTTTATTAAAATTATCGTGCTACAAATGATTATTAGGATCGATGATGCTAGAAGGGGAGGGTCCCCAAGCGGCGCGGATCGGATTTCAAAGAAGGCGAAACAGAACGGAGAAGTAATGAGGAGCAGCTTAGGAGGGATTATAGTAGGCGACCCGAGCAGCTCAAATAACCAAATAGACGCTTCACCCTGTTGACCGAGGCAATCTCGGTGATTTATGATCGAATAAAGGGGCGCACAAAGTATCAACCTCCGCGCATGATGAGCCACAGGATTTAAACGATCTAATTGGTATTACTGCGCATATCATCATGATTATAAACATTCTACAGATGAGTGCTGGCAATTAAGAGAATAGATTAAACGCCTGATAGACAATGAAAAGCTGATACAGTATATCAAACGATCTTATCCAGATCATCGTGAGGAGGTCCGTTCTCCACACAATGAGAAACCAATTACTGGAGAAGAAACGAACGCTAACAAACAACAATGGCTTCTCACCATATCAGGAGGTAGCTCGGCCGCAAGACAAGGGTTAGCTCAAAACAAGCGGGCTAAAAACTAGCTCGACGTGTACGAAATATGAAAATTCCTACCGAAACTACAGAGATCCAGTAGCCAACCTCACATTTAACGACGAAGATCTTAGAGGTGTCAGTCTACCACATGAAGATGCTTTAACTATTCACTTGGATGTTGGAGGAGTAATGGTAACTCGAGTGCTGGTCGATGGAGGAATCTCGGCAAATATTATTTTCAAAAGTAGTTTCGACAGTATGTAGAACGTGCCCCCATACCGGCCTACTCAGCGGACATTGGTTGGCTATGAAGGAAGAACCTCACAATGTGTTGGGGAGGTGGAACTGTTGGTAAAGGTTGGACATGGAGCCACGAAGAAGAAACTAAAGACACTATTCATAATCTCTCATGCATCAAGCTCTTACTATGTCATAATTGGAAGACCATGGCTGCACAGGATGGAGGCGACGATATTTTGGTAATGCATCAAATATTTGGTGGGCAGCTTAGTATGAACAATACGAGGCAGCTAGAGAACTACGCGAACGTGTTACACAATCGCGTTGAACCCATCAAAACCTCTCTGGTAGCAATTAAACAGAGAGGGGGATGCTACACCAGGAACACTGGATCTCACCTCGCCGGACCCAGTGGACAACCCATACGAACATGATGATTCAAATACCACAAATACTACAACCGTGGACACGTTCATAGCTAACAGTAGAGTGCTTTGATTAGGAAAGAAGTTGTCTCAGGACTCAAAGGTACGTTTAATAGATTTATTAACAAAACATTTAGATGTCTTTGCTTGGGAGGTAGTTGGCGTCTCAGGAGTAAGCCCTTTAGTCATAATCATGAATTAGCTATAAATTCGTGTGCCAAACGGGTACGGCAAAAACGCATGTCTTTTTCAGCAGAAAAGCAGGCAGATATACTAGCTGAGGTGACCAAATTAAGCCATTTGAGCACATCCAAAAAGCAAGATATCCGGTTTGGATATCCAACCCGGTTTTAGTCAAAAAGAAAGCGGCCAATGGAGAATGTGCGTGGATTTCACCGATTTAAATCAGGTATGCCCTAAAGATGCTTTCCTATTACCAAGAATCAATTAGTTAGTCGATTCAGCCTCGGACTGCGAGTTCTTATCCTTTATGGATGCATATTCTGGGTATAATCAGATTCGCCAACACCCATCCAACCAGGAGCACATAGCCTTTCAAACTGAAAGGGGTCTTTACTGCTATACAGTCATGCCTTTTGGGTTAAATAATGCAGGCTCAAAATATCAACGGTTGATAAATCATATCTTCCAAGATCACTTGGGGTAATATCTAGAGGCATACATTGATGGTATGATCGTTAAAACTCATGAAGAGGCGCAGCACTTGGATACTTTACAGGTTGTTTTTGACTTATTAAGAAGGTTTAACCTCAAACTTAATCTGGATAAGTTTTCTTTTGCTGTTGCTAAGGGTAAGTTTTTGGGCTATGTGGTAAGTCAACTAGGTACTGAGGAAGACGTTGTCTAGTTAAATGCAATTTTGTAAATGGAACCTCCAAATAATATTAGGGAAGTGCAATGTCTTATAGGAAGGTTAGCAGTCCTCTCAAGGTTTATCTCCCGCGCATTGGACAAGAGTCATCACTTTTTTGAAGTATTACGAGGTGCTAAGAAGTTTACCTGGACATAAAAGTGTGACAGAGCTTTTGTCGAGTTTAAGGAGTATGAATCTAAATTCGCATGTGTGTTATATGAGCATATCCCACGAAAGGATAGCACGGTAGCTGATATTCTAGCCAAGAATGCGACTTCAGGAGAGCATCCCAAAACTAAACTCCAGCAACTCCCTATGCCAGAGCTTGTACCAACAACAATGGCCATCAATTCAATTGTTAATGACATCGATTGGAGACCTTCATACTTACAGTACTTGAGTCATGATAAATTGCCAACAAGTAAGAATGAAGCTCGAGCGCTGCAAATCAAGGAAGCTAAGTTTTGTGACTTCAAAAACATCTTGTGTAGGAAGAGTTCAACCCGACTTCTGCTCTGGAGGCTTCATCGCGCGGAAGCTAGTTTGATACTGGCTGATCTACATTCAGGAGAAGCAGGGGCTCATTGTGGTCATCGAACACTGATTCACCATTTTCTCCTCGCTGGGTATTATTAGCCCGAGCTAGCAAGTGATACAGAGAATCTTGTATTACAATGTCACAAGTATCAAGAGTATTCGAATACACAACATAGACCCAGCGACCCTATGCAGAACGTCCATGTTCCATGTCCATTTGATAAATGGGGAACAGATTTGGTGGGTCATTTGCCAATTACCACAAGCAAAAGACAATTCCTTATTATCGCGGTAGATTATTTTTCCAAGTGGGTCGAGGCTAAAACCCTGTTCTGAATACGCTCCCAGGAGGTATGTGATTTCATCCATAATCAAATTCTAACCCGATATGGAATTCCACGGATTTTGATGACATATAACGGCCCAAAATTCCAAAATTCAATACTTACCAACTTCTGTAAACGATATGGGATTCTCCATCACTTCTCCACCCCTACTATCCCTAGAAAAATGGTCAGGTCAAAGTAACTAACATGACGCTACTAGAAGGACTTAAGAAAAAATTGGAATGGGCTAAAGGAAAATTGCTGGATAAATTGGCAGAAGTGTTATGGGCGTATCAGACCACTCCACGATCCACAACAAGAGATACACCATTTTCATTGGTATACGGTGCAGAAGCAGTCATTCCAGCAGAGATCATAGTACCAAGCCATAGTTACAAGCACTACGAAGAAGAGGCAAACTTGATAGCCAGGTCAACCTGCCTGGATCTCTTAGATGAGCGACAATACCAAGAAAGGGTACAAGCAGAACATTATAGAAGCCTGATGAGGGGAAGCTTTAATGTTTAATTGAAGTCGCACTCTTTTAAGGAGGGAGATTTAGTCTTAAAGAACGTGTTTCAAGGCTCCAGTAGTGGAACATGTGAAAAACCAGGACCAAACTGGGAAGGCCCGTACACAATTATTTCAGCACGGCACGATGGCGCGTACAAATTGGCAGATCAAGATGACCATACGCTCAAGCATCCCTGGAATGCCAATCACCTAAAGTTGCATCACCATAATGTTTAAGTTGTATTTATGCGCTTTTTTTCCTCCCTGATAACACGAGGAGGTTTTTTAATGAGGCATCTAAGAACAACGTTTTGATTTTTTAATATAATTTATGCTTTCGCCACTGTGTGTTTTTTTGCAAGTTTCATCCTTAGAATCAGCGAATGGGTCAATGACCACGCCATTTTTTGCTACGCAATGGACCGTACTGAGTCCATACTAAGTATCTATAAACACGAATGTGCTAATTGGCCACGCCTATGGGCTACGTAATGGCCATACTATGCCTATATTTTGTACTGGGTATATACGCGAACTGGTCAAAGACCAAGTCTAGAACAGACTACGCAATAGGGTTTACAAAACCTCGCTGCAAATACACTATTATGGCAAAATATTTCTAAGCTACGCAATGAGCCTTACTGATCTTGGGATTGTAAGGATCTCCATGAAGAACAACAAACACATACTCCATATTTCCTCCACAAACGTTTATAACGTTAATAAATTGACAAGAGGTTAATCACATACAGATTCAATGCATTGTTAAAACAAAAAGAGTATTGCAAATAGTACAAAGTCTTAGTGTGCTTAACATACAACAAAACGAAGAACATGTGTTTTCGTTACTTAGCGATCGGGAAAGGCGGTAGCTTTGCATGTTTAAAAGGAATACCATCAGTTGTGGTCGGTTGAGGTGTTAAGCTTGAGTTTGGTGGTAGTGCAAGGGCTTCAACTAGAGAGACCAAAGGTCCCAGATTTATCCCAAGGTTCAACGTTATCAGCTCTGCAATAACTTTCCTATTTTCCTTGGCTATCATCTCCGTAGCCACGATAAACACCTGAGTCTCCCTTTCTACCAAAGTTGTTTCCATTTTTATCTGCCATTTTTTTCGCTCTCGCTTGAGTTTTGCACGTTCCTCCTCCAGCTGGCCAGTTAACTTGCTAACATCAGCAGTTAGAACTGCAATCCGCTTCGCTTGTTCCTCCACCCTCTTCGCTTGGTTAATAGTCTGTCCAGCAAGTTTGAGCTCTGAGCATGCAGCTCGTGATTCCTCTTCAGCAGGTTCTTGTTTTGGCTCAACAATAGTTTATGATTGTCGGATGATGTTTTCCACCTCTCTTCACCGCATTTCAGAGTTTCCTGCAAGGTTTCAACTGTCTTCTCAATTTTGGCTTTGGTGTCGATGGGTTCATGCTTGGTGATTTTGGCTGAGGTGTAAGCATGCTTCAAACGAATGACCTCTGCAGCGCTAGCTTTGGCTGAGCCAAAAACCATGGCTTCTGCTCTCCACTTCGGTAGGGGTCATGTTTTGATAGCCCAGCACGAAGGAATTGTGATGAAGCTGCATACCAATAGAAAGTTAGAATTATGTTCTTAATCTTTAGTTAAACACTATCAGATCGTAAGATTCTTACCTCGATTGCCAGCTCTACTTTTCGTTGCAAGATCTCAAGAATTGACATCTTATCATAATACGACAAGTCGGGTATCCTACGGAGCTGCTCGAACATGTATGAAGAAGGGCGCGGAATGATGATCTGTTTGGCCAACTGTTCTTCTGCATGCGCCCTCTGTTGGCTAGGCCCAGCTCCTTTGTCCTTACCCTTGCCTTTCTCACTGGTTTCCAATGATGGTGGGAGATCCTCCATGTTGGAGCTATGCACCCGTTGTTTTGTATTTTTGGCAAGAGGTGGGGGAAAACTTTCTTTTTCGTGAGCTCATTCCTATCTCCTGCATCATCCCCCACCAGATCAATCAGCTCTTCTACAGCCTGTGGATTCTGCTCCTCGCCATCGTTCGGTGACGGTTGGGTTGGGGGGCAAGTTCTTTCTCCAGAAGTAGCTCCCGTGCTATCACCATCTTCATCTCTAAGCTTTAATCTCCTCATGTTCAAGAGAACAACATCTTCAATCACCTTTGGTTTTTTGTTTCAGGGCTTAATTAGTGAGCCAGAGTTTGTATCTTCTTCATCTTCTTCTCTTTCTGCTGGAACTCTAGTGGGATGAGCAGTTTCTGGCACCTTGAGTGCTTCTTTTTCATCATGCTCCACAACTTTTCCTTTGTTTTTTACGGCATCATTTCCCTACTCGCAAGTTTGAGCAAGAGCGGCTGACGAATCCACTACTTCGCCACTTTTTCGAGCCACGTGTGGCACCGCCAGTCAGACGCCAACATTGTTCTTCTCCTGGTATTTATGTTCCAAAATTTCCCTAATGCGATCTATGGTAGCTTCTGAACCGTCTGCCATGCTAACCTCACCGTCTTCTATGATCCTCAGTTCCGTAATCGACCACAAATCTAACTTTAGATAGTTGTACCGTGTAATAGTTGCATGGGATCCTGTTGCCACGCTTCACATGCCAAATTCCCAACTCTGATCAGGGGGTTTCGTAATCTTTCGGTCTTCCTTACTTCCACCAGCTCTGATTTGACAGTTCACTTGCGTGAACAAAGATTGATTAGTTATTGATTGGCAAGGATTCGAGCAGTTTTTCTTCTACTTCCTCTCTAGTTGGAGGTTTAAGATAGGGGTTTTATGTTCCCAATTTCTAGACACAAAGACGAACGAATTTTTTCAATTCCTATCAGAGGAGGAGAGCTCCACAATTTTCTTCATCCCTTTAAAGTGGGTATAAAAGAAAGGGACTTTGGACATTTTCGTAACATCAGTGGCAGATAGCAAGTCAGCCAGGCATACTTCTGTTTTAAGCAAGCACGAGCTGAGCACCACACTAAGTAATAGCCTTCAACCATTCGCTTCCATTTGTGTAGGGCAGATACAATCACATTAAAATAGTCACGAATTAGTTCGGGCAGTGGTAATCTTAGCCCCCAATCAAATAGGGTAGTAAAAAGACACATCTTCATTTCGTGGGTATGGTAAGGGTGCTCGCCTATATTGGGAGCCCTAATAATCACATCCTCAGGGATACCACATCTGTCATTGAGGGTGGCAACTAAATCATCATCTAAATTAGTGTATTTATGGGGCTATTTGGGAGAAATAGCTTTCTAAAGCGTTGGTTTCTTCATATATGGGCTCCGTAATTTTGTCGGCTTTAGCCTTTGTCGTCCTTTTTGGTGCCATAGTTTTTACAGAAACTACAATGAGGCAAGGATACGAATAAGAATGTTTCTAGCAGGCAAGGGTGATCGATTCGACTTAGGAAGATATGTTCATTTGGGGAATAACCTACGACAGAAGTTGCAAACCTAAAATCTAGGGTTCTATCAAGTGTTTAGTTAGAAGTACTTATATATTAAGAAATCATTTACCTGATTAGTGTTGAAGAATGTGATAGCAGATGCCTTGGTTGCAGATGATGAGTGTTTTTCCAGCAAGAATGAAGCGAGACGATTAAAGAGTTGTTAATTTTCTTTCAAGTAAGTAAACACATTAAAAGTTTGAGTGGGTATACACCTTTGCTAATGAGCGTGTGATGTCATTAATTAATAAAAAGTTGTGCCAAAATTGAAGCGCCAGGCGTTGTCTCCAAGAAACGGCGATGTCGAAACCTTCACAGTTACATCAATGGCACGTGTCGACAAGAGAAGCAACAAGACATTTCAAATCACCACGCAGTTATTTGTGGGTTTCAAGTTGATAATACATTTTATTTTTATTTTACAGGTTTACTAATATTTTTATAAAAAACAATAAACCTATAAACTAGGGGGAGCCCTGATAAGGGGAGATTTCCCCAAACTAGCACGAGCCGGATAACCGTGAATTTGGATTAGAGCAAGCAATGAAGAAAAGGACGAGCTCTACAGCGTTGATGAGCTCAAAGGCAGATTGAGCTCGAAGACATTAGGGGAGATGAGTTGATCGACCAGATTAGGGACATGATGAACACGTGATCAAGACTGAGTACGAACTCAAAGAAGATAAGTTGACCACGTGATCAGTGAGCTCGAGCTCTGCACACCAGAACAAGTTTGACCGCACTTAAAGAATAGCCCAGCTCGATTTAAAGTGCAGATCAGACAAGACGTTTCCTCATTTATTTTTTAACGCACAATTTGACTCTTAAGTCAAACCATTTTAAGTACTTGTTCCAAAATATAGGAATAGTAACATTAGTGAGTTAGTGGAGCATTAAGTGTAAACATGTGTAACTTCCCACTAACTCACAGCATTATAAATAGGAAGAACCTATCGATGAATAAGAGAAACCTTTTTTGTCTTATCTCTTTCTTGACTGAAATTCTAAAGACTTAACCATGGTAAAACTTGTTATTCCCGTAACAGGTGCGAGTGCTGTTTGTTGTGGTGGATTGCCCAACATCTTACAATGCAATATTTGGGAGATCTTGGCTCTCCAAAATGCATGCTTTGGCCTCTACGGTCCACCAATGCTTGAAGTATGATGTCTAGGGACAATTAGTTATTGTTTGGAGCAGTTAAAAGATAGCTAGGGAATGATATGCAACAGCTTTTTCCCGTAAAACTCTAGGGGCAGTCAAAATTAACAATCATTAGCAACTACTGGAGCCTTCTGGCTGAGGAGAATGAAATTTATGATCCCAGAGAGTCTCTTAGCGTTATAATACCGATTGAGGAGGTTTAAAATCACTCCCTTGTAGAGGGAAAGAATGTTAAGATTGGTTTCAAGCTAGCACCAGAACTGAAGCACCAGTTATTATCCTTTTTAATGAATAATCAACATGTTTTAGCATGGTGCAACAGTGATATTACTGGAGTGCCATTTGATATTATCTCTCATAAATTTTCAATCCGGAGTGATATTACACCAGTTGTAGAAAAGAGAAGGTCTTTTTTCTAAAGAAAAAACAGATGTGATTGTCCAAGAAGTTGACCGGTTAACCAATATGGGTCACATTAAAGAATCTCAGTACTCTTTGTGGACTGCCAACCCTGTGTTGGTCAAGAGAAAGAATGGCAAGTGGCGTATGTGCATTGATTTCACTGACCTCAATAGAGCATGCCCTAAAGATCTTTATCATGTTCCTCGGATAGATCAATTGGTGGATTCTACATCTGGAAACAAACTATTTTCCTTCATGGATGCTTTCTCAGGGTACAACCAGATACAAGTAGATCTGAAGGATCAAGATCACATTACTTTCATTACAGACACGGGTCTTCATTTTTATAAGCTGATGCCGGTCGGATTGAAAAATGTTGGGGCTACTTATCAGAGGCTGGTGAATAAAGCTTTTGCTAATCAGATTGGCAAGAACATGAAAATCTACATAGATGATATGATGGTTAAAATCTTGGAAGAAGATTCACATATATCTCACATTCAAATGACATTCTCCCATTTAGAATTTGTGTATTTAAAGTTGAACCCTGAGAAGTGTGTATTTGGGGTCCGATCTGGAAACCTCTTGGGGCTACATAATAAGTGAAAAGGGAATTCAGCCTGATCTGGATCAACTTAATGCCTTACTAGCAATGGACCCTCCTCGAAATGTTAAAAAAGTTCGAAGACTGACAGGACGATTGGCTGCGTTGAATAGATTTATCTCTAGATCATTAGACAAATGCGCTATATTCTTCCAAGTATTGAGAAATGCTAAAGACTTTAATTGGTCTTCACGGTGTGACCATGCTTTTATTGAAATAAAGAAACATTTATCCTCACCCAACACTCTTTTCAAACCTGTTCGGGGAGAAAAGCTCTATGTGTATCTAGCTGTATCCGAATATGCAATAAGTGTTGTGCTAGTGAGGGAGGTGGACAATTACCCTCTTCTGGTGTATTACATCAGTAAGAGTCTGTTAGATGCTGAAAGAAGATACTTGAGATTGGAAAAATTAGTGTTGGCCTTAGTGATTGTAGCAAGAAAAATGAGACCGTACTTCCAAGCTCATTCCATTGTTGTTCGAATATCTTTCCCTTTAAATAGCGTTCTTCAGAAGGTTGATGTACCAAGCAGAATGACCAAGTGGTCAGTGGAGTTGGGTGACTACGATATTGACTTTTCCCCTCGAATAGCAATTAAAGCCCAATCAATGGCTGACTTCTTGGTAGAATTTCATGCTGATAGATCCTCCGGACAGGAATCGTGAAATTATTCTAAGAAAGAATAGGTAGTTTTAACTGGTGGTGGATCAAGTACTATGGGCTGTGGAGCTGGAATTTTCCTAACCTCTCTGTATGGTGATAGAATGTACCATACCATATGCTTTGGGTTTAGAGCTTCTAACAATGAGTATGAATATGAAGCAGCTATAGCTGGCCTTAAATTGGCTCTCCTATGTGGGGCTAAGAGAGCCCGATTAATGAGTGATTCTCAATCTCTCATTCACCATGCTCAGGGACAATCTGAAGAAAAGAAAGAACAGTTGGTTAAGTACTTGCTTATGTTGAATGAAATTGCTGCAAACTTTAAAAATATTTGTTATGAGCACATTTTGAGATCGGAAAACACTCTGTCAGACTCTTTGGCAACTATAGCCTATTCTGAATCCTACCATGGATTTTTGTACATGAATGTCCATCCGTACAGACAGATCGGGAAAAAAATAATTAAGAAAATATGAATATACTCGTTATTCAACCTAAAGATTTGAGATATGCTCTTCTCCAATACATCTCTGATGGGATATTGCCTTCGCATAAAGTTGTAGCGAAAAAAATCAAATACAAGGCTCGTGGTTTCTTGATACTAAAAGAGGTCATTTACAAAAAATCTTTCAGCAGACCTCTCCTACGTTTTTAGGGTTCGAAGAATCCCGAGATGTATTATTTGAGCTGCATGATGGGGAAGGTTCTGCACATTGTGGCTATGGGGCCTTAACCAGAAGGGTTTTATTAGCATGATACTACTGGCCAACCATAATGATAGATGCTAAAGAAATAGTGAAAAAGTGTGATCCTTGCCAAAAATATGGGAATGAAATTCATGTGTCAGCAGTTCCTATGGAATCCATATCTGAACCGTCCCTTTTGCCAGATGAGGTATGGATCTAGTTGGGCCTCTTCGTATGGCGTCCGGTGGATTTAGAACAATCATAGTTTCTATTGACTATTTTTCAAAGTGGATAGAGGCAGCTCCTCACTTCGAAGGTAGTTACTAAATTTATTTTATCTAACATATGTTGCAGATTTGGGGTTCACCCGGAAAATTACTAAAGACAATGGGCCACATTTTGATAATAAAGACATGGAAGCCTTCTGTACCTCTAGAGGGATTCAACATTGTTTTTCTTCTCATTACCACCCTCAAGAAAATGGACAGGTTGATGTTGCAAATAAAACTATATTGTGAGATTAAAGAACAATTTGGAAGGAGTTGCAGGAAAGTAACCAAGTTATTTACAAGAAGTATTGCGGGTCTATCGAATTACTCCTCGGGCTGCCACACAAGAGTCTCATTTTGCTTTGGTATGTGGGATGGATGCAATTACTCCAATAGAAGCTAATTTACCATCACACAGAGTCCAAAACTATTCCGAACAAGCTAATAATGTAGTAGTTAGGAATCAGTTGGAGTTGATTGAAGAGAAAAGGGTTAGAGCACATCTGAGAATAGCACACTACCACGGTTTGATGAGGAGAAGATTTCCTTCCAAAGTTAAAAGAAGGGATTTCCAAACAAGGGACAAAGATTTAAGAAAATTCTTTTTACACACCAAGGAAAAGTAGTTCGGTAAGCTAGCTCCGAACTGGGAAGGCCCTTGTGTGATCTGTGAAGAGATTAAACCAAGAACATACAGGCTGCAAGACAAAAAAAGGGAGAGCTCTAAAACACCCATGGAATGTTGAGCATCTCAGGTTATACTTATAATAAGGCTCTTTTGTAAATATTTACTTCTTAAATATCAATGTAAATATTATGGGGCATACTACCTTGGTGCAATTTTGTTTCAATTCGGATATTCAATGCTTATTCAACACCCCGACTCTCAAGTCTTCTTGAGTTGATCGGATATGCTTAGCACTTGATCACATTTATTAAACACATGTGGTCGGAGATATTAGATACTTTTGTTCAACACTTCTGAAATATAATGGTTATTTAAACATTGGCCATAACAAAATTTAAACAAAATTTAAACAAATGGGAATGTAATAATTAGAATCTGATCGGACTCAAACCGATCACTGGTACAAAAAATGCCTTGGCCATCCAAGGACTTTAGTCTTTCAAAACAAAAAAAGTACATAATATAACCTTAGGGCTTGTTCCCTTTGGATTTTTCTTCACCACCATCTTTTTTTGGACTTTTGAGTTCAGCACTTGAACTCTCACCCACTTCTTCATCATCATCAGCGTCTATCCCACTGGATTAGTTGTGTTTGTCCCCATCATCCATCGTATGGAAAAGGAGATCTTCATAGTCCACATATTTCTACAAAGGACCAAGGGTCCTCTTAGGAAAAGTCTCATGGAACAGTAGGACCATATCGGACTTGATTCAATCATCCCTCTTCTCTAGAGAATCCACTATTCCATTGGCATAATTATTTATCCCTGCAGCTATGGCTTGATCATGTTGGCATTCCAGGACATCTTTCGCTTTGGTCTTCTCTTGGACGGTATTCTCCAACTTAGCTTTGTCATCGGACAAAATCTGGATAGTACTGTCCTTAGTTTGCAATTGCTCCTTCAAAGCTGTGATATAATTTGAAGAAGAAGTCTCCAGGTCAGAGTATTTGGTATGAAGCTCTTTGCTGGCCGCTTTTGACTTGAGAAATTTGGCAGCTAAATCTTATTTTTCATTCTTCAAAAATTATATGCTCTTCTAAGCGCTGAGAAGATTGGTTGATAAGTTTTGCTTCTCCGTAGTTAGGGTGTTAATGGTAACAGTTTGATCCCTTAAATGTCTCTCCAGATCGAGCATTGGTCGAACATAACCCAAGAGGGCGTGACTCAAGGTATCTTTTTCACTAGATATTGCGTAAGTCTCGTCATTGTAAGTCACAACATTGGAAGATCTAGGAGGACGGTAAGGCCCTGCAAAGTCATCTTTTTCTAAGTCATTGAAATAGATATTGATGTTTTGAAAGGCGTCAAGACCTACCTCTTTATTTACCATCACCATTACCCTGTTCGGAATGCAGATTAGTTGGAATTTCCTCCTACAAGGTAGGATCAGTAAGAGTTGGAGGAGGGACTTTAGAAGGAAAAAGGATTATCTCTGCTCCCAGAGTAACTTTCTTCTTTTTGGAATCCTTCTTATCACTGCTGGCTTTACGCTTCTTCTCCTTCTTCGAAATCTTTGGTGGATTGTACGACCCACCAGCCTCGTTCACAGTGACCTCTACTTCTTCCAGTAAGACAACGTTAATACCTTCTTAGTTCTCTGAACCGGTCCCTTCAATTGTTGTTTGAGGTGGGTCTTTTGTGGCCTTCTTCTTTTTCTTGTTTTTCATCTTGTTCAAATGACTGGGGGCTTTGGCCCTGGAAGGCAAGTAAATTTTGGCATATTTGGCCTCTCTCCTACTTAGGATAACATCTGCGGGGGGGAGGGGTGGTTAACTCTTCTCATGAGAGGTCTCTTCTCCCTGTGGTGTTCCACAGATGAGACCTCAGGTAGTTCCCCGATGTGAAACAGTAGTGAAAATCATTGCCCCACTTCTCTAAGGCCCAAGCGTTTAGCTTGGCACAAGTATCCTGACATGGCTCCACATAATCCGAAAACTCCTTCGGAAGCACTGAAAAGAGTATGAGTCAGTTCAGATTAAAAATTTAACGTTAAAAAATAAAAGAAGAAATAAGAGAAACTCATCAGTGCTCTTCCAGCGACTGGTCAGCTGTCTTGGGTTTGAGTCAGCCTTGATCTTCTTGAAATTCTCCCAAGCTCCACCGGTAAATAAGAATTGCGTTCTCCACGGTTTTTCAGACTCCAGAAGATCGTTCACCACCTTGTAATCATTCCCCGTGTTGTAGTGGTAGAAGGGGATATGATGATTTTTACACAAGCTTGCCACAGCAGCAAAATGTTCCATTGGTAGTGGAATCTTAGACAGTCTGGATGCCATGATACAGGACAGTAGAGTATTCCAAGCGTTGGGGCTCAGTTGGCTGGGACACAACTTGATCAGATGGAAGTATTTGACTATCTCCGGATTCACAGGAAACCGGAGTCCCCAATTCAACACTTCTGTGTAAACCACAATTTCATTGAGCTTGCAGTCCATTGGGGTTTACGGGGTGATCGGAATTCTTACTTTCACTGACTTTGGAATTCCCCAATTAGTGTGAATCCGACCCAGCTCAACAGTGTGGGTGTACACGTAAGCTATGTTTTGAAGGGAAAACAGATACTTCACGCTAACCTTCTTAAAACATGGCCCCACCCTACCTACTAGACTCTCCGGAAGCGCATCCGGATGAGTCATACCCACCTTGGTCTTGCCCTTTCGATCTCCAGTTGTATGTTCTGTTTCACCGGACGCCTCAAAAGGGTCTTCATCTAGACTGTCCGCCATATTTTCTTCCATTACTAGGGAAAATATTCAGATGGCTGTACAGAAGGTTGTTTGGATGGCTGTACAGATGGCAGTTCGGATAGTCTGGATTCTGCTGGGGGCTGTTACCCGGATGGTTTAGCCTTTGACACAAGTTTTATTGCCTCCGAACTAGAGGGCTTTGAAGATGTAGGGGTGGATTTTGGCTTGGATTGACATGACTCGGCATGGAGTTAATTTATCTGGAGATTTCTCTGCGTCTGACCCCATTATGATGAAAGGCGAAGGCTTTTTTATGCTAGATACAGCTTTCTCCTTAGGTAAAGGATTTCGGGACTCCTGAACAGAGGACCCTGATGGAAGAGGTGAAACACGAAGACCAACAGCAATGCGTTCGTCTCTTGCAACCTTTTGTGCTCTCTCTAACTCAGATAAGTTCAACCAACCTTCTTTTACTAAGGTGTTTCTGGCTGTGAACATATATGATTCAAGAACAAATTTGAAGATGAAGTAAGCTTTCTCTAACTAGGAATATTTGTGATTTTTTAAGACAATGAAATAGTAAGAAGGTTTATATATAGTAGTGGAAAATGGAAGTTACCTAGGAGAAGGTAAATCGATTTTGGGCAATGATTAAAAACTGCAAGGTGTGGAAGTTCAAGCCTATGTAACTTTCTAGCCTAGTGGGTACGAGAATCTACGAGAAAACGGTTGAGCGGTCGAACCAAAGCCTGACACATGTCCCACGATTGAAGAAAGGCTCTTAGAATTCTGAATTGAGAAATCAGTTCCACCAAATTTGAACAAGGTCACTCTTGAAGGAAAAGTTTTGCAGTTTGAACAAAACAACAGATCGGAGAATGTCGGTATTGATTTTTAAGAGTTAGATCTTCCAAAGATCCTTTACAAGATCTAAATGGGCTACTGAGGAGTTCAGATATTTGAGCTATTGTGTCTTGACTTAATCCGATGGGCAATTCCGACCATGACCACTATAATAAAATTCGAACAGGACAAATGTATTAAATGTTGACTAAGCTAGTTATGGATCACTTCAAACCAGATTACTAATTGGTCCTTAAACTTGACCCGACTTCACGATCCGACCCAATAAGCCCATGGGTCAGTAATTAAATATAAATACCACAACCACTTTCATTAATGAGGTGTAATCAGAATTTATTACTAGCACACAGCTTAATTATCTCTCTACTCACCACCCTAAACATTAAATTCCACAAAACATCAAAAACACTTTACGAGATTACCCTCAGACAGAAATAAATCGCACCAATCATCATGTTCCTATATTGTTCCATGTGGGGCTCAAGGTCCCTCGATCTGTTGTGCGAGTCTATCTTGTGTGGATCGAATTTTTAAGGGAGCTTACCTTCCAGAATACTTTCGATATAACGAGACTCTTACAAAACATAAGCAGTCATAGTGGGTCTTACCTGACCGTACTTCGCCATCTATGGTCTTTTGGCATTGCGAGGTGTCTCGTTGCTAAACAAGCCATCCCCGTTATAGTCAGTCACCCTTCTATTTACTTTCTTCTTGCTTTTGCTTTTGCGAGTGCGCTCGCCGCCATGGGTAAGACCACTATTCATACTAGTGCTCGCGATCTCACCGGCTTCTTGGTGAGTATCCTTCTTGATAGCGTTCTCAGAAAGTATTTTCTCGAGCAGACGCAGTAGGGTATCGACGATTGCATCGAATCGTTGTTTAGCTTTTTCGTCTCTCTCTTATTGTCGTTGGGCAGCCTTGTGTTGTTCATGCTTGATTTCCTCTATCTAAATTTCCAAAATCTGCATGTTCAAGAGGGTAAAAGACATACCTAGATTTATAGGGCTTTCCTTTCGGACAGCTCCGGCAGCGTTCGCTTCAGCGTTCATTTGGGATTGAATGGTATTTTTATTTATCGTTACGTAAGCTGCTTGATGTCCCGCTTCACGGGTAGGAGAGTTTTCCACGGTTCCCTAAGCGTCATGTTGGTTGCCTTGTCCACCGTGTCCGTGGATAACTCCCATGTTCTCCTTCTATATTCCTGATCTAGTCAACACCATCTCGAATTTGCTAAGATCAGCGCATCCCAGTTCCCATTCGCGGCTAAAGGATTTTCCAAGGTTCCCTTAGCGTCATACTGGTTGCCTTGTCCACCGTATCCGTGAATGGGTCTCATGTTCTCCTTCTCTGTTCCTCATCTAGTCAACACTATCACGAATCTACTAAGAGCAACGCGACTTTTTCCACTGACGACGCCAAAAGTTGGTGAGAGATTTTGGTAATAGTGACAATATAGGAAAAATAAACGTACAATTTGTTTTTTTCTCTAACTAGAAAATCTTCATCACAACTTGGTTTGTATCCATTTGTATATTATAAAGCCATATACATTATCTCACTATCTCCTAATACTTCTTCACTTTATGATCTGTTAGATCGTGGGTACCTAAATACCATGATTAATAGCCTCATCCACCTAATAATCGGTCGCCGTCTCTGTACTAGCAACCTCCTAAATATTCTTCGCGGTATAACACTGCTTTTATACACTATTTTTGATATTCTTCGCGGTATAACACTATTTTTATACACTATTTTAGATACATAATCAGAAATCGGGTATAACCCTACTTTTATACACTATTTTAGATATACTTCGCGGTATAACACTGTTTATATACACTATTTTAGATACATAATCAGAAATCGGGTATAACACTGCTTTTATACACTTTTTAGACAGTTTAACTCAGCACCTCCAGCTCCATTGTATGACCGAGGATCCTTACTCCAATTGGTGGGCATAACACAGAATGGGGCTATGCTTTACACTTTCGAAGGGTATGCCCTTCGGATTACTAGCCGATACTTTATAGTCTGTTCAGGGGTTGTCTTACCAACTTTTTACTTTACACCATCGTGGGAGTTGTATTTCATTGTACTGTAAGTGATGATGTTTTGGTGGAAAAACTCTAATTCCAGAAGTTAAAGACACCGATGAGGCTTTCAAACTATATAATTATAGGGTCAAGCTATATATACCCAATTCGGGTTTAAGTATACCCAATTTTGAGTATACCCAAAGATGATCTAAGTATACCCAAATTTTGACAAAAATACCCTTTTCTAGGTATATAAGGTTTTTTTTTTATTAATCTTATCCACCTTATTTTTTCTCTTACACTCTCTAACTTCTCTCTAAAACCTTCAAGTTCTCTCTAATTTATCCGGCGAACTAAAATCCGGCGAACTAAAATATAAAAACTTAGTCTTAATATCAAAATTTAGGGTTATGGTTGAATTAGGTAAAAAAATCAGAATTTTAGGGTGTTTGGAGGCCATTTTCCGGCCGAATTTCAGCCGGAAAATGGCTTCCAAACACCCGAAAATTATGATTTTTTTAGTAATTAAATTTTTATTTTTTTTAAAAAAAAACTTCAAAAAAACAAGTTTTGATTTTGTGTTTTCATTAGAATTAGTTTAAAAAAATTAAAAAGAGTTTGAATGTTCTTGAGGCAACTTTGAATGTTAAAGAACAATTTGAAGAATTTCACAAAATTGTAGTAATATGGGGTTTGATCTAGTAGAGAGATGTGTTTTTTTGGTATACATAACCAAATAGATTGTTTTGTGAATTGGGTGTATCTAGGATATACTTAGTGTTTTTTTTTTACTTAGTGGCAATTCGGATATTAAATGAAATTTCAAGGGTTTTTTCGTCCTAAAAAAGTCAAACAAAATCAATTGCGTTTTTTGGGCATACTTAAATCACATTTGGATTTGGGTATATATAGCCATACCCATAATTATAATATCAACGCAACGAAACCAAATTCAAATTTCATCCAAAACCAAAACACGAGTAATTGAGTATTCAATAAAACAAACTAAAAACAAAAGTAATTCCGGATCTGATAAATGTACAAGTATTCCTTTCTTCTGTCTATTTTTACACAAACTAAACTGAATGTAAAAGTGATTTACAAAACATGACTATAAAAAATAATCTTGTTAGAATACAACCTGTATATTTTCCGGTCCGACTCATCTCCATCACCTCTGCCTTCAATATACAAACTAAAAACAGATATACCCCAATCTCATCCTGGGGAACTTTTAATTAGACAAACAAGATACTCAACAGCTTCTAGTATCCCAACTATGTATGCCCTTTCGGTTGTGTAGACGGACAAAAAATGAAAGAATCACAGCACTAAGAAGAAAAATTAGGTCAGGTTTTAATCCGAATTGCAAAATAATCATTCATCCCAATCTGTCACGTAGACGTAGACGTAGACGTAGATGTAGATGTAGATGTAGATGTAGATGTAGATGTAGATGTAGATGATGAATTTGATTTTGATGATGATGATTTTGAATCTTCAGTTTTGTTTATCCGGCATAAACAATCTGGACAAGGGAATGTGTATATGGAATCGTTTGGCCGTTTTAGCTCAAACCCTTTGGTATCACTATGAGATCGCATACTTAGCATATGACGCTTGAAGGTTTTCCATCTGAAATTAGTGCAAAATTATGAGTCGATATTACACTATATACATAGAGGTGGCCAATCGTGTCTGACTAGGAAAAATTGGGATTCAGAAATTATTTTACGTACAAAATTCGGGTCTGTTAAGAAAATGCATTCTGATTTTAAATTAGTCCAGGTTTGGATATTCAGACACACTAGTCAGATTTGGATATTAGAAAGTAACCAATCCAGGCACTGGGTTGTATAAATAAATACGTTTCGGATTCCAGGTCCGGGCTTGAAATACTATTATTTACGGAAGTGCTGTGTCGACCCCAGAATGGACTTTTGACACCCCTAATTTAGGTAGGCCTCATACTAATATAAGAATAATGACCAAACAGAAGGTAAAGGAGTCTACTATCAAATCAAAATAACTTTTAGCTGTACAAAAGCTCTGCTCAATTAGATAAATTCGGAGCTCTATCATCTACATAGGGTCAAATTTCTTATCGAACGAGTTTGAATATCTCCACATAACTCACAAGCTGCTAGAAATATAAATAAAGCTCAAACTACTGTAGGTTAGGCTCAAGTTCAAGCGAATAAGATAATATTATGATAAACTATTTATTTAGTATTAAAATATCAGAATACTCAATAATTGTATTTTTGGCAGCAGTACCGCGCAACTTACAGGCAGTGTCGCGGCTCAGCTCAAGCTTGGGATCAGACTTAGTTCGTCAGGAATTTGAGCTGAGCTCAAGTACTTGAAAATTTGTCAAGCTCACTTCAAACCAAGCCTAACAAAAAAAGTCGAGCTCGAACTTGAATAACTCTATTCTTCACGAGTCGAACTCCGGTAACCCGATAATCGGCTCGGAGAGAATGCTACCCTACTTTAAGGTTTGTTTTTGGTATCATGCCACATTATCAGCGTTAAAATGCCCAAAAACTGGAGTCATTCGGCTTATTAGCTTTTATAAGCAAAAGATTGTTTTGTTGGTCTAACTTATTAGGCTTAAAATAATCTAGCTTGTTAAGCGAATAATACCAAAAGTCCTAAAAGACTAAGCTTTCATGGATAATGACCAATAAAGATCTTGAATCAAAAGGTTAAACACGTACCCAATATTAGGATTGTCAAAGAGTATGGCTAATTTCCTCTTATCAGGCTTAACGGTCTTCGAGTGTCCTCCGTAAAGATGCCTTCTGTGGCCCATAAGAAAATGAGGGAAGTTTCCACCTTGAGTAGTAACAAACACCTCACTATGAAGACAAACAGTGTAGTCTATAGCTGCGTTTCTTGATGAGAAGTTCTAGACGTAGTAGAAACACAAATCAAAACAGAGAATATTCTAATCAAAGGCACAAGCTAAAACACGGACCAATAAAGTTTCAAATATAAAATTTCAATATCTTCACAATTTTTGTGCAGGTTTTAGCAGCTCCCTTGAAATAAACCTGAAGGGTAGATATAATTGAATGTCGTACCTTAAATGGATAAAGCTCTTCGTCCGAAGCCAACATCTCTTTAGTTAACAAATTAGGGAACATTTCTAGTAGTGGAGCCATTGTGTGCTCCGCATTATAAATTTTTCCAGATGCCAAAAAGATGTATGTGCTTTTATTAAAACCCATTCCTCTAAGCATTAATCCAACCTGATGATGCAAGAAAATTTTAAAAAATTCAATTTTGCAAGAATGATATTATTTGTTTGGGTACCTTTAATTTTTAAACACAAGATTGAAACAACTAATAGCCTAATCTTCTTTACACCTTAGTTGGCTCTTTAACACTCTTCTCTATACATGTTGTTTTCATCAAAAACGCCTTTCTAGGGTACAAGTTAAGCACCAGACAGCCACTAAATACGAAAAACTAAGCAGGAGCAATACAAAGGAAAACTTGACAGCTCTTATAATTAATAAAAGGCACCATACGTCAACATGTGTAAATGTCTATGATATTGCTTTATCTTCTCTAGATAAAAAGATAAGGATTCACATCCAGTAAATCATCCAATAAACTCATATCAGAATGCCGTAGAAAATACTCCTATCCAATTGCAGCACTTGAATATCAATAAGAGATTTAAATAAGAAAAAGCAACTACAACATAAACGTTTTATAATCGATTACCTCCAAAGGAGTTAAAGGACATTTTCCATTCAGCCGTATAGCTCCAGGACGTATAACACGGCCAGGTTTTGTGAATTTCCCTTTCCATCCTCTTTCCCTTGCGGCATCCATGTCTACCTTTTCCTTTTCTCCGCCATCGTATACGCAACAAGAGAAAGCAACCATATCCTGTACATGGAAGCAAATTTGCCTGACTTACAGCTAAGTTCAAGACAATCTAATTTATGGTACTCGTAATCAAGAATAATCATTTTTGTTATTAAGTATAATGACACAAAATCTTTTTTATAATTATTAAAGGAATTATTTTAGCAAGTATAAATGACTTTTGAAATTTAAATATGCATTAACTAACCAATTATAGATGTAAAAGTTACATTTTTCAGAATAAACATTTCAAAATATTAAAATATAATTTCAAAGAGATCTTCGTATTGTGTGGGTTATAGCGGTGCTTTTAAGGAAAACCGACCTCCTCAAAGCGCAGATGCACGGACACATACTTTCCACCATTATGTGCACTCAGTTTTTTCATTCTAGCCACTAATTTTTCTCCTAAAGTCAATATAGGACTGGAAAATCGCAAAGCTTCATAATTCGCCAAGCATCTGAGTCTTTGGACAGCTGGAGGAGCATCAAATGATAGCCTATTTGCAAAAGGAGATATTCTTATAACCCTGTTTCATTAAATATATTTTGTTAGCATAACAGCAGATACAGATAATAAAAGTTTCTAGTATAGCATTAACATATATAGATCAACAAAATACGAATTAACTAAAAACAATTCCAGCTTGACCTCTGGTCTCAGTTTACCCCTCTAAACTTTATTTTGTACCAAATAAAACTTCAAATACTCACTTAGTATCAATAAGATGATTTACTATTTCACTCTTAAGTTTAGGTTTCAAGATCTAAATTTATAATCATTTCAACTGCTAAAAGCTATATCACGACAAACAATTGAGGGTTTTACAATTTTCTGAAATTTGAATAATGTAAAACTCAAGTTGATACAAAATGAAGTTTGAGGGTTAAGCTAAGACAGAAGCAAACTATAAGGTTTATATATGTCACTTGCCATGCGTTCTAAATCAACTTCACTTTAAAAAGTATTTCACATGCATAGAGAAAGTAAATACGTAAGATAGCCGTAAACACCTACATTTATCTCACCTTTCTTCATATAATTTAGGTAGGACTGCATCCCTGTAGAATTGGATGGGTGACCATGCTTTTATTCTAAAGTTGTATACATTGCTCATGTTATGATCAAAGCGGTCCATTAAGTATTCGGGAATCTTATTCACCACCCGTACGTCATTTTTCAACGTATCAACAAAAAAATCTTCGTCATAGATATCACCAAATTTACTGGATAAGAAAAACCATAGAGTCAGATTATATAGTATGCTACAGGATTAGTTAATAGGAAAAACCATTAGTTTAATCTTTATTTATTAAAATCGCAATAGCAGGAATAAATATAAGTTATGCCTGTATATGCTTGAAGGGTTATAGATACAATTTTACGGTGTCAAAACCATAGTATATGGCTAAAATAGTAACCACCACCTGTTCGACTTATTTGATTACATGACAGACCAAGGCGATGTGTGGATACATTTTTTTAGAGCTCAAACCATCAAGAACCTTGTTTAAATACTAGTTTTGCATCGGAATCAAAGATACATCACCTAGGATCGCGCCATATACTGTGAAAATGAAAATTCGGGATGACAAGGGTAGCATTAAGATAGCCTGCAACAGCAACTGCATTGCATATCTACAAGGAATAACAAAGAAAAAAATCATTTTAAAATATGAATATAAACTCTCCAGAGAGCAAAAATTAGGTGTATGAATTACACAATCAAGGCAACATAGGAATAATACAAACCGACGTCCGCTGCTGATTTAAGCCACCATTTGCTTCGACATATATAAAACCATTCGACTCGGGTAAGCCTAGTATGATAAATCGAAAGCATAATTTAGAAGAAGTTCTATTGACAGTAGAGCCCAAAGATATTATCAAAGAAACAGAAACAAAAGGTAGCTTGCGTTGATAGTAGCTGACTAGAAGTAGTAAGAAGCATTACGGTAAAATATACTGAAATGAACTCTAAATAGATAACTAGAAGAATGAGCCACACTAGGACACTTACGGCAGTGAAGCATTGATTAGAAGTGACTGATAACAAAAAGTAGTGTAAACAACAGCCAATATGGGGTTAGAATGGGTAGCAACAAATAGTTGTATCTCGTAAGAGATCATCTTACTCACACATAGAGGTGGCTAACGAATCAAACAGTTCGAGTGGGGGTGGGATTCAGCTCGGTAAAGGCTCGAATAATTTGGATAGTAGAAAATTTCGAGCCAGGACCCTACTTAAGATAGAAGAATCGAACTCATGCTCGAGCTCAGATAGCTCTTTACTCACGAGCCAAACTCGGATAGCTATATATTCAACTCGGCTAGCACTCAACCCTACTCCCACATATGCGGTAGTTTTCAATAGCATTAGTTGTGTCACAACAAAAGAAAGATAATAGAGGAAAAGAATATAAAAAAGTTGTGTCCATCCAAGAGAAGCAAATCAGTATTGAATGGAATTTAAACAATAATGACATTTCTTGAAACAGCTCTATTGCTAAAGGCAGATATACATACTCCTACCAAACAAAGTTGATCCATACCTTTTGTAGACCTGTTCACGCATGGCTTCCATTCACTGCCTTTAGATGAGTGTTTCCATATAGTTAAGATCTACCAAAAAGATTGAATAAAATCAAAATGTCTCCCATACACCACAAAGATCTCAATCAACAACGACGCAGCTTGTTTAGTGCAAATTTAAAGAAAACAAGACTCAATGAAGCACACCCATATCCTAAACCTCGAAGATATCACAAACCCACATTTCAGAAAAGCAACATGAATATCGAAAGAAACCTAAATCCCTAAAGTTTCAAAACAACATAACAAGGGAAAAACTCACTGCATCTGTAGACGAATTATCCGCATTCATTTCAGGTCGGAGCTTGGCGTAAACTTGGGGGCTCCTGTAAATGGACCCGGTGGCTGGTCGGTGATTGATAATGGGAACGACATCAAACGGTACAGTGCCCATATAGAGAAGCATACCGGAGATGTAAATCAAAGGAGCAAAAAGAAAAATCCCTTGCCGGCGAAGGAGAACTGAAAGAAACAGCCAAGCGAGACGGTGAGCGAAGGAAGTCGGAACCGGTTGTGCCGGTGTGAAACGACCACCTTTCGTGCGCCCGTGACGGTATCGAGGTGACCGAAGAGGTGACTGCGGTGGTGATGGGGTGGTGTGGCCGCTGTTTGGCAGCCGGATTTTGGCGTGCATTTGATTTTTAAAAAAATGGAAAATTTATAATTATTCTTTATAAAAACTTGATCTTTTTTTTATAATTTTGGTCTCTGTCTCAAGCCTCTCCGATCTATAGAGAGAGGAAAGAGAGTCAGATTGCACGTGGTGGTGGATTGGAGGTAGGGTGGTGGTGAAGGGAGGAGGAGGAGGAGGATCGGTGGAAGGAAGAAGAAGTGAATCACATGCACTTCTTCTTTTATTTTATTTTTTATGTTTTTTTATTCATAGAAATAATAAAATTAGCATTTATTAATACGTTTTAAAGATGATCTACTTCTATATTTAACAAATATTGTGTTCGTTTTTTTAGATGGAAATTATTATTATTATTATTATTATTATTATTATTATTATTATTATATTTAATAAATGGTACAAATAACAATAATAAGTTAATATTTTTGTGAAATCTTCAATAAATTCAAGATTGGTGGACCAAGTTTATACATTAAAGACTTGCTAAGTTTGTAATATTAAACTATGATATGATAATTACGGGTTTGTTCGATTTTGTTGAAAAGCGAAATATATATAACTTTGTTTATTTTAAGTTAAAAGTTGTTTTATCATCAAAAGACGAAATAAACTTATAAAACATCATCATTTTTAGTCAAGTTTTTTTTCGCTAATCGACACGGATGATATTAGATTATATCTTTGATAATACGGCCAATATTAGATCACCTCATCTTTTTGTATTGGCTTCTTCCATTATACTAATGTAACAAATAGTTTACCGGTAAAGGATACTTCGTTTTGGTTCTAAAACTGCATCTGAAGGTAGCAGAACTAATCGGACAAACCAAAAATGGGTTAACGATGACCATAATTTGCATTATATAGTGACTGATAACTTTAATTCAGAATCCCCAAATTATCAACTCAATAGAAGGTAGATAAGGAATCTAAACTATCTTATCTTATATGTTAGAAATTTCGGACGGAAACCTTTTTTTCCTTTTCAGAGTATCAAAAGAAATTTAAATTTATATGATTGCTTTTTTAAAAACAATATCAATAACTAAAGATATTTGGAAATTCATTTATTATAAATTTAGTTAATAAAAATATGTCAGAGAATATTGATGAAATATGATAGGTTTTAAGAGAGGTGTGAATTGGAAAAATTTATTAGAAAATTAGGCAAACTCTAAAATGAGCTCTTTGAAGTTATCAAATCAGTTATTACATGGAAATAGTCCGATAATGTTCGTCGCGAATAGCATGATATGATTGATCGCAATGAAATAAATGACGTTTGTCGCGATATAAATTTATATGTTGACCGTCACGAAATAGTCAGACTTAAACAAACGAATGGACTGTTTTGAATCTTTAAAAATAGTTTAACTTGTAAATTTTAAATTTTTGTTGTTAATCAACATCTTCAGCGCGATCACCAAATGTTTATCGCAACAAATCTGAAATGTTGTGTTTTTTTAAAGAAAAGTTTTTCAAAAAAATACTTTTTAAAATTGTGTGGTTTTATCTAAGGGTTTATGAATGATGACAACTATTTTGAAGAGTTTAATCAACTCTATAAATAGATAGACATTTCAAGAATAAAAAACCGCAATTTCAAGATCTTAAATTTTTTGTTAAGATCATATTTCTAAGTTTCATCTTAATTTGTCACATTTTGAACTTGAACTTCCAGTTGCTTGTATTCAAGTTCATAAAGCTTGTTATATCCTAAATTAACTTCCTTTAAAAATCAAACCAATAAAGTGATCGAAATAACTATTTTTGGAAAGCGTAACCTTACATGTCTCAAGCTTCACCTTTGTTTCGGGCAACTTTCCAACGAATTTTATATTCTTATACGGTTGTAAGTTATTGTTTCTTACTTTATTTTCTAACAAGATAAATGTTGGAATGTTTAATAGCTTAGATATTATAAATTTTGGATGCATTGTTACTCAAATAAAATTTTGTTTATATGTTTAAACCCATTTGAAATCAATACATGTTGTTGAAAGAGTGGTTGAAGGTTTCCCCACAAAGAGCGAAATAAAACCGTAAAATTGTTATTTAATTTATTGACTTTGTAATCTTTGTTTGTTTTCGAGCGAGTTCGTTAGCAATTTGACTAGTAGCTTTTATATCCAATTCACCGCACCGTATTATATGTTGGAATTTATCTGTTAGGATGGATCATGATATACTTAATGATGTATTAGTGAGTGTTAATAATAGTCTGAATAATAAGTAATCACATAAATAAATATCTAACTAATATATGAATACCCATTTTGAAGGTAATTGTTTAGATATCACGTAAAATTAAGATTTTGTGAATGATTGAATATGAATATTGACACTTAAGTCTCACTATATATTTATGAACTAATTTGTAGAGGAAAAAATAGTCAACGATTATGGTCCATGATCACAAGAGCCTAGCAAAATGAAGATTGTAATTAATTTTGTATAAAACTGTTGCTAATGCTAAATAATAAAAATATTAATGTTTAGTTCCTTCAACACACGACTAAAAAGAAATCAAGGGATTTCGTTGGTCTGGTGATTAGATCTTGAAGATCATATAGAGATTGCAAAGATAAAAGAATATATAGTGAAGATATTCACACCTGTATAGTGAATCATTCCTATTATAATTACTGAAATAGGGCATTAATTTGTGAGGAATGAAAAAACAATAGTACTTTTTTCTTATAAATATTTATATTCCATAATTTTGAGAATAACTAATATAACTAAAGAGTTTTATGTATGTTTTGTTTCGAGTTGAAATGAACTAAACCCATTAAGTGGTAGTAGAGTCATCCTTTAAATCTTGTGTATCAAGATTTTATTCTTCGATTGAATATGTATATGCATGTGTCTTTTTTCTAAAAATGGTCAACATCTTAGAATTGATTATTGATTAGCTTGGTAAAGGTGTATTGATCCAAGGTTTAGATCGCGAGATATTTGATTGATTAAAGATTAATTCATGATAGATACGGTGTTTATATACTAATAAATATGATGTTTATATGTTGTTTGTTGTGTATGTTGCTAATCCAACAAAATTAATGCATTTATCTCATTAGGTAATAAACCTTCCATTTTAGATGGGTCAGATTTTTCCAATGCATATAGGACATGGAATTGTATTTGGAATTTTATAATTTAGACATGGCATTAAGGACTAAGAAACTAACGCCCCTTAATGAAAATAGTTCTCTTTAAAAGAATAAAGAATTTGAGGCGTGAGAAATTCCAATTATGTTGTGATTGGAAATCATAAAATATTAAGTATCTTTGGCATTTTATGAGGCTACCCTGACTAATATTATCCATGTAAATGAGTTTCTCAAAGAAATTGAGATTATTTTTTCCAATATTAATAAGGTGGAGATTAATATGTTGTCGATGCAGCTCTTCGTCATGAAGTTTCATGTCAAAAGAACAATAAGACAACACATTCTCGGGATGCCAATGATCACCTCAACTTTAATTGCATTTAAAATTGACCTTTCAGAGGACGTTGAGGTAGGATTTCCGTTTCAGTATCTTCCTCGGCGTGAGCAGTGGATAATTAGTAAACTGATTTTTTATGCTACTCATGAGGATGAGAGACTGAAAAAAGGTTTTGAGATGGATATGATGAGTTCTCAACATAGAAAATAAAATAAGAGATAATGTGATAGAGTATTTGATAAGGCTTTCAGGTCATTAGCAAATAGACCTAAAGAATTACATGCTGCAAATTCATCTATCTTTTGCAAGAGGATGAGACACCTTAAAATAATGTGTGAAAATTTCCAAGCTTATATGAAAGCTAAAGTTAATCCCATACTTATGGTTTGTTCATGAGTCAATTTATTTTTAGTCTAATAAACACATGGTGGATTGATATGGTTACGACCAATCATATGTGTAGTCTTATTCAAGGTACGATAAAGAGCTAAAGTCGCAATGATGGTGAAAATATCCATCTATCAAGTAAATGGCAGTTTGTGCTTAGTTTATGCCATTTGTGTTTTTTCAGTTTCTCCTTTCGAGTGGATATTTGCTATATTTGAAAGATGTTAAAAGAAATTTGATATATTTTTCTATATTAAAACCCTTTGGATATTCAGGCCTTTTTAATCAAATTACTTTTTTTAAATATGATAATGTTGTAGTGAGCAGGTACTTAATAATTAATGATATGTTGTATTTTATTAAATATTAATAAGCATCATAAAGAAACAAATATACATGTATTTAATAAACTAAATTACAACGGTGGAAATTAAGGAATTTTTTTGCACAAACACTTAGGTCATATCTCTCATACAATAATAGATAAGCTTGTTGTTGAAGGTTTATTAAGTTCATTTGATTATTTAGAATTTGATACCTACACCAAATGTATCAAGAGAGAACAACCAATGTGAAAATGTTAGGTGCATACATAGAAAAAAAGTTTTAAAGTTGATAAAAACTTATATGTATCGCTCACAAAAACATCACAGAATAGATAATGGTCTTTTATGTTATTTAGAAATGACTTCTCTCAATACGGGTATCTTTACCTTATTCGTGAGAAACCATAAGTTGTAGAAAAGTTCTATTTTTAAGAACGAAGTCGAAAAACAACTTAGTAAGAGCATTAAGTGTGTTGGTCCTGATCGTGGTCATTAATACTATGACAAATATGTCAACTAGGTAAAATGTCATAGACCATTTGTAAAAAATATAGAGGAGATAGTTCATTAGTATAAAATGTCGGATTCGTCTAGCATGGATAGTATAACTGAGCGACAAAATCGTACACTTAAAGATATGGTAAGAAGGATGATTAGTTGTTTGACTCTACTACTATCACTCTAGATGAGCCCATCAAGTGTGTTATTTACATTATTTATATCGTTCTTATAAAAGCAACCATTAAGACCCAGCATAAATTTCAAAGGCGCAAGCTTAACAAAAAGCATATGTATGTTTGTGGATGTCCATTTGAAGCAAAGTCTTCTAGTCAAAATCGAAATAAATTGGACTCGAATTCATTGAATATTCATAAATAAAAGGGGTTTTAAGTTTTATGATCTTTCCACTAATAATATATTAGCGATGACAACAAGTTTCTTTAAGGATGTTGCATTTTGAGGAAATAAGGAACAAATGTTCATTTTGGGGAAGAATCCATAGAGATTTGTTGGGAAAATTTGTTCATCCTAAAAATAATTATTACCATGTTCAATGGAAACAAAAAATATTAGAAAAAGTAATGAAAACCAAGCGCAAAAGACAATATTTAACGTGGTTCAGATTATGGAAATAATCTTACGTCCACATGCAACAAATATTAATTTTATTAATAAAGAGGTTACATATATACTTTTCATACACGCAAATGGATCAATCATTCTTTATTGAAAAACTCTCACATTTTGCAAAGATAACATGATCAAAATAAATCTTTCTTTAGTGTTTTTTACCTCACTTCATTCTCTACAATACCAGTTTTTATTCCTAGAGAATAAATAGAAGTACAATTGAATTGATATTCTATTGTCAATTTATTGTACAGCAGTATCCTGCAATCTTGTCTCTCATCTTCTATATATAAACTTATCTTGTAAAACTTTAACTTTACTTCGAATTGGACGATTAAGATAAAAACCTTAATACTTCATACACTCCACATTAAATCATTTTAATCAATGACTATAATAAAATCCTAATCCAATTGATACTCCATATTAAATCCCTTTAATCAAAGACTATAATAAAGCTTTAATCTAATAAATGTTTCAGATTAAATATTTTAATTAGTAGATGAGATTATAATTAACTTAAAAAATCCCAAATAAAGAATCATAATTCCAACAACGAACAAAACACAACGGTTTTGAAGCTTATGTATGAGATAGTTTTGGCACAATGCTTCGATCCAATTTTACTCTCCTTTAACTTAATAGCAATCAATCTCGACAGCTTGTATTAGCCCTTAGATTTTAGTAGGCGTCTCTATATCTAAGTAATAGACAAGCTTCACATATTTAATTGCATTTGATGAGTCCGGATATTATCACCACTCACTGTGGAAACCGGACAGGGGAAATTTGGACAAAAACCACCCACTGAACCATCCGAAGTAGACTAAAGTATTAAAAGCTAATCACTTTCTGACTAAACTAATTGTTAATCTGCTTAATAAACTAATGGGTTTTTGAACTCGACTCGGTTTCATAAGTATGACCCGAAAGCCCATGTGGCCCATAATTAAGGGTATAAATACCCAACCACTTTCATTAATGAGGGTAATGAACATTTAATACAACCATGCAGCTCAAATCTCTCACTACTAAACACCCAAACATTAAATACCTTTGAAATACCACAAAATACCTGACCAAAGTACCCTCAGTCAAAAATAATCCACACCAGTATTAATCTTACCATTATAATAAATTAATTCTAGCATACACCTAACAATTTACTTATGATGATAAGTTACTTCTATTATACACTTAATAATTCCCCACATAGGCTTATAGTAACTTCTGTATATTTTATTTTCTAATTTTATACTTTTTAGAGGCTAGTTCACCTGCATACCAGACTTGAACAAGTCATATACAATTCGTGATCTTTAAAATGGGTAATACATTGGTCAGATCATCCGTAAGATTTTCCTTGCCAACAATCTTGGGCATATTCACTTTCTTTATCTTCATCACATCTTAAATGAAGTTATTTCAATATCTACGTGTTTAGTTTGCTCATGAAATTTTGGATTCTTCATCAAATGAAGAGAAGTAGTATTATCACAAAAAAATCACATTTGCTTCACACCATTGATTTCACTCAAGAATCCATTCAACCAAATAACTTCCATTATGGATTTTGTAGCACCCATATATGTAGCTTCCATAGAAGACAACATAACAACCTTCTATAAACAAGATTTCCAGCTAACTATTCCCCCAAGTACAACAAATAAGCTCAATTAGACTAATGTGTGTCAATAAAGCCTATATAATCATTGTTCACATATCCCATCAACACTATATCAATTATACATTTCTGATTGTAACACAAGCCTACAATATACGAACCCATAAAGTGTTTCATTATCCACTTGAGTGCATGTCAATGTGATTTACCTGTATTAGATATAAATTTGATTAAAATACTTACAACATAGGTGAAATAAGATTGCATACGAACTATAGCATACATAATACTAATAATAATACTGATATAAGGTGTCTCTAACATATGCTTCTTATTTGCATCTTCGGTTGGTTCTTGAGTGAGACACAATGTGAATTGGGCACCAATGAGAGTTCCAACCAATTTGGCTTTGGACATCGAGAAATTCCTTAGGAATTTCTGTATCTATTCTTGTTTAGATAAGAATAAATACCCCTTCAGCTTGTTCTTCATGGTAGCAACACCAAGTATATTTCATCTTATACTCTCTTTTCAGCTAAGTCTTAAACGTTTCAATCATCTTTCTATATCTTCCAGCTATTAGGATATCATTCATATACAATACTAATGGATCTCACAAAATAATCAAATTTTCTATTCTACTGTCTCAAAAACTTTTTCAGCCCACAGAGAGGTCTTTTCAACAAACACACGTCATATTCATTCCCTTCTTCAAACCATTTTGGCCGACACATGTAAGTTATCTCTTTTAGTTTACTATGCAGAAAGGAAGTAGTAACATCCATTTGATCTAACTGTATACCAAATGTGGAAATAATTGAAAATAGAACCCTCATTGAGATTTGTTTTCCAACCGGCGAGAATATCTTATTGAAATCTATACTATTCTTTTGCGTAAAGATACTAGCAACCAGCTTAGCCTTGTATATTGATGAACAAACATTTTATGCTCTTAGTCAAAGCCTAACTTGTTTCACATGTGCGTAGGAAGCACCCATAAACAATCTCAAATGTTCAAGGTTAAGTTTCTCTATAGTCTAGGCCTTTTGAAGATAAAAAAAAATTAAGAAATATAGATGGACTTAGTTGATGATGTATGAAGCTGTTGTCATGGCTTCTCACCAGAACCTTTGGCCTATTTCAACTGTATAAAGCACACACATAACCATTTTCATCAAGCTTTAGTTCATTCTTTCAGCAAGCTCGTTCTATTAGGGATTCTTACTCACAGTCTGGTATTAAAAAATGCCAAGCTTTTCACAATCGCTAGTGAACTCAATGTTTACATATTCCAAGTCATTATCAGTCTGAAGCTTCTTTAGTATTTTCCCAGTTTGATTCTCTACCAATTTCTTCCAATTCACAAAGGAAGCAAAAGCTTCATCATGGGTCTTTAAAAGTAACCTATACTTTTCTGGAATAATCATATATTAGAGAAATGAAATACCTTGCACTACCTATTGTAGGTTCATGTTCCGAATTCTAAAGATCATAATTAATATAATGAATCACTTTATCGGTTATCTAGTTGTCAGGCAGAAACTTCACCTTTTTTCTCTTACCCAATACACAACTTTCACAAAAGCTCAACTTCTAATAATCATGTTTGCTTAGCTCACCAAGTCTCTTCTCTCAGCCAAAGATACTACAACATGGTAGAATATTTCTATGCATTATACACACCTTCTACCCCGATATGAACCTCAAAAACTAACACACCATTTATCTTATAGGCTTTCATAATAATAAAGGAGACTTGAAAGAGCATAAGTCTTCTAGTTTCACCCCTATAGGTAAACATTTCCTCATCTAATATCACAATAGAAAAAAGGTTATATTTAACTTCGAGTATGTATACCTTACGCTTTTAATCACTTTCTCAAAGTCTATAGTAAACTTGAACCAAACAATTCATATTGCTTTGGCTTCACAAAATCCACAATTATTGATGATGGTCCTTCCACCTTCAAAAACTTGCAAGTTAACAAACCAATGTTTATTAGAAGTCATGTGGAACCATGCAACCAAATCCAATACCCGCGTATCTTTGTCTCTGCAAAAATAATAATTTATTAACTCACTAATGCATTTGTAGTCATTAAACATCATTGCAGCAACTCTGGCTTCGATTTTCTGGTAGTTGCAAACAACCAGAGATAGTTATTACCATTGATTTTTTTTAGATATACTTTGAATCCCAACATACATATATTATGATAATAATGAAGATGACCTGATGCATCATAAATAGGGTATCCTAGATACGTCGTACTTTATCTACATGAAGATGAACATAAATGATTATTAAGTTTATTTTTTCCCTATTAGTCTAAATTATGGCATTTAGTTTCTCATCCACCATAAATTACTAAAGTTATTTAAATATATACAAATATACCAATAACATCAATGTGTAGAGAATCTTAATTAAATTAATAGTAGACTCAGCCATCCTTAAAGATCCCTATTAGCATACCAAAAATTCACTCACAATGCAAGATTTTCAACGTAACACATGCTTTTTTCTAATACGCCACTCTCTTTGTCGTCCATCATGTCGTTCAGTGGACAAACTCAAACCACGTAAGGAAAGTAGTTTTTTCTATGGTTTTTTATAATTAAAAATTCAGTTTGTTAACAAATATTGGTCAAGCCGAATGAAGAGGGATAACAACGGGAAATAGAGGAAAATAACTATGCTACTACTGACCAACACCTTTCATAACTTCACATCTTCTGGTTAGTTTCCTTCATTTTTTAGAACACTATCCTACATTGTGTTCTTTTTTACATAAACTATTGAGTTAATAGGTAACTGAAAATATTCTCTCTGGTGACGAGGTGTTGCGTTTGTTATAACTTGTTGCTGGTAAAACTTAGGACAAAAAATATCAATGTTTTTCCCAAGAAAATATTTTATCTGAGGTTTTTAGAATTAAAAAAAAAATCTCATTTTTGACCTGGCAAGAAGACAAACCCAACAGGTTCCCTCGTCTAATAATTCATCAATGTTAAACGAGTTAGGGCCTAACTCGTCGTAGAAGCTGAAAAAGACTAGAATTGATCATCTCATCGACGAAAGAACCCTTCTCCAAAAACAATTTCAATGAAAAGCTCGACAAAAAAATTAAATATAAAATACCATAAAACTTAGCAAAATAAAACTTTGAAAGAACAAAATCCAGAAAAAGACGAGATCCACACCCCGTCCAACAACAAAGTTATTGTAATTGTTGATGTTGTCATTGATCCAACCCTAACAAAAAATAGAACGATTCTCATACTAGCTCATGGTGAAAAAAATATGATTAAAACTCATATTCAACAAACTCTCATTCATAAAATAATATCATTCACAAGAGAATTTGTGGGTTTCTCCCAAAATATTGAGCTCATACCCTTAAAAGATCATTTGTTAAACCAATTTAATATGGATGTTATATACATCCCCACAATCAATTGTTTATAATTTATAAAAGAAAGACCGAGACTACCCTAGATTTTATTGATTACCCACTCGTTTAGTTTTTATTATACTTCGTAAAATATTATATTCAAATAATGTTGATTTGATACAAATTTTACTCAATGTTGTAATATTCTCCAAGAGTAGGATGACAACTAAGGATATCCATTCATTATCAAAATGACCAATTTTGTCACTTGAGTTCGATGAAGAATTACATATGCTAAAAACATAAATTAATAGACATGAATAAGGATTATTCATTGTTATAAGAGTCACATGAATTGTTCAAAAAAGTAAAATATCGCTAGACATTGATACAAATAACTATTATCAAGCTCTTCAACTGAAAACACTAACTTAAAAACAAATATCGAGGAGTTAACCTAAGCTTAAGAAAAAATAGTAAAAGCTAAAGAATGTGAACTTCAAAAAGTAAGTAAAAGGATTTGGAAAAAGAAATCGCTAACCAGTTACTAATTTTGTAACAAAGTATTGCGATGAAAGAAATATTACACTCCTCCAAGATATTTTCAAACGTAATTCTTATACGGAAATCGAACTTTGTTAGAAGTATATTCTCATTGATGATTTTCCCTCATTGGATGTGAGGATGGACGACCCGATGCATTATGTCGAGGTTGTTGATAATTATGACATTCCTCAAAACGATAAAATAAATGATGAAGTTAACGGTGGTAAAAAAGATACACATGTTGATAAAACTTAAGATATCAACATTTAACTTTTTGTCTATGAACTTTTATGTTTGTTTTGTTACAACATTAGTAACTATTATTTTTATTTGTTTAACTTTTATAAATTTCTAGTACCTCTTTATGCAAGTAACATCTGATTGATAATTTGTTTGAATTGATTTTGTTATCAGGTGGTGTTTAATCTACTCATTTACTTAAGTTTTTTTTTTGGATTTTCAAACAAATTTTTATATGTAATATAACAAATTATAGAATATAGTCTCAATGACTTTCGTTCATACTTTACTTTACCTAATGATTTTAAAAAAAAATACTTATCTAAAATATTTTTTACATACCCATTTTGTCTGATCTTGTCATGATGCTTCAAATATATCATTTTTGAATTTTATTTTTGTTTATTTGTTAACTCATCAATAAATAAAAATTATGTTATATGAATTACTTTTCTCATATCTTTAACATTTAAGTATATATTTTGTTGATAAATACGATAGTATTCGTGATTTATGTTGTTACTTACACATATAATGGTATCATCAATCGTTAGTTTGACTTAAAATCATTTTATGAGAAATTTTATCACCCGAACTTTATGGACTAGTTTATTTGGCCAATAATCTCGTTGGTCGTCGGTTTGACTTATAGTCAACGCTTTTACTGCTCAGTCTTTATTATCTCAGATGCGTGTCCTTTTATCGCATAGATCATTAGCTTGACTTATATTATATCATCAAGGCTTTTAATGTCTGGTATTTATGACATTTAATGCATAAACTTAGAGCTTTTAGATCATTTGGTATGATTTAAAATCACGTTGATATTGTTGTATGATCTTTGATCTCGTAAACTGTTAGCTTGACTTTAAGTTATATTATTATTTTAAAAAAAAAATACTAAATTTTAGAAAATAATATATTAATTATTAATTTGGTACAAATTAGAAGCTCTTGAGTGAGGCTTGAAATACACCCCATGATAAAGTGAATTTTATAATATTTAAAATTCCGCATGAGAAAAAGTGGCAATTTTTCTTCTACCTTTTTACTTCTCCCTTGAATCTCCATTTCTTCTTCCAACTAGCCTTTAGATTAAAATGTTATTTTTACTAATCTAGCCTAAAAAGTTATATTGCTATTAATTATAGGTACTTCGCTCATACGATACCAGTTGGAGAAAAATAGTATACGTGCCAAATTACAAAAAACATTTATATGACTTAAAATATTATAAATTTCATGGATGCTTCAAACTATTATCTGGTGTGGATAATAATCGCCCGAGGGTAGGATGGTAATTTCAGTTGGTGTTTTATGATGGTATGTGAGTGTTTTAAATGTTTAGAGAGTAGAGAGATAATTAAGCAGCCTGGTAGCAGTTAATTTTCATTACCCATAGTTAATGCGGGTGGTTGGGTATTTATAGTGTGATGTTTGGGCCCTTATGGGCTTTCGGGTCATGTTCAAAGACCCATGAGCTCTAAGAAGGAGAGCAAGTAGCTTAGTCAGGAAGTGTTTAGGTTTTTTTTAGTACTTTTGTCATAGTTCGAACAGTCCTATGGTCATAGTGTTCGAAGTGATCTGTCTGGTCCATGTGATCTGTCCGATCTGTCCGGTCCGGAGGCTTTGGACTGATCAGTCCCTGTCCGGGGAGCATGCTGAATTCGGACTCATCAGGAGCCCCTTTTTTTAGGTGTTTGAGCAAGTATTCTTGTCAGAGACCTGAAAAACAGTCCGATGTTAGAAGTAGTTTTCAATTCGGACAGGTCTATGGGTTTACCCGAACAGATAAAGCTTCACGAATTCAAAATGGTTTTTGCCAGAGTTCGTGGGACACGTGTCGCTCTCTGATTGGTCACTCCAGCCGTTTTTTCACCTTGAATTTCGCACCACCTTCTTTGAAAAGCAACCTCTTTAATTACAGATGGTGACATGAGCGCCGTCTTTTAATCATTGCCAAACTTTTCGAATTCTCCTAGGAATCAACTCCTCTTTTCAGATTTACTATAAATTCAAACTCACTTTCTACTGTTTTACTATCTCTTACATATTTACTCTGCAAATTTACTCAGAGCTTTCTCTCTCTAAAGCAAAGATTTTCTTGGTAGTTTATGTTTACAGCAAGGACTGCATTGATCAAAGGCGGGTGGCTCAATCTTTCTGAGTTGGAGAGAGCACAAAAAGTTGAGAAGGAAAGACGAATTGCAGCGGGGCTACCTTCATCACCTGTTGATAGACCAGTCGCCTACGTTACAGAGTTAGATCGAGGCTCGTCCTCCTCTAAAGGTACTAAGCCCAAAAAGCTATTTCAATCCACCCTCTCGCCTATAGTCTCTGGTTCCTCAGTTCAGGAGTCAGTACCTGCTATTGAGCCAGGAGTTACAGTCACAAGTGTCAGGAAACCTTCTCCTTTTCTCGCCATGGGATCAGATACAGAGCACTCTCCGGAGAAACTGGTGGTTAAGAGGACAAGCCGGCTTGTTAAGGGGCCAGGCTCCAAAAATACTCCCTCAAAATCGGGGGCAAAAAATAGTAGTTCTGGGTCTGGAGTGCCCATCAGAGCTCTCCGGAAAGGCCGTCCGGTCCGGAGGCGAGCAACCCAGTACTCCCAAGAGAGACCTCTGCCTCAGAGCCCCAGCCTGAGACTAGAGGTCAAGAAGACATTGAAAACCAGCAGTCCGGAAGCCAGGTTGTGCCAAGTTTAAGCCCTCCCCGGACCACTGCCACTGATATTCCTCCAACGATCATGGAGGAAAGAATGGAGGACTCAGTTGAAGAAGTCCCTTTTGAGTCTGAGCCATCCGGCTAGACTAGTAACACTGCTGCTGCCAAAAAAGATAAGGGCAAAGAAAAACTATGCTTGAGGCATCCGGATCTGCTGGAGTGTCTCGAAGGGAAGGTAGGGCCCTGTTTTCACAGGGTCGAACTTAAATATCTCTTGGCCTTACAGAAGACCAAGTATGCTTTTATCCACACAGCCGAACTAGGTCGAATGCGCACAAAATGGGGGATCCCAGAAAACGTGAAGATAAGGATTCCCATAGATCCTGAAACCCCTATGGATTGCAAGTTGAACGAAATAGTCTTCTTCACGGAGCTATTTAACTGGGGACTCAGATTCCCATTGGACCCGGAGATCGTCAGATATTTTCACCTCGTCAAGCTCTGCCCGAGCCAGCTGAGCCCCAACGGTTGGTATACTCTGATGTCATGTATCATGGCATCGAGGCTGTCCGGGATCCCTCTTCCTATGGAAGAATTTGCAGCAGTGGTCAATCTTTACAAACATCACCAATTCCCCTTCTACCACTTCAATATGGGGAATGATCTCAAAGCCGTTCTGAGAGCAAATGGAGGAGCCAATTCTTGTTTGTCAGTGGCGCTTGGGAAAACGGACAGAAGATCAAGTCCGGAGTGAACCCAAGCCTCCTCAGAAGCAGGTGGAGGAGTGACCGTAAGTTTCTTACTCTAAATCTTTGTCTACTTTTTGCTTCTTATAGTTGGTTTTAAATTAATCAATCTTTTTTTGTCTTAACAGAACTGCCTAAGGAGTTCGGTGATTACTTGAAAGCCGGACAGGTCACTTGTGGCAAAATCAATGCCTGGGCCGCAGAGAACTGGGGGAACCGATTCCACAATGCCTTCACAAGTGGAAATCTGGAAAGGTCTCACCTGTGGAACACCACGGGTCGGAGAGATTTAAGCTGGAAGGAGCTCACCACTCAACCCTCTCCAGACACAGTGCTCAAGAGGTCCCATGAAGCAGATGGGACACTCTTCTTGCCAGGCCGGGCCAAAGCCCCAAGAAAAATGAAAGGCAAGAAGAAAGGCAAAAAGGTGGCGAGCAGTGCTAACCCTACTGATGCTGAGAAGGATGCTCCAACTGACCCGGAGGGGCCGGCTCAGAGCCAAATTGATGTTGCTCTTTTGCAGGTAGTGGAGCAAGAGACAGAAAGGCAGGAAGCAGAACTCCCAAAATCTCCAAGGGCTTCCAAGAGAAATCGCAAGCAGGGGAGTGAAGGGGAAGACCGGGCAGCCAAGAAGAAAAAGACTGCCAAAGGAGATGAGCTTGCTCTCCGGGATCCGGAGCCTTCTGTTCAGGTTGACCCTTCTGACCCAACACATGCTGAAGAGATCCCAAGGGACTTTCATACTGATGAAGTTGAGGGAGGAGAGCTCAACATGGATGAAGTAGACATCACCGGTCTTGGTGAACTTGGCGAATACTTCCTCAACCTTCCCAGAGACGACTTCGCAGGGCCTTACATTCCTCCGAGCAGCTCTAATACTGTCAATTTCAATGGTAAGACTTTCATCGTCTCTAGTGAAAAGGACACCATAGCCCACTCCTTGCTAAGCAATGTGCAGCCAGTACTTACACTGGAGAGACAAGTCCGGAGTCAAGCAGACACCATCAAAGACCTTAAGTCTGAGAAGGAAAATCTGTCCAAAGACCTTTGCACAGCCACTGCCAATGCTGACATGCTAAAGGAAGCAAATGAGGAGTTGAAGAAGAATCGGGAGGAAAGTGACACAAAAGTTGCTACTCTAGAGGAAACCATCAAAGACCTCCGGGAAAAGCTGTCCGGGGTGGAGAAGGACCTTACTGCCTCAAAAGAAGAGACCAAGGCAAAGGACAAGACCATCACCAACCTAACTACTGATAAGATTTCCCTTGAGAATGCAGTGTCCAAAGTTGCCGAGGAGAAAAATACTTTGTTACAGGAGCAGGAGGCCAAGATCCAAGCCAGGATCAATAATTATGCCAACCAGATGATCAAGAACGAAGAGCTACTGCTTGAGAAGGTGAGGTCTGACATGGTACTACTTTTCCATGAAAAGTTTCCACAGAGGAACCTAGGGGAGTTGTGGCTTTATGTTGAGCCCGAAAACCTCCCATACCATACGATGGCCGAAGGTGACAAGTATGGCTACTCTAGTGGCTCCTCGGATGATAAAGAACATACTGGGGAGAGCCCAGATGAAAAGAAAGACGATCCCAAAGGCAAGAAGGTAGATGAAGGGAAAGATGACCCTAAGGGTAAGAAGGTAGTCGAAGGTGAGCCATCCTCAAAGGCTCAACCTTAACTTATGATCCACTTAGTTTATTTTTAATTCAGACTAAAGTCCTTGGAAGGCCAAGGCACTCTTTTTGTAATGGTGTCCGGAATTTGACCGGACAGGTTTTTTGTGTTCTACTTTGACTGTTTAAAAGTCCTTGGAAGGCCAAGGCAAGTTTAAGTTATTTCATTTAATGAATATATCTGTTTTGTGCAACCATCATCTTCTTTCATTGTTCATTTTAAGTTTGATAGCCAGAGTTTAAGTAGCTTTTAGATATTGCATTGTGAGAGTGTTTAAATTCTCCGGCTAGAGTTTAAATAGCCTTTAGATATTTCAGTCTGGATAGTATGATAAGGGATTTGAACTTTAAAAAAACTTAGAAAATTTTGAAGAAGGCATCGAATTTTATTTAACAACCCGGACACCTCATTAAAACCTCTCCGCGCCACCGGGGAGGAAAGAGTATGCCCCCAAATATTTACATGGATGTTTAAACAAGTAAATATTTACACAAGTGCTATTCCAAGTATATCCGGAGATGCTCAATATTCCAAGGATGAGTTAGAACTCTGCCATCTTTGTCTTCCAACCAATAAGTCCCAGGCTTAATTCTTTCAACAACGATATACGGACCCTCCCAAGTTGGGGCCAGCTTTCCGAAGAGTTTTTCTTTAGTATGTAAGAAGACCTTCCTTAATACTTTGTCCCCAGGTTGGAAATCTCTTCTCTTAACTTTAGAAGCAAACCTGTTCCTCATCAAGCCCTGATAGTGCGTAACTCTAAGGTGAGCTTTAACCCGTCTCTCTTCTATCAAATCAAGCTGACTTCTGATTGCCATCTCATTAGCATGTTCGGAGAAGTTGTGAACACAAAAGGAAGGGAGGGTCTTCTCTATGGGGGCTACTGCATCCATCCCATAGACCAAGGCGAAGGGTGATTCTTGTGTTGCAGCCCCAGGTGTTGTCCGGTAGGCCCACAAGACCTCTTGTAAATAACTAGGCCACTTCCCAGCAGCCCCTTCCAAATTTTTCTTTAAGCCGGACAGTATAGTTCTATTAGCCACTTCAACCTGCCCATTTGCTTGTGGGTGGAAAGGTGAATAAAAACAATGCTGTATACCCCTTGAGGCACAAAAGTTCTCCATTTCTCTATTGTCGAACTGTGGCCCGTTGTCTGTTGTTATTTTTTGTGGGACACCAAATCTGCAACATATGTTGGACATAATGAATTTTATGACAGCTTTTGACGTTGTCCCTGCCAGGGGGCTGCTTCTATCCACTTCGAGAAGTAGTCTATGGCCACAATTATAGTTTTGCGCCCTCCAGACGCCACAGGGAGAGGCCCTACTAAGTCCAATCCCCATCGAGCAAAGGGAATGGGCTCAGAAATGGACTCTAGAGGAATGGCTGGTACATGAATTTCATTGCTGTACCTCTGGCATGGGTCACACCTTCTCACCAATTCCTTAGCATCTTTCATGATTGATGGCCAATAGTATCCGGAGAGTAACACTCTTCTTGTTAAAGCTCTAAATCCACAATGGGCTGATCCCTCACCATCATGTAATTCGGAGAGGACCACTTGTGACTCTTCATCCCCCAAACAACGTAGAAGAGGTTTACTATAGGATTTTTTGTACAACACTTCTCTCAATATGATGAAACCACGAGCCTTGTGTTTCAATGTTATGGCTAGTGACTTATCTGGAGGCACAACACCATCGGAGAGATATTGCAAGAGAGGAAACCTCCAGTCTTGAGGCTGTTTCACTTGTATTTCAAAAAATTCATCTTCTTCACCCTTACTAAGTTGAATAGAAGGGCTTTCAAGCACATGGATCCATGGGTATGACTCTGTATATGATATGGTTGCCAATGAGTCTGCTAGCTCATTTTCTGCCCGGGGAATGTGCTCATAGACAACAGCTTTAAATTTTAGTGCTTCATATTTGAGGAGGAGTAAATACTTCACAAGCTGCTCCTTTCTAGCCTCAGATTGGTCTAAGGCATGGTGGATAAGCAATTGAGAGTCACTTAGCAGCTTGACCCTCTTAGCCCCACAAATGTAGGCTAACTTTAACCCAGCTATAGCTGCTTTATATTCGGACTCGTTATTAGATGCCCTGAAAGCAAAACAAATAGCCTGGTACATATTGTCTCCATATGGGGAAGTTAAACATATTCCTGCACCACATCCCATAGTGCTAGATCCACCGTCTGTTCGGACGATCCACATTTTCTTATCTTTTATATCAGTAGCTTGCTCTGAATCCCTATCGGAGTGGAATTCAACCAGAAAATCAGCCACAACTTGGGCTTTTACTGCTGTCCGGGGAGCAAAGTCTATGTCGAAGTCCCCCAACTCTATTGACCACTTGGTCATTCTGCTCGAAATGTCTGCTTTTTGAAGGACATTTTTAAGGGAAAAGAGGTCCGGACGATGATAGGATGAGCCTGGAAATAAGGCCTCATCTTCCTTGCAGCTATTACCAGGGCTAACGCCAATTTTTCAAGTTTCAAGTAACGTCTCTCAGCATCTATCAAGCTTTTGCTAATATAGTACACTGGGTGGGGATGTCTATCGACCTCTCTTACCAGTACAGCACTGATGGCACAACTTGAAACTGCCAAATATACGAAGAGAGTCTCCCCATCAACTGGTTTGAACAAAGTTTTGGGGGAGGATAGGTGTTTCTTGATTTCGTTGAAAGCCTCATCACACTGTGGGGTCCACTCGAACCCCTTTGCACCCTTTAAAGTTTGAAAGAAAGGAGCACACCTGTCCGAAGACCTCGAGATAAATCTGTTTAAGGCAGCTAACCTCCCCGTTAATTGCTGTACTTCTTTAATGTTTCGAGGAGGCTCTATTTGGAATAGAGCATTGAGCTGGTCCGGATCGGGCTGTATTCCATGTTCACTTATGATATACCCTAGAAACTTCCCGGACTGCACTCCGAACACACACTTTTCAGGGTTTAATTTCAAATTCACTTTTACCAAGTTGGCAAAAGTTTCTTGGAGATCAGACAAGTGCAACCGCTCATCTACACTTTTCACCATCATATCATCAATGTATACTTCCATATTTCTTCCAATTTGATCAGTAAATGCCTTGTTGACTAACCTCTGATAAGTAGCCCCAGCATTTTTCAAACCAAATGGCATCACCTTATAGCAATGTAGACCCCTGTCAGTGACAAACGTGGTATGCTCTTGATCCTTCGGATCCACTTGAATCTGATTGTACCCGGAGAAGGCATCGATGAAGGAAAGCAGCTTGTTCCCAGAGGTAGAGTCTACTAACTGATCTATCCGGGGGACCGGATACAAATCTTTTGGGCAAGCTCTATTGAGGTCTGTGAAGTCAATGCACATGCGCCACTTGCCATTATTCTTTTTTACTAAGACAGGATTGGCAGTCCACAAAGGGTATTGAGACTCCTTGATGTGCCCCATCTTCGTGAGCCTGTCAACCTCTTGCACAATGACATCAGCCTTTTCTTTGGAAAAGCTCTTCTTTTTTGGACTACTGGAGCTACATCTCTCCGGACGGATAGGTGGTGTGATATCACCTCTGATGGAACCCCAGTTACATCAGCATTGCACCAAGCAAAAACGTGCTGATGGTCTTTCAAAAACTTCAACATTTCCTTTTTCAACATTGATGGCATCTTGGACCCTATCTTAACACTTTTACCATCTTCCAGACAGTGTGTTTCAACCTCTTCGATCGGTATCAATACTCCGGGGGTCTCTCTGGGGTCATCAATTTCACCCTCACCCCCAGAAAGGCCCTCAAACTACTATTGTTCATCGATGCGGACTGCCCCCAGCATTCGAGGAGCCAAGGAAGTGGCATAACATTCTCTTGCAATCTTTTGGCTGCTCTGGACAACTCCAACCTGCCCCTGAACAATATACTTCAAGCATTGGTGGACTGTCGAAGCCACTGCATGCATCCTAGAGAGCCAAGACCTCCCTAGAATAGCATTATAACAAGTGGGACAATCCACCACAATAAAGAGTATTCTGACCATTTTCTTGAAAGGGCCCTTGCCCAATAACACCTCCTCTTCGAACTCCCCGATCACATCTGCTGAGCTGCCTGTGAAGCCCACGATTGACCTGTCCGAATTCTGAATTACAGCTGGATTTTTCATTTTCTTGTAAGTGGTTAGGAAAAATATATTGGCTGAGCTTCCAGTATCCACCAAGATTCATCTTATGTCATTGCCCCCTATAGATGCTCCTATGACAACAGCATCCTCATGAGGGCCAGCAATGTTTCTTAAATCATCTTCATCAAACACAATGAAGGGAAATGAGTTTGGTGACTGATAAGATGTCATGCCTCCTTCTAGCTGGGAGGCCAAAGTATGAACATGCCTCTTCCTGGAAGAAGCAGTAGGAGCTGTCATAGTGTCCCCTCCAAAAATTGTTAGCGACTCGAAAAACTTAATGAGACCGGAGACCGACCTAGAACATTCCTCTATAGCACCCACTCTATTCCGAGTTGGATCTGGATCCAAGTACTCAGATTCCACATCAAACCTTTCAACTATAACCATGGCTCCCTCCGGAGCAGCATTACTTGGACCAACCCGGTGAGTGTTATCAGGCCTGTTACCCCCTCTTCTTTTCACATAGGCCCCCAGCTTTCCCCTTTCAATCAAGTTTTAAACTTCTTGTTTCAATGCTATGCAATCACCAGTGGTATGACCAATATCATTGTGATATTGGCAAAAAGAGTTGTTGCGATGCTCTCTGGGAGATTGCAGTGTTGCCGGTCTCCGGTAATGCACCTCATCCTTTGTTTTATCAAAGATAGTGGCCACGCTTTCTTTTAACTCAGCGAACCACTCCGGTTGGACCCATGGCCCTCTCTTGTTTCTGGATTTTTGACTTTGAGCAGGAGCAGCTGGCTGAGACTGAGCTTTCGCCCTACCATGCCCCTGTCCGGTTTCTCTTGCTTTGTTCCCAGACTGATTCTGATTTAGAGCTGGTGCCACTGGGGTAGATCTCACCTGCCTGTACACCCTGGTTTTCTTTGTTTCATCGACGTTTATTTGTTTGCCAACCTGATTCAGCAACCCTCCCCATGCCATAGCCTTCTTTCTGGTCACTGAATCAGCTAGATCGCCTGGGTTCAAACCCTGTCTCAGGGATGCTATTGCTACATGTTCGAAGCAATCAGCCAACCCATTCTTTGTGTTCACAAAACGGCTTATGTATTCTTTCAAGGACTCATTTGCCTCATGGGCACAATAGATTATTGTGTCTCCATTGCCCTTCAGCTCTTTACTCCCTACGAACTTCCTTCGAAAGGCCACCCAAAACGTATCGAAATCTTTAATACAACCCTGAGGCAGGCTGTTGTACCATTTCAGAGCACTCCCCGTGAATGATTGGGAGAAGGCCCTACAAAGTAGTTTATCATCATCATCAAAGTTCATCATGAAGTTCTTGAATTGCTCCAGATGGTTATCCGGATCAGTACTGCCATCGTACTTCTCTATTTTAGTGTTGTCAAACCTCTTGGGGAGGTTTCCGGACAGAATTTTAGAAGACAGTGGAGACTGCCTCCAATTCCTTCCACGACTGAACACAGTATCCTCATTGGGAGTTGCAAAGATACCTGGTTCATCGTGGAAAGCAAAGGGATCCATCAGCATCTTGTCCACATGCCTCCGGTTGTGAGATGATCCCTTGCCAATATGCCTTTTCATTCTTCCATGTCTGTCTCTTTTTCTTGAATATTTCTTAACTTGCTTTTGCTTTTTCCTGGTTCGACCCTCATCGCTGCTAGAGGACAAGGATTTTTCATTTCCCTCACTGTCCGAAGAGCTATCTGAAGATTATGAGCTCGAGTCAGAACTCTCCACAGGCTTGGACCGGTGAGACTTTTTAGAACTGGCATGAGTCTTTTTGGTGCTCACATGAGTCTTCAAAGACTCATGCTCTCTGGGGTTATCGGTGCGATGAGCAACCGATGCTTTAGATTTTTCTTTCACGCCCGTCTTGGCCTTCTCAGCCCTCAGAGCTTCTATTTCACACTTTAGCCTGTCACGCTCTTCGACAGTGTATTCATCGTTCTCTTCCACCACTTCGAGCAAAGCCGGTGGAAGCTCTGGATTGTCCGGATTCATACGGACATAGTTTATTGGCAGGTTTTGAATGCTTGATTCAGGCACCTTTCTCCTCCCACTGTGGTCGCCAATTTGGTGTGGATAATAATCGCCTGAGGGTAGGCTGGTAATTTCAGTTGGTGTTTTATGGTGGTATGTGGGTGTTTTAAATGTTTAGAGAGTAGAGAGATAATTAAGCAGCTTGGTAGCAGTTAATTTTCATTACCCATAGTTAATGCGGGTGGTTGGGTATTTATAGTGTGATGTTTGGGCCCTTATGGGCTTTCGGGTCATGTTTAAAGGACCCGGGTCATGTTCAAAGACCCATGAGCTCTAAGCAGGAGAGCAAGTAGCTTAGTCAGGAAGTGTTTAGGTTTTTTTAGTACTTTTGTCATAGTTCGAACAGTCATATGGTCATAGTGTTCGAAGTGATCTGTCCGGTCCATGTGATCTGTTCGATCTGTCCGGTCTGGAGGCTTTGGACTGATCAGTCCCTGTCAAGACCGCATGCTGAATTCGGACTCATCATTATCGTTCAACCAATATGTAAATTCATGATGTCTTTTTGTTAAAACTTGATATAAACCTTCCCAAAATTGGAGCCAACTTCTTGTATTTTTATCATTTGTTCCTTGAAACACCATTCTCTAGACGAGGTCTTTCGTTTGAAAGCTTATAGCCTTAAGTTTTTTATTATATCAGCTTACCATTAATCTTGTGTAATGTTATGTTCGTACTTGTGCTTGTTCATGAATTTCCTTTGCCAACTCATATTAACTATAATTCTATTTTTAAGAATAGAATTATATACAATGAATAAGAATTAATACCTTAGTTAAGACAAAAGCTTTCATTCTATAGATTATTTAAAAGGAATTCCATTAGTAGATACTTTAAGAATAGTTTGTTACGCCCATAATACTTTATAAAGAAGATTTGGCCGCCCTTTTTTAACAATCTCAATGTTATGTTTAATACACTAAAAACTATACAATATGTAACTTCTACTTGACTATTAGTTTTTTAGATAATATAGATTGGAGAAATGTTGTGTTACGCCTCATTTGCGACAAATGTTGTAACCCTATTGTTTTGAAACTAGAGTCCATTATCGATTATTAGTGTCCTTAGTATTCTTTATTGGCTCAAAAAACCTATATGAAGAAAATCACTAACCTCACGATAACGAACTCTTAGCAAAGGATTTTCTTTTACCAAATTAGTAAATAATCTACATTGACTATTTAAAATTGATATCTTTCTATAATCATTGTTAAAATTCCTTCTAAATCAATACCGCGTCTATTGAATGGATAATGAGTAACATTAGATCCAAGAGTATCAGCCGACAAATGTATCGCATTTGCAAAACAATGGCACGACTCACAATTTTGAAGCAAATTTTTTGCATACATAACCAATATTGGCCAATAATATGTGGCTAAAATAAATTATATGACCAACTATCTATACCCACAATGTGCTCCTATAATTCCCTAAAATATCATAGAATGAATAAAGCTTTTTATTTTCCTATACACTGAAAATTGGTCTATTTGTACTTTATTTTTAAAGATGTTGTTAAGTATTACTCTTGATTCCAATTGTTGGAACAAGATAAAGCGACTTATATTTTCTTAGCGAGGTACATACTCATACACAACACATCTGAATTATTTTTTCATCGATTTTCTACGTCCGAAGATCCTTTTATGTATTCTTATTTTGCCTCATATTTTCCTTGTGTATGATGAACTATCAACTAAGAATCTGATATAAGTTGTATTACTCGGGCGTCACATATCTGAACTAAACGCATTCCTACCAATGTTTCCACATACTCTTTTCTTTTTTTTCTTTTTTTTAAGCAAACAAAATCTTGTATTGATGTTGAAAGAAATACAATCAGAGTTGAGATCTCTAAGTTTACAGTATTACAACTTAGAGCAATATCTAGAATCTTAAAGCAATTGAAATGTTAAGGTAACATTTCATTTGAATCTTGATCATCCTTTTGAGAATACATCTTTGTTGGGTCTTCAATATGTATGTTGTTCTTGATTCCTTTACGTGATTTATGCTTCGTCTTCCTGATCTTCAATCTACTACTTCTTAGAGTTTCTGGTATAGGTAAATCTTGTTGCCTGATTCTCCTTGTTATATACCTGCAAAGAGAAAACAAAACAATGGTCAGGTAGATACCTGCCATAAAAGGTTAGTATATTAATCTGAAAATCTAAAGTAGCCCAAATTCAAGCTTTCTAACAGAAGAATAGCATTGATCGGGCTAGGACAGTTCAAACCATTGAAAACACAGTCCTGCTTCTTTTCCAAAGCATACTTTACTATCCAATCCGAAGATACATTTTCTTCTCTAAAAACATGTTTTAATGTCATCTTTGATGAAAACAATTTTCTGCAACATGTTAATACTTTAGTTAAATACCAGGGGAACTTATTATAAGCTAGCATATTGAATAATTGAAGGGAATCAGTTTCAATATCAATATGAGTCAGATTGTTCTTAAAACAGTGTTGTAATCCAAATAATAAAGCTAATGTTTCAGCAACAACAGGTGAACTCTTGCCTATTAGGAGACCTCGACCCTCAATTAACTCACCATTATGGTTCCTTAGAATAAAGCCACTGCTAGATTCTCCATTATGCAATGAAGAACCATCACAATTAAGCTTGAGTCTGTTGGTAGCAGGGGGGATGCCATTTGATGTAAAAATTGGTTTTACTATCAGAACTGTGATTGTGACAATCTAATTCTTTAGCTATGAACAAATCATGTCTCCAATGTTTTCTTTTTAATAAAGATGATCTATCTTGACAAAACAGAATAGATTTCACTTGTTTTATTATTGTAACATCTGAACAAAGTCTACCCTCATGTTTCATCTTATTTCTAGCTATCCAAGTGGACCAAACTATCAAAGAATGGATAATAGTTCTAATATGTATTCTAGATTGAGAAGAAGAGAACCATCTATTAACTATATGATTAATTGACATATAGCTTCCAACTAAAATTTTGAAAGTGTTAGAGAAATAGGACCAGACCTTCCATATCATTGGACAGTTAACAAACAAGTGATTAAGGGATTCATAATCAGAACAGAATTGACATTTAGAGACTAAACTTATACCTCTATTTTGGATATTGGTGTCAACAAAAATAAGATTGTTTAAGACTCTCCATAGTGTTATAGAACATTTTGTGGGTGTTATATTATTCCAAATTTTACTTTTAAAAGAGGATGGACATGTTTGATTCTTAAACTATCAACAATTTGTTTAAGATTGAAGTTTCCATCTGGAGAGAGTCTCCAGATGATCAAATCATCATTATTTTGATTGATTCTAATATGGACTATTTTGTTAATAACGAAATCATTATTGATATCATCCTTAAGTTTTGTCAGGTCCAAAGAGTGGTTAAGCCAGTATTCATTAACCTTAGTATAGGTGTACCAGGTGTTAGATTCATTAAAGTTCAATTGAAAAATTGGGTTCCTATCAAACCATCTATCTAAATAGAAGTCAACATTCCCTTTCCCTATTTCCCAATATATATGTTCTTCTGCTTTGGTCCTGACTTTTAACATCTTTTTCCAACTATGTGAATCAGATTGCTTAGATAAGACTCGTAAAGGATGAAGATTAGAACAATACTTGTTATATAGAAAGTTAGCCCATAAACTTTTATTAGTCCTAAAGTTATACCACAATTTGTATGATAAAGCTTCTTGAATTGTTGAAAGATCTCTAAGGTTTAAACCATTTTCACTAAAGAGTTTACATAGACTAAGCCAATCTTTCCATATTATTGTTTTATTGTTTTCTGAATGACCCCATAAGAACTTATTAAGAAGCTTATTGGTCCTATTAATAAGGGATTTAGGTATTGCAATACACTGCATATAGTATAAAGGGTAAGCTAATAGAACAGATTTGATCAAAGTCAATCTACCTCCAAAAGATAATGCTTTAGAGTTCCAATGATCTATACTCGTTCTGATCTTATTTATAATTTCATCATAATATGAATTCTTATTCTTTAGGAAAATTGGTATTCCTAAGTGTTTAAAAGGTAAAATACTATGATTGAATCCAAGTAGGAGTTCTAGAGTTCTAATTCTAGGTCTAGTCAATATTGATGGCACCACAAAATATGTTTTCTGTAAGTTTATTTGTTGTCCTGATAAGATTTGATAAGTTAACAAAAACCTTCCTATCTTTTTAAGATTTCTTACAGAGCCATTTAAAAACAAGAGTACATCATCAGCAAAGGCCAGACAGTTTATAGTAATAGAACTTCTGGTTTTAAAAATTTGAGAGGGATCTAAAACTATACTTTTATTCACACCTCTAATAAGGAATTCTTCAGCTAATATAAAAAGAGATGGGGATAAAGGATCCCCCTGCCTAATGCCATTAGAAGATTTAAAATAACCATATGCTAAACCATTAATAATCACTGAGTATTGAATATGCTCTATGCTCTTTCTAATTTAGTTAATAACCTGATTACTAAAACCAAAGGATCTCAAGACTTGGTATATGAACTTAAAATTAAGTTTATCAAATGCTTTCTTCATATCCAAATTAATAATAATATTACCACCCTCTGTTTTTTTGTTTAAATCATTGACCAACTCTTGTGTAATCAGTATGTTCTCTTGTATAGTTCTATTTGGGACATATGCCCCTTGTTCTCTAGAGATTAGTTTAGGCAATAATATACTTAGTCTATTATTAATAAGTTTGGATATAATTCAGTTAAAAACAGAGCATAGACTAATTGGTCTGAACTCAGACCAAGACTTAGCATGTGATTTCTTAGGTATTAAGCAAATAGAAGTGGCAAACATTCCTTGAGGGAAGCTAACTTTATCAAAATAATCAAATATAGATTTTACTAGATCCTCTTTAATTATAAACCAACATTCACTATAGAATCTATAGTTGAAACCATCAACTCCAGAGACACTAGAACTGTTTAAACCTTTAATAACACTATATACCTCATCTAAAGTAGGCTTAGCTAATAGGGATAGATTATCAAGATTACTAACTAGTTTTGGAATAATATCAAGAGGAAAATCAGGTATAGGTTCATCTGATACATCTTTTGTGTTGAGGAGTTCTGAAAAATAGTTAACAGCTGTCTCACCTATAAGCTTTTGGTCATCTAATCTTTCATTGTTAACAAAAATTTCATCTATCCTATTTCTAGACCTCTTCTTCTTAACATAATTATGAAAAGTCTTAGTGTATTTATCCCCATCTTTTAACCATTTAGAAGCACTCTTTTGTAACCAGAAAGTTTCTTCCCTAGCTAATAAAACCAGATGCTTAGACTTTAGTTCAGAGAGTTTCCTATTGTTTTCTATAGAGTAAGAAGCCTCTAACAAACTTTCCAATATACTAATTTCCTCTTCAGTTTTTTTTAATGCAATCAAAAATGTTACCAAATATATCTTTATTCCAGTTTTTTAAATGAGTTTTAAGTCTTTTGAGCTTAAACCAGAATAAATGAATGAAGTTCAAATGAGGAGGTAGATCTAAAGGATTCAACCAATTATTTTCAACTGTTAATAAGAAATTAGGGTGACTTAACCACATGTTTTGAAATCTAAAAGGAGGTTTATGATCAGTTAACACTGATGAGACTGAAATTAATAAGGGTGAGTGATCTGACCCTATTCTGGTCAGATGCCTCACCCTTGTTACATTAATTTTCTCTCTCCATTTATCATTGTGCAGAGCTCGGTCTAATCTTTTCCATTTATGGCTATTAGTCCATGTAAAATTAGTACCTGAGAATCCTGGATCCTCAAGACTACAGTCAAGAATCATATTGTTAAAGTCCTCCATTGAGTTCATACACAGTGTAACACAATTTATTTGTTCATTAGCATTGGAGATAGTGTTAAAATCTCCAACCACTAGCCAAGGATCATTAGAAATATTGTTTGATATATCTCTCAATTGGTTCGACAGGGTCATTCTTAGAAGCCTATTGCATTTTGCATATACTATAGTAACCAGAAATTCTTCCACAGAGTCAGAATGGTTTACCATAGTATGAACTAATTGGTCAGAATCTAAGACAATGTTGATTTTATAAGAGTTTTTCCAAAATATCCAGATTTTGTTGTTTTTATTACCAAAGTATTGATCAAAGCCTAACTTTTTAGAAGTTTTATCTATTTTTTCATTAGACATCATAGGTTATTGAATAACTATAAGGTCAATTGAAAACTTTTTAGTTAAATTTTTAATTCTTCTAATTATGTTAATATTACCAACTCCTCTGGCATTCCAATTCAAAAAAGAAACTGTCATTTTTTAAGTATTTTTGAGGATCTTACAGATCCTTTGAAAGATAGAGGTTTGTTGATTAAGTTATTCTTAAGGCCTTTAATTTTAACTTTGGTAGGTTTCTTATTACTTATCTTATCAGGTATATCTATATGTCTATTTATTGGAGAGTTTGGGAGACTTAAATTTAGTCTATCACTAGAGATATCACACAATTCCTTATCAGAAATATTGTCCTCATTCAGTATATTGAAAGTATTGCTAAGGTTTATAGACTGTAATGCCTCAATACCATCACTATCATTTAAAACAGGAGGGTTTAAATTTTGATTAAACACTAAGAAATTATCATCTGTCTTCATAGATAAAGAATTATTAATGTTTATTCCAACATCTTTATTAAGTAGTTTCTGATTATCATTAACATGCTCACTAGTTTCATTTTCATTGGGAACTATCACAGATTAAAGTTTAGGAATCCATATCTCCTTATGTTTTATAGCATTTACTTGCAAATTCAGTTGTTTTTTATGACTTAATTCCTCAACTTTACAACTGGGTTCACTGTGTCCTAGATGTCTACATTTTTTACAGTAAGCAGGTTTGTCATTGTAAATGACATCTTGCCAGTAACCGTCTCGATCCCCAAAGCTTATCCAAAGTTTTTAGGGAAGAAGACTTGAGGTATCAACAACAGTCCAAGCCTTACAAATGTTATAACTAGCCCTATTTTTGTATGGTATCCATGTTGTCAAAGGCAAACCAATTGCCTTTGCAATATGTTCTATGGTATCAGAGTTATACATATGTTCAGGAATTCTGGGAAAAGAAATCCAAACGGGAGTCAAAGGAGACTCCCGTTTGGGGTTGAAATCTGTTGACCACCTAAGAATTCTAAAGGTAAATAGACCCACAGTTCTAACAGTTCGTTTCCAAACAGTTTTAACATCAACTATATCATCGAATTCAACAAAAATATGCCTATAATCCCATTTAAACACACTGTAATTTCCTATGAATCTGAAAGATTCTAAGTAAACCCTAAAATCAGACACAGAAGGGGATCCAAACGAAAACTTTGCAATTAACGTGAATTTAGAAAGGGAAGAAAGTTTGATCTTATCTGATTTGTCAAATTTGACAAAAGTGTATCCATCTTCCACTCGTGTTGAGACTTTAGCATGCACAAAAGTTCGATCTTTTCTTGCATTTTCCTCTAGATAGATCCCTCCTGTATTCTTTTTCAGCACCTCAGCGAACGTCGGTCTTGAATCTGGCTTCTGTCCCTTGGAATCATCCCTAGATTGATTCTGATTTGAAATTTCCCCTTCGAAAATAGGGTTTTCGTAGAACTTTTCTTGAGCAACAGGGAGTTGCAAGACATTAGTCGATTGAATCCTATCTCGAGTAAGATTTAGGAAGTGCGTTTGATTTTGTAGGTGAAGGTTTGATATCGGGTTTTGGAGCTCTTCGAGAGGAAGAGACGAGTGTGTAGACTGCATTGATAGAGAGATAAGAAAGAGGTAGGTTAGGTTTGAGAGGCGCTCCGATTAGGCCTTGAAATCAAGAAGCCCAAGGCTAGTTCTTGGAGCGTTTCTTGGGCCATCATCTACTTTTTTCTCCCAACGTTTCCACATACTCAACTTCATTATTTGTAGCGTGTAAAGTAAACCTCATAGCTTATCCTATTTATTCTTTAGCTGAGATGGTTAGAATAATCCTAAAATTTATGGTATTTGAATAAGATGCCCCATACATACGAACGAGCCATTATTGTTCCGTAGTTACAATTTCATTCAAAATTTTATTTTCCATGCTAGGTTATTCTTCCTAAAATTTATTAAGAAAATATGTAATTGTTTGTCCTTTAATTGTTGTATATAGGTCCTACTGAATTTCATAATCCCCAAGGTTAATAGACCAACGCCTCAACCAAACACAGACATTTAGTTTTTGTAAGACACTTCTTAAATGGAAAGAAGTACATAATACAATATTATGACCTTAGAAGTATGGTTGCATTTTATGTGATGCTACTACCAAAACCAATGGTTATTTTTTCAAAATTGAGATCCATGTCTATGAATCAATTAAAAAATTACTCACATATATATCGGTTGTGCATCCATTCTTCTTCACAAAAAAGCAACAACGCTGATTGCAACTCTGAAAATAGATAAATATAAAAATCATGGCTCTTCTTCATGTGGTCTAGTTATATTTCAGTTAATATAAGTACTTTATGAGATCATTAAAATCCTTGACACACTTATCGTCCTAAAAAACTCATTTTAAAATATCAAAGAAAACATAATTATATTTGACGATCGAGATATAGACATAGATAAAACCGTTAAATATCTCATCAATTGTTGTACTTCTTTAATATATTTAAGTTGAGTCGTAGGCATCAATGATTTAAATTATACAAGATCAGCTTCAATACCTCTCTTACTAACCACATAACCTAATATTTTTCTGCTCGTACTCATAAATAACATTTTACTAGATAATGTTGATATATTGAATGTTTATTAATTATTATTAATAACCATATTATTAATTTATGTTTCCATGTTATTTCTCAACTGCTTAGCAAATATACATGTGACTAAATGTTGGTAGATAACTCATGCATTTTTTTAAACAAACAATACCAATGTATTTTTTTTAAACAAACAACATTGATAAGGGAGTCAGTACCCACAACCTATATCAAGGATATACGTTGAAGCCGAGCGGAATCAGGCAAAGTAGGACCAAGGAAAGTATAGCAGAGCAGGACAAAACCGAGCAGGATCATACATAGCAAAATTAGGCAGAGCAGGACCAAGCCTAGCAGAGCAAGGTAGAACAAGGCCGAGCATGACCATATAAAGTGGAACAAAAGGAAAGACTAGAAAATACAAAAAGATGCAAGGCCGAGGGCACTCAAACTTACGTCAAACATGGCACGACTAGAAGTACGCACGCCCGATTAAAGAAAACGTAGAGAGGCTAGTCGCACTCAGCTACAGTCGAGCAGAGCATGATCAGAAGTAAGCACGCTCAGCTCGAACCAATAGAGGAACTTAGTGTGCGGCATCGAGCGAAACGACAAAATAATGCTCAGCACGACAAGTTGTAAAACTAACCGTTACGTCAACAAGCGTTAATGAAGTTGTAAACTATATTAATGGCCACTAATCAAGGAAAGATAGTCAATGTTCAAATCTCCAAGGATCATGATTAAGGAGAATTTGTAGCAATTAACTTAATGATGGTCACGACCCATTAAATATTTGTAATTAATAGGGGAGTTATGGACAAGAGTAGTATATATACGGGGTTAAGGTTCTTGTAAAGGGATATACTGAAAAATATTCTCGAATCAATAACATTATTACCTTGCCAGTTCATTGTTTTATGTTTTTCCAATAACATATTTGGCGCCGTCTGTGGGAAAGATCAAAGCAATTTTTTTTCCAATGGTAGTAACTCGATTCGGGATCGATATTGAACCAAACGAAAGACGCATCATCATGACTAACGCTAACCATGTAACCAATCCTGCTGCAAGGTCAATACCACCGCCTCCACCCAACCAGGGCGGCCTAGAAGAAGCCCTACAAAGAAATGCCCCAAACCCGGTAGACACACTAGTGGCACCCGCCATCACAGCACTGGTTACTAACCTGGCCGACCGCCCCCTACCACCTAGCCTTCTCGAGGACGCAACCGAGGTTCAACGATTGGGGCTACAGATTTTTACAATGCAAGCAGCCCAAAGCAAGGCAGATCGCGACCAGGAAGCCAGGGACCTGGCACACAAGATGACCATGGAAGATCTGCAGGAGGCTGTTAATTTGCTAACGTCAAAGCTGCGTTCAAACGATCAGCAACGTCCACCCAAGTCAATCATCAAGGTAAGTCGAGCAGCAGTACGGGAAGGGTACTCTAAAATGGACAAGCTTCATGAAGAAACATGAGACAGAATGGGCAAAACGCTAGAAACAGTCTGCACCCAAAGATGGCAAGGAAGGAGCGAGCGAGAAGTATGACCATGTATGCCCGATTATGGTCGCCTACGTTCTCAAAGAGTCGTCTTTTACCAAAAAAATCCTTGCCGCCCAGCTCCCAAGTAAATTCGACCCTTTTCGTTTGAAGGCGTATGATGGATCGGGGGACCTTGAAAGGCATCTGGAGCAGTTTAGAAACATGATGCTCTCCTTTAATCCAGATAATGCTATGTTATGTAAAGCTCTTTCCATGACCCTTAAAGGCAATGTGATGGACTAGTTCAACAGCCTCCCCAAAAGTTCCACAAGCGACTTCACATGACATTGGAGTGCATTCCAGAACTGATTTGTAGGTAACAAGGAATTATGAAAAAATCCTGACTCCATCATGGACCTCTACCAAAGGAGTGGAGAATCCCTCAAGGGCTACATTAGATGATTCGTGCATGCCCTTAACAAGCTCCCCGACCTAGCCGAAAAAATGGCGGTGGCTTCCCTCAAGCGGGGATTAGACAGGAAAGGTAAGCTTTACGTTGATCTAGTTTGCTTCCCCTATGATAAAGTAGGTGACCTCTTGGCCCGGGTGGACCAATTTATTAAGGTAGATGACGCCACCAAACTCCCACCGCCATGGGGCGAGGCCACTCAAACCATCAAAAACGCTGAAGAGGGCAGTGGCAGAATCCATGACGAGCGTCATAGGGAATCGCCAAAACGAGTCGACGGTTACAGGGGGACATTATCGAGGAGAAGCGACCGATCCATAAGGGAATCTACAAGACTCACAACCAATTCACGCCCGACTGCTTACAAAAACCCGGCGCGACAATTCACCTAACTCACATAGTCTATCTCTACCATTTACGACCGCACCAGAGATAGGATGCGATATCAGGCTCCTCGATCCATGTCAGCCCCGGGATACAAGCATTCAACACGGATTTTATGCGCATACCATAATGATCACGGCCACGCAACCAACGACTGCTGGCAATTACAAGAAGAAATCCAATGACTAGTTAACAACGACCTATTAATACAATTTGTACGATAACAGACTTCAGGATTTCAGAGCGGAAACACAGAGAGCACTCATAATAGACAAGAAGATCCTCAACACAATGAGCTACCTGGCCGCCAAGACGATCGACCGCTGGGTCTGGAAAGTAACAATGGATGGTCAACATCTCCGGAGGTGGCTCCTTAGCCGAGGCACCATCAGAAAAGGAAGAGGTCTAGGGATGATGAGCAGGTATTGTCTGTAGGAGGGTCGTCTTACAGTCATTATCGAGACCCAGTTGCCAACCTCATTTTCAACGACGACGATATGAGAGGCGTCACCACCACCCACGAGGACACGCTGACAATAACTCTAGACATCGGAGGAGTAATGGTGACAAAAATATTGGTCGACGACGGTAGTTCGGCCAACATTATCTTAAAAGCCAGTTACGATCAAATGTTGGGTATCCTACCATATAAACCCACACAGCACACTTTGACAGGATATGAAGGCAAAACGTCTCAATGTGTCGGGGAAGTCGAGTTGCTGGTAAAGACAAGATATGGGGCAATAAAGAAGGAGCTCAACACAATTTTCCTCATTTCAGAAAAACCGAGATCTTCCCACACAAGTATAGGACGACCATGGTTACACAGAATGAAAGCAACCCCATATACCTTTCGCTAATTCTTCAAATACCCAATCGACAATTCAATAGGGATCATCCGCGGAAGCCAGCGAGCAGCACGGACATGTTACTCGGTAATCGTTGATCCCAGCAAATTCATCAGATAGCAGTTAGCTGGCGAGGGAGGTGCCAATCAAACAACCAACACCCCCTTGCCCGACCTTATGGACGACCCCCGTGATAGTGAGGAGCAGGATGTCGATCCTAGAGTAATCATCAACGAAGCACTTGCGAATGGTTGCATCCTACGCCTTGGGGAAAATTTGGACACAGGTTTCAAAACTTTATTGGTAGCTTTATTATGTGAAAATTTAGATGTTTTTGCATGGATTGCGCATGACGTTACAGACATTGACCCGACTATTATATGCCATGAGTTAAACATCGACAAACAAGCCAAGCCAGTGTGAGAGAAGCGCCGATCTTTTTCAAGTGACAAATAGGCAGCCATCGCCTAGGATGTCGCCAAACTACTTGGGCTCAACCATATTCGTCGTGTTCGATACCCTGCATGAATTGCAAACCCAGTACTCATAAAAAAGAAGAGTGACGACTAGCGCATGTGTGTTGACTTCACCGATTTAAACAAAGCATGCCCGAATGATGCCTACCCCTTGCCACACATTGATCAGCTAGTCGATTCTGCATACGGTTGCGAGTACATGTCCTTCATGGATGCATATTCTGGGTACAACCAAATCTGGATGTTCTCACGCGACAAAGAGCACACCACTTTCCAGATCGAGTGAAGCTTTTATTGCTATACTATCATGCCGTTCGGACTAAAGAACGCGGGGGCTGCCTACCAGCGCCTCATCAACCAAATTTCAAAAATCAGTTAGGTCATGACCTAGAAGCCTACCTCGACGACATGATAGTCAAAACTAACAACATTGACTGATAGTTAAGAGCACTGCATGATATTTTCACCATCTTGCGTAAGCATAACCTCAAGCTGAATCCACTAAAATGCTATTTTGGTGTCCGCTCAGGAAATGTTTTGGGATATGTGATCAGCAAGAAAGGTATAGAGGTCGATCCCGCGCAATTACAAGCTTTATTGAAAATGACGCCCCCTCTAGCATCAAGAAAGTCTAATGCCACACCGGCCGCCTAGCGGCCTTGTCCAGGTTCATATCCAAGGCCTCAGACAAAAGCCACCCATTCTTTGGGGCATTGCGAGGCGCAAAGAATTTGTTTTGGAATAGTGAATGTGACGCTGCCTTCACCGCTTTGAAATAATATCTCACCTCTCCCGAAATCCTTACTGCTCCAGCGCCCGACGACCTTTTATACATATATTTGGTTGTCTCTGCCCATGTTGTCAGCGCGGTCTTAGCTAAGGAAACAGCAAGCTTCAACTCTCAATTTATTACATAAGAAAATTGGTAGCTGATGCCGAAACGCGCTACATGGATCTTGAAAAACTTGCTTTGGGTCTGGTGGTAGCAGCACGCAAGATGCTGCCATATTTCTAAAGTCACACCATCACCGTCTGCACATCCTCCCCGGTACGCACCATATTGCATAACTCTAACACTTTGGGATATTTAACTAAATGGTCTATTGAACTCGGGGAGTACGATATCTGATTCGAACCACGTCGAGCGATCAAGGGACAACCGTAGCCGACTTTATAACCGAATTATCGGTCGACAATACCCACGATTTGCGCAACCCCTTCATCGAGTACCTCACTCACGATAAGCTACCGCAAGATAAAACTCTCCCCCGTACATTCTATGTCAAATCGGCTAAATACTGCATGTTTGACAACACCCTATACAAGAAGAGCACCACTAGGCCACTTCTCCGCTTCCTAAACAAAGAAAAAGTTTCATCAGTCCTTCATGATTTACATGCAGGCGACTCCGAAGCGCACTGCGGCCACCGCAGCCTCATCCGTCGTTTCCTTCTTGTAGGATTTTATTCGCCCGAACTCACCGCCAACGCCGAACACTTAGTTCAATAATGTCATGCATGCCAGAAATATGCTAACTCTGCTCATAAGATGGCCGAGCCAATGACAGCTAGCCTTATTCTCTGCCCTTTCGACAAATGGGACATCGAGCTCGTTGGGTATTTGTCGATGGCTACAGGAAAACGACAATTTTTAATCGTTACAGTAGATTAATTTACCAAGTGGGTAGAGGCCAAAGCATTGGCGCGCACCCGATCCCAAGAGGTATGTGACTTCACACACAACCAAATACACATTTTGGCACACCACAAATTCTAATGATGAATAATGGGCCTTAATTCCAAAACAAGGCATTCTCCACCTTTTGTGATAAATTTGGCATCATGCAGTACTTTGCCGCCACTTAATACCCACAAGTGAACGGGAAAGTCGAGGTCACCAACCGTACAATCCTCGACGGCATTAAGAAAAAACTCGATGGAGCAAAGGGAAGTTGGCCGGACAAGTTAGCGGACATGTTATGGGAATATCGAACAACACCAAGGGCCACCACGAGCGCGACTCATTTCTTCCTAGTATATGGCACCGAGGCCGTCGTGCCAGCTAAAATACTGATCCCTTCTCATTGTATCAGTGCTTACTCTGACACAGATAAATACGTCGGGCGAGCGGCAGACATCGATTTGATTGAAGAGGGGCGAGACCAGGCGGGCATACAAGCAGAACATTACAGAAGTCTCATGCGTTGCCGTAATAACTGCCGACTTTGGTCGCGGACCTTCCACGTCAGGGATCTCGTTATGAAAAATATTTTCTAAGGAGCGGGCGACCAGAAACTCGGGAAGCGTGTTCCTAATTGGGACGAGCCTTACATAATAATTGCCAAAGGCCATCATGGGCCATTCCATCTCGCCGATACCGAAGGAAAATCCCTAAAACACCCATAGAATATCAGCCGTCATAAGTTATACCATACTGCGATGTAAAATTCTCGATGCGCTCTTTTTCCCTTCTGATGGTGCGGACGAGTTTTTTTAATGAGGCATCTACATATCTATCATCAATGCATTTATCGTTTTCGCCAAATTTGTGTTTATACTTATTTTCTGTAACTCCGCCACAGGGTCACAGACCTCGCCTAAAAGGCTAGGCAATAGGGGCCATACTGTGCCACACTTAGACAAGATCTAATAAATATTATAAATGGGATAATTGGTCACGCCCGCTAGGCTATGTTAACGGGCCATACTGTGCTCAATACCGCACTCAGGTATTAATAAACACGAACTACTCCAAGCCCATTGTGTTACGCAAATGGCCGAATCGGTCGCTCCACAAACATAACTATGGCCACTTTGTTAAGCATAAGTTACGCAATGAGCCACTTTAGAGGCTTTCTCTTCCACCTTGGTCGCTTGGCGCATATTTTGCTCCATCAGCTGTAAGTTCTGCGCGACGAGGGCCTCTTTTTTCTTCAACGTGTCATTATTCAGTGAAGTCAACGACATTGTGCTCGTCATCGTCTCTAGGAACTACTTGTTCCCTGCATGTCTCTCCGCACACGCCTTGCCCAGTTGGCGTAATAGCTCCTCGTTCTCCTTTTGCGCTTTCTCTGCCCGTTGTTTAGCCAGTCCATACGCATTTTTGAACCAAGCCAATTCGTTAGTCAACCCTCGCATCGAGCTAAAAACATGGGATCCGGTTTCGACCTCTCCATCGCCAGGACGTCCCCTGAGGACATACACCGATACGCCATAGCATGTGAATTATATTGCATCTGCACAACACACGTCGATCAAGCACTTTTTTAGTAGATACATATCCGAATCAGCTGAATAAATCACAGTTTAACACAACACTTACCTCCAGAGCTAACTTCAGTTGACGCTGCAAAATTTCGCTCATTGGCAGTGTGTCATAAAATGATAAATCAGAGCCATGCCGGACCTGATCAAAGATCATTTGGGAAGTCGCAGGCATCACCAACTTCACTGAAGGCTCTGTCATCGCTTCGGAGTGCTGAGGGAGTTACTGAGCCCCATCATTGGCTTCTCCTAACTTCTTCGACTGTAAGGCCTCAGGCACCATGACATTTTCCAACGATTCCCCTGACCCAAGGCCGTGTACGAAGTTTTTCATCCTTTGTGCCACATGGGCTGGCGCCTTTTTTCCCTTCACCCCGCTATTTGCCTCTGGGGCCTTATCATTAATCAAGACTACCTCTGGAACCTTCTAGATGATCTCTCATTCTCCTTTACCCGTACGTCACTAACATCCTTCACTTGGCCTCCAACTCCTCTATCCACCTCGTCCTCATCAACCAGCGCTAGTTTCCTTTGTGAAAAGGGGGCATAATTAATTACCCCCTTATTATTCCTTTTTAGTGGACTGACCGCTTCCTCTGAGTCTTCTTCCCGCGACCTCGCCTTCTTACCAATACTCTCCACTTCTTCAGCAACAATGGCCAGTTGCCCCTCTTTACTCGGCATCTCCACCTCCTCCCCTTTCCACGTCCCTTTGAGTGTAAATGATGAACCGCTCGCCTCCCTTTCCCTTCATCCTACCGGCATTGTTATACCGAGCCCAAAGAAATCCCCATCTTTGCACATCTGCTCTAATAACGCTCAGAGCCTCTCCAAAGTGGCCTCTTCTTCACTACCAACCATTATCACCCTTCCGTCTTCTGCCATCAGAACTTCAGGAATACACCACAAACTGACTTTTAAAAAATTCACCACAAAGAACACGTGTGTCGGCTCGCCTCCCCAAGCAGCGTGCGCCACGACAGATAATTTTGCCAAAAGATTCACCGACCCTTTTGGACGACCCTCCTTGCACCACTCGTTGTATTTCCCTTCACCTACACCAACACTTTATAGGTTACAATCAACTCTATAAATAAATCTACACACTCAAACATATAGAAAACCTTACACTTAGACTTCTAACGTCCTTCTAACTAGAGATTTATCTTACTAATTTCATGGTCCCAAATACTGGAAACATAAATAAACCCATGCTTCCAAGTCTTATTAGAATTGGGCAGGTCCACTATGTGTCTTGCTTCATTTAACTGCACATAGAAAAATGACGACCGCACCAATTTGGCCACCTCCATCCCCACTAATACGTCAGCCGGGCAAAAAGGTATTTTGAAGTATTGCGAGCTAAGGACGATGCTCAACAACGTCCTCCACCCATTCGCTGTTAGTTGGGTGGGACAAATCCCAATAAAACTAAAGAAGTCCCTAATCAGTGGTGGCAAATGGAGCTGTATGCCCAATCAAACAATGTTGTAAATAAGCAGCTCTCGCCTTCTTCTGTTGTATAAGCTTGGTCCCCAGCTTGAGGCATCCTAATGGTCACATCTTCAGGAAACCCATACCTACTCCTAAACTCAATTAGGGATCCCACAGTCAGGTACCCATACTTTGGAGTAATTTTGGCAAAATACTCCTCTAAAACGTCCATCTCCTCATACTCCGATTTCAATTCCACTGTTTTCTTCTTCACTGATTTCTTTGGCGCCATGAATAAACCGACTACAATTACCCAATAATGGTTATAAGATTAGGGTTTCACCACATGATACGTGGCCTTACTCTCAATAAACCCAGTATTTGGTACAACATATCATGCGTTCTCAGAATTCTAAAAGCCCCTAAAACTGCTTGAATATTCATTTTCTTAGACTATCTACCCAAACTACGAAGTAGAAGACCCACAAGAGAATACATAACTTTTTTAATACTCTGCTCTCCGATGATATCTCCGGCGTCCTCTCCAACGAATGTGTCAAAATTATGATTAAATTACAACGACAACCTTGGTTCTCCTCTCCAAATATCTTTCAAACAATGTTCATAAAAAGTATTTTTGCAGAATAAAGAATTAGACTTTTGAAAAAACCTCTAAATACTTACCCAAACGGTTCACTTACTCAACCGTCATCACAATGATGACACCTTTCGAATCATTCATCGAGAACTCAAACGTTTAGCATGCTATTCTATAGTAACTTGCCAGAAAATCAGACTAAATCTACACACAATGTTTAGGGTGATCTTATAATCTTATCATATAACTTATTAATTAGAATCTTTTAATAATTCTCAAGTAATATATCATTTGTCCATGTCTTGATTTCGTTAGATTGTTTAATAAGTCTTGTATAAGGTATACATTGTTTTTCTCTATATCTAAAAAATTGTCCCCTGTCTTGTCCATCATGTGTTACCCAGTTCGTCAAACCCACTTCAATATATTTTTGAATTAAAGGAAGAGAAAAAGAAAGCCTGAATTGCTGTTGGACTTTATATTTCTTCGCTTCAAGTTATTACTACTCAAATTATCGAGTACGGTGGATCTTACCCTTATAGTCGAAATATTCCCCAAAGAATTCTACAACCGCTCAATCATTTACTTCACCCTAACACTCCTCAAAAACCTACCACTCTCGAAAAACCTCAAGTCATCAAACACATTCGACATTCAAAGTAATGAGATCAGATTTAGATAATATTATTTCAACTAGGGTGACCAAATAGTCGGCAACCAAAGTTGATATAGAGTCGTTAGTAATGATTCATTCTCCTTATTTGAATACAAAAAAACACTCATATTCCTTAAAAGCTGAGCTAGTACTCGACCCCTCGGTCCGTTAGAATCGTACCCTCAAATAATAGAAGAAGTTATGGAGGACCTGAGTGAAGACCCTCCACTTGAAACGTCCGGTCAGACAGGGGAAACTTATAAACCCTTTATTGATCAAATTCAAACAAGGAAAAAATCTCTGGGCAAGGATGACATAGCAGAAGAAGTGTCCGATGAGCTGCCAAGTTTGTTGGTTGGACGTGTTGACCCCAATTTTAAGATAGTAAGTATAAAATATCTCATAGAACTAAATAGGATATCTTATACCTATTTTCACGATAAGAAATTAGATGTTGTTCGTACAAAATGAGGATTTCTTGATATGATTAGAGTCAGGTTTCCTAAGGTTAGAGAAACTTCGATGAATTATCGTTTGAATGAGTTAGTGGTTTTCACAGTAGTGCTGAATTGGGGTCTTAGGTTTCCCTTAGATCCCAAAATTGTTAGATATTTTCAATTGGTTACGTTATGTCCGAGCCAGGACAGTCTGAATGCTTGGTTTATTTTACTTGCATGTATCATAGCATCAAGTTTTTCCAAGACGCCTATGCCAATAGAGCAGATGGCAGCTATTGCAGGATTATGTCACAACTCTAAGATCCTATTTCATCACTTCAACATGGGGAATGAGTGTGAAGTAATTAATGACCTACTATAATTGGATAGATTATGGAAAATGTAGTTTTTGTTTATTAGCCGACCATGGGAAAATGGTCAGAAAATCTCTTCCTCAAAAGGGAACCCAAGCAAACTCACTAGATTCTAGAATAGTCCAGGTAATCTTGCTTTAAAACTAATTTGGTATATTGTGTGTCTTATTTTGTTTTGGATTTTAATTTATCTTTATTTCCTCATAGTTATTTCAAATCGCTTCACACATTCATCTGAAAAGTGCACAAGGGAATTTTAGGAAGCTGCACGACTGGGAAGAGAGAAAGTGGGGAAATTGTTTTCATGAATGCTTTAATACAACAAATCTGACCATTAGTCATCTTTGGATAACTAATTCAAAAAGACAATTGTCATGGAAGGAATTTACTACTCCTCCGTTGGCTACTTCCCTCCTGCAAAATTGAGATTGTTGATGGGAAGATACATCTTCGACGAGAAGAAGAGCCCCCAGTCACATGGATAAACAAAATAAAAAAAAGGACTTCGGAAAGTGTTGCTGAAAAATATATTGAAGGTCAATCGCAATAGATTGATGCATCATTATTGGATGCATTTGTTGTTACTGTGGAGGGAGATGATATGCCCACATATGTAACTGAGCCTAAAAAGAAGGTTCGAAAAAGACACAAATAAGGTAATGATTAGAGAATAAAAAATAAAAACAAGACTTCAGCGAGTTCAAATTTGGCGTTACATCCGGATATTCTAGTTCCTATTATTCACGCACCTTGCATCCGGATATTCCAGTTTCCACCAGATGATCCTTCTATTTTATTTCCAAATTTTGAGGGTTAAGGCACAACCGAGTTTAATAGCCTGATGGATAAGTTTATAGGGTTTGATTACAAGGCTTTTAACAAGGCCTTTCCAAGTTCAGCCCCTAACATGATATATGACGGCATTTCCTTCGAAGTCTCATAAGAAAATAACACAATAGGATACTCGATAATGGGTTGTGTAAGACCCGTTGTTGAATTGAAAAAGGAGGTTAAATCTCAATGAGGAACCATCTTGGATCTTCAAGAGGAGAACAAAAAACTTCAAAACTCCCTTGAAGCAAAGAAGGCTAAGACTGATAGTGTAATTAAGGAGGCTAATACACTCAGATCAGAGGTGTGAAAGGCCAATGAAGAGGTATCAAAAGTTCAAAAAGAGATTAAAGAATTGCAAACCTCTAGTACCAAAGAGACCTCTTAGTTACAAGATTGATAGAATACTAGAAAGAGTCTATGGATCGTATCATAGGTGAGAAAGAAGCTTTAGAGAAGACAAAATGATATTTAGTAGAAGAAATCAAGGATCTAAAAGCTAACTCTACTCAAGAAGCTGGAGATTTATTGGAAGCATATGCCGACGTCACTGTAGATAAACTAAATGAGTGAGATGCTTCGATCAAATCAGATATGATTTTATTGTTCCATAAAAAATTTCCAAACTTAAGTCTTGGATCACTGTGGGGCTTGGTTCTAAAGAAATGTATACCGCCGTATATATATTTTGCAGATGAGATGGCTGCTTCCGAATAGTCATCAGATGAAAGTTCTTAAGGAAATGATGAAGTGGAATCAAGAGAAGGAAGTTTGGATGAGAAATGGGAGAAATACAAATGGACAAAGCCCATTGATTGAAAACTTCTGATTTCAAAGTCTGTTAAGCCCTTGAGAAGTGCAAGGAAATTTTGTTGTTATATTCAGATTGACTTCTTATAAGTCATATGATGGCCAATGCATTTTGTAAGGTTACGTTGAACATTTTATTGAGTGTTCGTGCTTTGGTTTCTGTTAATTTTGAAAAATTATGTTCCTTTTTTGCTATATCCTTGCTTAGAATTTCTAATCTTACTTTGAATAATTTATTATAAGATGACTAAAATATTAACGAATAGTTAAGAGTTCAAACATAGATTATTTCAACATAATTCGTTCGAAAGCTTATAAGACTTCAAACGCATATAAAATTTCAAACAAAAGTCATTCGAAGGTAATCCATTCAAAAGCAAATGAAATTTGTAACACAAGCCATTAGAAGGTAATCGATTCGAAGGGATATATAATTTTAAACACAATTCATTCGAAGGTAATTCATTCGAAGTCAAATAAAACTTGTAGCACAATCCATTCGAAGGTAATCCATTCGAAGGCATATAAAATCTCAAACACGAGCCATTTGCTGGTAATCCATTTGATGACAAATAAAATATCTTGGGTCATAATATTTAAAGGAAAAATATGGTAGAATGATAAGATGGACACCTCTTTAAAACCTCCCCGAACCACTAGGGTAGGAAAGAATATACCCCATAAATATTTACATTAAACAAGGGTAACGTAAATATTTACAATATTTTACTCAAGGTACATCCTCAGATGCTCCACATTCTATGAGTGCCTCAATGGAACGCCTTCTTGATCAACTAATCAGTATGTCTTACACTTGATTCTTTCCAAAACGGTGTATGGGCCTTCCCGATTCAGAGCTAGTTTTGCTAATATCTTATCTTTGGTATGCAGAAATTGATAGTTCCAAAAATATTTAGAGGAGGATTTTAGAGTAAAACAATATTTAGAAGACCAAATTCGTTATTCAGATTACTTAGTCAGTATTTTAGAGAGAGAGATAAATCTATATTCTTAGAGAAAGAAAGTAAAAGTAATAATTATTCAACCATTAATCAATCCTCATTTCAAAGAAATGAGTGGTGCTTTTATAGTATAAATAGTAGGTCCCACAAGTCTAACAATTTACTAATTGTGGTCATATCCTCAGGTTTATTGTTTGTTATAAGTTGGTCATTTTCTATTATATAATTATTAATTTCTCCTAAAAGACTTTCTTTATTAACAAAACGCCCATAACTTTCTTAGATCTTTATTCTTATTTTATCAGTAGCCTCGTAGTCCTTGTGAAAATGCTTAAACAAGGATTGTTGAATGATTACGCTTATCTTCATCGGATTTTGCTCGTTGCTTCTTGTCGGATTTTGGCTAACCATCATAGTCAGAGAACGGATTTGACCTTAGGAATATTTTTCACATACAAAATCTTCCTCGAATCTCTAAAATGATTATATGTTCCTCGTATTTTAGGATGAATGAGTTTCCCTTGAATAATGAAATTGATGACTTTTCCTTGAATTTTAATCAGACATTTTTAATATCCATACCAAATGTTTGTCAATATTTACACTTGTGACGTCATGCCTTTTTTTGACACCACCAATGAGAGCACTTCTCTCCTGCCAAATAACGATTAAGATATCATTCGCGTGCTTTTCTTTTTGACATGATCTAACCTAGGGAAATTCTGATGCGTCCCTAGGCATTCATTAGTCCTATTATGGATAGTTTACCACCAGGAAAACAACGCCTTGGGCTTCGACACCTTTAGGCCCACTCTTCTCCTATAAATACAATTTATTCACCACATATCCTCCGAACACCTTTTAGAGAGAGAAAGCTCTGAAAAAAATTATTTTAGAGAGAGAGTAGTTTATGCCAAAGAGTTTTCGTATACCAGAGTGGTTAACTATGAGTAAAAACTTTGAAGAGAGAAAAGCTGCCGGTTTGTACGTCGCGTTTGAGCCTCAACCCCAGAAAGTTTTTTATTATGGTACTTGGCCTCCCACAGAAAACTCAACTGTCGTTAGCCCTTTGATATCTGCTCTCAGCCCTGTAATCAATCTTGTTTACCAATTTACAAGAGTGACTCCGAAATTATGGGAAAAAATAAACAATAAAAGGATCCTCCTCGAAAGAAAAAAACATCATAAAGATAACAAACATAAGCATTCCAAACTTTCTAAAGGATCCCCTTAAGAGATTCCTTCGACGTCATCTGCTACTCCACAAGGAACTCCAAGGCCGACACCCGAAATACCCGACCAAAAACTAATGAGAATTGGTGTTGCTTGGATGACAAATCAACCTCTTGAGGAGAATCCAACTGCTACCATTTTCCAACTTTCAAGGAGAAAACCACTACTAAAAATCTTCCCGAAGAACCATCCAATTCTGTTATTCCTCAAACCGTTGAGGAAAATAGTACTACTGTAGGTCCCCTTGAGAGTACATCCGGAGCTGCTGGTTCTTTAATTGGAGATAATAACTCTTCCCCAAAGAACAAAACTAAATCAAAAGAAGATGTTCTGTTGCCCCCAGAAATCAGTTCATTGGTGGGGAATAATCTCAAAATTGTCGATAATAGAAATTTATTGGCTTTTCACAAAATTCCGTATAAATAATTCAAACCATTTGACGAAGAATTGTTAAGACTTAGATGGGGGATTCCTTTCTTCAATTTCCATTTGCTTCCCTATCGTCAGAGAAACTCCACTGTCAGTTAAAGATAATGGGCTGATAGTGTACACTGAAATAATAAATTGGGGTCTACGTTATCCCTTGGACCCTTTTTTCGTGGAGTGTTTTTCCAAGATTGATCTATGTTCTACTCAGGCTAGACCTAATATGTGGTTCACTCTTATGGCCTGTATTATAGCCTCCAGAATTTCGGGGGTTCTTTTTTCCTTAGAGGAATTCATTGGGCTTTCTGGTTTGACGAAGAATCCTTACTTCCCATTATATTCTCTTACCTTCAGACGTGATCAAAAGGTTGTTAAGAATCTTCTTAAAGGGGATAGAATGGAAACAACGCTTCCCTTTTTTCTTAGGTCTTTAGGAAACTTCATCTGAAGCTACTACTAGCAATCCTCAGAAACTTTCACTTGTATGGACATACAAAGGTTTGACTTCCTTACACTATGCTTCAAAATTTTACTCAGTTATTTATTTATTCTTATATTTTTTACCTATAAATAACAATGGGCGTCATATCCAAACCATATGTTGATTTTGTCTCCCATGCAAAAGATGTCTTTTATAAATTGAGCTTGTGGGCCAAGACTACATGGCTCAACAAATTTCGACTTTGCTTTACCCCAGCAAATCTTGTAAAAAGCTGATTGTGGAGGTTTAATCCTTCCAAAAGACTATCTCTAGAAGAACTCATGGTCCCCCCCCCCTCACAACAAGACGTGTTAGATAGAATGGATGAGAAAGACGTAATACTTTTTCTCCCAACAAGAGATAGGGCTAAAAGTCATCTAGATGAAGAATCAAATATCCCTTCAGAAATGGAAGAGGCCTTTGCAAAACGCAAAAAAAAAACAGATCCAATTAAAAGCTCGAAGATAGAGAATCCTGATAGAATCAAAATGTCCTATACCCCGTCGAAAAAGAAACTTCATATTCAGAATTCTCCAAAGAAGAAATGCCAAATAAAATTGAAAACTATTTCTAAAGACATTCCCGAAGCTTCCGGTGATATTGGCTCCCCGAAAACCGAAAAGAATGATCAAGTCAATGTTTTCCCAGAAAAGGTAATCACTGGGTCTGAAACCATTCAACTTCCATTGGTTGACATAAACTCTTAAGAAAATATTCAGGCAGCTGACTCCTCACCGTTGAACACTTTTGAAGATGGTTCCAATCCAGCTCTTATGGAATTCCTTTAGAAGATGCGTTTGCTCTTCATCTTCGGAGACTTCTCAACTCCTCTGTCTCCATTGAAAAACAGATGCAATATTTTAAGGATTATAAAATTTATTATAAATTTGAACTCTTAAAGGCCAAATCATAACTCGAATAGCTCAAACAACAGCATTTAACTCTTGAACAACAAGTTGATGCGATCTTCATAAAACTCGTTGTATCTGAACACTATGCCACGCTCCTCGAAAATTGTTGTGAGGAAGAAAGAGACCTTTATGCATAGCAAAATCCTGATAGAGATAGGCTTATTGCAGCTTACAAAGAATTAAACGGCTTGGCCACATATGGTGTCAACAAGTGCTTCAAATATTTTGAGAGAGTTGTAAAAGAGAAACAACTCATCTTGACTAATGTTAAACAAAAACAAATACAATGTTGTTGAAAGCTATGCTGCTAAATGTGTTAACAAATTAAATTCGATGGATGCAATTGTTAGGTGTGCACTGGTTCAAGAGATTCATGAACACTACCCTGATCTTAACTTGGGAAGCTTTTGGGGACATGTCCCTGCCAAATTTCATCCTCCTGAGATATCACTGAGTGAGAGTGAAAGCAAAGAATCAGAATCCGATGATAGTGATTCTTCTGAATCTTCAGAATAAATAAAATAATAAAAGTCATCTTGAACTTCGAGGATTTTTTTGTAAAAATCCTCCTAAACTTCGAGGCATTTTTTGTAAAATTTTTCCTAATTATGAAATGTTATCTTTTCTTTTTATATTTTCAAAATGTTTTAAATAATTTAGACCAACTTTGTTGGAAAACCTTACAGGTCGAAAATTTTATTAGTTAAAACCCAACTTTTGTCGGAAGACCCTTTAGGTTATAATTTAAAAGTTGTAGACCAACTTTGTTGGAAAACCTTATAGGTTCAAAATTTTAATAGTTGAAACCCAACTTTCTTCAGTAGACTATTTGGGTCAAAATCTAATAGTTGTAGACCAACTTTCGTTGGAAGACCTTCTAGGCCCAAATTTTTAAAGTTGTAGACCAACTTTTGTTGGAAGGCCCTCTAGCTCCAAAACTAGAATTTTAAAGGCAAAAACTTGTATATATATAAATCGGATAATTAGGCACCTCATCAAAACCTTCATGTGCATATCAGGGTAGAAAATAGTGTGCCCAAAATGTTTTACAAAAATTAACATGTATTTTTTACATTTATTCTTCTTAATTTAAGATGCTCTATCATTCTCTGTCCTTTATCTGATACGTTCCTGGCTTCACTTTTTCTGTTATCTCATATGAGCCTTCCCAATTAGATCCCAATTTTTGGAGGTGTTTTTCTTTGGTGTGGAGCAAAATATTTCTTAACACTTTATCACCCACCTTAAATTTCCTTCGTTTTACTTTGGAGGCGTATCTGTTTTTCATCAGCGTTTGATAATGTAACGATTTGATTTGTGCTCGCCTTCTTTTTTCTTCAATCAAATCATGCTCTACTATTCTGCTTATATCATTCGGCTCCTCAAAATATGTCATGACAAGGTAGGAAGAAAAAAAATCAGATGGTACTATATCATCAATCCCATATACTAACGCAAACGGGGATTCTGATGTTGTTGTCTGAGGAGTTGTACGGTATGCCCAAAGATTTTTTTACAAATAATCAGGCCACTATCCTACATTTCCTTCCAAATATTTCTTCAACCCATCAAGAATAGTTCGATTAGTAAATTCTACTTGCCCATTGGCTTGTGGGTGAAAAGGAGCTGAAAAACATTGTTGTATCCCTCGAGAATTACAAAAGTCCTTCAAATCTTTGTTATTGAGTTGAGGCCCATTATCTGTAGTGCTTTTAATTGGGGCACCAAAACAGCAACAAATATTTGAAGTGATAAATCTGATTACATCTTTGGTCTTTGTCCCTGCTAACGGCTATGCCTCCACCCATTTAGAGAAATAATCTACATCAACATTATCATCTTCCGTCCCTCAGAAGCCATCAGAAGAGGACCCACAAGATCTATAACCCATTGGTCAAATTGAAAAGCTTCTAATATAATTTCGAGGGGAACTCACGGCTTATGAATTATATTAGCAAACCTTTGACAAGTATCACATTTTTTATTAACTTTACGAAGTTTATTAACTTTCAATTCTCGATTAACAACTGAATTTCTTGTTTCAAATCTATACAGTCTTTAGTGGCATTCCATGTATCCTCATGATATTTATAAAAGCGAGTATTTCATTTTTTTGTAGTCTGGATAGGTATGGGTCTTCAAAATTGTGCATGACCCTTGGACCTGTCATAGATTATCGCTACATTTTCGATTAAATCCGAAAAATAACTTGGTTGAACCCATTGATGTCCTCTTGGCATGGACTGCTGAGATTGGTTTTGGTTTGGTTTATTTTTGGTTGAGGGTAAACTGGTAAAATGTTTAGAGAGTGTTTTGATAATTTTATGATATTTTGTGTTTAGTGTGTGAAGTAAAGAGATAATTAAGCTGTCTACTAGTATTAAATTCTGATCACCCGCATTAATGAGAGTGGTTGGCGTATTTATATCTTAATTACTGACCTATAGGCTTATTGGGTCGGGTCATGAAACTGGGTCGAATTTAAAGACCCATTAGTTATATAGTTTCAAGTTGATTAGCAACCAGCTTAGTCAAAAGTTAATACATTTGTCTTGTTCTAATATTTAGTGGTGCGATATGGTTCGAATTGTCCCTATTCTGATAAGTGGATTTACTCAGGCTTCAGTAACCAAAACCTCCGAACTCATCAGTAGCTCATTTTTAGGTCTTGCAAAAGATCTTTGGAAGGGCTAAAACTCACAAAACTAGTATCAACCCTGTCCGATCGGCCTATGTTGTTCGAACTGATTTTTTTTTTCACAAGTGACTTTGTTCGAATTTAATCAGAATTGATATCCTTTCTCAGAATTCTAAGAGTTTTTTCTTGAATCGTGGGACACGTGTTAATATCTAGTTTGACCTCCCAACCGTTTTTTTCTTGAGACATATATGTTCACAGCCAGAAACGCCTTAGTTAAATAAGGATGGTTGAACTTGCGTGAATTAGAGAAAGCAAAGAAAGTAGGGAGAGATAAACATATTGCTGCTGGTCGTCCCACTTCTCCAAGCGAGAAAGGTAACTAGTTAAATAAGAACATTGATCAAGGGTCGTCTTCTTCAAGAAACCCCAGAACCACAAAGCTTATATTCACAACATACCTTTCACCTCTCTTATCCGGTTCTTTAGTTCAAGAATCTAAAAACCCTATTCCCAAAGAAAAAAGCTGTCTCTAGTGTTAGGAAACCCTCACCATTTATTGCAATAGGCTCAGACACAGAGAAATCACCAGAGAAGATAACTCCTCGCCGGATTACACGCCAAGCAAAAACCAAATCTACACCCACATCTTCAAAACCCTCCGGTTCGGAGGTAACAAAGGCTGTTCCATAAACTAAATCCTCTGGAAAGCAGCCTCTACCAATTACCAGAATCTCAGGAGCGACATCTGCCCAACCTTCTGAAAAAACCAGCCGTACAACCATCATTGAAGGAGCCAGAGCAGCCTCCCTAAAAAATAGTTGAACAACCTTCTGTAGCGATGGAAGAGAACATGGAGGACAACATAGAGGACGCCCCTTTCAAAACTGAGGTGTCCGGTCAAGCAGGGGATACTACCTCAGATCGGAAAGTTAAAACTAAGGTAGGCATGACTCATCCGGACGCTCTTCCGGAGAGTTTAGAGGGCAAGTAGGTCCTTGTTTTAAAAAAGTTAGTGTCAAGTACTTGTTGGCTTTGCAGAACATCAATTATTTCTATACTCACACAGTTGAGTTGGGTTGGATCCGAACTAAATGGGGGATCCTAAAGTTTGTAAAGGTGAGGATCCCTATTACTCCGGAGACCCCCGTTGACTATAAGTTAAATGAGATCGTAGTCTATAACGAAGTACAGAACTAGGACTTTGGTTCTCCTTGGACCCAGAGATTTTCAGATATTTTCATCTGATCAAATTATGCCCCAGCTAGCTGAGCCCTAATGCCTGGTATACTCTCTTAGCCTAATGGAGCAGCTTGCTGCTGTAGCGAGCTTGTGCAAGAGTCACCAAATCCCTTTCTATCATTACAACATGAGGAATGATTTCAAAGTAGTGGACGACCTACTGGAGTCCGAAAAGCACTGGAGGACGCAATTCCTATTTATCAGTGGGACTTGGGAGAACAACAGAAAAATCAAGGCTGACACGAACCCCAGTCTACTGACCAGCAGATGGAAAAGCACTTGTAAGTTCTTTTATCTTTTCCTTTTCATTTTTTAAGTTGTAATTTCCTTATTTTGACTAATTGACATCTCTTCCCAGTTCTACTGAAGGAGTTGTTGGGCCACCTGGAAGCAGGGCAGAAAACCTATGCGAAGCTAAACGTTGGGGCTTCATAGAACTGGAGGAACGCCTTTCATAATTGCTCAAGTCATGCAATTTTGTGAGGTCTCACTTGTGGAACACCACATGCAGAAAAGACCTTTCATGGGAAGAGATAACCACCCCTCCCCCCGATGACGCCATCCTGAAGAGAACAGAAGCTAAAGATGAAAAGTTGTATCTGACTTCCAGGGCTAAAGCCCCCAGCAAAATGTAGAACAAGAAAAGGAAGACCACAACAAACAGAGCTCAAACAACTACAGAGGGGACTGCTTCAAAGAATTAATGTGGCATTGATGTGGCCTTGCTAAAGGTAGTGGAGGTTCAAACTGTAAAAGAAGTCGTAGGGTCAAAGAACCTACCAAGACCTCCTAAAAAGACAACAAAGGCAAAGCCATCAGTGATGAGAAAGCTGCCAAGAAAAAGAAGGTTACTCTAGGGGCAGAGATAATCATTTGCCCAACAGAAATTCCACCTCCAGCTCCTACTGACCTTACCTTGCAGGAGGAAATTCCAACAGATCTTCAGTCCGGACAGATTGCTAGCGGAGGCAATGATGAAGTGGACCTTGAAGCCTTTAAAGACATTAGTATTTACTTTAATAATCTGGAGAAAGATGATTTTGTAGCTCTTTACTGTCCCTTCAGCTCCTCCAACATGGTAACATACAATGGGAAGTCATACTCCATATCCGGAGAGCAAGTTACTTTGAGCCATGCCCTCCTCGGTTACATCTGACTAGTACTTGATCTGGAGAGGCATGTAAAAATCAAACTGGCATCATCAATTATTTAACCACTGATAAGCAAACCTTGTCAGATAGTCTTCTAAGTGCTCAGCAGAGCATAGAGGTGCTGAAGAAGGAAAATGAAGATTTGGCAATCAAGCTGACCGCATCGGAGGCAACCAATACCGAGATCCAAACCAAATAATCCACCCAAGACATCTTCCTCACATATTTGAAGAAGCAGTTGAACACTAAGGATGGTGCTATCCAAACTTTATCTGATGAGAAGACCAAGTTGGAGAGCACTGTTCAAGAGAATGAGGCCCTGGAACGCCAATAGGAACAAGCTATCACGGCAGGTGTAAAAAAGTATGCCAACGGGATAGTGGATTCCCTAGATAAAAGAGATGATGTGATCAAATACAACATGGTGCTGCTATTCCATGAGACCTTCCCTAAGAGAACCCTTGGTCCCTTATGGATGTATGTAGAGTATGAGGACATCTCATTCCATAGTCTAGAAGATGGTGACAAGCACAGCTACTCAAGTGGAACAAATTCCACAATTGATGATGAAGAAGGAACAAGTGAGATTTTAAGTGCCGAACTCAAAAGTCTTGAGAATGATTGTGGTGAAGAAAACTCTGAAGGGAATAAGTCCTTGGATGGCTAAAGTATTTTTTGTACTACTGGTCTGTTTGAGTCCTATCATGTATAATTTATCCAATTTCTCTTATGTTTAATACTTTTTTAAATCTTTTATGGCTAATGTATAAGTAGCCCCTAGAATTTTAGAAGTATTGAATCGATAGTATTTAATATCTTTAATCATATGTGTTCAATAGTTATGACCAATCATTAAGCATATTCGATCTTCTCAAGAAACTTTGAGAGCCGGGGTGTTGAATAGGTAATTTATACTTGAATTGAATTCAAGTAAAATCACACCAGACTTTTGAAAAAGGTATCATGTATTATTGAAAAAAGCCGGACACCTCATTAAAACCTCTCCGCGCCACCATGGTAGGAAAGAGTATGCCCCCTAATATTTACATTGGTATTTAACAAGTAAATATTTACTAAAAACTTTATTCTAGATATAACCTGAGATGCTCAATATTCCATTGATACTTTAAAGCTCTTCCTTCTTTGTCTTGAAGCCTATATGTCCCCGGTTTGACCTTTTCACAGACCACGTAAAGGCCTTCCCAGTTCGGAGCCAATTTACCAAACTGCTTCTCCATGGTATGCAAAAATACTTTTCTTAAGACCTTATCTCCTATTTGAAAATCTCTTCTTTTGACTTTGGATGCAAATCTGCTCCTCATCAAGCCTTTAGTATTGTGATGTTATCAAATGTACTTTAACCCTTTTTCCTCTATTAAGTCCAACTGATTCCTAACTGCTACATCATTAGTCTATTCAGAATAGTTTTGGACCATGTGTGATGGTAAGTAGCCTCTATGGGAGTAATTGCATCTATCCCATATACCAAAGCAGAAGGAGATTCTTGTGTGGTAGCCCGATGAGTAGTTTGGTAGGCCCACAATACTTCTTGTAAATAACTTGGCCATTTTCGTGCAACCCCCCTTCAAATTCTTCTTTAATCCGGACAAGATGGTTCTATTTGCAACCTCAACTTGGCCATTTGCTTGAGGGTGAAAATGAGAGGAAAAACAATGTTGAATAACTCTAAAGGTACATAAGGCTTCCATGTCTTTGTTATCAAACTGTAGGATGAACGTAATAACTTCTTTCGGTGTGGTCCCAGCCAAAGGAGCTGCCTCTATTCATTTAGAGAAGTAGTCAATGGAGACTATGATAGTTCTACATCCCCCGGATGCCATGGGAAGAGTTCCAACTAAATTCATCCTCCATTTAGCAAAAGGTATTGGCTCAGAAATAGACTCCATAGGTACTGGTGGCACATGAATTTCATTCCCATACCTTTGACATGGATCACATTTCTTTACCATTTCTTTAGCATCTGCCATTATGGTTGGCCTATAGTATCTGGCTAACAAGACTCTTTAGGTCAGTGCCCTGTATCCATAATGTGCTGAGCCTTCCCCATCGTGTAATTCAGACAAGGAAACTTAGGGTTCTTCAACCCTAAACAGCATAGTAGAGGCCTGTTGAAAGATTTTTTGTAGAGAATTTCTCTTATTATCAAAAAAACCACGAGCCTTGTATTGAAGAAGTGTGTATCTCCAATATTTAGGTTAGATCACAAATATGCTCATATATTTTTCATCTTATTTCTTTTGATCTACCTGTATGGATGAATATTCATGTATAATGATATGGAAATAGAGTTTTAAGGACTAAATTGTAAATAATGTAAATTTAAGGATTTAATTATAAATGATGTAATTTTTCTCTTTAATTTGTGATTGATGTAAGTTTTAGAGGATATTTGCAACTATGTATCATTTATAGGGACTAAACAGTAACTAGTCACTTTTTGTAACATATTTCAGTTTGAGACTAAGTTTTGGCTCCTCTATATAAAGGACCAGACTACTCTAATAAAATGGTTGAATACTTTTTACTTTAAAACTCATTTGCACTTGTGTTTTCTCTCTCTAAAAACTCTTTAGCTCTTTCTCTCTCTAGAATACACTCTTGATAATCGACTAAGGCAAAATAATAACTCATCATACAAGAATCCAGGGGTAGGATTCAGAATAGGCTATAGTTGCTATATAGTCTGCCAGCGTATTCTCCGATCTAGGAATATGCTCATAGCAAATACTTTTAAAATTGGTTGCCACTTCTTTCAATATGAGAAAGTACTTAACCAACTCTTCTTTCTTGGCCTCAGACTGTCCTTGATTATCAGATAATGTGTATGGTGAAAAGGTGTCAGGCGAACAAGTACAAGATTCTAGAAAGAGATTGTAGTCAAAATAAAGTACCAATGATTAGAAAGTACCCTTTTTGGGAAAAGGGATCTTTCCTTATATAGTGCCAGTGGTGGGCTCCACTGTCACATGCTATGTTTATTCTAATTACATGTTAGCCCATATATTTACATTTATGTCTTACGTTTTCTATTTTTACAAGTAAGTCCCTTAAGATTTATACATGATAAATTGGACCCCTTATTATCCTTGGTATTTTATGCCCTTATCAGTAGCCCCCTTGTTTTACGGAGAGCGGAGCAAAAACTACTTGAGTGCAGAACTGTCGAGTCGGGATTCTTCGTGGGCTTATCTGTCGAACCTCTTAGTATTAAAGTTTTGTCAATCCTTTGTCATGGGTCTAAAATGTCGACCCTTTATGACTGGCTTTGCTCGGCGTCAAGCTTCTGATTCACTACGCGGTGGTAGGCTAGATGCAAACAAAGTTAAATCCAAATGTTTTGGACCGTTTTTGTGGGCCTTGGGTTGAGATACATTCTTAAAAGCCCACTATGCTCCCCCATAGAACCCGTTTATCGGTCCATCCATGTGTCCTTCTTCGATTTGTCCATGTGTTTTTCATGATTGGTTACCTACGCCGCCTGTCATAAACCTAACCCCCTAGGTCTTGATATTCCGGACACTCTTTTCGATTGGACTTCTCCATGGCGAACCTTTACCAATGATTGTTTTGTTTATAAATAGTTCCATTATTTCATTTTAACATTTTAACTAAGTTTTTAGAGAGATAAACTCTTGCTGTTCATCCATTTCTAGAGAGATAAAATCCAATTTAGTTTTTGAGAACCCTCGTCTCGCAAGAAACCGAAGAAGAAATTTGACACTCTTGAGAAACCAGTCTTTGGTTTCATTGAATATATACAAATCACCGACAGCGCAGAAGAATATTGAGCCACCAGGTTAATCCACAAGGGTATTGTATCGCCCCTGAGTTTGGAACCATTGATCTTTTTAAAACCAAAAATTCCAGGCCCCTCGAACTTTTCTCTCCAAGCGGATCTTCCGACCATCCCTAGGGCTTCTTCGTCGAGAAGGCCTACCGTTGCTGCTCACTTTTCTCCTAGAGGATCCGACGCTAAAAATCTCCATGCTTCTTCAAGACCTCGAGACACTATCAAACGACCGAAAATTTTGTTTCTGACTATGGGTGACTTTAGCTCCTCGTCTACTTCTCCTCATGAATACGTTCAACTGACCCCAACTATCATGGGACATCAGACCAGCCACAATACTGCTACTAATCCTAAATGAGTGGTTCAACAAGATGAAGAAAGGAGGAAACGTGAAGAATTCGCTGCTAAAAAGGCTGGAGCCTCAGCTTCTGGCCATGTTCGGGCCAATAGCAGCTCCAGTGCGGTCCTTGCAACTCCTCCCTTCCATGGGTTGACATCCGCTGATAAATCCTTACCCACGGGAGCGACGAAAACCGAAGCTGTGAAAACAACTCATAAATCTTCCAAAAATACTACATCAACGGGGGTAGAGAACAAACTCGTTGAGAGAACTAGTCATAAACCCTCCTCTAAGGGAGCTCCCTCGACAAAGGCCGAGGAAAAACCTGCTGAAAAGGCTACACACAAACCTTCCTCTAAGGCTTCTACATCGGCGAAGGTCAAAAGGCAAGACGCTGAGAAAACAAGCAAAAAAACCTTCAAGACACCTGCGTCAGGGAGAGTTGAAGACGCGCCTATCCTGGTATCTCAGCCAGCAAGAGCTGAAAATGAAACGCTGAAACATACGTTCCAACAAATCCTGAAACATCGTCGTTGGTGACGTTGAAAGGGAGCCGCTGCCTCATGAAACTATCGAAGCTGTAACCGGTTACCATATTCGTCTGACCAACAAACATATTTTATCCCTTTTCAACGACAAGTACCTATACTATTCTCCCGATGAGGAAGAAGGTTTGAAGAGAATCTGGGGTATTCCTGAGTATGTTAAAGTCCGCTTCCCCAATCCTGGTGAAACTCCCTTATCCATAGAGGCTCGAGAAATAGTATTTTTCACCGAGCTCTTCAATTGGGGTCTGCGATTTTCCCTTGATCCCGAAATTGTCAGGTATTTTGAGATCCTTGAGATATATCTGACCCAACTAACTCTTATTACCTGGTATACTCTGATGTCTACCATTATGGCTTCTCGACTCCTAATTCCTTGAGCAATATATAGGAATATCTGGGCTGTCAAAATCTCTGAAGTTTCCCTTCCTATACTCCTCCATTGCGAACCCAAATAAGATAGTGAACAACTTTCTGGAGGCTGATTGATCATGGAAATATCAGTTCATCTTTATTAGCGGCACTTGGGAAAAAAACCGACCCTACAGCAAGGAAAATTTGAAGCGTCTTACATTCAAATAGACTCCTGAAGGTATGTACTTGGTTTTTTCTAAAGGTTTTTCTCCCTTAGCTTGCAAGGAAACCATCCAGGAGCTGAGGAAATCCCATCTCAAGGAGGCTTCGATATTTTTTTCTAAGCTTCGAGCTTTTGCCAGGAAGAATTGGGGCCAGAAGTTTTGTCAATACTTCAAAAACACTAATCTTATTAACAACAACCTTTGACACTGCTCCAATGACATTCTGAGCATCAAAGAACTACGGACCCCTCCTGATGTTGTTGACTTTATGAGGAGACTCGAGTCCCCATATTTTGAGGTATTCTTGCCTAAATGAGATCGGGCACCCAACAAGCATGTGAAATCGGAGGAGTTGTCTGATGCTGAAAGTGAGCAGGGCGACGATGTAAACAAACATATTGAAGTGCCACCCTCGGAACCAGAAACCACTGTCATCTTTAGTGACCCAATTGCGAGTGAAGAAAAATCACATGCTGATGTCAAAGGACAGATAGTTCGTGGCGACAAGAGAAAAAAGAGCGTCGATGCTGAAGAAGAGAAACCCTCTTTAACCAAAAAATCCAAGGGGAAAGCTGTTGTACACGAAGTGCATATTGACCTTACCGCATAGCAGGTCACCATTCCTACCATGTTCGAACAATTTGGTCGTGCAAAATTGTCTGCCCTCATCGAGGCTTGTGTAGGAGGGAAGGGGTTTGAGGGACTGCACTCTGGAGGTAAAAACAAAACCTCAGATCACTCGGGTGATCTTGTTGTGTTAGACCAATATGCTTATGCCCTTTGCCAAGGAACTTTGATGCACCCTGGCCTTACGTTCTTTCCTGTTCGTGCCCAAAGTTTAATCTCTTTTTCTCTACAGGATTCTGATGTCCTGGCCAGCTCACTGCAGAATATGCTCACCCTCATAGCCCAAAAGGAGAGGGAAGTGCTGAAGCTTCAAAGGGAAATTGTCGAGCTTAAAAGAGATGCTTCATCCCATGCCAAAAAGTCACAAGACTCAATCAATCTTGCCAACCAGCAAGCTGATACTGCAGAGGCCAAAATTTGGGCTTTCGATGTGAAAGAAAAAGATTGGGAAAAAACTCTATCCCAAGCTCATGAAGACCACACCAAAGCTATCGGGGATTTGGCTGCTCATAAGCTTCAAAATAGTTTCCTTCGTTGGCGGTCGACGAAAATGGCTAAAGAAATTCAGGAGCTCCGAACGACCCCTGACCAAAGCAAGGAGGAAAACCGTCTTTTCGCCGTTAAGTGCAAGAAGGTCATGGAGAAGGAAGTCGTCGACGCAAGGGTCGCCTATGTTCTTAACTTTCACGCTCAATGGCCTCAAATGCCGCTTGGGTCAATGGGGTTAGATGTCCTGAAGAATACCATCCGATGAATCCTCTGATTCTTGACCTCTGCAGCTCGGATCTGTTTGCTTATGTTGTTTTTTGTACCCATCAAGACTTAACTCTGTTTGTCCTTAGTTGACTTTTACTTGCACCTGTTTTTTATTTTAAGACCGTGTTCATTATCCTACCTCTTTTTGCAATCAAAAGTGATCAGTTTTCGATGCCAAAATTAATGGATTTTACTGCGTCTAAATTTGTAGATCAATTCATGGTTGAAAAAACGCCTTGTGACAGGCTCGACTTTGTCAATCAACGTTAATGTTGAAAAAACCTTTTAGTAGGTTTGAATGTTTTGATCAACTTGAAAGTTGAAAAACCCTTTAACGGGTTCGACATTGTTGATCAACTTGAACATTGAAAAACCCTTTAACGGGTTCGACATTGTTGATCAACTTGAAAGTTGAAAAACCCTCTTAACAGTTTCAACATTGTTGATCAACTTGAAAGTTGAAAAACCCTTTTAACAGGTTCGACATTGTTGATCAACTTGAAATTTGAAAAACCCTTTTAACAGGCTCGACATTGTTGATCAACTTGAAAGTTGAGAAACATTTTCATAGGTTCGATATTGTAACCAATATAGACTTGTATTTAGGCTCTAAAAATTTACTAAAACGGGTCGGTTTAAGTAGACACCTCATTAAAACTTCCCCGCGCCACCAGGGTAGGAAAGAGTGTGCCCCCGAAAAAAGTTGTCTTACAATGGAAGTGCAAACGATAAAATTACAAATCATTCTAAGTACAATTTAAGTTGTTCGATATTCCAAGGGAGACGTAGAGGTCGACCAAATTTATCTTTCAACTGATAAGTTCCTGACTTTTCTTTTTCTATCACCTGGTACGGACCTTCCCAATTAGGTGGAAACTTCCCAAGTTTCTTGTCTTTGGTATGGAGGAAAACTTTTTGCAAGACTTTCTCCCCAATTTTGAAGTTCTTCTCCGATCTTTTGAAGCGTATCTACTCCTCATCAAGGTCTGATAGTGCAAGAAGCTTAAGTGAGCCTTAGCTCGTTTTTCCTCTATTAAATCCACAGCCAAAGCCTGATTTTTATCATTAGGACTCTCCTCGTAATGGTCGATACTGAAAGAAGGGAATATTTTCTTTGCGGGGATTACCACATCTATGACGTATACCAGAGCGTAAGATGATTCTTGTGTCGCAATTCAAGGCGTGGTTCGGTATGCCCACAACACCTCTTGTAAAAAGTCCGGCCATTTTCCACCCTTTCCTTCCAAAATACTCTTCAATCCGTTGATGATTGTTTTGTTAGTTACTTCAACCTGCCCATTAGCTCGAGGATGAAATGGATCCGAAAACACTACTGTATATTATAGTTTGCACAAAATTCCCTCATTTTATTGTTGTCAAATTGGGGGCCATTATCCATGGTTATCCTCTGAGGGACCCCATACCGACAACAAATGTTTGACCATATGAATTTTACCACATCTTTAGCTCTGGTTCATGATAATGACTCCGCTTCAACCCATTTTGAGAAATAATCCAACACAACCACGATAGTCTGTCTTCCTCAAGTTACTAACGGGAGTGTTCCTACTAGATCTATCCCCCACCTGTCGAATGGTAGACCCTCAGAGATGGACTCGAGGGGGACTACTGGGTGTGGATTGAATTTGCAAACCTTTAAGATGTATCGCATCTTTTGACTAGTTCTTTGGATTTTCCAGATAACATAGGCGAGTAGAAACCTGACAAAAGAACCCTTCTAATTAGTGTCTTGAAGCCACAATGTGTTGACCCTTCGCTATCTTGCAGATTTCTTAACAAAGGCAAAACCTCGCGCCTTGTACGTAATTCCCTTTACTAGAGTTTTATCATCATGCAATACTTCCTCAGCGAAGAACTTCATAATGTCTTTCCTCTTTAAAATAGATGGATACTCCTGAGTCAAAATCCATGGGTATTCTCCCACATACGTTGTTGTTTCCAATGAATCAACGATTGTATTATATTCCCTTCGGGCATGCTCATAAATAACCTTTTTAAAAGACTAAGCCAAAATTCTAAAAGCCGCTAAGTATTGTACTAGTTTTTCTTTTCTCGCCTCGGATTGTCCCGTTGCATGATTAATCAGCAACTGCGAATTGCTTATTAACCGAACGTTTCTAGCTCCGCAAATATGCACCAACCTTAAACCTGTCAGTGATGCCTCGTACTCAGCCTCGTTGTTCGAAGATTTGAAACCAAAACGAATCACTTGATGCATTGTGATCCTTGTTGGGGTAGAAATCTGGACACCACCCCCGCATCCGCTTATACTTGAACCACCATCAGTTCTGACTATCCACTCATCCGCATTTACCTCTGGTTTGGCTGCTGCTTCCTCAGGCCTACCGAAATGAAACTCCACTAGGAAGTCTGTTAAAGCTTTCCCTTTAATAGTCGTTCTCTGTTCGAAATCGATATCGAACTCCCCCAATTCTACCGACCATTTTGATATACGGCCAGAAATATCGGGTTGCTGTAAAACACTTTTTAGGGAGAATGCCATTCGGACCATAATAGAGTGACCCTGAAAATACGGTCACATTTTCCTAACAGTTGTTACAAGAGCTAGTGCTAATTTTTCGAGTTTCAAATACTGTTTTTCAGCATCCAGTAGACTTTTGCTCATATTGTAGACAAATTTAGGGATCCTATCCTCTTCTCAAACTAAAGTCGCGCTCACCGCATGCTCTGAGACTGCTATATATAGGAAAACAAATTATCGGGGCAGTGGTTTTGTCAGCAGTGTTGGGGATGATAAATAATTTTTTATGTTGAGAAAAGCTTCGGTATATTCACGTGTCCAGCTGAAATTCTTTGCATTCCTTAACACTTGAAAGAACGGTGCACGTTTTTCAGAAGATCGCGAGATGAATCTGTTCAGTGCTGCAAGTCGTCCGGTCCAAATCTATACTTCTTTAATATTCCTTGGGGTGCCATACTATTCAGGGCGTCTAACTGGATTGGATCTGCCTTTATCCCTTTCTCACTGATCATGAATCCTAGGAATTTTCCAGATTGAACTTCGAAAGAGCACTTCTCTAGATTCAATTTCAGGTTCACCTTTCCGAGGTTCTTGAATATTTCTTCAAAGTCGGCAAAATGATTTTCATCTGTAACGCTCTTGACCAACATGTCGTCAATATAGACCTCAACATTTTGCCCAATATGTTCCTCAAAGACCTTATTCACAAGCCTCTGATAAGTAGCCCTTGCATTCTTCAGCCCAAATGGCATAACCTTGTAACAGTATAAACCCCTCCATGTGAGAAATGTGGTGCTTTCCAGATCTCTTAGATCCAGCTTTATCTGGTTGTACCCCACGTAAGCGTCCATGAAAGATAATAACTTGCTTCCTGACGTCGAATCTACCAACTGGTCAATCTTCAGCATGGGAAATGGATCCTTAGGACATACTATGTTGAGGTCCGTGAAGTCTACGTACATTCTCCATTTTCCGTTTTTATTTTTCACCAAAACTGGATTTGTTGTCCAGCGCAGATACTGTGACTCCCTTATATGTCCTACCTTTGTTAGCCTTTCAACCTCTGAAATAATTGTCTCTGCCTTTTCTTGGGAGAAAGCTCGACGTTTTTGCGTTATAGGTCGAACACTTGGATTTATGGACAATTGATGATAAATAACACTCTCAGGGACCCATGTAATATCTTATGAACACCAGGCAAACAAATATAGCTTTTGTCCACAAAAATCAATCAATTTTTTTGAAAAAAGGGGGAAAACTTTACACCAATCTTCAAAACCTTGCCTTTGGATAATTCGTAGTTTTCACAAGTTTCATCGGTAAGTAATAATCCTAGGGTCTCCCTAGGATCGTCTGCGGGCTCCGATCCAGGGGCCGATCCCTCTAATTGCTAATCCCTTACATCGACCATCTCCTTATCTGATTTTTTTTTCCAGGAAAAAAAGGTGCACTTCTCTGATGACCTTAAAAATAAATCTATTCAAAGCAGCCAACCTGTCAGTGAGCCTTTGAACTTCTTTAACATTTCGAGGAGGATCCATTGCTAGTAAGGCATTAAGCTGATCCGGATCAGGCTGGATTCCTTTCTCACTTATTATGTAGCCCAGAAATTTCCCAGATCGGACCCCAAACACACATTTCTCTGGATTTAACTTTAAATTCACGGTCTCTAAGTTGGAAAACGTCTCTCAAAGATCAATTATGTGTACATCGTCCTCCAAGCTTTTAATCACCATATCATCTATGTATACTTCCATGTTTTTGCCGATATGATTAGCAAATGTTTTGTTCACCAGCCTCTGATAAGTAGCCCCAATATTTTTTAATCTGAAGGGCACCACCTTGTAAAAGTGGAAACCTCTATCTGTGACGAAAGTAGTGTGATATTGATCATTCGGACTTGAAAAGGAATCCATGAAGGACAACAATTTACTTCCATATGTAGAATCTACCAACTGATTTATTTGCGGGACATAATAGAGATCCTTAGGGCAAGCCCTATTGAGGTCAGTGAAATCAATGCAAATACGTTATTTGTTATTCTTTTTCTTGACTAACACCTGATTGGAAGTCCATTGAGGATACTGGGACTCCTAAATATGTCTCATCTTGGTCAGCCGATCAACTTCTTAAACAATCACATCTGCTTTTTCCTTGGAAAAAGCTCTTGTTTTTTGTATAACAGGTGCAGCATCACATCGGACAGACAACTTATGTGAAATAACATATGTTGGTACTCCGGCTATATCACTAATTCACCATGCAAACACATGTTGATTATCCAGTAAAAAAGACAACAATTTCTTCTTTAATTCTGGTGCAAACTTGGAACCAATCTTGACATTCTTTCCCTCTGCAAGGGAGTGAGTTTCAACTTCCTCAATAGGTATTATGACAATGGAAGCCTCTATGGGATCATCAATCTCACCCTCCTCAGTAGAAGGCTCCAGTAACTGCTAATCTTTATTAATCCGGACTGCCCCTAATGTTTTAAGAGTAAGAGTTGTTGCATATCACTTCTTTGCTATCTTCTGACTACTTCGGACAATACCTACTTGTCCATGAACTGCATACTTTAAATAATGATGGACGGTAGAGGTCACAACATACATTTTGGAAAGCCAAGACCTCCCAAAGATTGCGTTGTACAATGTGGGGAAATCTACCACAACAAATAGTACTCTTACCATCTTTTTAAAGGGCCCCTTGCCCAACACAACATCTTCTTCAAACTCCCCAATTATATCCGCAAAACTCCCTGTGAAGCCCACAAAATGTTGAATAACAGCCAGATTCTTCATTTTTTTGTATGAGCTTAAAAAGAAGATGTTTGTCAAACTGCTCGTATCAATCAAAATTCAGCGTATATCATTCCCCTCTATAGAAGCGCCTATAACCACCACATCCTCATGAGTCCTGTAATATCCCTCAAGTCATATTCATCAAAGACTATGAATGAGAATGGGGACTGACATTGATGGGAAGACATTCGACCTTCTAGTTGGGTAGCCAAATTATGGACATGTCTCGTCCTTGATGAATAGGTAGGTGCAGCTATAGCATCTCCTCCAAAAATAGTTAATGACTCGAAGAAGCTGATCTGTCCGGAAACTGTCTTAGTTTTTTCTGTTATCACCCCCACCTTATTTCGAGTGGGATCAGGATCCAGATACTCAGATTTTACATCGAATATGTCAAGGATCACCATTGCACCCTCTTGAGCAGATGTTCCAAGATTGTTTGAAGGATCTGTCCGAGGAGCATTGTCTGGTCTGTTTCCACTTCGTCTTTTAACATATGCCCCCAGCTTGCCCTTCTCAATAAGGTTTTGGACCTCTTGTATCAATGCTATACAGTGTATGGCCTATACCATTGTAATATTGGTAAAAATAAGTGTTCCGGTTTTCCATGGGGGACTGCAATACCGCCGACTTTCGAAACTATCCTTCATCATTGGTTTTATCATAAATTGTAGCTTCATATTCCCTTAATTCAGCGAACCATTCAGACTGGACCCAAGGACCCCTCTTACTTCTGATTTGTTGGCTCTGGGTCTGGTTCTGGCCGGATTGAGTTTGCTTGGACCGGTTAGACCCTTGTTCGGTCTCATTTTCCCTGTAACCTGATTGGTTAGTGGCTGGCGGAGCTGTTGTGGTGGTTGAACTCACCTGAACAAGAGCTTATCATCGACATCAAAATTCATCATAAAGTTTTTAAATTGCTTCAGATGGTTGTCTGGATCCCAACTTCCATTGTATTTCTCCATCTTAGAGCTATCAAACCGTTTAGGAAGATGTCCAGATAGTATTTTCACAGACAAAGTTGATTTCCTCCAGTTTTTATTGCGACTAAAAACAGTACCTTTAGTAGGAGTTTCAAAAATACCTAGTTCGGACTGAAAGGCAAAGGGATCAATCAACATTTGATCAACACGCTTATGGGATGATCGTTTGCCCTGGTGCCTTTTGAGCCTACCATGTTTGTCCCTCTTTCTTAAGTGTTTTTAGTTAACTTTATCTTTTTATGGATCTCCCCGCATCACTGCTGAGGACAATGATTCTTCAAGCTCTGCCTCATTTGAAGAGCTGCTGGAGGATTCAGATCCAAAACTTTTAACAGACTTAGACCGGTAATTTTCTTTGAACTGAGGTGAGTCTTTAGGGATGGCTCATTCTCTCCAGGGTTGTCAGTATACTGAAGTATTGACGCTCCAGATTTCTCCTTAATACTTTCTCTGCTTGTTTTATGGACCTAAGTGCCTCTATTTCAGCCCTTAACTGGTCTTGTGCCTCGATGGTGTATTTCTTATTTTCCTTTGCACCTTCCACCTCAGGAGGTGGAGTATTTAGCTCATTCGGATCCATCCGAAGTGTTTTCCTTACTGGTTTTGAATATAAAATTTAGAAACCGTTGCCTCCCACTGTGGTCGCCAATTTGGTTTGGTTTATTTTTGGTTGAGGGTAGACTGGTAAAATGTCTAGAGAGTGTTTTGATAATTTTGTGATGTTTTGTGTTTAGTGTGTGGAGTAGAGAGATAATTAAGTTGTCTACTAGTATTAAATTCTTATCACCCTCATTAATGAGAGTGGTTTGGGTATTTATATCTTAATTACAAACCCATGGGATTATTGGGTTGGGTCATGAAACCAGGTTCGAATTTAAAGACCCATTAATTATATAGTTTTAAGTTGATTATCAACCATCTTAGTCAAAAGTTAAGACATTTGTCTTGTTCGGATATTTAGTGGTGTGATATGGTCTGAATTGTCCCTGTTTGGATAAGTGGATTTACTCAGGATACAGTAACCAAAACTTCTGAATCATCAGGTTTGATCTGGATCGATTGGATCCCTGAACAGATTCCCAAGGACGAACATTGGAGGAAACATACGACTGGCCACCACCTTGTTGTTATGAAGCAATTGCAATAGGTTTATTTTGTCGAGGTTACCTTAACAACTTAGTTTCCTCTACAGTAATTTGTTTCCCAACCTGATTCAATAGTCTACCCCAAGTCTTTAACTTTTTCCTAATGACTGTATCAACTAAATCTCCAGCTAATAACCCTTGCCTAAGGAAAGTAATAACCACTTGTTTGTAACAATCAGCCAACCCGTTTTTGGTATATACGAACCGACTGATATATTCCTTTAAAATTTCTGAGGCCAGTTGGTGACAATGAATTATTGTATCACCATTTCTCTTTAATTATTTGATCCCCACATAATACATTCAGAAGGTTATCCAGAACATGTCGAATTTTTTAATTGACCCTTCTACAAGTCTATTATACCACTTTAAGAAACTGGCTTTGAACGTTTCGGAGAACTCCCGTTACACAAAACCTTATCATCGTCATTGAAAATCATCACGAAATTTTTCAATTTTTCTAAATAATTGTTTGGATCCTTGCTTCCATCGTATTTCTCCATTTTTTAGACTACTAGTCGCCTAGGGAGGTATCTGGACAAAATCTTTGCTGATAGTGGTTACTGACTGAATTAATGGATCTCGCTAGAATAAACAAATAAACCTGGTTCGGATCGTACAATAAATGGGTCACTCAATAGTTAATCTATATAATGATTTTTCGACCCTTGTTTTTTCCCCGATACTAAGATTTCTTATCTTTTCGGAGATTCTTGCCTGAAGTATCTTGATCTTTCAAAAAATTTCCCCGACTAGCTATTTTCTTACCTCGACGCTTATCTCGATGTTTATCTTTCTTCTATTTCTGATAGAAATCACTACTTGATGAGGACAAAACCGTATCTGGCGATGAAGACAAACTTTTACTAGACTCTGAAGAGCTAAAGTCTTTTTCAACATGAGGTTCCTTTCTCGAGAGTTGATGGTTTTTAGGTGAATTATCCATCAAAGGTTGTTTTGGATAACCAAATGGACTATCTCCTAACTCGACCAAATCCTTTCAGTTTTCTTATGTATTTTCATTGCTTTAATATTTTTCGTAATTCAGCAAGCTCATCTCGTAATTGGGTTATTTTCTATATTTCATCATTTTTCGATGAGGCTCTTACATTTCTTTCTCTGGGCTGACCCTCTTCACTTAATAGGGGCAGATCAACTTATATTTCAGTATCCATTGCTAAATCCAGTTCGTAAATCTTTAGAAGCTTTGGATTTAAGTAATCTTTGTGCCCTTGCTCCCACTATGGTCGCCAAACTAACAGTGATGAAATATATTAAAGGGGTAATTTTGGTAATATGGAAATATGATGAAGGTTATTTCAGGTAGTAGGATGAAAGTATTAAATATTTTGGTAGATATTTAGTGAGATAATCCATTAATAAGGTCTTTTAGAGTACTTATAGTTAGAGTTAGGGTCATGGTCGGGTCAAGGATTTAGGTATTACTGATCCATTTGGGTTATGGGCCAACTCTAAGTTAAGAGGTTATCAACCCATATTAGTAGGCATACTGCTTAGTTACAAAGTAATAAAGTAATTTTATTTTTCAGTCCAAAAAAGTCCTTCGAAAATGCCATTCGAACAATAGCATAACCTGCCCTTCAAATAATAGTCTGAATTGCTTTTCAAATTATTCTAACACTAGACTTAACTTTCTTCCAAATATTTCAAACTTATCATATATATATATATATAATAATACAAACACCTTAGGTTTAATAAATAAAAAAATCAACATTATTCTTGATTTAATTATTATATCATTAACTAAAATAGCCGATAAAAAATATGCATATACATGTTGCCTAAATGTCAAACTATATGTCACGATGACTGAACATGAAATATATTAATATATAAAAGTAATGCATGGATTACTCTGTAATTTTTTTATAATATATATTAGTATGTTTTCAAAATAAAAATCACATAAATATATATTAATGATAATTAGCTTTCTTTTGTCGATTTCAAATATTGTTTTATATTATATTATTGCATAAATGAATTTTATTGCGTCCAAAATATAAATTTTTATGATATTATATAACAAAAGTGATAAATTATATTCATAACTTCAAATTAAGTAATAAAATAGTTCATTATTATTATTGGAATAAGCAACGATTAAAAAATCAAACGGAAATTTTAAACTAAATTTGGTAACACAAGATTACCTAATTATACAATCAGAAAAACAAAATGTTGTTGTTTATTTAAACTAAATTCGAATGTAGTCATCCATGATCCATGATATATAAAATTTATACGCGAGATGTATAATCATATTATATTAAAGTATTTAAAAAATGCATTATAACGTGAAAAGACTATAAAAAATGAAATACAATTTATATACCAACTTACGATGATCGGAACATGTCTAGAAAAATGTTTCTATATTGGAGTATTATAACCTGAAAAATGTATCCAAGATATGCAATATAAATAAAGTCCGATAAAAATATTAATTTGTCAAGAAAATTGGTTGGTCATATATGTATTTTTTATTATCTCATTTTAAAACATGTAACTAATTTGAATGACATAAGACCTTTCTAAAAAAAATGTAAAAGTTATATATATATATATATATATATATTACATATTTGGTTAGTATAAATATGTTAAAAAAATTCAAAGTACTATATTATCAATAACATTTATAAAATATGATACAAAATTTTGTTGTTTAAATTTGTTGAGATCAATTTAATTTTTTGTTAGGTTCACATTTATTTTTATAAAAAATTAGAAAATTTGAACTCGATAAGCACGCTTTTTAAATTGTTTTATAATCCATAGCGTATACGTTGACATATATATAAACCCTTATCCATATTTATCCTTCTTGGATTATGATCTCAAGAGACTCGCGTCAATACACAATGACATAATGCTAATAACAATAGAGTTAGAAGAAGTAGAAATCAATAGGGTGATGGTGGACACTGGCGGCTCGTCAAGCATCTTGTAAAAATAAATTTTTGAGAGAGTGAAAGGATTTCCAATACTAGTCCCAAGCCAAAGAATCCTAACTGACTTCACTAGAGCAAATACATCTGTCATAGATGTGGCTCTTGGTAAACAAGAACTTTTGGAAAAAAGGTACAATGTATTTTCATGGTGGTAGATGGGTCATTCTTTTATAACATTATATTGGGCCTATCATGGCTCGATCAAATACATTTTATAGTGTCCATGGTCCACCAATGTTTAAGGTACCCTATAAACGGAAGATATAAATTATGAAAGGAATGTTATGAAACATCTTTGACTCTCAAGGCATAGTAACCAGAAACTAAAATGATCGTATTGGAGAGAGTAAATGACCCTAAAGAAGGTCTTTAGTTGGTGTTACCGGAAGAAGCAGCAGAAGACATACCAATCTATCTCAGGTATAAAATTTATTTATTTATTTGAAAATGACTTAAATATGTTTTTATGAAGTAAGTAGGACATGACTGAAGTCCCAACATAAGTTATATGTTATCATATAAGCATCAACAATATCTTTAGACTAATAATATAAAAAAATGAGATCTTTCTCCCAACAAAAAACATAGACAATTATTGTTGAAATAGACATATTAACAACGATAGGACACATATGAGAGTCCTACTATCTAATAAGGACAGGGTAATAACATATTAGTAAAAAATAAAAGCAGAAAGTGAAAGAAATATGTAGACTTTAAGGACTTAAACATGACATGTCTAAAAGACCCCTTCTCGTTACCTAGAATTGACCAACTTGTACATGCAACATTAGGAAACAAGATTATATTCTTTATGGATGGCTTGGCATGATATTATCAGATACAATTGAAAGAGGAGGATAAAATTCACCTAAAGTCGGAGTAATAGAGGAATTCCTTTCTGGTTGAAAAACACCAAACCAGCTTATGAAAGGCTAGTAAAAAATGTTTTCCCAAATCAAATATGATGAAACATACGATCATATATTAATGAAATATTAGAACAAGTTTGCATGAAGAATACCATGTAGTAGACCTTGTTGAGAAGTTCAGAAACCTTAGGTAAGTAAATCTGAAGTTGAATCTTGAAATATTCACTTTCAATATCATGTGTGGAAAGTTCTTAGAAAATATGGTGAGGGAAAAAATTGAAGCAGGCCTAACGCAACTTGCCAATTTGGTAGCAAAGAAGCCTCCAAGGAACATCAAAGAAGTTTATATCATAATTACAAGACTAACAACACTTAATAGGTTCATATCAAGATCCTCAAACAATTGCTAACCATTCTTTCAGGTGTTGGAAAGAGCATGGAATTTTAAATGGAACCCGTCATGTGACGAGGCACTCAACAATATCAAAAAATTATTGACCTCCCATGAAGTACTAACCAAGCCAATGCCATACGAAATGCTATATTTATACCTAGCAAATCTGCATTACATAGTTAGTGCAATCATAATCAAGGAGGAAGGAAGGGAATGTAAATTTGTATATTATGTAAGTAAATATTGATTACCAACATAAACTAGGTATTTAAAATTAGAAAAACTTGCATTAGCCTTAGTAGTTGTGGCTAGAAAAATGAGACCTTACTTTGAGGCTATATTATAATTGTTAGAACCTTCATCCCCATAAAAAATGTATTAAGTATAATGTCTCAAGAATCTTGATAAAATGGTTAGTAAAATTTGGAGATTATGATATCCATTTTGAGCCAAGAACAACAATAAAGGCCAAAGCATTGGCTAGCTTCTTAACATGGTTCCAATTCAAAAGACTTGTCTCACTAACTAATAAGTCAGAAGATAATTGGAGAGTCAGAACTGATGAAGAAAGTAACAATCAATGCTCAGGCGTAGGAAATTCAACTCATATCTCTAACATGAGATATCCTAAACACATCCATCAAGTTTGGATTTCTAACATCTAAAAATATAGTTGAGTATGAAGCTGTTATTATGAGACTTTTATTAAAAATAATGTGTGGATCCAAGAGGGTAAAACTTTTAACTAAATCTCAATTAGTGGTCAATCAAATATCAGGACACGCCGAGACAGAAAAGGATAATATAATCCAATACTTGAAGGACTTACAATATTCAGTTGTTTAATTTGAACATGTTGAATTCAAGAAAGTCTTGATGGCCGAAAACTCAATAACTAACACACTTGAATATTTGGCTTGCACATCTTCAGTACCATGAATAATGATCGAAGAAACACCTTCTATTATATTGCCAAATCAATTTTTTCTCGAACTTCACATATGAATGGGTCAATGGTAATAGATAGAGGAGAAGAAGAAATGAATAAAACGATTGACGAATTACAATAAATAAAATATATGGCATAACGTGTGTTACTTGAAAGCAATATGGATGCACAAAAAATAAATAAATAAAGTCATCAAGATTTGTTTGGATTGTGGACACATTGTATAGAAGAGGACTAGCCAAGATTCTATTAACATGCTTAGGCACATGTGAAGCAAAATTTGTAATGGGAGAGTTGCATGAGGAGAATAAAACACCCATTGTGGGTACATTGCTTTCTACAAAATAATATTTCTTCAAGAATACTTTTGGCCAACAATCATCAATGACGCAAAAATAAAATTCAACACATGTGATACATGCCAACAATTTGCTAATTCAATACAAGTCCCGATAGTACTACTGGAGACAATAACTGAGGAAATCTCATTCGATAAATATGGCTTGGATATTTTGAGTATATATTACATGTATGGAATTCTGAGATTTATCACTACAGACAATGTAACTCAGTTTCAAAATGATAGTGTGACAAATTTCTATGAATAAAATAGAATAAAATAAATATTATCTTCTCTTTTTATCCTCAAACCAATGGTCAAGTTAAAGTAACCAAGTGAACAATAATTGAGGGCCTCAAGAAGATGGTGGAAAGAGCAGTTAGAACTTGGCCAAATTTCTTACAAGAATTTGTGTGGTCATGATGAACAACACCTATGACTATCACTGAAGAAACACCATTTTCAATGGTATATGGAATGAAAGCAGTTGTATCATATGCATGCAATCTTACAAGATAGCTTCATATGATGATGAAAATAATGATCAAGACTGAAGAGCAGCAGTAGACCTAATTTAAGAAAGAAAGGTTAAAATGCATTTGATATTAGAGCACTACAAGTCATTAATAAGGAATTTATACAATTATATATTTAATTTCATAATTTTTGAACTAAGAGACAAATTCCTACAAAGTATTTTCGAACATAAAAATAAGAAAATGCTCGAAAAATTGGGCCCAGATCGAGTGGGACTATTTACGGTTAAATAAAAAATAAAGCCACAAAGTTACATGTTACCGGATGAAAGAGAAATCAAGTTAGGCATCCATGGAATATAAATTATCAAAAACTCTACTACATTACTATGGACTAAAAATCTTGTAACTCACTTCTCTTGTAAAATGAATTTATCAAACTATGTCGATATATCATTTCCTCTCTCGAAGGCCTCAGGAGGTTTTGAAAAGGAATTTGAAATCAATAAGACATTTTTATCCCACATACAAAACAAAATTACCATAAAAAATTACAAGACTTATAAACAGTCTACCAATAAACAATAATAAATTCTTAAGTAATAAATTGCTTCAACGTGAACATTTATATTTCTTAGGACAAATAATTAATAGGTTTCTGATGCCAAAATATTAGTTAATAGATTTCATCAAGAACATTAATCTTAACAAAGCTATAATATTAATCCATGAATGATCACGATTTAATCCTTGAAAATACATAAGCTTCATTTGCTTCTAAAACTGGGAAAATCCTAACATGGAGTCATGCACTCTAACTATACTTGGAAAATTATGTAAAACTTCAACTAAAGAAAATAAATGTTCAATGAAACAATTCTATGCACATTGAAATATATCAATTTATTGAACAAACAAAGAATACAAAATGTATTTTAGACACAAAGACTCGTTTAAATAATAAAAACGAAAATAGTACTTATAAAACGAAAATTCTTACAAAAAATAAAATACAACATAATACCTTCAAACGTATAGGCGAATAAAGAAAGTAAAAATTAGACATCTTTCTTGGAAGGAGTAATATCTATAGTTGGAACATCATCAATCGTTTGAAACCAAACCAGTTTTTCTAATACTTTCAGTATCGACACCCGTGGGCTGACCACTATTACTTCCATCAATCTACTCTTCAAAACCATCCAAATTCAAACTAAAAGGCATTTTGGCCTTAGGATTATAACACCAGTAATTACCTAAATCAAGATTAGAGTATTCATTATAAAAATGAAGAACCAATGCGGAATGTGCCTCTCTAGCTGTTTTCCAAAAAGAAGAGATCATTGTTTATTTACAATAATTATGATCATTACCGAGCCTGTCGTACATAAGTAAAATAATTATAAATATTGATAGTTCTAGAAATATCCGAGGGATACTGAGTCCAAGATATTTTTAGGAGTCTGATTGTAGATAGAGAAACACAAAAATACTAGAGAGGGAAGCTATCAAAAATGGTAATAACGTAATAACTGTTCATCTTTCCTAAAAAGAAATATGATTTTATATAGTTATGTTGATGGCCCCAAAGGCTACATGCTGACCATTTTAGGCTATTTGACCCCATTATTCTACTATTCTTAAACATATTTGTTACTTATTACACAATACTTTCGATGTAATATATTTGTTGGACCTATTATATCATACATGTATAAACCAAATTCGCCCAATATCCTATCGACCCGTCCCGTGGTTCGGATAAATCACACCTTTATCGGTAGCCTTTTTAAACTTTGCAACACCTTGAGAGAGTAGTAGTATTGGTACTTCTCTGGATTAATGAGTGATGCCTCGTCGGCTAATCTAGCTACACAATATCGAATAAATTGTTTTGGAACGTTGTGTCAGATATATTTGGCACTAATACATACTAGTTAATATTAGGTTTGTCACACCTCCCTTACATGTGCTATGATAATATTCAGGCTAGGTTGATTGAGAATTTGGTACTCATACTCTTGATCTCGCCAATTTTAATGTCGCTTCTGCTTCCCCATGTAGATGAGCGTTAGGGCTTAGTGATTTCACTATAAATACACTCTCCCTTTATAATCCTTCTTTAACATATTTCTAGAGAGAGATTATGTTGCCTGTGATTTCTAGAGAGAGAAAATCTCTATTGTCGTCATAACCACCTGTGAAGTAACCACTCTTTTTTAGAACTGAGTGCAATGCTCTTGATTGGTTTTTGATAGTTGCTTGAACCGAGGAGAGAAGACCCACAAGGATAATAGATGACTCACCAAAAACTATCTCCTAGGTTTTCATGTACGAGGACTTTGACCCAAAGTAGCTCAATCGTCTCCTTTGGATCCGATTTTGCTAAAAACCACCAAGGCTTTACATAAAAAAATCTGAAGCTTTGAAAACTAACATAGCTGCCAAACCTTCACCACCAGCTTAATAATCTTTACCACAAGCATCCAAAAACTTATATGAAGCTCATCTTAAAGAAGCCCTCGGAAATTATATATTATACTTATGGGAAATTCCGACTTCAAAATTTCTCCTAATGGTACTTCATAACAAGTCAAAGTAGTCTTTATACTCCCCCAAGGGATTGATGAAGTTCCAGGGGACGAGCAAAGTATTTTGGCCAAACTTTGTGGCTTCACATCTCATTCCTAACGTCGTTGCTATGGTCAGGGTTGAAAAATGTGCCCTCGAAACTCTAAGCCACTTGGTTCATGGAAACTAAAAGGGAGGGTAAAGTGCCAAATTCTTATTTAGTCCATCCAAGGGCTAACAATGACAATGTGCTCCCCTCAGAGATATTTCAGGTTTCGGGAAATAATTTTTGCGGCCTTGATACAAAAAATCTTGTCGGGTTGTACACTTGAAACTACCAATATTATATGGAGGATGAAGCCCTAGATCTGAAAACATGTTAGAGGATCCAAAAATATATTTCCATATGCCTTCCCAACATTGCGTAAGCATCACTCTCTATGAGGAAGTATGAGCTTGTAATTTTTCCCAATATCTTAAATTGGAGGGCCCGACTACCTTTCGACCCTTCAATTACCCAGTACTTTGAACTGGTAGGGTTGTGTCCCAGCTAAGCCAGCCCTAATGCATGGTTCACCTTGATATTCTATATCGTGGCCTCTCACCTTTCCTGAATTCTGATGCCAATGAAAGAATTCGTTGTTATCACCATGTTGTCTAGGAACTCCTGAGTTTCATTCTACTATGTCACCCTTAGAAATAATTACAAGATTACCAATGACCTGCTCGAGGTGGAAAAAACCTATTAACAATATTTTTTTCATTATTAGTAGCGCTTGGAAAAATGGTCGGTCTCACTCGAAGAAGAAGAACTTGAGGAGAATTTCAAGGACATAAACATAAACATCTAATTTCCCTTGTTTATATTTTTGTTTATTATTTCTACAGAATTTTAACTCATATACAACTTCTGACGGAAAAACAACTAAAGGTTTCAGAAAAAACCTTCTCAGTGTTAAGCACCTAAACTCAGGAGAACCGGATCAATGAATTTCACTAGTGCTTCACACCATTGAACTTGGTGTGAAGCTCCTGTGGCGCTCGTCTAAAGGTGATCTCAATGTTGACCAATTCATGACCCTTCCCAACCTAACCAATAGGTTTCCAAGGTAGGAGTGGTCTTGATGCTCGAGTTTTTTTTCCTACCAGGATGAAAGCTCCCAACCATCGGGTGAATAAATAAACTGTTAAGGGGCGTGCCCTGAAGGTCACTGAAGACTGATACCATTGAAGTGGAAGAGGTGATCAAAGTGAGTGATGATAAGTTGACAAGTGACAAGGGAAATAAAAACTCTTGAGGCTCGAAAAAGAAAAGAGCAGTGTAAAAATCAAAGGGTCTAATCAGTGACCAAAAGAAAACTTTAGCTCAACCCGCATCGGATACTACAAACAATTCTCCTACTATGGATCAGCCCACCATTCCTGCCATGTTTTAGTAGTATGGTGCCTTAGATCTTAAAGAATGGATTTCTAACTCCTTTCAGGTGGAAAACACTCAAGATGAAATAGATAGAGCACTGAGCCTCTCAAGCGAGAAGTAATCAGACTTTGATGTCCAATGGCATTTGGATGAGATACACCTGGAGTTTGAGGTCCAAAGTCCCATTGGCAAGCAAACTGGAATCGTACGCTCATGGCTACGTGAACGTTATTCGATCAAGAAGTTTGGGTCAAAGTTGTGCTAATTCTCAATATTCACCAAAGGTTCTTAACTTGAAGATGGGCTTATGTTGTCAATTGGTTCTCGAAGAGGATCGATATCTGACACTTTCGTACGAAGATGATAGCGCAAGTGACGAGGGGTCATCCGGTGAAGAATCGAATGAGCCAACCTTTGCTAATAGTGAACAGGAAGATTCGGAGTAGTGACAATTTATTTTAAAAGTCCTTGTTTAATCGGGGTATTTTATACTTGGAACTTTCTTGTCATGTCTCACTTTTTTTACCTTTAAATTGAGACTTAGGAATTTTTAATGATTGAAAATGACCAGTTTTACATACAAATATTAACCTCGAATACCTTATATATTATAAAATTATAAAAATACAAGAATTGTTGACCAACTTATAATGGATGATCACTCGGATCTAAAAAAATGTTGACCAACCAAAATTAAAAGATCCCTTAGATCCAAAATTATAAAAATTGCTAACTAACTAAATTTGGAATGTCCCTTTGATCCAATATATAAAACTTGTTGACCAACCGAAGTTGGAAGATGTCTCGGATTCAAAATATAAAAAATATTGACGAGCCGAAATTGGAAGATGCCTTAGACCCAGAAATATAAAATTTGTTGACTAACCAAAGTTGGAAGATCCCTCATATTCAAAATATAAAAAATATTAACCAACCAAAGTTGGAAGATCCCTCGAATCCAAAATTTAAAAAAAAATTATCTTCAAATCTTGTGAAAGATATAAGAAAACAAGAAAATATTGTATTCACCAACCAGTTATTTAGGCACCTCCTTAAAATCTTCTCACGCCACTAGGATAGGAAATAGTATGTCACCGACTATTACAAAAATTGAAAGGAAAATCGTAAAGTTTGTTCATATTTACTTTAATACAATTTTAAATGTTATATATTCCACGAGTGTCGAAAATATTTCCCTTCTTGGTCTTCCAACCGGTAAGATTCGACATCACTCTTTCGATTATCATATACGGGCCTTCCTAGTTCAGTACCAACTTACCAAGTCATCTTTCTCATCAATATAATTATCATATACGGGCCTTCCTAGTTTGGTCACTTTCCTATTGCGCCCTCATGATTCTTCTTGAGACCTTCAAGGATAGTTTTGTATATAACCTCTACATGTCCGTTAACTTGTGGATGAAAATATGCTGAAAATAAATACTGTATTCTTCGGTAGGAACAAAAATCTTTCATGTCTTTGGTATCGAATTACGGACAATTATCCATCGGCATTCGCCTTTGTCCCGGATAACGGTTTGCTTTTTACCTATTTTGAGAAATAATCCACAACAACTATTGTTGTTTATCATCAACTAGATGCAATAGGTAACAGACCGACCATATCTATACCCCATCGTTCAAAAGGCAACGCCTCAGAGATGATTCAAATGGTACTACAAATGTATGTATTGCATTATCGAATCATTAGCAATTATGGCATCTTTGACTAGATCTTTAACATCGGCCATAATTGTAGGCCAATAATATCATGCTAGTAAAACTCGCATTTTTAGTGCGTCGTAACCACAATATGCTTAGTATTCCCCTTCATAAAGCTTGGAAAATATCATTTGTGACTCGTTCTCTCTGAGGCAACTCAACAAAAGCCTACTCAATGATTTTTTGTATAAGATATTCCCAAAGACTCTAATCGTGTGCGCATTAAATCGCAACTTCTTTGCTAGAAACTTGTCGATCGGTAGGTACTCATTAACTTAATTATTTTTAATGCCATGCATCCAGTCTTTGTCTTTACTTGTTAAAATTTAGAAGACTTCATATGAATTCAGACTCTGCTTGGAATTTTTTGTTATCAAAGGGCTCTTTTGCGTGAGTATCCATTGTTAACCTTCAAAATATGTTGTGGTTGCTAAGGAGTCAACCATAAAATTTTCAGCCCTATGAACATGTTCGTATTTGACACTTTAAAACACCGCTGCTAATCCTCTCAGAGCCTTTAGCACTTCACCAAGTGATCTGTCCTGGCCTCAGACTGTCATGAAGCAGGATTCACTAAGATTTGTGAGTAACTTACCAAACGAACTCTTTTAGCAATGCAAACATGCGCAATTCGTAACCCCGTTGAAGCGGCTTCGTAAACTAATTCGTTGTTTTATGCTTTAAATCCGTATTGAATGGCTTAATACATTGCTTTTCCCGTCGAAGCTATCAACTGAATTCCTGCCCCAAAACCCGAAACGCTTTAACCACCATCGTCTTAATAATCCACTCAGTTTTTCCCCCTTTTTGATTTGTTTCCATATATGGTCGTTCATAGTGAAACTCAACCAAAACATCAGCCAAATCTTGGGCCTTGATTATTGTTCGAGGCTCAAAATCATTATCGTAGTCCTCTAACTCCACGTGCTTGAAAATAAGGCCTTATTTTCCAAGTTGCAGTTACGAGAGCGAGAGCGAGTTTTTCTAATTTCAAGTATCTTTTTCAGTATCTATGAGACTTTTACTTACATAATATACAAGTTGAGGATAATTACCAACTTCTCTGACACTGCTATATAAATGAATAGCATTTCTCCCACGCTCGACTTTGTTAAGAACTTCGGAGAAGATAAGTGCTCTTTGATTTTTGATAAAATCTTCATTGCATTTTGGAGTCCAATCAAAACCATTAGCTTGTCTTAAAACTCAAAAGAAAGGGGAGTATTTTTCTGAAGACCTAGATATAAATCTGTTAAGGGCAGCCAACCTTCCGGTCAATATGTGTACCTTCTTAATGGATCTGGTTGGATATATAATATTCAATGTATTTAACTGTACTACGTTGGCCTATATCCCCTTCTCAGTGACTATATAACCCAAAAATTTCTCGGATCGTACCTTTAACGTACACTTCCGTGGTTTTAATTTTAAGTTTATAGATTTTGATATGCTAAAAATTTCACCATAAGTAATTGTGAATTATGCCTTGGCTGGGGCATAAAACAAAAATCTGACGCTTGGGTCTTTTTCACGAGTATCTGTTTTTGACATGTAGTAGTAAAGTGCAAAAAGGCATTTCTTATTTCTTACCAGCATTATCCTTTGAAATTCCAGTGAGGAGTTCCTGCATATACGCAACACAACCGACCAACTTCTCACAACCTTCCAAATTGATATTTGTTTGAACAAAATGCATGGTATACTTCATGAGGCTCTCTCTGACCCTTTGTCAACAGTTAATGATTGTATCTTTGTTTGCTCGTAACTTTTTTCTTCCCATAAAATGTTGTCTAAATAGCACTAGAATATGCTAAAAAATATTCACCCTTGTGGTAATCGGTTATACCTCTTTAAAACGTCCCACCATAGTAGCTTGTCATCATCCTCGAAAATTATCATAAAATTTTTAAATTGATCAATATGGTTATCTGAGTCCTAGGTCTCAACAAAATTTTATAACCTTGATATATCAAAATGCTTCGGCATGCACCTTATTAATGTATCAATAGACAAAGGAGATAACCTCCAGTCATGGCCTTGTTCATACAAGTTTTCCTTGGGGCCTTCGTTAACTGTCGTATACAGACCTTCCTCATAAATATTTACAAATTGGTTACTCACTCTATAACCAAAACCATGGCTGCTCAAGAGAATTAAACGTGGGTCGTTGCTTTCTATTACTCTCTTTTACCTATAGTTATCGCCCTATCATTGGCTTCAGAAACTAGCTCATGTTTGTCTATATTATCTCGCATCTTCCTTGGATCCATACCCTGCTAGGACGTCCGATGATAATCTGAATGCTCGTTCGAACTTTGTCTCTTAGATTTTATCTTGAGACAAATATTTCTTTCTAGGAAGGAGATTCATCTAAGTCGTAAAGAGATTAGTCACTAGAATCCTAAGAATCATAACGATGTCTAGTATTTCTCTCTTTTCTGGAAACGTAACGACCTCAGTATCTTTTCTCCTTGTGTTTATCTTTAAACTGATGACCATACTCAATTTTGTTACCTTCCAGAATGCTATTCTCTTCTGACCTCGAATCAGATCTTCTTAGCGACCATCCTTGGATCTTTCTCAACATTTATCTTCACAATATATTTCAAAAATTCTTTCCATTGTGCCACCAGAGCAGACTACTTGAGTTGCTATTCGATAAATTAATCGTTATAGTGTTTCTCTTTAAAAAATATTCTCTTTGAAACGATGCTCATCGGACACAACTTCGATCACCAAACTCTTAACCCTGTCTTCGTGATCCTCTTGTATATCAGTGTTCATCTTTGATGAAGAATTTTCGAATGTACTTAAATTTTTTGCTTGGTTTTGGAAATCAAATCCAAGTACCAGAAATATTCCACTGTGGTCGCTAATGATAGTTCCAGAAATATCATAGGGGATATTGAGTCTAAGATATTTTCAGGAGTCTGATTCTAGAGAGACAAGCACGAGAATACAAGAGAGAGAAGTTTTTAAAAATGGTGATAAAGTAATAATTGTTCACCCTTCTCCAAAAAGGGAATATTGTTTTATATAGTAATGATGGTAGGCCCAAAAGCCACATGTTGACCTATTTTAGGCTATTCCATCTTATTATTCTACTATTCTTAAACATATATCTTACTGATTACACAATATACCATTAATGTTACATATTTGTTGGGCTTATTCTATCATACATATATAAAACCAAATTATCCCAATATCATGTTGATCCGACTAGTGATTCAAATAAATCACACCCTTATCAAGCATAATGATACTTCAAAGACATAACATCTAGTTTCTAATAAAGGCTCGATCTTCTGGCACTGGTTTGTTTCGTGGTATCGATAATCTCATTATCAATCAAAGACCAATGTTCTTCTAAGGTGTCATGAGAATACTTAAAATTAACTAACTTCATTCTATAAGTATTTAGAACATTGCTCAAATTGAGCCAATTATTTTTAAAAACCTTTGCAGAACGATAGATTATCAAAAAATTATCATATGCATATCTAAAAGAGAAAGATGACCATGAAGAGTCTTCTGACTAGATAATGTGGCTTAATTAGTAACAATCTCAGTAATTTGATCCAATGAAAACATCAAACTTCATAAGCCCGCACCTCCGGTTAAGCATTATCCTGAAGGGGAAAGTAACATTTGGACTCATGGATACACAAGAATATGGGGAAATAACTCCAGGAAGAGACATGGGAAACATATAATAACCATCCTTAGGCAAACTATTATCAAAAATGATAAGAGGATAGGTAAAATCTCCACAATAAATCTAGAAAAATAATTATAAAAAATAGAAAAGTTGGAAATATAACACATGGTACAGAAAATTCAGTGGCCACAACTATATTTTCTATAAGATTTACTCTTCTATTCAAAGTAACTGAGGTGATGATTGACTCAGTAGGAGCGACAATCATACCATCATATGTTTTATACACCTTAATCCTAATTTTTTTTAATATAAGAGGAATAAGATTTGAGGAAGGAGGTCTTAATACAATAGTAAGACCTTTTTTATTCTTATCATGACGAAGCTGAATAAGCTCATTACATTCATGATGATGGGTTGCCTGAATTTTTGGTTCAGTGAAGGTCTAGAATTATTAAAAGAACCAAATTCTAATATATTATCCAAATAAATAGTAGAAGCATTTATGTATAATGCAAGAGTACTTTGTTTCTCCGTCACTAAAACAAAATTTGTCTTACTACCACCTTTAGCATTTGGATTAATAATATCTACAATAGAAAGGGAGGGATTCCCCTCAGGATATATATTTTGCCTCTTGTTTAGACCCGCAAAAGCTTTATTCTCACTCACATCCATTACACGATAATAAGACCCTCTCTTTTTGTAAAGATCTTGGGTACTTACAACAATTGTTCGACAAGTTTTTAAAATATCAACTTTAACATCTCGGAACATAGAAGAAAATTTATCCAAACAAATACCCTTAGTATTGATATGAATACTCTTTGAAGAACATTTCTCAGTCACTTTGCCATCAATATTACTTCACAATCTCTTTTGTGGGGGAAGCTTCATCAATAATTTCTTCATCACCAAGGGAACAAACAAAAAACCCCATCTTATGGTAAGTCTATACCACAACCTATATGAACAAAATGCTCATGTATCTGAAAAGCAGTATAAGAGTTACAAAATGACAACCTCTTCCACCAAAAGAGACTATTTGTTTTAAAACACTCAAACCTTTGTTCTTCAACATGTATCTTATCAATATGAGCTGAAAAAAATACTAACAAATATCAAACAAAGTAAATGAAAAATAAAATAAGGCTGAGAAAAAAACGTGACATTTTGAGAACCATTTCCTACTAAGTGGGGGTTTCACATGATCAAGCCTAACATTCCATTACCGGAGGCTGAAACAAACTTGTTTTTCCATAATTTGTTAGAACTATAAAGATTAATAATAGTCTTAGAAAAAGATTCTATTGTAAAATGAAAAATTACTCTAGTCTTGCAACCACCTATGAGAACAAAGAATACATTTGCTGAGAAGCATTGACCAACCTTCTTCAGCAGGATGATAACATACATGAGTAAGCTCCAACAATTTGGAGTAAGTTGAGATGGAAAAATATGACTATGTTAAAAAAAACTGACAAGCTCTTGCGCAAGAGAAATTCGAATCTATTGATCAAAAGTAAAGTTAAAGAAAACTACTACAACAGCGAATGCATCAAGCGGAGACTCCTTATATACAAGATTCTTAATTTGTACACCCTATGGAATGGACCAATAGATAAAAACATTATGACATTATTCTGCTAAGGTATTGGTAATATAGAGATAAAAAATATTTCTGAGAATCTGATAAATCAGCATATCATATGAGTAAGGTATCTTGGGAAGACTAAGAGGCACCTAGAGGAGCATCCCTTATAGAAGAAATACTAGTAATATCATGAGAAAAAGAAGAAAGGTGAGAATAAAGAGAAATACCAAGAGGTAAGGATTTCTCTTCTTTTACCTTAACATGGTTCTTTCTTCAAGGTTGAGGAAAAACTAGGTGAGAGGTTTCATAAATACCTTCTTCATCGAAAAAGCTAGCACCATCAGAATAACTAAATCAGTCGTTTTGGTTGTCAGAAGCTCCACTATTTTCTCATGTATATCCCATTGAAGAATGGAAAAAGAGAAATAAACAAATACATGAAAAACAAAATTTAAAGAATGGTGTATTTATAAGTGGAGGTATGAATTAATCTAAATTTTTTATCGCGTGGCTAAGATTAATATGAAGAAAAATGAATGGTCAAGATCACATAAGATGATGATGGTGTATTGTGCTTAAAACGGGCAACTTCCTTATACGTGTCAACCTCTGATACCAATTTGTGTGTTTAGTTGATTTTTTTTAAAAAGACCCTCCTATTTCAAAAATCTAATTAATTAAAAATAAAAATTCGTGAAAATATATTATTTATAAGAACATAAAAAATCTTCTTGTAGTTCAATTTCGATCGAGCCAACATTGTCAGCCTCAACTGATCAAATAAAATATAAAATATAGATATTAAACCGTATTTTCTTAAGTTTTTGTCTTCACCAGGGAGACTACCTAATAAATTCCAATAAATAAATGAAATACGAAGGAATAAATAAAAATTTTTATGTAAATAACATAAAAGAAAAATGGTATCTTTTGCCTCATCTTTCAACAAGGGTTAGAGGGATACTGGAATATCTTTACAACATGTTTGGCCAAAGCAGAATAAGGCTCAATAGAAAGAATCGAAACAAAATTAATACTCCAGAGATACATGATAATCCTTATTTCACCTTTCACCAAATATTAAGGGGACTACTCAATCATGTTCAACTATAAATTGAAGTCTTCAAGATTATTTTCAATCCCAAAGACGAAACGTCATCTAAACAAGCAAGAATAAAAGTAGTCTTCCACAAATAAACAAACATGCTTCGAAAATGATAGTGGGTGCTTCGGAAAAGATAGTAGGTGCCTCAACAAAGACGAATGATGTTTAAGTGAATGATAATCTTTCACCAAGGGTTATGGTGATACTGGAATATCTTTACAACATGTTTGGTTGAAGCAGAATCAATACTCCAGAGATACGTGATAATCATTATTTCATCTTTCACCAAATAGTAAAGGGACTACTCAATCAAGTTCAACTACAAATTGAAGTCTTCAAGATTATTTTCAATCCCAAAGACGAAATGTCATCCAAACAAGCAAGAACAAAAGTAGTCTTCCACAAATAAACAAACATGCTTCAAAAAAGACAGCATGTGCTTCGGAAAAGATAGTAGGCGTCTCAACAAAGACGAATGATGTTTAAGTGAATGATAATCTTTCACCAAGGGTTATGGGGATACTGGAATATCTTTACAGCATGTTTGGTCGAAGCAAAATCAATACTCCAGAGATACGTGATAATCATTATTTTCATCTTTCACCAAATAGTAAAGGGATTACTCAATCAAGTTAAACAAACATGCTTCAAAAAAGACAGCATGTGCTTCGGAAAAGATAGTAGGCACCTCAACAAAGAGGCGTGATGTTTAGGTGAATGATAAAATCATTTCGTAAAATATTGAATTAGTTCTTTTGTTACTCACACAAAAAATTATGAAAGGATTACTCATTAAAGTGTAATTAGTACGATCTGAACATATTAGTTCATCTAAAATCCATTTAATCAATTATCTAAGCACTTATTCAAATATTGCGCCCTCATGATTCTTCTTGAGACCTTCAAGGATAGTTTTGTATATAACCTCTACATGTCCGTTAACTTATGGATTAAAATGTGCTGAAAATAAATACTGTATTCCTCGGTAGGAACAAAAAGCTTTCATATCTTTGGTATCGAATTACGGACAATTATCCATCGGCATTCGCCTTTGTCCCGGATAACGGTTTGGTTTCTACCTATTTTGAGAAATAATCCACAATAACTATTGTTGTTTATCGTCAACTGGATGCAATAGGTAACAGACCGACCATATCTATACCCCATCGTTCAAAAGGCAACGCCTCAGAGATGATTCAAATGGTACTACAAATGTATGTATTGCATTATCGAATCATTAGCAATTATGGCATCTTTGACTAGATCTTTAACATCTGCCATAATTGTAGGCCAATAATATCATGCTAGTAAAACTCGTATTGTTAGTGCGTCGTAACCACAATATGCTTAGTATTCCCCTTCATAAAGCTTGGAAAATATCATTTGTGACTCGTTCTCTCTGAGGCAACTCAACAAAAGCCTACTCAATGATTTTTTGTATAAGATATTCCCAAAGACTCTAATCGTGTGCGCATTAAATCGCAACTTCTTTGCTAGAAACTTGTCGATCGGTAGGTACTCATTAACTTAATTATTTTTAATGCCATGCATCCAGTCTTTGTCTTTACTTGTTAAATTTAGAAGACTTCATCTGAATTCAGACTCTGCTTGGAATTTTTTGTTATCAAAGGGCTCTTTTGCGTGAGTATCCATTGTTAACCTTCAAAATATGTTGTGGTTGCTAAGGAGTCAACCATAAAATTTTCAGCCCTATGAACATGTTCGTATTTGACACTTTAAAACACCGCTGCTAATCCTCTCAGAGCCTTTAGCACTTCACCAAGTGATCTGTCCTGGCCTCAGACTGTCATGAAGCAGGATTCACTAAGATTTGTGAGTAACTTACCAAACGAACTCTTTTAGCAATGCAAACATGCGCAATTCGTAACCCCGTTGAAGCGGCTTCGTAAACTAATTCGTTGTTTTATGCTTTAAATCCGTATTGAATGGCTTAATACATTGCTTTTCCCATCGAAGCTATCAACTGAATTCCTGCCCCAAAACCCGAAACGCTTTAACCACCATCGTCTTAATAATCCACTCAGTTTTCCCCCTTTTTGATTTGTTTCCATATATGGTCGTTCATAGTGAAACTCAACCAAAACATCAGCCAAATCTTGGGCCTTGATTATTGTTCGAGGCTCAAAATCATTATCGTAGTCCTCTAACTCCACGTGCTTGAAAATAAGGCCTTATTTTCCAAGTTGCAGTTACGAGAGCGAGAACGAGTTTTGCTAATTTCAAGTATCTTTTTCAGTATCTATGAGACTTTTACTTACATAATATACAAGTTGAGGATAATTACCAACTTCTCTGACACTGCTATATAAATGAATAGCATTTCTCCCACGCTCGACTTTGTTAAGAACTTCGGAGAAGATAAGTGCTCTTTGATTTTTGATAAAATCTTCATTGCATTTTGGAGTCCAATCAAAACCATTAGCTTGTCTTAAAACTCAAAAGAAAGGGGAGTATTTTTCTGAAGACCTGGATATAAATCTGTTAAGGGCAGCCAACCTTCCGGTCAATATATGTACCTTCTTAATGGATCTGGTTGGATATATAATATTCAATGTATTTAACTGTACTACGTTGGCCTATATACCCTTCTCAGTGACTATATAACCCAAAAACTTCTCGGATCGTACCTTTAACGTACACTTCTGTGGTTTTAATTTTAAGTTTATAGATTTTGATATGCTAAAAGTTTCTTCCATGTCAGAAAATTGGTCTTCGTCTCTGGAATGTTTTACCAACATATCATCGATATATACCTCGACATTATATTCAATATGACTCTTAAAGGCCTTATTCACCAACCATTGGTAAGTGGACCCGATGTTTGTTAACCCAAAGGGGATTACTTTGTAACAATGTAGAACCTTTCTGGTTATAAATGAAGTAATTTCTTGGTCTCTTATATCCATCTAAATCTGGTTATAACATGCCGAGGCACCCATAAATGATAATAGCTTGTATTCCGAAGTTGAATCTACCAATTGATCTATCCTCGGGATCATAAAAGAGTCCTTCAGAAATGTTCTGTTCAGATCGATAACGGAGACGCACATTCTCCATTTCCTCTTTTTCTTTTTTACCAGAACTGGGTTGGTTGTTTACAAAGGATATTAGAATTTTCGTATATGGCTCAATTTTGAAATCCATCCACCTCAACCATGATTGTTTCAGATTTTTCATAGAAAAAATATATTATCTTATGTATAATTGGATGCACGTTGCCATGGATGGCCAACTTATAACAAATGATATCAACGGGTACCCCCGTAACATCCTCAATACACCACGTGAACATATGAAAGATTTATGATAAGAAGTGAATCAATATTTGTCTTATCTAACATAGTGTCGATCTTCAAACTTTTACCGTTGGGAAAAACATAGTTTTCAAAATTATCACCGGGTACCAAATTTCTACGGGTATCCCTCGGATCATCAACAACATCGGACTCCAAAGTTAACCCTTGTAATTTCTAATCCTTATTTTCTTCATTACCCCTAATCTTCTTAGGGTCTTAAGCCATTCTGTAACATTTTCTAGCCATTTTATGGCTGCTTTGGACTCTTCCTATGTTATTCCCCACCACATACTTCCAAACATTGGTTAAATGTCTAAGCAACATTTTGCATTCTTGATAACCATAATTTGCCACTATGAATAGCATTGTGACCTATTTCATGAATGGTTCGCCTCGCAGTCCAACTCCACCACTCCTTAAAATTCTCTAAAAACCTCAATAATTACTTATGTGAAACCCATAATAGTTTGGCCAGATCAGATGATACTTTGAGGGTTTTCTATATGTTCGTATGTAGTCATGAATATGATGTTGGTAGAACTATCGGTGTCAACCAAAACTCGTCGGGTTTCACTCCCCATAATAGAAGTTATAATTCCAACCGCATTTTTGTGCGGCCATGTTACCTCCTCACATCGTTATCAAGCAAACACAATAATGGTGGTGGGTTTTTATATAATTGAAGCGAGGCACCCACTTCCAGTTGGGTTGCCAAACTCATTAATGTGTCTTTTTTGAGAAAATTCTGTAATAGTTAGACTCAATGAATTTACATGACTCACTAACCTTCTCTTTGGTTGCTGGCTCCTCGACTATTAAAACAACCCTTCAGGGTTAAGATCCAAGTACTCTGAGGATACGTCAAACGGCTAAACTGGTTCCATGATCATTAGAGTATTTTATTTTTTCAGAGCCACCACGACCACCTCCCTTCCTGTCGGATTCTGCTACTGAGCTCCAACATTTATTTTAACAAAAGTTATTGATTTCTCATTCTCAATTAACAATTGGATTTATTTTTTCAAGGTTATATAGTCCTTCGTCTAATGGCCAACGCCCTTATGGTACTTGCAATATTTTTTTGTTTCCGCCCTTCTTCATGGCTTGAATCAGATAAGGCTTTCGAAACTATATGTGACTTCGAGCCTTGTCAAAAATCATTAACACACATTCAGTCAACTTTGCATAATGAGTGGGTCAAACCCACTTATTTGACATCAGATTTGTTGGTTACAGGATATTCACAACATGTTGATTTGTACTTGGTCTCGATTTCGCTTGATTAAAAATTATAAGTCGGAACATGGTCGGAGAGGGAAAATTTTGGATTGTTTGTGGCTGAGCAACCAGGCCAGGAGATTGTTGATAGATCACCATAAGTAATTGTGAATTATGCCTTGGCTGGGGCATAAAACAAAAATCTGACGCTTGGGTCTTTTTCACGAGTATCTGTTTTTGACATGTAGTAGTAAAGTGCAAAAAGGCATTTCTTATTTCTTACCAGCATTATCCTTTGAAATTCCAGTGAGGAGTTCCTGCATATACGCAACACAACCGACCAACTTCTCACAACCTTCCAAATTGATATTTGTTTGAACAAAATGCATGGTATACTTCATGAGGCTCTCTCTGACCCTTTGTCAACAGTTAATGATTGTATCTTTGTTTGCTCGTAACTTTTTTCTTCCCATAAAATGTTGTCTAAATAGCACTAGAATATGCTAAAAAATATTCACCCTTGTGGTAATCGGTTATACCTCTTTAAAACGTCCCACCACAGTAGCTTGTCATCATCCTCGAAAATTATCATAAAATTTTTAAATTGATCAATATGGTTATCTGAGTCCTAGGTCTCAACAAAATTTTATAACCTTGATATATCAAAATGCTTCGGCATGCACCTTACTAATGTATCAACAGACAAAGGAGATAACCTCCAGTCATGGCCTTGTTCATACAAGTTTTCCTTGGGGCCTTCGTTAACTGTCGTATACAGACCTTCCTCATAAATATTTACAAATTGGTTACTCACTCTATAACCAAAACCATGGCTGCTCAAGAGAATTAGACGTGGGTCGTTGCTTTCTATTACTCTCTTTTACCTATAGTTATCGCCCTATCATTGGCTTCAGAAACTGGCTCATGTTTGTCTATATTATCTCGCATCTTCCTTGGATCCATACCCTGCTAGGACGTCCGATGATAATCTGAATGCTCGTTCGAACTTTGTCTCTTAGATTTTATCTTGAGACAAATATTTATTTCTATGAAGGAGATTCATCTAAGTCGTAAAGAGAGTAGTCACTAGAATCCTAAGAATCATAACGATGTCTAGTATTTCTCTCTTTTCTGGAAACGTAACGACCTCAGTATCTTTTCTCCTTGTGTTTATCTTTAAACTGATGACCATACTCAATTTTGTTACCTTCAGAATGCTATTCTCTTCTGACCTCGAATCAGATCTTCTTAGCGACCATCCCTGGATCTTTCTCAACATTTATCTTCACAATATATTTCAACAGTTCTTTCCATTGTGCCACCAGAGCAGACTACTTGAGTTGCTCTTCGATAAATTAATCGTTATAGTGTTTCTCTTCAAAAATATATTCTCTTTGAAACGATGCTCATCGGACACAACTTTGATCACTAAACTCTTAAACCTGTCTCCGTGCTCCTCTTGTATATCAGTGTTCATCTTTGATGAAGAATTTTCGAATGTACTTAAATTTTTTGCTTGGTTTTGGAAATCAAATCCAAGTACCAAAAATATTCCACTGTGGTTGCTAATGATAGTTCCATAAATATCATAGGGGATATTGAGTCTAAGATATTTTCAGGAGTCTGATTCTAGAGAGACAAGCACGAGAATACTAGAGAAAGAAGTTTTTAAAAATGGTGATAAAGTAATAATTGTTCACCCTTCTCCAAAAAGGGAATATTGTTTTATATAGTAATGATGGTAGGCCCAAAAGCCACATGTTGACCTATTTTAGGCTATTCCATCTTATTATTCTACTATTCTTAAACATATATCTTACTGATTACACAATATACCATTAATGTTACATATTTGTTGGGCTTATTCTATCATACATATATAAAACCAAATTATCCCAATATCATGTTGATCCGACTAGTGATTCGAATAAATCACACCCTTATCAAGCATAATGATACTTCAAAGACATAACATCTAGTTTCTCATGAAGGCTCGATCTTCTTGCACTGGTTTTTTTCGTGGTATCGATAAGCTCATTATCAATCAAAGACCAATGTTCTTCTAAGGTGTCATGAGAATACTTAAAATTAACTAACTTCATTCTATAAGTATTTAGAACATTGCTCAAATTGAGCCAATTATTTTTAAAAACCTTTGCAGAACGATAGATTATCGAAAAATTATCATATGCTTATCTAAAAGAGAAAGATGACCATGAAGAGTCTTCTGACTAGATAATGTGGCTTAATTAGTAACAATCTCAGTAATTTGATCCAATGAAAACATCAAACTTCATAAGCCCGCACCTCCGGTTAAGCATTATCCTGAAGGGGAAAGTAACATTTGGACTCATGGATACACAAGAATATGGGGAAATAACTCCAGGAAGAGACATGGGAAACATATAATAACCATCCTTAGGCAAACTATTATCAAAAATGATAAGAAGATAGGTAAAATCTCCACAATAAATCTAGAAAAATAATTATAAAAAACAGAAAAAGTTGGAAATATAACACATGGTACAGAAAATTCAGTGGCCACAACTATATTTTCTATAAGATTTACTCTTCCATTCAAAGTAACTGAGGTGATGATTGACTCAGTAGGAGCGACAATCATACCATCATATGTTTTATACACCTTAATCCTAATTTTTTTTAATATAAGAGGAATAGGATTTGAGGAAGGAGGTCTTAATACAATAGTAAGACCTTTTTTATTCTCATCATGACGAAGCTGAATAAGCTCATTACATTCATGATGATGGGTTGCCTGAATTTTTAGTTCAGTGAAGGTCTAGAATTATTAAAAGAACCAAATTCTAATATATTATCCAAATAAATAGTAGAAGCGTTTATGTATAATGCAAGAGTACTTTGTTTCTCCATCACTAAAACAAAATTTGTCTCACTACCACCTTTAGCATTTGGATTAATAATATCTACAATAGAAAGGGAGGGATTCCCCTCAGGATATATATTTTGCCTCTTGTTTAGACCCGCAAAATATTTATTCTCACTCACATCCATTACACGATAATAAGACCCTCTCTTTTTGTAAAGATCTTGGGTACTTACAACAATTGTTCGACAAATTTTTGAAATATCAACTTTAACATCTGGGAACATAGAAGAAAATTTATCCAAACAAATACCCTTAGTATTGATATGAATACTCTTTGAAGAACATTTCTCAGTCACTTTGCCATCAATATTACTTCACAATCTCTTTTGTGGGGGAAGCTTCATCAATAATTTCTTCATCACCAAGGGAACAAGCAAAAAACCCCATCTTATGGTAAGTCTATACCACAACCTATATGAACAAAATGCTCATGTATCTCAAAAGCAGTATAAGAGTTACAAAATGACAACCTCTTCCACCAAAAGAGACTATTTGTTTTAAAACACTCAAACCTTTGTTCTTCAACATGTATCTTATCAATATGAGCTGAAAAAAATACTAACAAATATCAAACAAAGTAAATGAAAAATAAAATAAGGCTGAGAAAAAAACGTGACATTTTGAGAACCATTTCCTACTAAGTGGGGGTTTCACATGATCAAGCCTAACATTCCATTACCGGAGGCTGAAACAAACTTGTTTTCCATAATTTGTTAGAACTATAAAGATTAATAATAGTCTTAGAAAAAGATTCTATTGTAAAATGAAAAATTACTCTAGTCTTGCAACCACCTATGAGAAAAAGAATACATTTGCTGAGAAGCATTGACCAACCTTCTTCAGCAGGATGATAACATACATGAGTAAGCTCCAACAATTTAGAGTAAGTTGAGATGGAAAAATATGACTATGTTAAAAAAACTGACAAGCTCTTGCGCAAGAGAAATTCGAATCTATTGATCAAAAGTAAAGTTAAAGAAAACTACTACAACAGCGAATGCATCAAGCGAAGACTCCTTATATACAAGATTCTTAATTTGTACACCCTATGGAATGGACCAATAGATAAAAATATTATGACATTATTCTGCTAAGGTATTGGTAATATAGAGATAAAAAATCTTTCTGAGAATCTGATAAATCAGCATATCATATGAGTAAGGTATCTTGGGAAGACTAAGAGGCACCTAGAGGAGCATCCCTTATAGAAGAAATACTAGTAATATCATGAGAAAAAGAAGAAAGGTGAGAATAAAGAGAAATACCAAGAGGTAAGGATTTCTCTTCTTTTACCTTAACATGGTTCTTTCTTCAAGGTTGAGGAAAAACTAGGTGAGAGGTTTCATAAATACCTTCTTCATCGAAAAAGCTAGCACCATCAGAATAACTAAATCAGTCGTTTTGGTTGTCAGAAGCTCCACTATTTTCTCATGTATATCCCATTGAAGAATGGAAAAAGAGAAATAAACAAATACATGAAAAACAAAATTTAAAGAATGGTGTATTTATAAGTGGAGGTATGAATTAATCTAAATTTTTTATCGCGTGGCTAAGATTAATATGAAGAAAAATGAATGGTCAAGATCACATAAGATGATGATGGTGTATTGTGCTTAAAACGGGCAACTTCCTTATACGTGTCAACCTCTGATACCAATTTGTGTGTTTAGTTGATTTTTTTTAAAAAGACCCTCCTATTTCAAAAATATAATTAATTAAAAATAAATATTCGTGAAAATATATTATTTATAAGAACATAAAAAATCTTCTTGTAGTTCAATTTCGATCGAGCCAACATTGTTAGCCTCAACTGATCAAATAAAATATAAAATATAGATATTAAACCGTATTTTCTTAAGTTTTTGCCTTCACCAGGGAGACTACCTAATAAATTTCCATAAATGAATGAAATACGAAGGAATAAATAAATCTTTTTTATGTAAATAACATAAAAGAAAAATGGTATCTTTTGCCTCCTCTTTCAACAAGGGTTGGAGGGATACTGGAATATCTTTACAACATGTTAATACTCCAGAGATACATGATAATCCTTATTTCACCTTTCACCAAATATTAAGGGGACTACTCAATCATGTTCAACTATAAATTGAAGTCTTCAAGATTATTTTCAATCCCAAAGACGAAACGTCATCTAAACAAGCAAGAACAAAAGTAGTCTTCCACAAATAAACAAACATGCTTCGAAAAAAATAGTGGGTGCTTCGGAAAAGATAGTAGGTGCCTCAACAAAGACGAATGATGTTTAAGTGAATGATAATCTTTCACCAAGGGTTATGGTGATACTGGAATATCTTTACAGCATGTTTGGTTGAAGCAGAATCAATACTCCAGAGATACGTGATAATCATTATTTCATCTTTCACCAAATAGTAAAGGGACTACTCAATCAAGTTCAACTACAAATTGAAGTCTTCAATATTATTTTCAATCCCAAAGACGAAATGTCATCCAAACAAGCAAGAACAAAAGTAGTCTTCCACAAATAAACAAACATGCTTCAAAAAAGACAGCATGTGCTTCGGAAAAGATAGTAGGCGTCTCAACAAAGACGAATGATGTTTAAGTGAATGATAATCTTTCACCAAGGGTTATGGGGATACTGGAATATCTTTACAGCATGTTTGGTCGAAGCAAAATCAATACTCCAGAGATACGTGATAATCATTATTTTCATCTTTCACCAAATAGTAAAGGGATTACTCAATCAAGTTAAACAAACATGCTTCAAAAAAGACAGCATGTGCTTCGGAAAAGATAGTAGGCACCTCAACAAAGAGGCGTGATGTTTAGGTGAATGATAAAATCATTTCGTAAAATATTGAATTAGTTCTTTTGTTACTCACACAAAAAATTATGAAAGGACTACTCATTAAAGTGTAATTAGTACGATCTGAACATATTAGTTCATCTAAAATCCATCTAATCAATTATCTAAGCACTTATTCAAATATTGCGCCCTCATGATTCTTCTTGAGACCTTCAAGGATAGTTTTGTATATAACCTCTACATGTCCGTTAACTTATGGATTAAAATGTGCTGAAAATAAATACTGTATTCCTCGGTAGGAACAAAAAGCTTTCATGTCTTTGGTATCGAATTACGGACAATTATCCATCGGCATTCGCCTTTGTCCCGGATAACGGTTTGGTTTCTACCTATTTTGAGAAATAATCCACAATAACTATTGTTGTTTATCGTCAACTGGATGCAATAGGTAACAGACCGACCATATCTAGACCCCATCGTTCAAAAGGCAACGCCTCAGAGATGATTCAAATGGTACTACAAATGTATGTATTGCATTATCGAATCATTAGCAATTATGGCATCTTTGACTAGATCTTTAACATCTGCCATAATTGTAGGCCAATAATATCATGCTAGTAAAACTCGCATTGTTAGTGCGTCGTAACCACAATATGCTTAGTATTCCCCTTCATAAAGCTTGGAAAATATCATTTGTGACTCGTTCTCTCTGAGGCAACTCAACAAAAGCCTACTCAATGATTTTTTGTATAAGATATTCCCAAAGACTCTAATCGTGTGCGCATTAAATCGCAACTTCTTTGCTAGAAACTTGTCGATCGGTAGGTACTCATTAACTTAATTATTTTTAATGCCATGCATCCAGTCTTTGTCTTTACTTGTTAAAATTCAGAAGACTTCATCTGAATTCAGACTCTGCTTGGAATTTTTTGTTATCAAAGGGCTCTTTTGCGTGAGTATCCATTGTTAACCTTCAAAATATGTTGTGGTTGCTAAGGAGTCAACCATAAAATTTTCAGCCCTATGAACATGTTCGTATTTGACACTTTAAAACACCGCTGCTAATCCTCTCAGAGCCTTTAGCACTTCACCAAGTGATCTGTCCTGGCCTCAGACTGTCATGAAGCAGGATTCACTAAGATTTGTGAGTAACTTACCAAACGAACTCTTTTAGCAATGCAAACATGCGCAATTCGTGACCCCGTTGAAGCGGCTTCGTAAACTAATTCGTTGTTTTATGCTTTAAATCCGTATTGAATGGCTTAATACATTGCTTTTCCCGTCGAAGCTATCAACTGAATTCCTGCCCCAAAACCCGAAATGTTTTAACCACCATCGTCTTAATAATCCACTCAGTTTTTCCCCCTTTTTGATTTGTTTCCATATATGGTCGTTCATAGTGAAACTCAACCAAAACATCAGCCAAATCTTGGGCCTTGATTATTGTTCGAGGCTCAAAATCATTATCGTAGTCCTCTAACTCCACGTGCTTGAAAATAAGGCCTTATTTTCCAAGTTGCAGTTACGAGAGCGAGAACGAGTTTTGCTAATTTCAAGTATCTTTTTCAGTATCTATGAGACTTTTACTTACATAATATACAAGTTGAGGATAATTACCAACTTCTCTGACACTGCTATATAAATGAATAGCATTTCTCCCACGCTCGACTTTGTTAAGAACTTCGGAGAAGATAAGTGCTCTTTGATTTTTGATAAAATCTTCATTGCATTTTGGAGTCCAATCAAAACCATTAGCTTGTCTTAAAACTCAAAAGAAAGGGGAGTATTTTTCTGAAGACCTGGATATAAATCTGTTAAGGGCAGCCAACCTTCCGGTCAATATATGTACCTTCTTAATGGATCTGGTTGGATATATAATATTCAATGTATTTAACTGTACTACGTTGGCCTATATACCCTTCTCATTGACTATATAACCCAAAAATTTCTCGGATCGTACCTTTAACGTACACTTCTGTGGTTTTAATTTTAAGTTTATAGATTTTGATATGCTAAAAGTTTCTTCCATGTCAGAAAATTGGTCTTCGTCTCTGGAATGTTTTACCAACATATCATCGATATATACCTCGACATTATATTCAATATGACTCTTAAAGGCCTTATTCACCAACCATTGGTAAGTGGACCCGATGTTTGTTAACCCAAAGGGGATTACTTTGTAACAATGTAGAACCTTTCTGGTTATAAATGAAGTAATTTCTTGGTCTCTTATATCCATCTAAATCTGGTTATAACATGCCGAGGCACCCATAAATGATAATAGCTTGTATTCCGAAGTTGAATCTACCAATTGATCTATCCTCGGGATCATAAAAGAGTCCTTCAGAAATGTTCTGTTCAGATCGATAACGGAGACGCACATTCTCCATTTCCTCTTTTTCTTTTTTACCAGAACTGGGTTGGTTGTTTACAAAGGATATTAGAATTTTCGTATATGGCTCAATTTTGAAATCCATCCACCTCAACCATGATTGTTTCAGATTTTTCATAGAAAAAATATATTATCTTATGTATAATTGGATGCACGTTGCCATGGATGGCCAACTTATAACAAATGATATCAACGGGTACCCCCGTAACATCCTCAATACACCACGTGAACATATGAAAGATTTATGATAAGAAGTGAATCAATATTTGTCTTATCTAACATAGTGTCGATCTTCAAACTTTTACCGTTGGGAAAAACATAGTTTTCAAAATTATCACCGGGTACCAAATTTCTACGGGTATCCCTCGGATCATCAACAACATCGGACTCCAAAGTTAACCCTTGTAATTTCTAATCCTTATTTTCTTCATTACCCCTAATCTTCTTAGGGTCTTAAGCCATTCTGTAACATTTTCTAGCCATTTTATGGCTGCTTTGGACTCTTCCTATGTTATTCCCCACCACATACTTCCAAACATTGGTTAAATGTCTAAGCAACATTTTGCATTCTTGATAACCATAATTTGCCACTATGAATAGCATTGTGACCTATTTCATGAATGGTTCGCCTCGCAGTCCAACTCCACCACTCCTTAAAATTCTCTAAAAACCTCAATAATTACTTATGTGAAACCCATAATAGTTTGGCCAGATCAGATGATACTTTGAGGGTTTTCTATATGTTCGTATGTAGTCATGAATATGATGTTGGTAGAACTATCGGTGTCAACCAAAACTCGTCGGGTTTCACTCCCCATAATAGAAGTTATAATTCCAACCGCATTTTTGTGCGGCCATGTTACCTCCTCACATCGTTATCAAGCAAACACAATAATGGTGGTGGGTTTTTATATAATTGAAGCGAGGCACCCACTTCCAGTTGGGTTGCCAAACTCATTAATGTGTCTTTTTTGAGAAAATTCTGTAATAGTTAGACTCAATGAATTTACATGACTCACTAACCTTCTCTTTGGTTGCTGGCTCCTCGACTATTAAAACAACCCTTCAGGGTTAAGATCCAAGTACTCTGAGGATACGTCAAACGGCTAAACTGGTTCCATGATCATTAGAGTATTTTATTTTTTCAGAGCCACCACGACCACCTCCCTTCCTGTCGGATTCTGCTACTGAGCTCCAACATTTATTTTAACAAAAGTTATTGATTTCTCATTCTCAATTAACAATTGGATTTATTTTTTCAAGGTTATATAGTCCTTCGTCTAATGGCCAACGCCCTTATGGTACTTGCAATATTTTTTTGTTTCCGCCCTTCTTCATGGCTTGAATCAGATAAGGCTTTCGAAACTATATGTGACTTCGAGCCTTGTCAAAAATCATTAACACACATTCAGTCAACTTTGCATAATGAGTGGGTCAAACCCACTTATTTGACATCAGATTTGTTGGTTACAGGATATTCACAACATGTTGATTTGTACTTGGTCTCGATTTCGCTTGATTAAAAATTATAAGTCGGAACATGGTCGGAGAGGGAAAATTTTGGATTGTTTGTGGCTGAGCAACCAGGCCAGGAGATTGTTGATAGATCACCATAAGTAATTGTGAATTATGCCTTGGCTGGGGCATAAAACAAAAATCTGACGCTTGGGTCTTTTTCACGAGTATCTGTTTTTGACATGTAGTAGTAAAGTGCAAAAAGGCATTTCTTATTTCTTACCAGCATTATCCTTTGAAATTCCAGTGAGGAGTTCCTGCATATACGCAACACAACCGACCAACTTCTCACAACCTTCCAAATTGATATTTGTTTGAACAAAATGCATGGTATACTTCATGAGGCTCTCTCTGACCCTTTGTCAACAGTTAATGATTGTATCTTTGTTTGCTCGTAACTTTTTTCTTCCCATAAAATGTTGTCTAAATAGCACTAGAATATGCTAAAAAATATTCACCCTTGTGGTAATCGGTTATACCTCTTTAAAACGTCCCACCACAGTAGCTTGTCATCATCCTCGAAAATTATCATAAAATTTTTAAATTGATCAATATGGTTATCTGAGTCCTAGGTCTCAACAAAATTTTATAACCTTGATATATCAAAATGCTTCGGCATGCACCTTACTAATGTATCAACAGACAAAGGAGATAACCTCCAGTCATGGCCTTGTTCATACAAGTTTTCCTTGGGGCCTTCGTTAACTGTCGTATACAGACCTTCCTCATAAATATTTACAAATTGGTTACTCACTCTATAACCAAAACCATGGCTGCTCAAGAGAATTAGACGTGGGTCGTTGCTTGCTATTACTCTCTTTTACCTATAGTTATCGCCCTATCATTGGCTTCAGAAACTGGCTCATGTTTGTCTATATTATCTCGCATCTTCCTTGGATCCATACCCTGCTAGGACGTCCGATGATAATCTGAATGCTCGTTCGAACTTTGTCTCTTAGATTTTATCTTGAGACAAATATTTATTTCTATGAAGGAGATTCATCTAAGTCGTAAAGAGAGTAGTCACTAGAATCCTAAGAATCATAACGATGTCTAGTATTTCTCTCTTTTCTGGAAACGTAACGACCTCAGTATCTTTTCTCCTTGTGTTTATCTTTAAACTGATGACCATACTCAATTTTGTTACCTTCAGAATGCTATTCTCTTCTGACCTCGAATCAGATCTTCTTAGCGACCATCCCTGGATCTTTCTCAACATTTATCTTCACAATATATTTCAACAGTTCTTTCCATTGTGCCACCAGAGCAGACTACTTGAGTTGCTCTTCGATAAATTAATCGTTATAGTGTTTCTCTTCAAAAATATATTCTCTTTGAAACGATGCTCATCGGACACAACTTTGATCACTAAACTCTTAAACCTGTCTCCGTGCTCCTCTTGTATATCAGTGTTCATCTTTGATGAAGAATTTTCGAATGTACTTAAATTTTTTGCTTGGTTTTGGAAATCAAATCCAAGTACCAAAAATATTCCACTGTGGTTGCTAATGATAGTTCCATAAATATCATAGGGGATATTGAGTCTAAGATATTTTCAGGAGTCTGATTCTAGAGAGACAAGCACGAGAATACTAGAGAAAGAAGTTTTTAAAAATGGTGATAAAGTAATAATTGTTCACCCTTCTCCAAAAAGGGAATATTGTTTTATATAGTAATGATGGTAGGCCCAAAAGCCACATGTTGACCTATTTTAGGCTATTCCATCTTATTATTCTACTATTCTTAAACATATATCTTACTGATTACACAATATACCATTAATGTTACATATTTGTTGGGCTTATTCTATCATACATATATAAAACCAAATTATCCCAATATCATGTTGATCCGACTAGTGATTCGAATAAATCACACCCTTATCAAGCATAATGATACTTCAAAGACATAACATCTAGTTTCTCATGAAGGCTCGATCTTCTTGCACTGGTTTTTTTCGTGGTATCGATAAGCTCATTATCAATCAAAGACCAATGTTCTTCTAAGGTGTCATGAGAATACTTAAAATTAACTAACTTCATTCTATAAGTATTTAGAACATTGCTCAAATTGAGCCAATTATTTTTAAAAACCTTTGCAGAACGATAGATTATCGAAAAATTATCATATGCTTATCTAAAAGAGAAAGATGACCATGAAGAGTCTTCTGACTAGATAATGTGGCTTAATTAGTAACAATCTCAGTAATTTGATCCAATGAAAACATCAAACTTCATAAGCCCGCACCTCCGGTTAAGCATTATCCTGAAGGGGAAAGTAACATTTGGACTCATGGATACACAAGAATATGGGGAAATAACTCCAGGAAGAGACATGGGAAACATATAATAACCATCCTTAGGCAAACTATTATCAAAAATGATAAGAAGATAGGTAAAATCTCCACAATAAATCTAGAAAAATAATTATAAAAAACAGAAAAAGTTGGAAATATAACACATGGTACAGAAAATTCAGTGGCCACAACTATATTTTCTATAAGATTTACTCTTCCATTCAAAGTAACTGAGGTGATGATTGACTCAGTAGGAGCGACAATCATACCATCATATGTTTTATACACCTTAATCCTAATTTTTTTTAATATAAGAGGAATAGGATTTGAGGAAGGAGGTCTTAATACAATAGTAAGACCTTTTTTATTCTCATCATGACGAAGCTGAATAAGCTCATTACATTCATGATGATGGGTTGCCTGAATTTTTAGTTCAGTGAAGGTCTAGAATTATTAAAAGAACCAAATTCTAATATATTATCCAAATAAATAGTAGAAGCGTTTATGTATAATGCAAGAGTACTTTGTTTCTCCATCACTAAAACAAAATTTGTCTCACTACCACCTTTAGCATTTGGATTAATAATATCTACAATAGAAAGGGAGGGATTCCCCTCAGGATATATATTTTGCCTCTTGTTTAGACCCGCAAAATATTTATTCTCACTCACATCCATTACACGATAATAAGACCCTCTCTTTTTGTAAAGATCTTGGGTACTTACAACAATTGTTCGACAAATTTTTGAAATATCAACTTTAACATCTGGGAACATAGAAGAAAATTTATCCAAACAAATACCCTTAGTATTGATATGAATACTCTTTGAAGAACATTTCTCAGTCACTTTGCCATCAATATTACTTCACAATCTCTTTTGTGGGGAAAGCTTCATCAATAATTTCTTCATCACCAAGGGAACAAGCAAAAAACCCCATCTTATGGTAAGTCTATACCACAACCTATATGAACAAAATGCTCATGTATCTCAAAAGCAGTATAAGAGTTACAAAATGACAACCTCTTCCACCAAAAGAGACTATTTGTTTTAAAACACTCAAACCTTTGTTCTTCAACATGTATCTTATCAATATGAGCTGAAAAAATACTAACAAATATCAAACAAAGTAAATGAAAAATAAAATAAGGCTGAGAAAAAAACGTGACATTTTGAGAACCATTTCCTATTAAGTGGGGGTTTCACATGATCAAGCCTAACATTCCATTACCGGAGGCTGAAACAAACTTGTTTTCCATAATTTGTTAGAACTATAAAGATTAATAATAGTCTTAGAAAAAGATTCTATTGTAAAATGAAAAATTACTCTAGTCTTGCAACCACCTATGAGAAAAAGAATACATTTGCTGAGAAGCATTGACCAACCTTCTTCAGCAGGATGATAACATACATGAGTAAGCTCCAACAATTTAGAGTAAGTTGAGATGGAAAAATATGACTATGTTAAAAAAACTGACAAGCTCTTGCGCAAGAGAAATTCGAATCTATTGATCAAAAGTAAAGTTAAAGAAAACTACTACAACAGCGAATGCATCAAGCGAAGACTCCTTATATACAAGATTCTTAATTTGTACACCCTATGGAATGGACCAATAGATAAAAATATTATGACATTATTCTGCTAAGGTATTGGTAATATAGAGATAAAAAATCTTTCTGAGAATCTGATAAATCAGCATATCATATGAGTAAGGTATCTTGGGAAGACTAAGAGGCACCTAGAGGAGCATCCTTTATAGAAGAAATACTAGTAATATCATGAGAAAAAGAAGAAAGGTGAGAATAAAGAGATTTACCAAGAGGTAAGGATTTCTCTTCTTTTACCTTAACATGGTTCTTTCTTCAAGGTTGAGGAAAAACTAGGTGAGAGATTTCATAAATACCTTCTTCATCGAAAAAGCTAGCACCATCAGAATAACTAAATCAGTCGTTTTGGTTGTCAGAAGCTCCACTATTTTCTCATGTATATCCCATTGAAGAATGGAAAAAGAGAAATAAACAAATACATGAAAAACAAAATTTAAAGAATGGTGTATTTATAAGTGGAGGTATGAATTAATATAAATTTTTTATCCCGTGGCTAAGATTAATATGAAGAAAAATGAATGGTCAAGATCACATAAGATGATGATGGTGTATTGTGCTTAAAACGGGCAACTTCCTTATACGTGTCAACCTCTGATACCAATTTGTGTGTTTAGTTGATTTTTTTAAAAAAGACCCTCCTATTTCAAAAATCTAATTAATTAAAAATAAAAATTCGTGAAAATATATTATTTATAAGAACATAAAAAATCTTCTTGTAGTTCAATTTCGATCGAGCCAACATTGTTAGCCTCAACTGATCAAATAAAATATAAAATATAGATATTAAACCGTATTTTCTTAAGTTTTTGCCTTCACCAGGGAGACTACCTAATAAATTTCCATAAATGAATGAAATACGAAGGAATAAATAAATCTTTTTTATGTAAATAACATAAAAGAAAAATGGTATCTTTTGCCTCCTCTTTCAACAAGGGTTAGAGGGATACTGGAATATCTTTACAACATGTTTGGCCAAAGCAGAATAAGGCTCAATAGAAAGAATCGAAACAAAATTAATACTCCAGAGATACATGATAATCCTTATTTCACCTTTCACCAAATATTAAGGGGACTACTCAATCACGTTCAACTATAAATTGAAGTCTTCAAGATTATTTTCAATCCTAAAGACGAAACGTCATCTAAACAAGCAAGAACAAAAGTAGTCTTCCACAAATAAACAAACATGCTTCGAAAAAGATAGTGGGTGCTTCGGAAAAGATAGTAGGTGCCTCAACAAAGACGAATGATGTTTAAGTGAATAATAATCTTTCACCAAGGGTTATGGTGATACTGGAATATCTTTACAGCATGTTTGGTTGAAGCAGAATCAATACTCCAGAGATACGTGATAATCATTATTTCATCTTTCACCAAATAGTAAAGGGACTACTCAATCAAGTTCAACTACAAATTGAAGTCTTCAAGATTATTTTCAATCCCAAAGACGAAATGTCATCCAAACAAGCAAGAACAAAAGTAGTCTTCCACAAATAAACAAACATGCTTCAAAAAAGACAGCATGTGCTTCGGAAAATATAGTAGGCGCCTCAACAAAGACGAATGATGTTTAAGTGAATGATAATCTTTCACCAAGGGTTATGGGGATACTGGAATATCTTTACAGCATGTTTGGTTGAAGCAAGATCAATACTCCAGAGATAAGTGATAATCATTATTTCATCTTTCACCAAATAGTAAAGGGACTACTCAGTCAAGTTAAACAAACATGCTTCAAAAAAGACAACATGTGCTTCGGAAAAGATAGTAGGCGCCTCAACAAAGAGGCGTGATGTTTAGGTGAATGATAAAATCATTTCGTAAAATATTGAATTAGTTCTTTCTTCTTACTCACACAAAAATTATGAAAGGACTACTCATTAAAGTGTAATTAGTACGATCTGAACATATTAGTTCATCCAAAATCCATTTAATTAATTATCTAAGCACTTATTCAAATATTGCGCCCTCATTATTCTTCTTGAGACCTTCAAGGATAGTTTTGTATATAACCTCTACATGTCTGTTAACTTGTGGATGAAAATGTGCTGAAAATAAATACTGTATTCCTCGGTAGGAACAAAAAGCTTTCATGTCTTTGGTGTCGAATTACGGACAATTATCCATCGGCATTCGCCTTTGTCCCGGATAACGGTTTGGTTTCTACCTATTTTGAGAAATAATCCACAACAACTATTGTTGTTTATCGTCAACTGGATGCAATAGGTAACAGACTGACCATATCTATACCCCATCGTTCAAAAGGCAACGCCTCAGAGATGATTCAAATGGTACTACAAATGTATGTATTGCATTATCGAATCATTAGCAATTATGGCATCTTTGACTAGATCTTTAACATCGGCCATAATTGTAGGCCAATAATATCATGCTAGTAAAACTCGCATTGTTAGTGCGTCGTAACCACAATATGCTTAGTATTCCCCTTCATAAAGCTTGGAAAATATCATTTGTGACTCGTTCTCTCTGAGGCAACTCAACAAAAGCCTACTCAATGATTTTTTGTATAAGATATTCCCAAAGACTCTAATCGTGTGCGCATTAAATCGCAACTTCTTTGCTAGAAACTTGTCAATCGGTAGGTAGTCATTAACTTAATTATTTTTAATGTCATGCATCCAGTCTTTGTCTTTACTTGTTAAAATTTAGAAGACTTCATCTGAATTCAGACTCTGCTTGGAATTTTTTGTTATCAAAGGGCTCTTTTGCGTGAGTATCCATTGTTAACCTTCAAAATATGTTGTGGTTGCTAAGGAGTCAGCCATAAAATTTTCAGCCCTATGAACATGTTCGTATTTGACACTTTAAAACACCGCTGCTAATCCTCTCAGAGCCTTTAGCACTTCACCAAGTGATCTGTCCTGGCCTCAGACTGCCATGAAGCACGATTCACTAAGATTTGTGAGTAACTTACCAAACGAACTCTTTTAGCAATGCAAACATGCGCAATTCGTAACCCCGTTGAAGCGGCTTCGTAAACTAATTCATTGTTTTATGCTTTAAATCCGTATTGAATGGCTTAATACATTGCTTTTCCCGTCGAAGCTATCAACTGAATTCCTGCCCCAAAACCCGAAACGCTTTAACCACCATCGTCTTAATAATCCACTCAGTTTTTCCCCCTTTTTGATTTGTTTCCATATATGGTCGTTCATAGTGAAACTCAACCAAAACATCAGCCAAATCTTGGGCCTTGATTATTGTTCGAGGCTCAAAATCATTATCGTAGTCCTCTAACTCCACGTGCTTGAAAATAAGGCCTTATTTTCCAAGTTGCAGTTACGAGAGCGAGAGCGAGTTTTTCTAATTTCAAGTATCTTTTTCAATATCTATGAGACTTTTACTTACATAATATACAAGTTGAGGATAATTACCAACTTCTCTGACACGGCTATATAAATGAATAGTATTTCTCCCACGCTCGACTTTGTTAAGAACTTCGGAGAAGATAAGTGCTCTTTGATTTTTGATAAAATCTTCATTGCATTTTGGAGTCCAATCAAAACCATTAGCTTGTCTTAAAACTCAAAAGAAAGGGGAGTATTTTTCTGAAGACCTTGATATAAATCTGTTAAGGGCAGCCAACCTTCCGGTCAATATATGTACCTTCTTAATGGATCTGGTTGGATATATAATATTCAATGTATTTAAATGTACTACGTTGGCCTATATCCCCTTCTCAGTGACTATATAACCCAAAAATTTCTCGGATCGTACCTTTAACGTACACTTCGGTGGTTTTAATTTTAAGTTTATAGATTTTGATATGCTAAAAGTTTCTTCCATGTCAGAAAATTGGTCTTCGTCCCTGGAACGTTTTACCAACATATCATCGATATATACCTCGACATTATATTCTATATGACTCTTAAAGGCCTTATTCACCAACCATTGGTAAGTGGACCCGATGTTTGTTAGTTCTTTCTTCTTACTCACACAAAAATTATGAAAGGACTACTCATTAAAGTGTAATTAGTACAATCTGAACATATTAGTTCATCCAAAATCCATTTAATCAATTATCTAAGCACTTATTCAAATATACAATTAAGTGCTAAACTAAATTGAACGAATTTTTCATTTACTTTTGCATTCTTTACATAAGTAATATATATTTTCACTCCAAATCTAATTTCTGCTTCAGCTACATTTAACTATCCGGAATAATAATATAAAAAACATGATTTATTAAGAAAATCTAGAGATTTTTAAAAATCATAAAATATTAAAAAAAATTGTACAAAAAAAAAGAATAAAAACCAACGAGGAAATCTATTTAGAATAATAGTATAAAAAACATGATCTAAATGATTTATTAAAAAAATATAAATGAAGAGGTTCTAAAAATTAAAAAATGGTTTTATTAAAAAAATATAAATGAAGAGGTTCTAAAAAATTAAAAAATGGTAAAAATAAAAATAAAAACATATTTAAAAAAATATAGATTTTCAAAAATCATAAAATATTAAAAAAAATTGTACAAAAAAAATAAAAGAATAAAAACCAACGAGGAAATCTATCTAGAATAATAGTATAAAAAACGTGATTTAAATGATTTATTAAAAAAATATAAATGAAGAGGTTCTAAAAATTAAAAAATGGTTTTATTAAAAAAATATAAATGAAGAGGTTCTAAAAAATTAAAAAATGGTAAAAAAATAAAAAAACACATTTAAAAAAATGAAGCTAAAAATATATTGGTTAAAAAGATAAAGCGTGGACGGCAGGATTCGAACCTGCGCGGGCAAAGCCCACATGATTTCTAGTCATGCCCGATAACCACTCCGGCACGTCCACTTGATATGTTATGATTTGCGAATGCTTAATATTAGCTAGTATAGTTTCAATATGTATTAAAAAGTAACATTCCATGCTAATACAAACAAATTATTTGAAGTGTTGTTGGACTATTTATCAGTTTTCTATGTAGCTGCAGAAGCTTTACTAATAGTTTAAGAGTCTGATTTGAAGCAAGCTAATTTTATATCATGTTACAAATCTGTATATTTCATTTTCTATAAGAATTTCAAATACGTTTTATTTTCGAAGCTCGGACAATAAATCAACAAATTCTCAGCTTGAACTTACCAAGTTTTTGAGCTTGACTAGAGGGCACCGTTATCTATTTCTTTTTTCATTAGCTAGAGGTTCATTTTCTTTTTCTCACCAACAGCATGGTGGTCGTTTCTAAGCGGTGCTCCGGTGATGTTTTGTGACAGTTTATTCGGAATGATCACGACCAGATGCCTCTCACGGTGGCTATTGGAGCTGGGCTGGGGTCTTCGAGCAACTTCACCGTCGCTTTAGCATCTGGTCATCGCAAGGGGTAAGCTCTCTTCTTCTTCCTTGTTGGTTGCTGCTGTTTTCTCGGTAGCCTGCTTTCCACCGGGTTCCTCGTAAATCAAACGTTCATCTTTGTTGCCGAACATCCTCGCCACTGTCTTTTGCTGTCCTCTGGCTTCCGCGCCTCTGCTTCCTCGTCGTTGTGCATCTTCGCCACTGGCTTCTCACGGTTCTGACCTTCTACCAGATTCCTCGCCATGGTTGAGGAGCTTTAGCACCTCTGAAATCTGCAGGTTCAATAATAAACCTTTGTGGTGCAGTTTCACTTCCGTTTTGTAGTATCAATTCCTGTCCGTAATATCAGTTCTTGCGTTAATTGCAGCATCTTTGGTTATTTGATGTATTCTTTCTTCTAGCCCTATTTTGTAAGACATGTAATCTTTTCTTGCATCGGATTTTGACATTTCACTGGATATGTTCTGCTGACTGTTCAAATTTATTGTCTTAATTTAATATTTTATTTTTACATTCCAGCTTGAGTTTTTCTTCTCTCAAGCCGGTTTGACTCGGCCTTACCATATTCAAGTAAAACCAGTACAAAAAAAAAAAAAAAACCACAATTGGTTTATAAGTGATTATTACATTCGAAGTTACACTGAAATCTGAAATTTTCAAAATATTTATACATAGATAAATTATATGTTAAGTTAAACTGAAATCTGAAATCTGAAATCTGAAAATTTTAAAATAAATTATATATGCAATGTAAACAGCACACTGCATATACTTAAAGGATGCCGATTTAGCCGCTCCCGTCAAGTTGTCCATGTGAAAGAAGATGTGCCATATATTGCTGCAATCAAATTAACCATCATGAAAAAATTAAGTCCATACATAAAACGGATATGCAGATTAACTACGGCAAAATCTTCAGTAAGATTCAGAAAGAAACAATGAACTTCAATCTCAATGTCGCAAACATACATGTTGATATGACTAATTATCAGGCAACCATTCCATGTTATCAATTATCCCTGCATAAGGAGTTCTAATTTAGTGCTGGATTACTACTAAGGGTTTGTTCGCTGCCATCAGCTCATTTGGCTTTTAAGCTCCTAAGCAAAAAAATATGTTTGATTGGGTCTATCTTTATCATCTGAATTTTATGCTTAAAATATAAAAATACCATTAAAAGCTCAAAACGAAGTTTTTTAGATGATCTTAACTTTTTAATACTTACGTATACAAAACACTACACTTTTTTCTACATTTCGTTTTTCATTTTGTTTATTTCTGAAATTCTAACTTATTTCATTTTCTTATTTTAATATGTTTTTTTCTTATAAGCACCCAAACAACACCTAAGCTCCATCAAAAGAGATATGTTTAAATTCGGCTAAACTATCCTTAAGCTGTATATACCCAAAGCCAAGTTCAACAAAAAAACCATTATTGGTCCGATCCAGCTTAAAGCTACATCCTAAAACTGGTTGATTGCCAATCTAAGATAGCAGCAACAACGCTTAGAATACACTGAGCAATGTTAAGATGCATAGTTTGGCCTAGCCTACCTCATCGAAGAGTCTATCAGTTTTTCAAGCCGAACTACCCGTGCATGAGCCACCTCAAGCATATTTCCATAACAAACAACAGATAAATAGTAATAGGACAACTAACCGCATGATACGCATAAGGCGATTTGCCTTGACGCTCAAAATGTTTAGTCATGACGTTGAATTCGATAGGACCCCATTCATCCACCTCATAGCAGTTACCCAGAGCTGCTTTATACAACTGCGGGTCAATCAACAAAACACAAATATCAATACCAAGTGATGTCTGACTCGTAACAAAACAGAACACTAAGGGATTCCTTTGGTGTCCAACCGCTTATAAGCTAAAAAACTATCTTAAAACAAACAATTAACATAGATGGAGGGCACAAAACAACCATTAAATCAAACAAACACCTTATTTCATTGAAAAGTACAAACTAAACCTTAGTGGTGTCAACTAGAAGCTCGGTTCCAGCTGGGAAAGAAGCATAAAACTGATCACCTCTTGAAATCCCTGCTCTAGTACTGCGATGAAAATTTTAAGTTAATTAAAAAAGATGAAAAAGAACACCAAACCCATCTATAAAATTGAATTCTTCAACCTACGTATTGTTAGTGTAGAAATAGCTCACTGCGGCAGTAAAGCAAAAGAACCCAGAATAGGACACGATCCTGCGAAGCTTTTGGATCTTTATTATCTCTATGAATGTATTATAGAGCATTTTGATTGGTTACGCTCCAACCAATCCTAACCTGGAAGAAAAACAAAAGATTATTTCATTCAGGAATAACGTCGAACATGTTCCGTGCAATAGGGTTTTTTTACAAGGTAATTGAATTAGAAAGGATTATGAGGATCCCAGATATACAGACACAAACCTGAATGCCGATGTTCAAATTGAATTTCTATAACAATTAGTTAAGGAAGCTTGGCCGAAGTTGGAGGTGGAAAACTGAGAGCTTGGGTACTATAATCAGTGTATAACAATGAAATTGCACTACAAATCGCCGCTGTTACTCACACTGTTTATAATAAATACCTTTCATCGTTCTAAAACTTTATTTTTCCAAATTTATTTTCATTTTGTAATTTTTTTGTGAAAATATGTAAGATAACAAAGGATCGTAAAAAAAAAAATGAATAAAATAATGACTTAAATTAAATATCAAATTTTATATTATTAGTCGGGTCAGTTGGACCATATACAAGCTAGCATCGGGCTATTTTAATAAGTAAAATCTATATTTTTAATTTTTTTGTATGCAATATATAATATACGGTTTTATTAAAGAAATTTATTTATTTTTAAATAGTTCTTTTTGGAAGAAAGTTTTTTAAAAAGGATAATATTGTAAATTCAAAAAAATCACTGGAATCTTTTTTAAACCATGGTAAAACTAAAAAAAAAATTCCAAAAAAATAATATTATAAATTCAAAAAATACATCTAAAAGATTGTGGAGTTTCTTTTCGCATAGCTACTTCTTCATCGTTAGTGAATCATTTGGAATATGAAAAGTACTGGGATCTCTTCGACCCTTAATCATGTTTACTATTGATATTCAAATAATTACATCCTTTTTATGTATCAAAAACCAAAAAACAACAAACTTAAAAGACTTAAATTTAATTTATTTGTCTATGCAAAAATAATTTGTTTTAGTTTTTGGACAATGTCGATCAAACTCGTCGATATTGGATATTTTTTTTAATGTAGACCCAACTTGTTGACATTAGAAACCTACAATAATTTCTAGGTCAATTAGATAACATTAAAAAAATCAAATGTTGACAAATTAAGTTATATATATATATATATATATATATATATATATCAGGAAGGACTGCTTTGGATGAAGATGTTTGAGAATGATGGAAGCTTAAGAGAGGAGGATGCTGCTGATGGAGAAACAAAAGAAAGAAAGGAGTCTAGTTTTAGCTATATTTTCTGTAAATAAATGAGCTTATAGCGCTCAAAATGACTGTTTCTAACAATCTTGTAAAACTCTTTTTCAACATCTATGAAAGAACTTTTTTGGGAAATATATATATATATATATATATATATATATATATATATATATATATATATATATATATATATATATATATATATATATATAAGTTTATCTTACATATTAAAAATAGGTGTATAATTTTTTGAAATTAAAACTATTATCATTTCAATATTAGTTAAAATATAATATCTTATTAGATATAAAAGAAATGGTAACAATATTTAACTAAATTTGATTCTAAATAATAATTTTAGGTCTTATCAAACATTTTTAATTTGATTTTGGATGATTCAGATAAATAAGTAATTTATTATAAAAATGTACCACCATTTTAGATTTGAACAAAATAAAAAATAGTTAAAAAAAAGAGAAAAGTACCCCTAAATACCCACTCAAGTATCAAATACCAAAATGGTACCCGTTTTTGGACTAGTTTCATAAACTACCTAGAGCCAAATTATGGACAATTACACCCTCTAGGGTATAAAAGGGGTTGTTTTCTTGAAACCCACTTTTTCACACCTTCTAATCAGACTTTTAGGTTCCAATTCCCCCCACTTTCACATTTCTAAATTTGAGGAGAGAGAAACACGTAAAACGAGAGGGAACCCAAATTTTTTTTTTGAAACCTCACCTTCGACAACATTCCGGCGGAGCCAAACCAAACTCTGTTCCGATATCTCAACGAACCGCTTCCACCGTCTTTGCTCCGATATCTCGAGCAACCACCGGCGACCGTCGAACTGGAACGAATTTTCCTCCGGTACGAACGAAACCGTCGACCAGCGACTCTGTTCTTCCTTATTTCTTCGAACCGAACCAGGTACTGTCTCTGTTCTTGCTTAATTCCGTCAAACCGATCCGTCTACATACTGTCTCTGTTCGATGTTAGGTGTTAGAAGCAACCAATGTCGCCGGAATATTTGAACTGATCAGTAGGTTGTTTATATTGATAGTCATGCTGTCTCACGTTTAACCCTCCGGTAGGCATTAAGGGTATTTCGTACTGATGATCGACCGGACGACGTTAGGTTATAGTTGTGTTGGTTAGAATGGTGTTGTGTCGATTAGAATGTTGTAACGTCGTGTATCGTAGGTATGTGGCTGCTGTTGTAAGCATTGTGAGTTTACGTAGGGTTGGTCCATATCTAGCAATATGGGTTGCATTATCTATCAGTGTTTTTGTATAGTTTACAGTCCGACGCCATGGATTTGAACCTGACCTCGTTGAATCGTGAACGTGTTACGTCGGCTATGACAGTTATAGGGCTGCTGTTCCAATTGTTGTGAGTGTGCTTTGGTATGTTAGACATCTAGCAATGTAGCTTGGGTTAGATATCGGGGTCTGATAATAGTTTACCTGTCAGACAGCATGTATAGGGGAGAAGTATAAGATTTTGGTCACTTCTACCAATCTTCATAATGCAGTGGCTGATTAGGGTTATTGTTTTAGTTACCATGTAATTACTAACTAGCTTATTATGTGAACGTCAACAGGTAAAAATGACGAAAACAGGAGTATTCTACCGCTCGGGGTTGGTTGGCATAATCAACGTACTGAGACGGGATATAATCAAAGCTGAACACATCGAGGCTGCTCGTGGAACCCCTTTCTACACCTTCCTCAAAACCTCGTACGACTTGAGGAACGAGGTTCTGAAGCTTAAAAAGTTCCACCACTTGATCGAGGAGATCTGTGGTTTATACGACGTCAGATGGAAGGCTTTCAAGATTGGACAAAAGCATGTAAGGCTGACGAAGAAAGATGTTAAGGCGATCTTTGGCCTCAGACACGGTAACGAAGAGATGCCGATGAGCAAATCAGGTGGATTTATCGCTCAGGGACGACGAGGTATGCAACCCACTTATCAATGTCAATATTGTGGTATGAAACAAAGCGCATATGTTGATGATAGGAAAACCTGCATGTTTATGTACACATCTACCGTAGTAGTATATTTTATCTATCAGTGATTTGGCAGTATAATACTACGTTGGTGTTTGGTTTATGCATATAGCAATGTCTGATATCATATCTATCAATGTATTACGTACAAATCGAAGCCGTGAATATTATAAGTAATTATTATAATATTGGGCTGCTCAATGTATATTATACTGTATTTCCTAGGTTGTCGGCGGGGAGTTGGTGTTTACAGCATCGGAATGTTTTGTTTATGGAGTAAATGATTCGCGGAGACAGTGGGAAGGGGCTGGTGAAACAAGCGAACAGAGGAGTAGGAAAAGAAAGAAATCTGTTGCAAACAGAAGTACAAGACTGAAGGTAGATGACGGAGCTGGTAGTAAGAAGAGCAGACGTTCGATGATTGAGGTTGAAGATGATGTTACGTTGGGGGAGTTCATTGTGGAGAGGAAGGCAACAGTTTGTAAAAACAAAGGGGAGAAGTTGAAAAACCAAAAAAAAACGTAGGTCTAGTATGATTCCTAGTTTTGGAGTGCTGTCACAGTCGGCTTTGCGTGACAGCAAAAAACTGAAAAAAAAGAAGCCGGTTGCGCCGGTTGAAAGTTGAAAACAAGAGGCTTAAAACATGCCTTGAGGAAAGAAACGAAGAGGTTAGTGCTAGTATGTTTTCTAAGTACTAATAACATCTGTATGTTTGTTAAAATGAAGTTGTCTATCAACGTAGTATGTTGTATCTATCATTGTTAAAAATAATATAACAATTTCGTATGCTCGATTGATTCAGGTGGAAAAGTTGAAGAAAGATATGGAGGACCTGAAACAAAAGTTGGAGATGGGAGGTGAAAGAGTGGATGGTGAGGATCAACAACTGTTGTTGACCTTATCCATGCCATTTTGTCGCGTTGATGAGGATGCTACTGAAAACGTAGATGCAAACGTTGCTGAGAAGGTGGTTAAGGAAACACTGGTTTACAAAAGATCTCGGAGGCATGTAGTAACTGACACAGAAAAAGCAACAGAAGAAGAGGGCGTTGATGGGGAGAAAAAAACGGAAGAACAACAGGAGCTTGACAAAGCTGAGCAAAAAGAAAGGGACGTATCGGAGGAGGAGAAGGAAGAAGTTGATGGAGGGGGTGTTCAATGCGGAACACGTGTTGAACCAATGGAAGAGATTACTACACAGGAAGCTGTTGTTGTTGATGTGTCTAGGAAGCCGAAAGGGACTACAACAACTGGTTGTGACGCTGGTAATGGGAAACGGGATGTGGCAGAAGAATTATCACCCCTAACTCATGCTGCCGGTGCGCAAAATGTAAATTTGGTACCTACACAGGGACCCGGAGTTGGAAACAACGAGGTTGAACAACAGCAGCTGACGGTGGACAGAATTGATTTGTTGGACGAAGGACAGAATGCAGAGAAAGGTGAGGACAAAGGACAAGATGACATAGTAGTAGCAACTACATTGTTGGAGATAGCAGCAACACAACTACAGGTTCCAGAACCTGTCTCTCACAATTTGGTAGAGAATGTTGCTGAAGATGTAAGTGGATGTTAAATAGCTTAGTTGCATTTGAATATCATCTATCATTGATAGTTAATCTCGCAATTTATGGTTTCCAATGTTATGTTTTTAGGAAGTCGAAACAGCGGAGCCTGAAGAAACACGACACTCTAGCTTAGTTGTATTCACTGGGATTGGAACAGCAGCAAAGTGCGAACAACTATCGCAAGCTGTGTCTCCATTAAAGGTGATACAAATTTTCAACGGAGGAGATCAATCCGCAGAGAAGATTGAAAAAGTGTCACAGGTTGAGCCATCTTCATACGCAACACCACAACAACAGAAAGCAGCATCGAAGGATCTGATTGTCCAATCGGTTACACCGTTGGCTGACGATAGCTTTGTAGACTGCACCCAATCATTTTACGCAGAAGTTGACAAGGCTGTTGAAACTTCAAACGAGAAGAGACGTACACTGGACTCCATCGAGGAAGACCAAACAGACGTTGACGTAAGTAGATATTTGGTATTATCAATAAAGATTTAAAAAGTAATGTTAACAGTTTACTATGCTGCTTATTTTTAGGTGCCCGTTGATGAAATGCCTGGGTTCAACTTACTTACTCCGACGCAGGTTCAACAACAGCAAACTGAAGTTGTAGTTTGGCCGTTCCCGACAGAGACAACGGAACTGATCGATGTAAGTGAGTACGAGAATGTGCTGAAACTCAAACAGGTAGAACAACAGGCTGATCTAGAAGTATGGTACTTGCCAACGTCAGAGTTCTCGTACAGGCTTTCCATTAGTGTGACAGATATAATGGAACTGCCTAACGAAACTCAAGTTGACTTCAAGGTAAAAAACTAGTAGGATGTATCTATCGTAGTTTACTTGTTAGTCTAGCAACTTGTTTATATACGTCTATCAATATTAAATGCAGCATCTATCAATGTGTCAACCGATAAACCGTTTGTTATTATTTTCAGTAATCCCTGTCACTCAACTGATTTGAGACTGTAATTATGTTTTGATAGATTATAGATGCTTGGAGATACAAGCTGTTAAAGGATTCAGATTGGAAAGTCCCTCTTAAAGGGTTTGATAATAAGTATTCATTTCCTGTCAACGTCATTCAAATAACTGGCATCGCAACTGTAAGTTCCCAGTGGATTATTGGTTTTATATTAGGTACATCTACTTCCTGTATTAATGACTTAAATTTACAGGGGACACTGGCTAAAAAGGGAGATATGTCTGTCATTGTGGACAAGGTTTTTGAGACAATGAAACCAGAAACATATGTTGCATTTGTCCCCCTATGTACCGTAAACACGGACGGCGTGAACCACTGGATGCTGCTGGTTATAGACATGGAGAATGGGGCTACCAGAAGCTACAACCCATTGTTGCCTTGGAGGAAATACATTCCCGATAAGACGAAAAGCACAGCCGATGCTCTGGTAAGTAATTTAAATTCCAAGTAAACTATTTTGGTTGCTTGTCTAGCAACTTCGATTAATATATCTATCAAAGTGTATAGTAATGCATACCAATGACTGCTACTGTATCTATCAATGCAGCTCACTTATTGCATGAAGAAGAAATATATACCGCATGTAAAAGGTGGGTACAAAATTAAGACCATGTTCAATATCCCACAACAAAATAAGGACAGCTATGACTGCGGTGTATTTGTTTGTAAATACGTAGAAGACATCATCACAAGAGGGGTTGTTGCACGGGAATATGGTGAGGAAATGTCGGCAGAAACAAGAGCAAAAGTATTTAAACATTTCTTGAATGATCGTAACACAAACAAACGTTGGTAGTATGTAATTTATTTTTTGGCACCCATTTGTATTTTTCGGATAGATTAGCAATGGGTGAATTAGACAACTAATATGTTTTCTGTTGGTAGTAGAAAACTCAAGTGTAAACGCACATTTTCACATCAATGTTACATCAGTCAGTGTTGGATCTACTAATTTAGATATGTTGTATCCTTCATAGCAGTTTTCAAGTCGTTGGACACAGTTTTTATTATTACCTATCAGGCTTGAACCAAACATCTATCAATGTATAATTGGTTAACTATCAGAATAATAATCAGGTCGTGTATGTAGATCTATAAGAAATGCTTTTTTAAGCAGGTGTATACTCAAGTAAATATGTAGGCCAAATATATTTATAAACTACCTTGGCATATACACCATTATTTGCATGAATCAATTTCATCTATGGGCAGTATATCTCTACTATTTCTATATATCAGAGATGTAATAAAAAAAAACTACCAATAATGCCTATATAAAAAGAAATAGCAATGTCTACCAATTTATCTATCTGGGTTTAAGGAAGCATCTATCTGGGTTTAAGCAAGCAAATATCGTAGTGCGAAACATATCGTACTACATATCTGTAACCATAATTATCTACTAGAAATGCATGACCACATGTTAAAATTTTTGGTTACGAACCATATACTATAGTTTTACATATCGTTCAGACAAAATAGCTAGACCAAATAGGTTTTAAATTCTAAATATAATTTATCTACCGTTGATAATTACTCGTAAATATCATATAACAGGTTACTGATGCACGAAATATATATATATATATATGGACTGCACAATATGGTTATTGGTAGATAAATGCAATTAATTTTTTGAAAGGACTTTTTACCACACCAATTACTCTTTAGAAGTTAATGTGTTAAAACCATTGGTTTGATTGAACTTGAAAAGACAATGGGTAGATGAACTTGAATGATTACATTCATTTAATATACGTATGCCATTAAATTGGTGAAAGAAAGTATGGTTGCTTAATGGGACTCAGCATTGGGTGCTGAGTTTTTGCTATAAATAGAGGGTCATTTGTGAACCTATTCCTCACACACTTCCCTCCAAAGCAAAAAAAAACCAGAACCTCTACCCTAAGTTCAAACCACTGCTTCTTCTAAAATGGCACATTCCTCACCTATCTCACCAACGACTACGCATGTAACAAGGCCTACAAGCGTACAACAACTTCGGAGTACTCCTCTGACGAAGAAGATGACTGGTCGGTCTGATCTGAGGACCAAGAAGACCCTTATGGATCATGGGATTCTTGGTCCATGGACGACAGTTATCTTTCTGAAGATGAAAAACTGCCAAAAAGGAAGAGACATAGGAGCAGCAGCAAGTGGGCAGAAGAAGACGACGATGATTCTGAAGAGGCAGACGACGAGGCCTCTGACGACGAAGAAGATGAGGAAGATGAAGAAGAAGAAGAAGAGGAGGGATTTGATGGAGAATCCTCTGACTAGGTTAGAACATGGAGATGTAGTTTCATGGCACTTTAGGTTTATGTTTTGTTGTTTTCGTCTGCTTGTTTATGGTTTTTTTGGACTGTTAGTGTGACCAACCCTGTGCAGTAGACTCTTTTTTTGACAGGGTTGGATAATTTATGGTTTATGGCACTTTCCGAATCTCTGTAGCAGTGCATGATTTTAATGTTAACGTTTCATTGCATTTTCCCTTCTCTAGCTTAAACTGGTATGATATGGTATGATACAGTGCAGTTGAAGGTAGCAGTTTTATTTGCAGTTATTTCACAGAATCGCAATCTATGAACACTAAGATATCAGAGTTATGGTAACATTAAAAGAACAAGTCCAGTAGACCTATAAGATGTAAACATAGATAGCAAGGTTGAATAGAGTCGATATCAGAGTATAACAGCGTAGATAGCAATGTCTACACGAATACACAACAGAGTGTTAACAAATGTAAGTAAAGTATCAGATGTTAAAGACGAAACATAAAACATATTTTGGTGTATCTGTTAGATGCAAAATCCATAAACTATCAAAGTTGAATAGAGTGGATATCAGAGGGTAGCAGCACATATAGCAATGTAGACAGGAATAGATATCAGAGTCTGTAACAAACAGATATGGTAAGTGTCAATTTTATAAGGGGACAAAACATAAGTCGAGATACAAGGAGTGCTTATCTTAGAGATGAATCAGGCATGAAAGATTTTAAGTACATCTATAACAAATATAAGTAAAGTATCAAATGGATGTAAACCAAAACAGAAAACATACTTTGATGTATCTGTTAGATGCAAAATCCATAAACTATCAATGTTGAATAGAGTGGCTATCAGAGGGTAGCAGCATAGATAGCAATGTAGACAGAAATAGATATCAGAGTATGTAACAAACAGATATGGTACGTGTCAATTTATAAGGATACAAAACATAAGTCGAGATACAAGGAGTGCTTATCTTTGAGATGAATCAGGCATGAAAGATTTGAAGTACATCTTTAACAAATGTAAGTAAAGTATCAGATGGATGTAAACAAAAACAAATAACATAATTTGATGTATTTGTTAGATGCAACATCCAGAAACTATCAAAGTTGAATATAATAGCTATCAGACTATAAGAGCATAGATAGCAATGTATACGTGAATAGATATCAGAGTGAGAAAGAAACAGACATGGGACATGTCAATGTTAAAAGTGTACAAAACATAAGTCGAAAGATAAGGAGTGCTTATCCTTCAGATGTAAAATGTTATAAAAAAGTCGGTAAATAATGTTTAGAACGGAGCATCACATGACCTCCTATTATGCCCCGATTTGAAACATCGACCACAGCGGGACTGGCTGCTGGAAACTTCGCCTCTTGATGGAATACGCTTCTTCCTCGGACGGCCGGGTCGTCTTTTAACATTAGGGGTCAGCACCAAGGGCTCTCCATCACAATCTGCACTACTGGATTCACCAAACTCTGTTATAGCCGGTATGTTAAATGAATAGCTGGACAGGTAGTTTTGGGTAGTGAAAAACGGCTCAACCAACGTCATAGGATCCTCGTTTATAGATGAAATTGCAGCCAACGCATGAGCGCATGGGAAACATTCTTGCTGCCAAGAGCCGCATGTGCATTTGGAATCCAGTATGTTGACCACCATGACTGGGTCCGATAAAACCTCAAAATAAGCGGCAGAAGACTTGCGAACTAACCATGTCCGACTGGATTGTACATTCTCTTTGAACATCTTGTCAAACTCGGGGCATAAATGTGTGTTCCAACTTTGGGCTTCTGCTAAACGTCGAGACATTTGAGTCATCAAAAGAGCTCTAATCCGGTCGATTAATTCAACTATAGGCAGATGGTACAACTTCTTAATCTGGTTATTGAACGATTCAACAACGGTTGATGCCATCGCCCCATACCGTTTGCCTTTGACATATGCCTGAGCCCACTTTTCTGGTGCCAGATTTCTTACGAAGTTGCCAATACGCTTACCGCCATCGAGCAAAAACTGACCATAACGTTCATTAAAAAGTTCCACCGTAGGGGCATAAGCACAGCTCTTAAACATCACTAGCATATTTTGTTTGTAGACTCTGTTAGTGTGTTCAAGAGCTTTAGTCAAGTTCTGGATAAGATGGAAGATGCAATAAGCGTGGTAGTCAGTAGGATAAAGAGTTGCGACAGCGCTAATAATACCAGCATGGCGGTCTGAAATGAAAGTTATTTGGCGCCCTAACAGATGAGGTTTTAAACTTTCCAAAAACCAAAACCAGTTGTCCGAGTCCTCACTACCAAATATACCAAAAACTACGGGGAAGAGACCTGAAATGGAAAAGATATAGCTTGAAAACAGAACTACATTAACAGAACGATGTTGAGGTCGACTGTGTAATAGTAAACATAGAACAGTCTATGTAACATGATCTATCAAACAGAGCCTCCCAATATAGCAATCAGTAATAACTAAACTACCAGAGTATGTAATCTAAAATATCAGACAGACTTATTAAATTTCAAATTATGTAACCATATTTATCAGAGTAAATGTATATTGAAACATGTACTGACCGTTGTTTCCATCTTTTGCCACTGCTGAAAGCAACACACCACCATGCTTCCCTGTTAGGTGGGTTCCGTCAATGTACAGTAGAGGGCGGCACGAATGGAAACCCTAAAGACACGCCCCAAACGCTATAAAACAGCGACGGAAAACATTGCTGGGAGCCAAATCCAGATGACAGTCCGTAGTGATGTCACGACTCTTTAGCCTCTTGAAGTATGGTTTTAGCAATCCAAAAGAGGTATTGCTATCTCCAAATACAACGCGACGGGCCTTCTCCAACGCATTCCAAGATAGACGATATGAAACGTCTAAACCGTAGTCTTGCTTGATGGTGGACTGTATAGTCTTAGCTGTTACGGAACGGTTGTTCCGTAGAGAATCGTGAATTTCATCAGCAATCAAATCGGACGACAGATGCCTACTTTTCTTCTTTGTGAATACGGGACTGCATGTGTGGGTACTGAAAAATCTTTTAATTGTCATCATACCGGTCTTAGAATCAACAGAAGCGTAAAGCCTCCATTTGCAGCCATCGGATTCTTTGTTTACACAATAAACGGTGATCTTGTTAAAGGTATTGTGCATGTACCTAAACGCAAAACCGTTCTCTAATGCATAACGGGATAAGGATAACCTCAGAACTTGAGCACCGTCTGGAAATGACTGTCCAACCCCGATGATAGCTTCTTCCCATCGCGCTGTAGCTAGATGTCTTTTATTGGGGGTTGTAATGGCCAAACAGGTACTGCTTTCACCACTAGTCCGTTGCATGTGAGAGGATTCTTCGAACAATTGAGGGGGTTGTTTACGTTTAACGGTGGAGCCTTTATCAGCAACATGTTCTTCGATAAGAAAACTAACAGTCTTCAGACGCTCAACATCGAGGTAACATTCCAACCCAATGAAATCGGTCTCCTTATTAAAAATACAATTATTCTGAGCACCGCAAGAGTACGTAATGCTGTAGTTGCCTCTAACAAGCCCTTGCCATGTTTGCTCAACGTACTGTTGAAATGACTCAAAGTTTTCGAATTCGGACATCGGAACAATACCTGTTTCCGTACCAAATTTGAAAATGCAAACTTTTGGTTTCGACATTGTGTACCCTGAATTATAGGAGTTTTGGTTAGTTTGTTTAACGTTGGTGCAGAACAACTGAATGTGTTACTGATATTATAACATATATAGCAATATCCTGTAACTAACATATCAGGGTATATGCATCCAGGTCTGTTTTCAACACACATAGCAAACTGTCATACCTAAACTATCAGGGTATATGGACTATTGGTCTGTTTTCCAACACATATATCAACCTATTATAGCTAACATATCAGGGTGTCTGCAGCAAGAGGAAATGGTTGGAAACATATAGCAATATCACGTACCTAAACTATAAGGGTATATGGAGTCATGGTCTATTTATCAACACATATAGCAACCTGTCATAACTAAGATATCAGGGTGTATGCAGTCGGGTTTAATCTACAAACACATCTAACATATTAGGGTGTATGCAGTGATCTAGCAACCTCAAACATACAACTGCAGGCGACAAATCGCAAAGTGTAACCACATAAATATCAGGGTTCAAAACAAGGGTGGAAAAATGAAAATTCTCACCGGAATGTGATCGGAGCTGGTTTGGATGCTTTGAATTGAGCAGAAGCAGATGGTAATAAGTTTCCTGCAATTAACGTACATTATATGAGAGTCTAGAATCGATTTCGAAAATGAAAAATGATTTTGAAACTTAAAACTCAGCTTTGTTACTGACCTGAAAGATGTAACGTCGGGCTACGATTTCGAAACTTAAAACAGTTGTTAGGAGGCTGATTTACGGTGGTCTAGGAGGCTGAGATACGGTGGAAAATCGGAGCTAGGAGGTTGAGACGGTGCAAAATCGGAGCTAGGAGACTCTGGATGAAACTGACGACGTCAAACCGGAATTCTGAAATTCGCCGGTGATCGGAACACTCTGATAACGAGATTATATGGATCGCTGGTGGTTACGTAGGGTAACTGGTGGTTCAATAGTGTCGCCGGAAGTGGTCTGATCAGCCGTGGTTTTTTGAAATGAATAGACGTTCTTGAAAAATGGGTTGTTTGTTAGGTTAGGAGAGAGGAGAGAGAAAGGAGGCTAATAAATTCAAAATTCAAAATTCAAAAGTAATTAAGAAGGTGCTGAAGCCAAAAGGGGCCCTTTTTTCACAAAAATCAACCTTATATACTAGGTTGAGGGTAATCTTGGTATTAAAAAAAGAAAAGGTATTAGAAGTGGATATGTTTAATGAGATGGGTATTAAGTGAGCATTAACCCATTTTTGGGTACTAGGTTGTAATAGGTTTGGTTAAAAGGTACTTAGTGTGTCATTTCCCTAAAAAAAATCGTGATTATTATTATTTTGGAACATAATTTTTTTATTAAAATTGTTGTTGTTTTTTAATAAAATATATTTTTATATTTAAATTTAGAGAAAAAACATCAAATACTATATTTAAAAAAAAACTCAAAATTTCTATCAACAATTTTAACTTTCTAAATATAATATTTTTATTTTTATTTTTTGTGGATTTTATTTTTTGATACCCAAAATAAAATTTGTTTTCTCTACATTATTTAAGTAAAAAAATTAGATAAATATTTGTATTTCGTTAGGCAATCTTAACTCTTTAAAAATCCGGTTTTTATCATTTAATAGTTAAATAAAAATATGTTATTAATCTATATTTATGAATATCTAGTATTAGATTTTGACACGAATATTAAAAGTTTTTCTATTGTTCATATTTTTGTAAGTAAAGATTCTGAAACACATCTCTAAAGTCATACTTTTCTATCTTTCAAGATTATAGTAATTTTGAGACAGTATGTTGAAATTACCTTTATTTAATTTTTTTTAGAGTTATAGGTACTTCTGTGAACACCAACGGCCGTAGAATGTTTTGGTTTATAAATATATTCTTTTTAGAAAACATTTCCATGATGAAAAAATGTGATTGGAATCTATAAATATTGATTCTTGTGTATGGGTTTATCTTTTTTATCAATTCGGTCTTTTTTCGGACAATATGAAGATTTATTTAAAAGTTGATTGGTTGAATTCCATTTAAGATTTGGAAGGAATAAGTGATTATTCTTATGTTATGCATATTTTAACGAAACTATATAACGGGCTACGTGCAACATCTTTGCATACCACGAAGACGATGAACAAATTTGTCCATATTTTCAAATGTTAGATATTCGATCACTTCAATCGTTTCCAACCAGCGTTTGAGAAAAGTTTGTTTGACATATGGTGTACATTTGTATGTGGATAACACCAACGCCAAAGCATGCAAGCATGCTCAGAAGTTTGAACAAAGTCTTCTATCGTTTAGACTCACGACATATTTCTTATCAGCCGAGTCGTTATGTTTTAAATATTTTCTTTATAATTCTTATAATTTGTAAATAATGATGTGTATCATAACACAATTTTATTTTTTACATGTGATATTTCAGTCGTACGAGTATTTACATATGGTCAAACCATTCCACTAATTAGCATGGTTTAAAAATGATATCAGATGCACAGAAACAACTTGAGTTATTCATGCGTAGTCGAGTGGTTCGAAAATTTAGACACATCTAGTGTATACGTTATCATCTAAAAAATGTCTAAGAAAGGCAGGATTGATTAAACGATGTTGTTTTTAGAAAATTGTATGTTATGTTGTTGTTTAAATTTTTTGTTATAAGTAAACTATGTAATATATTTTTATTTTGAAATGTTGAATTTTTATATTTATTTTTAGTAATGTTGAATGTCTATTCGATCGAATTTGTTTTGTTTTTTAATATTATTTTTTAATATCTTTTGTTTTTTTGTTTTTTTTAATTGAAGTTTAAAAAAATAACAGTTAATTTCGAGACGACATCATTAACTATTTATCTCAACGTTTTTTTCTTAAAAACAATTGATAAACTATATGTAAAGTTGCATACATAATTCCAAAATGGTGTCCCGGAATTAGGTGTATTTATATATATTACTGTGAGAAAACGTTTTTAGAATTAGGTGTACATTTTTTATGCAAAACAACATTTAATTCTTAAATGCTTTATTGGAATCAAGTTTTGATTGAGAAAGTTCACATAATGTTCACATCTAATTTTAAGACGACATCTCATCATTAGCTTTTGCTAAAATAACACGAATTTTATATGTAATTTCTTGATATTTTATTTTGTTTAAGTAAAATACTATCGTCGCGTATAATAGTTTGATTAGTCATATATTTAACACAATTCACTAAAAATAAATCATTATATATACGAACTACACACATTTACAAAGAAACTCATTTAAGATTAAAAATATGGAGGGAACTATTGAAGAAAGGTGAACTATTGAAGAAGTTGAGAAAACTATTGCTAACGAATATATTTTTTGGTACCGTGGTCTATAAATTTTAATACATGTACGATATAAATTGTGTCGTCGGGCTGCATCTTTTTGTGGCTAAAAAAAACTTAAATAGGTGGACATATCTAGATTCAGATCTAACATATCAGATTTTGATCTTCTATATGATGCAACACCTAATGAAGACACAGTTTTTAGTCGTATTCAGAATTGGAGGCAATCGTCATTGTCATCCAAGATACTGTCCGAAAACCTTCCTAAGAGGTTTGACAATACTAAAATGAAGAAGTATGATGGGAGCAAAGATCCGGACAACCATTTGGAACGGTTTAAAAAATTTATGATGAATTTTGATGATGACGACAAACTTCTTTGTAGAGCCTTCTCTCAATCTTTTACGGGAAGTACTTTGAAATGGTGCAACAGCATGCCACAAGGTTGTATCAGAAACTTTGATACGTTTTGGGTGGATTTCTGAAGGCAGTTTGTGGGGAGTAAGGAGGCGAAGGGCAATGAAGATACTATTATCCATTGTGCCCAAGAGCCAAATGAGCCACTGAAAGACTATATAAGCCGGTTCGTAAACACTAAGAATTGGTTAGCCGATTGCTTTGAGCAGGTAGCAATAGCTCATTTGAGACAAGGGTTAAACCCTGGGAATCTGGCTGATTCGGCAACCAGGAAGAAGGCCATGACTTGGGGCGGTTTGCTGAATCAGGTGGGAAAGCAAATCAACGTAGATGAAACAAAGATGACTAGGGTACACAGGAAAGTGAGGTCTGCCTCAGCTGCTCCAAACCAGAACCAGTCCGGATACAAGGCCAAAGAAACCGGATAGGGGCCCAATAGGGCCAAACATACTCAATCTCACCCAAATCCAGCTCAGAGCCAACAATCCAGAAATAAACAAGGGCCTTAGGTCCAACCGGAATGGTTTGCTGAGTTAAAAGAGAACGTGGCAACCATTTATGACAAAACAAAAGATGAGGTGCATTTTAGGAAGCCGACAACGCTTCAATCTCCTAGGGAAAATCGTAATACTTGTTTTTGCCAATATCATCATGATATTGGCCACAACACTGAAGACTGCATCGCTTTGAAACAAGAATTGCATAATCTTATTGAAAGGGGGAAGGTGGGAGCTTATGTCAAGAGAAGAAGTGGAAACAGGCCTGATAATGATCACCAGACTGGCCCAACGAACAATGCGGGGACATCTGCTCCGGAAGGGGCTATGTAATCCTTGAAAGATTTGATGTCGAATCGGAGTATGTGGATCCTGATCCAACCCGGAATATAGTGGGGGTTATAACAGAACAAACTAAGACAGTGTCCGGACTCATAAGCTTTTTTGAGTCACTTATTATATTTGGAGGTGACACTATGACTGCGCCAACTCCTTCTTCGAGGAAGAGGCATGTTCATACTCTAGCTACTCAGTTAGAGGGAGGCATGTCTTCTTATCAGTCCCAAATTCATTTTTCTTTCATTTTTTTATGAGGATGATTTAAGAAATATAGTTGGGCCTCATGAGGATGTTGTGGTGATAGGAGCTTCTATAGTGGGCAACGACATCAGGCGAATTCTGATTGACACTGGCAGCTCATCCAATATTCTCTTTTTAAGTTCTTATAAACAGATGAAGAATCCAGCAATGATTCAGCATTCGAACAGATCCATTATGGGCTTCACAGGAAGCTCTGCGGATGTAATCGGAGAGTTTGAGGACGAGGTATTTTTGGGCAAAGGCCCTTTCAAAAAAATGGTCAAGGTACTATTTGTAATGATAGATTGCCCCACATGTTATAATGCGATCTTTGGGAGGTTTTGGCTCTCTAGGATGCATGATGCAGCTTCAACAGTCCATCAATATTTAAAGTATACGGTTTAAGGACAAGTGGGAGTTGTCCGGAGTAGCCAAAAGATAGCAAGAGAATGTTATGTTACTGCACTTGCTGCTAGAATTATGGGGGCAGTCCGGATTAATGAAGATTAGCAGTTGTTAGGGCCCTCTGGGGGTGAGGGTGAAATTGATGACCCCAGAGAGACCCCTAGTGTTTTGATACCAATTGAAGAAGTTGAAACCCACTCTCTAACTGAAGGAAATAGTGTTAAAATTGGCTCCAAGATGGCACAGAATTGAAGAAAAATTGTTGTCCTTTTTTGCCGATCACCAACATGTTTTTGCTTGGTGCAATGTTGATGTGACCGGAGTACCTGCAAGCGTTATATCACACAAGTTGTCTATCCGGAGAGATGTTGCACCGGTTTTGCAAAAAATGAGAGATTTTTCTAAGGAGAAAGCTGATGTAATAGTCCAGGAAGTTGACCGGCTTACCAAGATGGGGCACATAAAGGAGTCTCAATATCCTTTATTGACAGCCAACCCAGTGTTAGTAAAGAAAAAGAATGGGAAATGGCGTATGTGTATCGACTTTACTGACCTCAACAGAGCTTGCCCAAAAGATCTTTATCCAGTCCCCCGGATAGATCAGTTGGTAGACTCCACATCTGGAAACAAATTAGTATCTTTCATGGATGCCTTCTCCGGTTATAACCAGATACAGGTGGATCTGAAGGACCAAGAACACACTACCTTTGTTACAGATAGGGGTCTCCATTGTTATATGGTGATGCCTTTTGGGTTGAAAAATGTTGGGGCTACTTATCAGAGGTTGTTGAACAAAGCATTTGCTAATCAGATTGGGAGAAATATGGAAGTATATATAGATGATATGATGGTGAAAAGCTTAGAAGAAGAGTTGCACCTAACTGATCTTCAAGAAACTTTTGCCAACTTGACAAAGGTTAATTTAAAATTGAATCCAGAAAAATGTGTGTTTGGGGTGTAGTCCGGAAATTTTTTGGGTTATGTAATAAGTGAAAAAGGGATACAACCTGTTCCAAACCAGCTCGATGCTCTATTAAAAATGGACCCCCCCCTCGAAATGTTAAAGAAGTACAAAGGTTGACAGGAAGATTGGCTGCATTAAATCGTTTTATTTCAAGGTCTTCGGATAAATGTGCCCTATTTTTTCAGACCTTGAAGGGTGCTAAAGACTTCAACTAGTCTCCACAGTGCGGCCATGCGTTTGATGAAATAAAGAAGAATTTGTCTTCTCTCAAAACCCTTTTTAAGCCTGTTGACGGAGAAACACTATACGTATACTTGGCTGTGTCAGAATGTGCTATAAGTGCAATGCTGGTAAGAGAGGTGAACAATTATCCTCGTGTGGTGTACTACATGAGCAAAAGTCTGATGGATGTTGAAAAGAGGTACCCAAAGCTCGAGAAGCTGGCACTAGCCCTAGTAATTGCTGCCAGAAAAATGAGGCCATATTTTCAGTCTCATTCAATCATCGTCCGTACATCTTTTCTTTTGAAGAATGTACTTCAGAAAGCAGACATATCAAGCAGGATGACCAAATGGTCAGTAGAGTTAGGTGATTATGACATTGATTTTCCCCACGAATTGCAATTAAAGCTCAGTCTGTTGCTGATTTCTTGGTAGAATTCATTCGAACATGAGTACTAAACAAGCTACAGAAGAGAAAACTAAAAAAGAGTGGGTTGTCCGGACAGATGGTGGATCAAGCACAATGGGTTGTGGGGCTGGGATTTGTTTAACCTCTCCGTATGGTGATAAGTTATACCAGGCTATATGCTTTGCTTTAAGGGCTTCTAACAATGAGTCTGAATATGAGGCAGCTATAGCTGGTCTAAAGTTAACTTTTCTGTGTGGGGCTAAAAGAGTTAGATTAATGAGTGATTCTCAGCTTCTTATCCACCATGCTCAAGGTCAGTCTGAAGCCAAGAATGAGCAGTTGATCAAATACTTGTTCATTCTTAAAGAAGTAGCAGCCAACTTCAAAAATATTAGCTATGAGCATATTCTTAGATCGGAAAACACACTGGCAGACTCCTTAGCAACCATAGCATACTCTGAGTCATACCCATGGATTCATGTACAAGAATTCCCATCCATACAACCAAATCAGAGCAAAGAAGAGGAGGAGAGCTTAAGTGTACAAGTGGTTCAACCCAAAGATTGGAGATTTCCTCGTCTTCAATACATCTCTAATGGAATTTTGCCTCCGGATAAGGCTATGGCAAGGAAAATGAAACACAGGGCTCGTGGTTTCTTGATCATTCAAAAGGTTCTTTATAAGAAGTTGTTCAACAGACCTCTCCTACGTTGTTTGGGGGTTGAAGAGTCCCAAAATGTTTTATCTGAACTACATGATGGAGAGAGATCAGCATAATGTGGCTATAGAGCTCTATCCCAGAGGGTTTTGTTGGTCGGATACTATTGGCCATCCATAATGGCAGATGCTAAGGAATTGGTGAATAAATGTGACCCATGCCAAAGATATGGTAACGAAATTCATATCCCATTTGTTTCTATGGAGTTAATTTCTGAGCCAGTGCATTTTGCTCGTTGGGGACTGGATTTAGTTGAGCCTCTACCAATGGCGTCCGAAGGGTACATGACTATTATTGTAGCCATTGATTATTTCTCAAAGTGGATATAAGCAGCCCCATTGGTAGGAACTACTTCGAAAGCTGTTATAAAATTTATCTTGTCTAACATTTGTTACAGATTTGGGGTTCTACAAAAGATAACCACAGATAATGGGCCACAATTTGATAACAATGATATGGAGAATTTTTGTGCCTCCATGGGCATTCAACATTGCTTCTCTTCTCCTTTCCACCCACAAGCAAATGGTCAAGTTAAAGAGGTAAACAGGAACATTATGTCCGGTCTGAAAAAGAATTTAGAAGGGGCTGCAAGGGAGTGGCCAAGCTATTTGCAAGAAGTATTATGGGCGTACCAGACTACTCCTGGAGCTGCTACACAAGAGTCTCATTTTGCCTTGGTGTATGGGATGGATGCAATTACTCCTATAAAGGCAATTCTACCATCATACAGAGTCCACAACTATTCCAAGCAGGCCAATGAATTGGCAATTAGAAGTCAATTGGACTTAATAGAAGAAAGAAGAGTTAAGGCTCATCTTAGAACCACCCATTACCAAGGCTTGATGAGATGCATATTTGCTTCCAAAATCAAGAGAAGGGATTTTCAGTCAAAGGATAAAGTATTAAGAAAGGTTTTATTGCATACTAAGGAAAAGCAGTTCGACAAACTAGCTCCGAACTGAGAAGGCCCTTATGAGGTCTCCGAAAAGCTTAAGCCTGGGACATATAGGCTTCAAGACAAAGATGGAAGAATCCTAAAGCCCCCATGGAATATTGAACACCTCCGGTTATATCTGGAATGAAAGTTGTGTAAATATTTACTTGATTAAAGTCCATGTAAATATTAGGGGGGCATACTCTTTCCTATCTTGGTAGCGCGGAGAGGTTTTAATGAGGTGTCTAGTTTTTTCAATGAAATATGCTTCCTTCTTAAAATATTCGGTGTGATTTGATTACAATTCCTTTCAAGTCTTCAATATAACACTAAATATCTTTAACAGATCGGATTAATCAGGTTGAATGATGACCATTAAATACATGTCATCGGAGATTTTAAACACTCTCACCCTAAATATTTGTAAAATAAAGAATGACTCTTTAAACATTAGCCATTAAAATTGAAACAAAGTATGGAGCAAAGCAAAAATTGGGAAAGATAAGCATGTCCGGGTAAGAACCGGACAATAATATTAAAACACAGAATATGCCTTGGCCATCCAAGGACTTTAAGTTTTAGGCTTAACCGGACTCAAACCGGATACAATTACAAAAATTCCTTGGCCATCCAAGGACTTGAATAGTTCATAACATAAAGAAAATAAAAAAGATTGTTGAAAACCTCAGGGCTTATTCCCTTCGGATGTTCCTGTGTCACCTCTTTTCTTAGGGCCTTTGAGCTCAACGCTTGAACTCTCCCCGGTTCCTTATTCTTCATCAGTAGTAGAATCGATTCCACTAGAGTAGTTCTTTTTATCACCACTGCCATTGTATGGAATGGGATGTCTTCATACTCCACATATTGCCACAAGGTACCAAGCGTCCTCTTCGGAAACGTTTCGTGGAAAAGCAATACCATGTCAGACTTCACTTCGACATACCTTTTTTCTAAGGAATCTATCACCTCTTTGGTGTATTTATTGATGATGGCCTGAATTCTTTGATCCTACTCTTTCACCAAGTCTTCTTTCTCCTTGGTTGCCTTGGACACAACCTCTTCAAGGGAAGTCTTTTCATCGGACAAGGTCTGAATGGCATCATCTTTGGTCTTCACATCTTCCTTTAAGGTGGAGAGATCTTTCTCCAAACCAGAGTACTTAGTTTGGAGCTCTGTGTTAGCCTTCTCCGAAGTGGCCAGCTTTTTCGATAGATCTTCCTTGTCCTTCCTCAATGCTTCAAGTTCTTTCTTCAATTCCTTTATGCTCTGATTAACATTGAGGAGGTTGGTTGACAGAGAATCCTTCTCGGTATTGAGGGTATTGATAAGGGTGGACTGGTTTTTCACTTGCCTTTCTAAGTTAAGTACTGGTTGAATATGACCCAGAAGAGAATGAGCCACCACATCGTTCTCCCTGGAGATTGTATAGGACTTGCCATTGTATGTCATCATATTAGAAGAGCTTGAAGGACGTTCGGGGCCAACGAAGTCATCTTTCTCCTAATCATTGAAATAAAGATCAATGTCTTAGAAGACACTGATGTCTACTCCATCAATCTCTCCTCCGGTACCGTCTCCAAATTGCAATCCGGTGGGAATCTTCTCTTCTAAGGTAGGATCAGTTGGGTCTGCTGGAGGTAGAGGCTCCGAAGGGCGAAGGATTACTTCTTCCCCTAAGGTGACCTTTTTCTTCTTAGCAGGCCTTTCATCTCTGTTTGCTCTCCTCTTTCGGTCCTTTTTAGGGGGGCTTGGTGGATTTTTTGATTCACATGCCTCCTTAACAGTCTCATCACCTTGAGCAAGGTAGCATCGATCCCTCTTGGGTTCCCCAGACCGGTCTCTTCTGCAGCAACCCGAACTGCCTATGCTACAGCCTTCTTTTTCTTTCCTTTTCCCTTCATCTTGATAGGAGCTTTGGCTTTGGAGGGCAGGGCCAGTTTGCCATCTTTTTCCTCTGTCCGCTTAAGGATGACAACTGGGGGAGGTAGTATGGTCAATTATTCTCATTTGAGATCTCTCCGGCCTGTGGTATTCCACAGATGAGATCTCACCAAATTTCCAGAAGTAAAACAGTTGTGGAAAGCGTTCCCCCAACGTTCTGCGGCCCATGCATTCAGCTTGGCACATGTAGTCTGCCCCTATTCCAGATAACCGGTGTACTCCTTCGGTAATACTGACAAGGAAGAAATGAATGATTCAGAAGTGGAATATTTGTAAAAATGAGAAGGAGAAAATGAAAAACAAGATTAAAGAATTACTTGTACTCTTCCACCTACTAGTAAGCATACTAGGGTTAACCTTGGCTTTGATCTTTCTCACATTCTCCCATGACCCACCGATGAATAAGAACTGAGTTTTCCAGTTCTTCTCTGACTCCAACAAATCATCGACCAATTTGAAATTGTCTGCCATGTTGTGGTGATAGAATAGGATGTGATGATTTTTGCACAGGCTTGCCACAGCGGTGAATTTCTCCATAGAGAGAGAGAGAGAGATTCCGGACAGCCTCGATGCCATTATGCAGGCAAGAAGGGAGTACCAAGCGTTTGGACTTAACTGGCTTGGGCAAAGTTTAATCAGGTGAAAATACCTGACGATCTCTGAGTCTAAGGGAAATCTAAGCCTCTAGTTGAACAGCTCGGTGTAGATGACAATTTCATTAAGTTTTCAGTCCATTGGAGTATCCGGAGTGACAGGAATCCTCACCTTCACTGACTCTGGGATCCCTCACTTTGTCCGGATTCGGCCCAGCTCGGCAGTATGAGTGTAAACATAGTTGATATTCTGCATGACCAACAAATACTTCATATTAAACTTCTGGAAGCAAGGTCCTACCTTGTCTTCCAAGCACTCCGGAAGATTTGGATGAACCACTCCAACCTTCACTTTTCCTTTCCCTTTCCTGTCAGAGGCAGCATCCCCAGTTTTTCCTGAGGCTTCAATTTCGAATGGGGCCTCTTTGATACTATTATCCATCACTTCTTCCATCATTGTGGAAGGTTTATCTATTGTTGTAGATGGAAGGGTGTCAGCTTCTGGCTCAATGGCCTGTCCAGATGGTTGAGCACCAGTTTTTTCTAGAGGCCTGGTGTCCAGTTGGGGCTCAGTTCTGGAAGATTTTGCTTGACAAGCTACTTTGGATGCCTCTGATCCGAAGGGCTTATTTCGAGGGGCTCTTATAGAAATCTTTAATCTGGAGGGTTTATCTTTGGATGCTGATTTAGAGGCCTCCAGTTTGGAGTACTTTGATTGTGAGGCAGTTGCTTGGGCTTTCACCAAGCGAGTTGTCCGGCGTGGATTGGATTTCTCTGGAGATTTTTCAATATCAGATCCCATGGCTATGAAAGGGGAGGGTTTCTAACACTTCATACTGCTTTTTCTTAGGTAATAGAAGGTTTGGACTCCTGAACAAAGGAGCCTGATTGGATTGGTGAAAGGTTTGGTTTTAACAGACGTTTGGGTTTTGGATTTCTGGTAGAAGATGATCCTTGATCAACTTCTTGGGATGGTTTATCAGAGTTTTTGCCTGGGGAGATTGGGAGACCAGCAGCAATGCACCTCTCTCGTTCAACTTTATTTGTCTTCTCTAGTTCGGACAGATTCAACCAGTTGTCATTTACAAGAGCGTTTCTAGTTGTGAACATAAAACTACCCAAGAACGATTTTGAAAGAAAAGTTGAACAACTCTGTGAAAGATTTGTTGAGAGATGAAGATAATGAAACAGTAAAAAATGGTTTATGTATTAGTATAAAAATGTAACTGATACCTAAGAGAAGGCGAAGAGATTCGTGCAATGATTGAAGACGACGCTGACATAAGAAAAATTAAATGCATAGGTTACTTTTTAGGTTTAGTGGGAGCGCCGATCTAGGTAAAAAAAAATTGGTAGGTCAAATTATATTGTGACACGTGTCCCACGATCCAAAGATAAACTCTTAGTATTCTGGAAAGGAATCAGTCTGGACAAACCTCAAGCAAGATATACAAGCAGGACGGAAAATGTCGTTACTGACTAAGTCAATTTTTTAGTCCTGCCAAAGATTTTTTGACAAGGCCTAAAAAAGGGGCTACTGATGAGTCCAGATAACTTCACCACTACTTACTGAGATTTCCGGACAAGGACAATTCGGACATAAATTGCCCACGAAACTATCCAGATAGTACAAAAGTATAAAATAATTAAACTCATTTTGGCTAAGCTAGATGCTAATCAGCTTATCAAGTAAATGGGTCCTTAAACTTGACCCGGTTTTATGATTTGCCCGAAAGCCCATGGGTCCATAATTAAGAGTATAAAAACCCCAACTACTTTCATTAATGAGGGTAATGAACATTTAATACAACCAGGTAGCTTAAATCTCTCACTACAAAACACCCAAACATTTAATACTCCAAAAACTTTCCAAAACACTTGACAGAATTACCCTCAGCGTAAATAAACCACACCAAAGTCATTTATTTCTTGGTATGTTTGTATTATCATATGAAGGTTGTACCAAACTATGTAATATTATGAAGCCAAGTATGTTTGAATATTTTTTATAATTTAACAAAAAAAAATGTTATAACGTGAATTGTACAATCACCAATATCATAACATGTAGTTTGATGATAAAATTGTAAACATTTAAGTTCAAAATAATAAAATATGTACTTAACTATTTTAATCGTCATTTATGTTTGTCACTTTATTATATTTTTAAATATGAGGATTACGAGGTTTAATTTTAGTGAATTAGAAATCTGACCGAATAATAGAGCAAATTGTCGACTATTTAGGATAAATTTAGGATAAATGATTGATAATTCTCCTTTTGCATGCATGACAACCTATCAAAAAATAAATAATATACAAATATTTTTTCTTAACAGTTCATGTTTACGTAATTGAAAATTGTACTTACATTAATGAAACGACTTTTGTTCACGTGAGCAATATCATTTATAGTGGTCTCGTACCAAGATACCAATCTTGTATGCGCAATGTAAACCATACGTCGTTCTAACTCCATGTTTTTATTCTGATTTTTCAGTTCATATGTCAATAACCTTTGTGTAATGTATTAACATAATATCAAAGGCATGCTCAGATACAACATATTTAATTTCTTCAAATATATAATAATCCTATGTAAATTTAGAGATTAGCTTATTTTTTTCAACCACCGTTATTATCTGTGTGTGCTAAATATCTATCAAAGTATCTAATTCTTCCCAATATAGTTCAAAATTAAGCTGACTCATCCCCATGAAATATTTCATTCTTAAATTCGCATTTCCATCATTAATATTTTTTTAAATAAAATGTTAATTTAAATACATAACTATGATTATAAATATATTAAAATATTAAAGGTTTGGGTTATCGATTTCATTGAAAAGATAAACTTGATCATATCTCACGTCTCTTAGACATAAAAATAATATATCGTATATATGTGAAAACATATCTCAACTAGTATGAGGCCTTTTTAAGAGTGTAATAAAAATAAAACTGTGCGAGTCTTTAGGCCCAAAGTGGACAATATCATACTAGTAAGTTACACCCAATTCACACTTATATATTTTTAACATGGTCTCATGGTTAATTCCTAAGTGACGTGTTCTTATTTTATCCGCCCCAACGATGATCATTTTGACATGTTTTTATATTGCTTCAGTGATAATAATTTTCTGCGGTTATTTTCCTCTCCTATGATGCTCATTTTGTACGGTTATGTAGGTTCAAATTTAAGGGGTATGATTTTTGTGAGTGTACTAAAATCAAAGTCGTGCGGGCTTTCGGGTCCAAAGCGGACATTATCTTACTAGTAAATGAGACCCAATTCACACTTATATATTCATAACATGGTACGGAAGCTAATTCATAAGCGATGTTATATTTTCCCAAAAGATGATCATTATGTATGGTTCCTTTTGGCCACCGCGAGGATCATTCTGTCATGTTTATATATCGCCCCAGTAATGATCATTATGTATGGTTCCTTTCTGCCCATGTGTTGATCATTTTGTGTAGTTCTATATGATCAAGTTTAAGAGAGTGTTAAACAGTTAAAACTTGGTCATATCTCACATTGTTTATATATTAAACTAATAGATTATATAAAAGTGAGAATACATCTGAAATAATATGAGGTATTTTTTGGGGTGCACCAAAAGCAAAATCGTGTAGGTTTTCAGACCCAAATCAGACAATATCATACTAGTAATGAGACCCACATCACACTTAAATATTCTTAACATGACACCATAGCCAATTTATGGGTGTTGTATTCTTATTTTATCTACCTCAACGATGATAATTTTGTGTGGTTTTTTTCCGCCCCGTGATTATCATTCCAATATGTTTCCATACCGCCCCAACGATGATCATTATGTGCGGTTCATTTCCTCTCCCACGATGATATTTCTGTGTGGTTATGTCGGACCAAGTTTAAGGAGAATTGTTAAAGATTTAAACTCGGTCATATCTCGCAATGTTTAGCTACAAAATAATATATATATATATATATATAAGTGAGAACACGCCTTAACTAGCATGAGACCTTTTGGAAGTGTACGAAAAGAAAATATGTGCAAGAATTTGGACTCAAAATGGACAATATTATACTAGTAAATGACATCTAGGTCACATTTATATATTGTTAACATGGTATCATAGCCAATTTCTAAGCAATCTAAACTCATTATATCCACTACATCAATGAGCATTATGTGTGGTTCTTTTTTCTCTCACGATAATCATTTAGGCATGTTTCTATAATGCCCCAATGATGTTTATTATGTGTGGTTCCTTTCTGCCCGTGCAATTAACATTTTATGCAATTTTTTCGCATCAAGTTTACGTGGGAGGCCTTTTGGGAGTGTACCAAAAGTAAAGTTGTGCGATATTTTGGGCCCAAAACAAGTTTAAGGGGTCAGATGTATAAAAATAAATCGGTGATTACTAAAGACCCACTACTTTTGTAGTTTTTTTTCATCTTATTCAACAAAATCTGAAGTTGTGATTAATAGGGTCAAAGAATTTTGGAGGATGTTTTGATAATAACCAAAAAAATAATTGAGTGAATAGAGAATTAAGTTTCTTAAGAAAAGTTTTAAAAAATAGGTAAGAAGTAAATATTTCTTTAGGTCTCATTAAAGGCTCTGAAGGCCTATTAATAGGTAAATAAGCTTATGCCCCTAATGAGTGTATATGGTCAAAAAGTCCATTTCGGTAAATACCTCTAATTATTACACTTTATTACATCAACATACATAAAACAAACTTTAGTTTAATAATCGATTTGTCCGATTTGCTCTTCAAATAATACAGTCATCATCCGTACATCCTTAGTCCTTGTGAATATCGTTCGGAAGGACTAATGCATTTGGATTTTGGCTTAGAACCTCTTCTGATATAACTATAAATACTTAACACTTTATATTAGCTCTAGTTGAACAAAACACGCGTTAGAGAAATAATCTTGACCTGACTTATGGAGTCGTTCAGATATTCTCGCATGCATTCTTTGGAGATGGATGTTTGGATACATTCATGTGTGTCATGGTAATGTTAGATCCACGACCTTTTCTCTAAGTAGTGAAGCGTGATGACAGATTGAGACAATTTCACTTCTCTAGAAAAAATAGTCGTTGGAGATTTTTCAACTTCTCTAGGCTTATATATGTTGAGCTTGTGAGAAAGGTTTATTGGGATTTTATAGAGTTCTCTATAAATGATTCTTCATCTTTATTTTAACATTAATATACTCTTGAAAAAAGTTCTAGAGAGAGAAGTAATGCTCTCTCACCACCGCAATTCTCATTGTCTATTCTAACAGCCACAATAAAATTATTCTCTTGTTATGCCTATTTCAACTTGTATGTTCCCTAGTTGTTACCTCCTGGACTGGTTGGTTGAACCTGTTGAATAAAGATGAGGAGAAAAAAGGGAAGGAAATCTGGAGGGTTTCCAAAATCTGACGGGCCAATTGTCATTAGTCAGACCTTCGACTATGGAGACACCTAGCCATACAACAGACAAAGTAACTCAGCCAAACCTCAATATATTGTTCAATCCTTTACTTTAAAAATACATTCTTTGAGACCAACACAGTACCAATGAGCAACCAGTAGCAGACGTAAATCATTTTTTATAGCCATGGGTTCAGACACCGAAGGCAAGTCTCCTTCAAAAAGAACCCAAATAAAGGGATGAAGGTCCATCACTCCTCTGAAAACAAAGCAAAGAAAAAATAACCTTCCAAACACACCCCCATCATCCCAAAGCTCCTCATTATAGTAGTCAACCAGAAGCAAAATAGTCTTTCTCCATCAGAAACCCCCTCAAAATAAGACATTGCCCTATAAATCTAATCTGAAGCAATTAGTTGATGTCATTATTTGGCGTATCGGAGCAATCTAGAGGAAATGTTGAAGTCCCCAAGGAAATTTAAAGAAAAGGTAAAAAATCCAAGGATCATCAGGGAAAAGAAGTGGATGAAGTGGAATTACCTTCATCATTAGTCGGGTGTGTGGGGCCTAATTTTCAGAAAGTGAGCAACAAATATCTGATTGCTCTCTCCCAAATCTCATACAACTACTATTCAGACAATGAGTTAGGCGCGTTTTAAGCCAAGTTATGAATTCACAAGAAGGTGACTATAAGATTACCGAATGGTGGAGAGACACTCATGAATTGCAGAGAAAATAGTTGGTTGTCTATCTGGGTGTGCTGAACCGGGGGCTTCGGTTTATGTTAGACCGTAAGATAGTTAGATAATTTGAACGAGTGGTCTTATGTCTAATTCAGGCCAGCCTAAATGCATGGTTCACCTTGATCTCATGTATCATAGCATCGAGGTTGTCAAAGATCCAAATTCCAATAAAGAAATTTATCACTATCGTTGGGCTATCGAGGAATTCTCGGATCCCCTTCTACTTGCTTAACCTGAGGGATGAGTACAAATTAGTGAGCGACTTATTTGAGGCTAATAAGTTATAGGGAAATGTAGTTCTTCTATATTAGTGGCTATTGGGAGAATGGTAAAATATCCTTGAAGGACAATTTGAGTCGCGTTCAAAGGGTTCAGAAAAGTACAAGTAATTCATCAAGTCTTACTTTTAATTTTGACTTCTTTTGTCCTTCAACATTTGTAATTTGTTTTGAACTTTTTTTTGCAACTATACTAAAGTCCCAACAAAATCACTTGGAAGCTACTAAGGTTACCTTCAAAACATTTCACAAATAAGGCGAGGAGAATTGGTCCAATGCCTTCCATAATTTCTTCACTCCGAACAATCTAGTTCGGAGTTATATTTGGAGAACAAATACTTAATGAAATTTGCCATGGGAGGAGCTCACTACCTTACCTCGTCCATCAGCTATTCTTGACTCAATTGAAGCTGCTAATGGAAAGGTTTATCTTCCGACCATGACGAGGTCTTTCATTCATAGGGTATAGAAAGGTGATGCTAACAAGCACGATTCAAAGAAATAAATCATGGGTGTTGAGGAGGCAAATCAGCCTGAAGAATCCTTACCAGAAACGGTTGATGCTAATATTGAAGCGGGTAAAACACCAGGAGATCCCTCAATCCTAAAGAGAAAGAAAAAATCGAGTGCCATAAAAACACATAAGGGGAGAAAGAACAACAGTGAAAATACGAAAAAGAAAAGAAAAAAACAAAGACTAGTTCCAAAATAGTCCATGTCATAGCTCCAGCTAGACTTCCTTCATTGACTGAACTGCATACTCCCTCGGTTCTAATGATAGAAGAGCATGCTTATGATGATAATAATAATAATCTGGATAGGTAATATGGAGGGAATCGATTTTGAGGCTTTCGAACAACAATTTCCCAAACCAATTAGTCCACTCGAAGATGTGGCTTTCCAGTTAGTAAAAGACAAGACACTCTTGCATACACAATCTTGGACTTTGTAAGGCATATTAGTGAGCTTGAAAGTGAAGGATAATCACACAAAGAAGCCATATTAATGCTCAAAGACGAATATGAGTGCCACAAAAAAGATGTCGAAGAGCAAAATGAGTGTGTCAATGGTTTGACAAGCCAAGTCGTGTGTGCTGACGAAGAGCTTAAAAAGCTAACCACTGCTCAAGAAGCTTAAATTGATGAGTTGCAGTCATTCAGACCAGAGAAGATCCATAAATACAAAGATCAGGCTAAACCTAATAAGGATGTTATAGAGTATTTGTCGAAAGCCTTAAATGACCAGGATGTACTTACTAAATATTCGAGTGGGAGCTAACTGTATTTAAGACCCAAGTTGTAAAAGATAAGAAGTTGGGGTTTATGAGTATGTTGATAAAATCTTAGAGTCCTTATTTAAGCGAGATGCTTCGATCAAGTCCAACATGATCTTAGACTTTCAGAAAGCATTCCCAAAGCTGAAAATTGGATCTCTGTAGGAGTTTGTCCCATAAGAATTATGACCTCACGAAATGGACACAACAGATTAACTAGGCATTCATCTAGATACCGATGATGAAAGTGTTCATAAAAGTGAAGGTGGAAACTCCAAATGTGGGAGCTCCAAACTGGATGATGTTGAAGAGAAAGAGCTTGAAGGAAAATGATTTTATGTTCAATTTACCAGTTTATTGTATCACCATTTTTTGTAAGTCCTTGGTATGGACAAGGCCTTTTGTAAACTATTCGAATATTTTTTGTACAAGTGTTTAGTATGGTCAAGGCATTTTGTAACTGTGTTCTGAATTTTATGAAAGAATTTCTTTCTTTTTATTCATCATCTTTAAAGAAATCAATTATTCATCAAGGAGTGGAATCAGAGTCTTCTTAGTTTAAAGTAATCAGCCCTCAATCATGTGTAAACCAATATTTCCAATCCAGATCATCCTCCTTTTGAATATGATCAATGTTGACAAACTACTGTTGGAGCTTTTATTGTGACCAACTAATGTTGAAACTTTTTAATCATGACCAATTAATGTTGGAACCTTTACATTTGACCAACTAATGTTTGAACCTTTTAATTGTGACCAACTAATGTTGGAACCTTTACACTTGTCAACTAATTTTGAAACATGTACACTTGACAAACTAATGTTGGAACTTTTTAATTGTGACCCAAAAATATTTGAATCATAAAAAAAAATAATAATAAAAGGCTAAACGAGTCATATAATTGAAAGTGGTTCAGAAACTTCATTAAAACCTCCACAAGCCACTTGGGTAGGAAAGAGTGTGTCATCAAATATTTACATAAGAAAAGTAAAAAAGAAACAATGGTTTTTTTATAAAAAAGAATTCCAGATAGAGTCTTAAGTTCTCAATATTTCATGGGTGCCAAAGAGGATTGTCTTCTCAATCTACCAACCGATAGGTTCCACGCTTAATTTTTTCAATACTTGAATATGGGCCTTCCCAATTGGGTGATAAATTCTCTAGCCATTTATACTTAGTGTGTAGAAAAACCTTGCTCAAAACTTTATCCTCCACTTTGAATTCTCTTTTTTGGAAAACCGAGATGCATACAAGCTTCTCATGAGGGTCTCATAATGAAGATATCTTATATGTTCCCTTGCTATTTTTTCTTCAATCAGATGAACTCGGTTTTTTGGCTATATCATATCATCTTTGGAGTAATTTTTAAACCGAAAAAACGAGAGGGTAGACTCAGCTGGAGTTACTGCATCCATCCAATAAACCAATGTAAATGTGGATTATTGTGTTGTTGTTCGGGGGGTAGTATGCTAAGCCCATAACGCTACTTGTAAATAACTTGGTCATTTTCCAACTTTCTTTTCTAAGTATTTCTTCAAGTCATTGAGGATGGTTCTGTTGATAAATTTTACGTGTTCGTTAGCTTGGGGTGGAAAGGTGATAAAAACAATGTTAAATCCCTCGAGAAGTACAAAATTCTTTTATGTCCCTATTTTTAAAATGAGGGCCATTATTTTTCATAATGGTTCATGAAATTTTAAACATGCAACATATCTTAGACATAATAAACGTAATAAGTGCTTTGGACATAGTTTTGGAGAGAGTTTCTGTTTCCACCCACTTATAAAAATAATCAACCGCCATAATAATGGTTTGACGGCCTCCGGGTGCCATTGGCAGAGGTCCAACCAAATCAAGCCCATATTTATCAAAGAGTAAAGCCTCAGATATAGACTCTAATGGTACAGCTGGCATGCGTATTGCATTCGCAAGCCATTTTAGAAGGATCACACCGTCAGACTAATTCTTTAGCATTTGTCATAATAGAAGACCAATAAAACACGTCTTATTGAAGTCTTATAGCCATAATGGGTATATCATTCCTCGTCGTGTAATTCGGGTAGCATCATTTGAGATTCATTAATCCTAAGCCATCATAATAGTGGTCGATTGATAGATTTTTTATAGAGGATATCCCCAAGGATTATAAAACCATGTGCTTTAAACTATAGATTTTTTTACCAATGCATTATCAATAGGCACAATCTCTTTAATGATAGATTATTTGATCTCATACCTCCAATATTTATATGTGGTGGTTGAGATTTGGAATACTTATTCGGTGCTTGATCTAAACTCAAATTCTGTTATTATCAAGGGATACTCTAGTATTGAAAATCCATCGATGTACTTCGATATAAGCAATAGTAGCTAAGGAATCGACCATCAAATTTCTAGTCCAGGGAATATCTTCGTACTTAACGTGCTTGAATAAAATTGTTGTCTCTCTCAATACCTTTAAGTATTTTAACAAATTATTCTTTTTAGCTTCACATTTCCCCGTGAGATGATTTATAAGCAGTTATGAATGGGGATGGTAATTTTTTCCGAACCCGCGGGTACCCGAACCGAGCCGACCGGATGGGATGGATTATGAGTTTAAAAAAAAATTGTGGATGGGTCGTGAGTTTGAAAATTTACTATCTGCCGGGTTTGGGATGGGTTATGGATTTAAGAAATTTCCTACGGGTACTCAACCTGAACCCGATCCACTGGGTAATACCCGAGGGTACCCACTAAATTAATATTATATAAAATAAATAATTATTTAGAATTATTTCTCAAAATTTTAAATAGAGTTATTAATATTAGTATTTGTATTCAGTAATACCAAAATCATATATTGTTTGCTAATATATACAATATATTTTGAAAATAGTATTTTATATTTAAACATTACATTTGATTTTTCAATTTCTTTCTTTTAAATTTTTTTTTTGTTTTCTGCAAAAGTGATACTGATACTCTCAGTATATGTCTAGAATTATTATTATTAATTAAATTAAAAAAATTAACATATACCAAAAGCATATATCAATTATTAATAACATAACAAAAATACGAAATATTTGCCAATTAGGATACCATATATTTTGAAAAATACCTTTCTACATTTAAATATTGGATTTGATTTTTTAATTTCTATTAATAGTAATAATATTATTAATTATATTAAAAAAATTATTTACTAACATATACCAAAACCATATATTAATTATTAATAGATTACAAAATATTCGATAATCATCCGTGATAGCATATATTTTGAAAATAGTATTTCTATATTTAAATATTAAATTTAATATTAACCTAAGAAATATAGCTTCGATGGGTACCCGCGGATGGGTACCCGAACCCGGCGGGTTTGGGTGTGGGAAGAAAAATATTACTACTCGACGGGTACGGGTTAGGGTATGGGTTTGAAAAATTAAGAACGAGATGTGTTACGGGTTTAGCTATACCCGCACACATCCCGACCCATTGTCGTCCCTAGTTATGAATCACTTAATAGACAAATTGTTTTGGCACCAGAAATTTGTGCAAGCCTTAACACTGCCAATGCTGCTTCATATTCTGCTTCATTATTAGATGCTTTGAAACCAAAGCGTATTGTTTGATACATTGAATCTACAAATGGAGCTACCATGTAAACTCTTGATCCACAACCTTAGACATTTGAACCCCCATCTGTTTGAACTATCCATTTGCTCATTGGTTTATTAATATGTGGCTCAGGCTGTGGTCGCTTGGAATGAAATTTAACCAAGATATCTGACACAACTTATTCCTTAATTGTTGTTCGATAACCAAATTTGATTTCAATATCTCCTTATTCCACCAACCACTTAGTCATCCGACCCGACATATCTGGTCTTTATAACATATTTTTGAGTGGAAATGAAGTTTGAACATTAATTGAATGAGCTTGGAAATATGACCTCATTTTCCGAGTTGAAACTACTAGAGCTAAAGCCAACATTTCCATCTTTAAGTATATTTTCTCAGCATCTAGCAGGCTTTTATTTATATAATAAACAAGGTGCGGGTAACCTTCAATTTCTCTAACCAAGACCGTACTTACCGCGTAATCGGACACTACCAATTAGATATACAATCTCTCTATTGCAGTTGGCTGGATTAATATATCTGAAGAAGATAAATATTTTTTAATTCTTATGGGCTTCATCACACTTGGAAGTCTTATCAAATTCCTTCATATTTCTTAAAACTTGGAAAAGTATGCAAATTTATCCGAAGACTTGTATGTAAATCTCTTTAAAACAACCAACCTATCATTCGGTAGTGTAGTTCTTTAATAGAACTTGGAGGAGCCATAGAAATTAATGCATTCAATTGTGTTGGATCATCTTTAATTCCTTTTTATGGATAATATATCCCAAGAAATTTCCGGACCGAACCCCAAATGCACATTTTTCTAGGTTTAGGTTTTAAATTGATAACTTTTAGATTAGAAAAGGTTTCATTCAGATCGGAGAAATGATCCTCATTTCTCATAGTTTTTACTAACATATCATTAATATAAACTTCAACATTTCTTTCAATTTGATTAACAAAGGTTTTATTTACCAAACTTTGATAAGCGACCCCAACATTTTTCAGGCCTAATGGCATAAATTTGTAGCAATGAAGGCTCTCACCTGTTATATATGGAGTGTTCTTTTGGTATGTAGGATCCATTTGTATCTTATTATACTCTGTTAATGCATCCATGAATGACAAAAACTTATTATTAAAAGTTGAGTATATTAGTTGATCACATGAAACGGATCCTTCGGACAAGCCCGATTTAGATCTGTGAAGTCAACATGTATACACTGATGAGTAAAAATGTGACTAAAGAGGAAATCTTGGATCTAGTTTATGATGTGACTAGAGAGGAAAGTGTAGATAGAGAAATTATAAAGATAACGTATTAAATAATGTCCACCAACCCAAGAATAAAGGGGTTCCCTTATATAGTGGGCAAGGTGGCCCCTACTTATTTCCTTTGTGGTCCTTCCATTGTTACAACTTGGTCCCTCACATTTAATACTTTAAGGATATTTTTCTCTAACTAAGTGACAAATACATAAATGAGACAATTACATTTATTTCACTTGGCAATTAATATTTCTACTCTTGCACTTGGTGATTTATCTCCTCATCATACACCACTTCTTATTTTAATTTTTCACAAGTATTAGATTTTCTGTCCACAAAAGGTATTGAGATTCTCAAATATGCCTTACTGTTGTTAACCGATCTACCTCTGTAATAATGGCTTCAGATTTTTCAGTAGAAAAAACTTTTTGTTTTTTATATAGGGCATATATTGGGTCGTATTGCCAGCTTATGATAAATAATGCTTGCAGGGACACATGTTACATCTTCGGTACACCAGGTAAACATGTACAAATTTTAAGATAAAAAAGATAAAGTTGTTCTTTTACATTTGGTGGCAGCGAGACTTTACATTTTACACATTTTCTATTCGAAAACGCGTATACCTAAATATCTTCATAAGGTATTCAAAAACTGGGAGTCTCCATCGGATCATCTATGGTGTCCGTTTCCAAAGTGGACTCGAGTAATTTATATTCTTTTTTGTTTCCATACTATGGAGTGTCTTATGAGCTAGGGTGGTAAAATAACACTCTCTAACTATTCTTTAGTTGATGTGGAGAACCTCTACTTGACTCCAATAGTATATTTCAAACACTGATGGACCAGTGAGGCAACTGTGTACATTTTCGATAACTAGGATTTACCAAAAATAGCATTGTATGATGTAGAGGCATCCACGACTATGAAGAGTACCCTTACTGTATTTTTGAAGGATCCTTTTCCGAGTAAAGTCTTACCTTAGAATTCCAGAAATTACATTTACAGTAATCCATGTGAACCCTGATGAGGAAGAATAAAAGACAAAGGCCGAATTGTAAAGAAGAAACTTGATAGGATAAAATGCATAGAAATAAATGTATAAGGGCCAAAATGCATAGAAATAAATGTATAAGGGCTAAAATGTATGGATTGTAAAGATATAGCCAAAATAGGAAGAAACCAAAAAGCAGGGACCGAAAGATGTAATTAAACCGAATTAAAGCGTGTGGGGTCCGTAATTGTACTATAAAAGGACCACACACGCTTCACGAATGCAGAGAAAAAGATAGTACGAGACTTTCTCTCTCTATATTGTTTAGCAAGTAGCACTTTCTCTCTCTAGATCTGACACTCAAACATTCCTCTATCACCAAATCCTCTATCAACAAATCTTCGCGTAGCAAAATCACCCTTGGACCATCTTTTAACTCTTCAGTGGCGCCGTCTGTGGGAACGAAAATCGCTCCGTCGATAATCGCTTCCTAGAAATAATTCCTGTTCCGAGGAGGACCATGGAAGGCCAAGGGGACGATTTAATCGACCACTGCGAGGAAAACATGGAGGCGGATGATTTTCGGAACGACCTGGAGTCCGAAGGACAAGGAGGTCGACGAGTCGAGAACATTTTCGATGACTCCGCCCTTTTGGCTCAGAGGAATGAACTGCTGTTGGAAATCGAAAGGTTGAAGGCGGAGAAGGAAGCCGCCCAGAAAAATGTTCGGTCTGAGGTAAGAAGAGAACCCGTCGAACAAAGGGAGGAGCGGGACGTTGAAATTCGTCCCAAGAAGAGAGATGATAAATATCGGAGGCGTGAGCGACGGTCTCCGAGGAGGAGAGAAAAATACCGTTCGGACTCGGCTACTTCAAGTGACTACTCGCGGTATAGTACTTCTGAATCATCTCCTCGAAGATACCACCGGAGGAAAAAGCGTGATCATAGGCGAACTGGTGCCCGGAGGGGAAGGAGTTCGGAGAGGAAATCCTCGCGGGAAAAGAGTCGCCACAACCGAGTTGGTGATCGCTCTCATGAGCAGGCAAAGTGCCTTGGGAAGGATGATATGGGCCCTTGAAATTCAGAATGGCAGCAGCAATACACTTTGCCCTCCGAGGAGGGCCTGTACTTTTCAAACAACGATAATTTGAGGTCCAACATTTATCGTACAGGATATAATTGGAGAGCCTCTCCTCTGTCTTCGGAGATCATAGTGGGGAACCTCCCAAAGCACTTTGATATTTTGAAGCTTGAAAACTTCGATGGGACTCAAGATCCGGACAATCACATCGAGCAGTTTAAGAACTTTATGATAAACTTCGACGACGATGATAAGCTTCTGTGCAGAGCATTCTCTCAAACTTTCAAGGGAGTGGCATCTAAATGGTACAACAGGCTACCTCAGGGCTCTATTAATAACTTTGACATGTTCTGGAACATCTTTAGACAACACTTCGTGGGGAGCAAGAAGTTTCGGGCCAACGGAGACACCATAATCTACTGTCGACAAAAAGTGGGGGAGAGCCTCAAAAATTATACCAATTGCTTTGTCAAAACCAAAACAGATATGGAGTACTGTAAGGACTCGGTAGCACTTGCAGCGTTCAGGATGGGCTTGCTCCCCGGGTTATTAAAAGACACGGTGGCAGAAAGTCAGGCGATGACTTTCGGAGCATTGGTAGATCAAGTTGAGAAGAGAATCTTGGTGGAAGAAACCCAAGCCTCGGAGAAAGGTTCCGGAGAGCAATTGGACCATAATCAATTTCAAAGGACTGAGCCAAGCGCTCAGGGCCCTCGGTCAAACGTTCAAGCTAAAACCACGGGTCAGTATCCTCCAAGGCAAAAATCAAACCCGCAGTACTATGGCAATCAATCAAACCATAGTCAAGGGGGGAGATACATGTCAAACAAATGGACTCGACCCGACTACTTTGCGGAGTTGACAGAAAATGTTGCTGCGGTATTTGATAAGGCTAAGTCTTCGGTCACGTTCAGGAAGCCCTTTCCCATACAAATCCCGAGGGAAAGCAGAAGCGTCAATAAATATTGCAAATATCACGAGGATGTGGGCCATGACACTAAATATTGCATAGCCTTGAAGAAGGAGGTGCAGGCTCTCATTGAGAATGGAATGCTGTTGGAGTATGTCAAGAAACACTCCCAGAAAAATGCCGTGGTAAAAGCTGTCTCGAAGAATACTGACACAGCCATGGTAATTTCCGAAGGGGTTGACGATTTTGACATCGAACAAGAGTATTTGGACCCCAAAGTTGGGAGGAACAATGTAAACCTGGTCGAGGAAGAAATTCCGAGGGGAAAGGTGGACAGTCTTTGTGCATTTTTTGATTCCTTAGCAATTTTCGGCGGGGACACAATCGCAGGAAATTCTAACAACTCTCGCAAAAGGCACATGGTGAATCTGACCACCCAAATCGAAGCTAAGTCTCCGCACAAATGCATCGATCGCCTTCTCCTATTATTTGTTTTGATGATGATGATATGCGTAATGTTGCAGGCCCTCATGAGGACGCTGTAGTGATCGCGGCGGGCATTGCTGGGGATCAGATTCAAAAAATACTCATCGAAACAGGAAGCTCTGCGAACATCTTGTTTATGAGTACTTACCGCCGCATTTCTGACCCACCGGTCATCCGAAGATCCGACAGGACAATAGTGGGTTTTACTGGTGCCACAACGGTTGTCGTAGGGGAGTTTCAGTGTATGGTAGAGTTGGGTCGTGGACCATTCAAAAAAGAGGTGGAGGTACTCTTCATTGTGGTCGACGCACCAACCTCTTACAATGCTATCCTGGGTCGCTCTTGGTTATCTCGGATGCATGGCGTCATCTCCACGGTGCATCAATGTCTAAATTATGTGATCGGAAACAATATTAGAATAGTCAGAAGTAGCCAGAAAATGGCACGAGAATGCTACCAGATAGCCCTGTCTTCCAAAGGGGTTCGAGGGGGGCCCTCTGACCCAACATAGCAATTAAAGGGGCCACCCCCCGAGGTCATCCCTTGTGATGATCCGAGGGAGGCCCCCGGATTTCAAGTCCCAGAGGAAGATTCGGCGACACACGAGTTCGCGGCTGGCAAAATTCTGAAAATAGGGGTCCACCTCTCCCCCGAATTTAAAGGGAAGTTAATTGCTTTCTTGTCTGATAAACTCGATATGTTTGCTTGGTGTGCACAGGATGTTACTGGTGTGCCGGCGGAGATTATATGTCACAATCTCGCGATACGATCAGATGTCCGACCCATAGGCCAAAAAAGAAGGCCTGTCTCCCCGGAAAAGGCCTCAGCGATTTTGTCGGAGGTCGAAAGGCTGCTAAGCATAGGTCATATTCGCGAGTCATATTATCCCCTATAGGCGTTGAACCCGGGGTTGGTGAGAAAGAAAAATGGCAAGTGGAGGATGTGTATCGACTTCACGGACTTGAACCGAGCTTGTCCGAAGGACCCTTTTCATGTCCCTCGCATCGACCAATTAGTGGACTCGACCTCCGGAAATCGATTAATATCTTTTATGGACGCTTACTCGGGATACAACCAAATCCGACTGGCTGCTAACGACGAAGAGAGCACTTCTTTTATTACTGGGCGAGGTCTGTAATGCTACAAGGTCATGCCATTCGGGTTGAAAAACGCGGGGGCAACTTATCAGCGCCTGGTTAATAAAACTTTCGAGGAGCAGATTGGGCGGAATATGGAAGCTTATATCGACGATATGTTGGTCAAGAGTGAGCACGACGAAGACCACTTTGCTGACCTGGCGGAGACATTCCACAATCTGAGTAGAGTTAATCTCAAACTCAATCCGAAAAAGTGCATTTTTGGTGTGCGGTCAGGTAAATTCCTTGGTTACATGATCAGCGAAAAATGCATTGAGGCTGACCCTGAGCAGCTAAGAGCTTTGATCGCTATGACTCCTCCTCGAAACATTAAAGAGGTGCAAATCCTGACAGGACGATTGGCTGCTCTGAATCGATTCATTTCTCGCTCGTCGGATAAGTGTGCTCCGTTCTTTAAAATATTGCGGAATGCGAAGAAATTTTGTTGGACCGAAGAATGTTCGACCGCCTTTCGTCAAATTCAAGAGTATTTAACATCTCCGGAAGTTTTATCTAAACCCGTGGTCGGGGAGACGTTGATTATCGACGTAGCAGTATCTGAATGTGCTGTCAGTGTCGTTCTCCTCCGAGAAGATGATTCTCTCCTAAGGCCAATTTATTATGTCAGCAAGAGTTTGCTGGACGCCGAGAAGCGGTATCTTACTTTGGAGAAGGTGGCTTTGGCGTTGGTTACAGCGGCACGAAAGATGAGACCCTACTTTCAAGCCCATCCAATTGTGGTTCGAACGACGTTTCCCCTGAAGAGTCTATTACAAAGACCAGACATCTCTGGCAGGATGACTAAGTGGTCCGTAGAGCTGGGAGACTTCGACATAACATTTGAGCCTCGAACGGCGATAAAAGCACAGGTTTTAGCAGATTTTTTGGTTGAATTCCATTCAGACAGGGAAGAGCAGGAGGTACCTGATATAGTCGCCGAGGAAGAATGGGTGATACGGACGGATGGTGGGTCGAACATCTCAGGCAGCGGAGCAGGTGTCCAGTTGATATCCCCGCAAGGGGTAGCTATGTTCCAAGCCATTCGTTTCGGTTTCCAAGCTACTAATAATGAGGCTGAGTATGAAGCAGCTTTAGCCGGCCTACGTTTAGCTCAAATATGCGGGGCTCGGAGGATAAAATTGGTCAGTGATTCTCAGCTAGTGATAAATCAGGCTTCGGGGGAGTCCGAGGCAAGGAAGGAAACACTTATACAGTATTTGAAGCTGATGAAAGATTTGGCGTCGGGTTTCGAGGGCGTCAAGTTCGAGCATGTCCGACGAGAGTTAAATGGCGTCCCGGATTCTCTCGCCTCTGCTTCACGGACAGAAGGTTATCCCTGGGTTTTGGTCCAGACATGCCCGTCGATCTCAATTAGTAAATACCATGTGATGAACATCTCGGAGGAAAGCCACGCGATCACGCCTGATTGGAGAACAGTCCTCATTGATTTTTTTGGCTCATGACGTTTTGCCCGTCGACAAATATGAAGCCAGAAAAGTTAGATTCAAGTCTCATGGTTACATTTTGCTGGGAGGATCGCTGTATAAAAAATCTTTGAGTCGGACATTACTAAGGTGCTTGAGTGGGCCCGAGTCACAAATTATCCTCTCCGAGTTACATGACGGTGAAGGATCCGCTCATTGTGGATATAAGGCTTTGATACGCAGGGTATTCTTGGCAGGCTATTATTGGCCAACTATCTCGGCTGATGCAAAAGATTTGGTCAGACGCTGTGACACGTGCCAGCGCTATGCTAATGTAATTCACAAACCGGGAGTATTGATGGAAAGCATCTCAGAGGCAGTTCCTTTTGACAGGTGGGGCATTGACTTGGTTGGACCTCTACCGATGGCCTCTGGGGGCAGACAGACGATAATTGTGGCCGTTGATTATTTTTCTAAGTGGGTGGAAGCTGAGCCACTCGCGGGAACGAAGGCCAAAGACGTGATCAAATTTGTTTTATCTAATATCTGTTGTCGTTTTGGTGTACCATTGCAGATTACCACGGACAATGGACCACAATTTGATAACAAAGAATTCCAGAGTTTTTGTGTGTCAAGGGGCATACGACAATGTTTTTCGGCACCATTTCACCCTCAGGCAAATGGGCAGGTAGAAGTAACTAATCGCACCATCCTCGACGGTTTGAGAAAGAACTTGGAAGGTAAGGCGGGGAAATGACCCGACTATTTACAGGAGGTGTTGTGGGCATATCGAACGACCCCCCGAACAGCCACCGTTGTATCCCCATTTGCCTTAGTTTATGGGATGGATGCCGTGGTCCCTCCGGAGATCCTCTTCCCTTCACATCGAATTGCAACTTATGACTCAGACGCAAATGACCAGCATAGAGCATTGGCTTTAGATTTGGTGGAGGAAAAAAGACAGCGGGCGCAGCTGACTTCCCTTCACTATCAAACTCTTATGAGGAGCCGATATGCATCCAAAGTCAACCATAGAGACTTTCAGGTGGGAGACAAGGTCCTACGAAAAGTTTTCTTGCACACTAAGGACAAGAGTTTGGGGAAGTTGGGCCCTAACTGGGAAGGCCCTTATGAGGTCACCGAAAGGATAAAACCAGGCACCTATCGGTTGAAAGATAGAGACGGACGATATCTCCGCTTACCTTGGAATATTGAGCATTTAAAGTTGTACCTTGATTAGCTGAGCCGGGTGACATTGTATTTCTTTTCACTTTCTATGTATCCCTTGAAACAAATTTTGGTGAGGACACACTCTTTCCTACCCTGTTAGGCACAGGAAGGTTTTAATGAGGTGTTTCGGTGATCCCCTTAATACAAAGTTTCTTTGCCTTTAACTATTTTTTGGGTCACAGTAACATGTGCCTCGAATTGTTGTCCCTCGCACTATTTTTTGGGTCACAGTAACATGTGCCTCGAATTGTTGTCCCTCGCACTATTTTTTGAGTCATAGGAACATGTGCCTCGAATTATTGTCCCTCGCACTATTTTTTATTATTATTTTTACTTTATTCTTCGGGTTACATTAAGGTGTGCCACGATGTTTTGGGACCTTCGAACTATTCTTCGGGTCACATTAAGGTGTGCCACGATGTTTTGGGACCTTCGAACTATTCTTCGGGTCACATTAAAGTGTGCCACGATGTTTTGGGACCTTCAAACTATTCTTCGGGTCACATTAAGGTGTGCATCGAACCCACTCTCAGTTATGAATTAGAATATTTTCTCCTTCCAATTGTTTTCGGAGACCTTAAAATTATTCGAAGGCCAATAAATTTGGAGTTCGATGGCCAATCAACTTGAAGTTCGATGGCCTCATTACAAACATAACACTTGTCAATTTATCTAGATAATAATTGTTCGAAGGCCAATAAATTTGGAGTTCGATGGCCAATCAACTTGAAGTTCGATGGCCTTATTACAAACATAACACTTGTCAATTTATCTAGATAATAATTGTTCGAAGGCCAATAAATTTGGAGTTCGATGGCCAATCAACTTGAAGTTCGATGGCCTTATTACAAACATAAAATTTGTGAATTTGTCCAAGTACTAATTGTTCGAAGGGCCAATGCAATTATAACTCGAAGAAACAATTTATCTGACTGATAATCGTTGTGAATTTGTTCCAGATACAATGCATTAAGACAAATATTCAGTGCTCTTACAAAGTTAAAACAGCACAGCAAGTTCCAATCATTACAAAAAGAGGCCTTTTCAGGCCATACAAAAAAAAAACTACCTACAGCACTTTTACTCAATCAACATTTTCCGAGGCATCACTGCCCTCACCTTCTGAGTCTTCACTCTCACTCACGACTATTTGGGGAGGGCGAATTTCTGGGGGGACAAGCTTCTAGAAAGGCCCCAGGTTATATTCAGGATGCTCGGTGTATATTTGGGTCAATAAACCGGCTCGAGTGGCAGCATCCCGAGCCTGCAAGTTCTTCGAACATGTTGCTGCATAAGCATCCACAGCCTTCTCCTTCGCCTCTTCGACCTCTAACGGGAAAACTTTGATCTTTTTCTCCAATTTATCGCGCTCTCCAACTACTTTTCGACGAGCCTCAGTACATTGCTCGAATCCATCGCAAGCCTTGCGATGCCCCTTTTTGTATTCAGCTATCATCAGCTCCTGGGCATCAGTCTTCTCCTTGTACAAGTCCCTTTCTTTTTTACAACACCTCTCTAGCATTATCATGTAATTCTCAGAGGCAGAAAGACGCTCGTACAAGGCATCAGCTTGGCCCTCGATCACTGCATACTCCTTCTTGGCCTCCTCAAGCTGAGAGGCAGCTAGTGAAGCCTTGAACTTGTAGTAATTTTTGCGCTTTTCAAGATGGCACATCTTCTTTCCTCGGTTCACTGAAGTGTGTAGCAGTCTCCGAAGACTCATTGAAAACTCATCATCCAGGGGGACTTCGAAGGAGCTCGAAGGAGACCCTAACGCTGTAGAATCGAATTCGGAAAAATTACCACAAGCAACGTCTGGATGAATGAGTAGTGGAGGGTTTGTTCGAGGAGCAGGGATAGGAGCTAGCCTTGGACTGTCTTCGAGGGAAGCTGGGTGAGAAGCCTCAGTAAGAGGAGAGTGCAAGGATTGGTAGGAAGTCTCCCGGGGTGACTGGCCACCCCTGTTTTCAGCATCATTTGCACTCTCATGGACTTCTCTTTCAAGATGAGTCTCTTCATTGTTGTCAGGGGTTTCTCCTCCTTCGGATTGTTCTTCGATGGGCTCAAGAAGAATACTCTTCCCCTTCAAGTCTTTTTTCTTGTCATTTTTCCTTGGAGGGAGGATGGGAGCTTGGAGAGGACGAATGGGATTTGATGGAGCAATAATACTTGTTCGAGGGGCTTCAATTGTTCGAGGGGCTTCCGAATTCGACGTCCCCGCATATTCCGAGGAGTGAGGCCTTTGATTGTTAGTAGGTACTCTGGGATTCAGTGGTTGGGTTGGTGCTACTTCATCTTCTGGAGGTTCCCCCAGGTGACTTTGCGAGCGGGAGCGCTTGGGCAGATAGATTGTGACGTCCTGTTGGCTACACCGCTCTAACACTTCCCGTTCCGAAGGCGGAGTCATTAATCCTCTCATGCTAAGGCGTTCGAGGGGATTCAGCCTCCATAGTCGACTCCTCGCCAGATTTTCATCGGTGAAGCAGAGACGAAATCGGTTATCCCACTTATCCTTTGCCCACAGGCAAAGATTGGTAAAAACAGTTGTAGCTCCCTCGACATACTCAGTATAGGGTTTGGATATGCCGGTCATAGCTGCAACAAATAACAAAGGTTAAGTATGTTCACAAAGAGTATGCTGTTCGAAGACAAGTGTGCTTTCGAGGGTGCATATTTTTCGAAGACACTTATGTTTTCGAAGAAGCAATCTACTTAGAAAAATGTAAATCTACAAATAAGTTTAAAATTCGAGGGAGCATAGTGTTCGAGGAGTATCAAATTCGCGGAGCAAAAAGTAGAGCTAGCACTTACATTTCATGGTCCACTTCAAAGAAAGTTTATGAGGATTTGAAGGAGTGGCTTCTGATCCGGTCTCCCAGCAACCAGAGAAGAAGAGAAACTGCTGCCTCCATTTTTTGTCAGCCTCGAGTAAATCTTTCAATATCTTTTGCCCTCGGTTGAACGTCAGCGAGTAAAAGGGAAAGTATGGATTTCGGGCCAAACCAGCAAGCCCAATGAGTTGCTCTAGTAGAAACTCTTGCCCTGAGAGCCTTGAGGCCATTATGCAGGCCATTAGTGTAAACCACATATTGGGCCCAACCTGTGAGGGGAAAAGATCTATCTTTGAGAGATACTCAATAAAGAAGGGGTCTAAGGGATACCTTAACCCCCAGTTCATGATTTCTGTGTAGACCACCACCTCGTGATCCCTCACAGATAAGGGTGTCTCTCCCTCGGCGGAAAATCTGATGTTGACATATCGGGGGATGCCCCATCGAGCCCTAAGCATCGTCTCCTCCTCCCTCGAAAAGTACTTATACTTGATATTGGCAAGGGCCACCATGTGCTTATTCTCAATACCCCTAATGTTATTGCCGGCAATATTGTCTAATTCCAAGGGCAATGCAATATCCCCCTTAGATTTTGGAGCAATCCGGCGAGCTTGTTCCTCGGATATTGTCGAAGAAGATGTTGCACCGTTCGCAGGGCCCGAGGAAGGGGTAATGGGAAATCTCTGTTCGAGGGGATTGTTGAGAGGTCTCGTAACTATGGGGTCTAAAGTTTCTTCATGTCTAATACGCATGTCTTCCTCGGTAATAAGCGTCCTTGAGGGGGAGAATTGAGTTCCATGGATGGTCATGGATGGCGTGGAGGGCAGACTAGACACATCTGTTCCTTGTCTTCGAGGAGGACTGCCAGAATTATGATGAAGGTCTTGCCTTCGAGGAGGACTGCCAGAGTTATGATGAAGGTCTTGCCTTTGAGGAGGACTGCCAGAATTATGATGAAGGTCTTGCCTTCGAGGAGGACTACCAGCATTACGATGAAGGTCTTGGTTTCGAGGAGGGCTAACTGAGTTTCGAGGAGGACTCCTCGAAGACCTTTGGGGGAGGTTTTCAACACCAGTTGAGGCAGTTGGTTCTCGAATCGTTAGGGGAGCTTCCCTGGCCCGCTTTCGCTCATGAGAACCTTTTCTGTCTCTATGGGATTTCTTCCTCTTCGAACCTGATGAATGCTTGTGTGATCTCTCTTTACCCATTTCTCTAGGAGGGTTTGTTTCGCTGAGCAAGCTTTGACGAGCTACTTCACGGGGGATAATGGCGGTCGAGTTGTTCGAAGGAGGCTAGGCACCAAAAAAGGTTGTAGTCGATGGTGGGGGATGAGGCCTTACGTCTTCACCAGCAGCAACCCTCTCTTCGAACCGTTTACTAATCAACAACCACTCAGGAATTCGACGGGGCTTGTTCGCCAGCTTTATCTCTCTAGAAATAATTGAACAGAAGTTGCATTAATGAAGGAAAAGGTTGGTATTTATAGAAGACTAGTGGGATTTCTTGACAAATGAAGCCCGGGGACATTTTCATGTTGTTTGCCTAGGGGTACGATGGTCCACATAGGTGGACATTGTTCTGCCGAGTAGCTATAGCAGAAGGTGAAGAGTTTTGTGTCAGAGATTGTCAGGGGAAGGGAAAGAGTTTTCTGACAACAATGTCAGAAGAATTGGTACTGTTTCTTCAGAAGTATGCTGACACCGGTGTTTGTGCAATGACATCATCAATCCTAGCACCATTTTTCGACTAAGTACATAATTATCCGAAGACCATTTTGCTTAAAACGTTGCAAGGATTGAGGGGGCTACTCGGTATAACAGAAGTTCGAAAAGGCCTTTTTTAGATATTCGAGGAGGCTTACAAATCATTCGAAGAGGCTTGTAGATACTTTCGAAGGGTTTTATGGAGCGACCTTTCGCCTAAGTGGTTCATGGCCCCGACAATTCGAAGGCTCTCGTGGAGCGACTTTTCGAAGGACTTATGAAGTTCGGAGAAGAAATGATTTTGGCCTGTCAGGAGAATTATTCAGTCTTAGCAAAACGATTTTTACTAAGACTGGGGGGCTACTGATGAGGAAGAATAAAAGACAAGGGCCAAACTGTAAAGAAGAAACTTGATAGGATAAAATGCATAGAAATAAATGTATAAGGGCCAAAATGCATAGAAATAAATGTATAAGGGCTAAAATGTATGGATTGTAAAGATATAGCCAAAATAGGAAGAAACCAAAAAGCAGGGACCGAAAGATGTAATTAAACCGAATTAAAGCGTGTGGGGTCCGCAATTGTACTATAAAAGGACCACACACGCTTCACGAATGCAGAGAAAAAGATAGTACGAGACTTTCTCTCTCTATATTGTTTAGCAAGTAGCACTTTCTCTCTCTAGATCTGACACTCAAACATTCCTCTATCACCAAATCCTCTATCAACAAATCTTCGCGTAGCAAAATCACCCTTGGACCATCTTTTAACTCTTCAAACCCCACTATCGTTCTATTTGAGCGGAGTATAACCGAATGGTTTATTTATTTATTTGTATGTAGACAAGAACAAAATGTTTGCAAAACAAGCTATCTCAATTAGGATCCTTCAAATTTTAGTTCCCTCAACAGTTGATCCAATCACCACAACATCCTCATATGGCCCATCAACGTCTCTTAAATCATCACCATCAAATAAAATAAATGGAATCGGATCTTGGTAATGATGGGTAGATATTGTTCCTTCTAACAGCGTTGTTAAACTCAAAATATGCCTCTTTCGTGAGCAACTCTAGGGTGCTAAAACCGTTTCCCTACTAAAGATAGTTAACAATTCGAAAAAATGAAATAAATATTTAACTCTTCCTATATTCTCAGGTTCATTTATCATCATAATGTTACATTGGTTAGGATCGTGGTCAAGTTATTCTTAATCAACATCAAATTCATTATATGTCCCAGTGATAATCATATCATTTTCTTGTTTGGGTCGACTTACTTCCCTTCGGGGAATAATTTGACCAATAACTGGAGCTTGCGATTAATTCCCCATTGTGCTTTGACAAATGTACCCAATTTTATATTTTTAATTAAATTTTGGATCTCTTAATTTAGAGCAATACAATCCTTTTTATCATGGTCCACATCATTGTGATACCTACAAAACTGGTATTTTGATTTTCCCTCGGAGTTTGAATGGATGGTAGTCTTATAAACTGAACAAAATTCTTTGTCTTGTCAAAGATGGTGGTCACACTCTCTATCAACTCTACAAAGTGATCAGGTTAGAATCATTTATCACCCATGAATCTATAATATTTACCTTGTGGGTGCTGGTTTACCCTAGGTCGTGGTAGATTCTGATAAGAGTCATTCAGACGGGAATTAGTGGTCGTTTGTGTCTATTGTTGTTGAGAACCCGAGGTGGTATTTTGTGAAATCTGCCTCTGCAGATGGGGAAATTTTAATCCATTTGTCTCTTCTACCTTAATATGTTTCTCAACTTCTAAATATAAACCCCTGAAGTACATTATTTTTTCCTTTTGATATTATTGACCAATTCTTCGGGAAGAAGCCCCTGCCGAAAAGAAGTTATAAACACTTGTTCTAAACAATCTTCCAAGCCATTTTTAGTTTCTACAAAGGATTTGTTTTAACCATTTAGGATTTCCCTAGTCAACTTACAGTATTGAATTATTGTGTCCCTATCTCCTCGTATTTATTTGCTTTTACTGCCTTTTGGAAAGAAATCCAAAACACATCAAAACTCTTGATAGATCCCCGCGAAAGTCGATTATACCACTTCAAAGAGCTATATTTGAATATCTGTGAAAAAGCCCGACATACCAACTTACCATCTTCGTCATAATTCATTATGAAGTTCTTTAACTGTTCAATGTGGTTATCCAGATCTTTACTCCAATCGAAGTTTTCCATTTTTTATATTTCGAACCGCATAGGCAGATGTCTAGAGAGAATCTTTGTAGAAAGAGGGAACTACCTCACATTATGTCACTGACTAAATTGGTGACCATCATTAACTGTTTTAAAAATACCATGTTCAGACGGTATAGCAAACTGATCATTCACTTAATGGTCAACACTGTGGTTTACCGAACCTCCTATCTTTCCCTCAATTTTTGTGTTTTTATTTACCTCTTTGATGTATTCGTTTATCTGACATTTGATGTCGATTGTAATGTATTCTCGAATGGTGCTTATCACCATGATTTCTTCTCTTTTTACGAAGGTGATCGCTATTTGGAGATTCGAAAACTCCTCGAACTCAGAAACTAAATCTTGGCTAGATTCTGAAAGACTATAACAATTCATGGTCTTATGTTTCTTCTTGGAAGTATTGTGGATTTTACGTGATTAACCTCTTTGATATTTTTCCAGATTTTCTGAGTGCGCGAGTCTACAGCTTATTCATCCGACCATTGCCCTTCGTGTTTTTTTATTTCCGATCGGATTTTACATGGATGGGTTAGCGTGGAATAACATAGATAGTTCTATTTTACTTTTGATATTTTTCAAATTGCAATTTAATTGTATGAGGTAAATATTTTTTTGGTGTATTTAATTTTTCACTACCTTTTATTTTAATTAAAACTTGGACCAAAATATAATTTATAAAAGTGGCTGAGTTAAAGTTAAGGTTGATCCAAACTCGCACCATTATTTAGCTCAAACTCCATTTAAAATAGTCAATATCAAATTTAGCTCACCTATAGTATAATTAATTTGGATAAATTTCAAATTTAACTCCCCTCGATAGAGATGTAGTTTTATGACCAACAAAATAATTTTAATTTGAAAATCTAAATTTTTCATTAGGCTGTGTCTTATCCTTTTTATGGTTGGACTTTATTGTTTTGCTAGATTGTTTAATTTTGTTGTATAATTTATATTTGATTATCTATGATTGTTTTGTTAGAGTTCTTACAACAATATTTATAAATTTTAAAAAATATATCAAAACCTAAAGTATATACATTCCTAAAGTGTTTGTTTTTTAAATCTGAGTTAACCACAACGTTTTAAAATATTTATTATAAGTATTTTATTTTTATTAGATTTTTAGTTAGTGAAAATGTATCAGAACTTAATTTTGTTTGAGCTTTTTAAATATGAAAAAACATTAACCATTTTTTGAATTATTATTATTGGTATAAGTATTAGTATTAGGTCGTATATAATTTATGTAAAATAACTATGATAATTTATTTAAATTTTCTTAGATGTAAAAATAATATAATTTTAGGTATAAAAAAAGTAAAGCGTCTTTCTTGATATATTAAATTTTAGCACCCCTGTTTTGATTCTTGGTTCTGACACTGGTTATTACTGTTTCTTTTTTAGATCTTAATGCATCAATCTCTTTTTGCAACTGTTCACGCTCTTCTTGAATGAACACTCGTTCTTGTTTTTCGTCGATCATGTGTGGTATTTGACAAAATCTCTCTCTAATCATAAATCATTTGATCATATGAGCATGATCCACCTACATTTCAGCATCCATTCTTCGGTATCTTTCGAAGGAAAACTTAGCTACTTAGGCTTTTATACGTTGTTATTAAGGTACCTCTTTAGGCTTCCATTGTGGTCATCATTAACAGGGCCAAAAACATTTATACGGTGGTTAAATAATAACCAAAGAAATAATTAAAGTTTTAGGTGAGCAGTGAAAAGACAATTAAGCTATGTAAGAAAAAAATTAGAAGAGAAGCTTTGATAGGTTAGGTAAGAAGTAAATGTTTTTTGCAAGAACTCATTAAAGGATCTAAAGGCCTATTTATAGGTAAATTAGCTCAATGAGCCTAATGGGCTTATAGTGTCGCTTAGTCCATTTTGGTCACACAAGCTCATCAATAACCAAAACTCATTATTATGTTAAATACCTCTCAATATTACACTTTTATTACATCAGCATACATAAAATAAACTTTATTCTCTTTATTCTGGATTAATTGACGTTTTAGGAGAAATTTTTCATTCCAATTTAATTGTCGTTTTATGTTATTAAGACTACATTAAATGCTTCTTTAACCAATCAGTTTTATTTGTTATTTACTTTTTACCAAACAGACACACTATTTATACTACTCTGGCCAATTAAATTCATTTTTCTTTTTAATTTTAGTAAAACAATGGGTAATAATTACACTTCTTAATAACCATGTATCCCTCTACAACGTCAATTAATTCGGAACAGAGGGAGTAGTTTAATAACTCATTTGCTCGATTTGTCCTTCGGATAATTTAGTCATCATCATTGATTGAACGCATCTCTGTAACGTATAGTATTTTTGTATAACATTATAAATATTACGCATGTTTAACACTTATCGGGATTAGAATTTTGTAGCCTAAGTAAAATATCACGAGATGATACTAGATAAAGATAATTGTTTCACCAAATCCTTTTCAGTTTTGTTTAATTCTCACTTTAAATGTAGTCAGTCAATAATTATACCTTTCGCGTTCAACTTGCAAAGACAATAAGTCGCCCACAAGTTAAGCTTTAAGTTTAAAAGAGCATAAGCATTTTGTCTATGTCCACAGATGTTCTCTTGACATTACGTGCTTAATATTTTTTTCTATATTTTCCAGATATCATGCAAGTGTAATATAATTGTAGGGTATTCTCATATTTTTTATCATCGTACAAACTGATCATTAACACGTAATCCAACTAACTGTTGGCATGCGTTATGTAATAAGTAAGTTTAGATTTTGTTTAATGTACATACATGGTGAATAAGCAATTGTGGTATTTTAATATACTGTCTCCGAAACAAATTTGAACTCTTAAATATTAAAATTAATAAATTACTAATAGTTTTTTTTTTTCAAATGGTACCCCCAACCCAGTCTATAATTTTTTTAGAAATAGCTGATCTCAAAATATTATTTTAAAAACAGTTATTTTATATATATATACTAAACACAATTATTCCAAAACATTATTTCAAACCAGTTGTTATATTATTTTAATAAAATTGCAATTTGATTCCAAAACCTTCTTAAGATTATTGTTGATTTGGTTTTTTCTAAACAAATAATTTGAATTAGTGTTTTGAAAACGGTTATAGCTTAAAAGATAAAAATATATCTTTCAATTTTTTAAATATTTTTAAATATTTTTATTCTAAAATCTAGTTGAATATATTGTGTTAATCGTTTATTGAATAAAGTTTCTCTCGTTCTAGTCCAAGTTATATTTTGGTCTTTTACATTTTTTATGGGATTCAAAATTTAAAAATAGATTCGTTTTTCATTTTTTCATTAGTAGATTTAGTGAACCAATAGTATGATTCAATAAATTAAAATATATTTTAAAAATAAATAAATGATAGCAAGTGTAATAAAAAAAATTAAAATTTTACATGTAATAAAATAATAGTAATCATGAAAAGTCCTTCGTAAAAAAACCAATGATGATTTCTTCATAAAAATGGAATGAATAAGAGTCACACTCGTTCACCATCCCTAAATGAAGCTTTATATGTTTCGCCCAACTTTTATTTAGACGGCCAAAACCATTTAATCAAAGGTTTTGGCTAAATTTGGCTAAATTGGGGTCCAAATTTTGTTAACCATTCCCAAATCGTAGAGAATCTTTTTTAATAAATAATTAAAGACAATTTTGCCTTTTGACCAAGAATCTTAAATTTTGTCTTGTAGTGAATTGTGGGTATAGTTAACCAAATATAGAAGAACACAAAATTAATCCTCCCAACAACCCTCTTATACTCAACACTTAACCAAAAATTCAAAAATTCAAAAACTCAAAAAAAATCAAAAACTCAAAAAAAACTCAAAAACTCCAAAAATCACTAATAAACTCCATAAACTCTCAAACCTCCATAAATCAAAAAATTTGTTAAAAAATCCAAATCATTGAAGAATGGATTCAGATCGTGAGAAGCTCGCTGAGGACCGTGAAACTGCAAACATGGTAGTTGTTCTAACCAATCTTTCGAAAAAAGTTTATTTTTTTGTAGTTGTTCTAATTTTAGAAAGTTGGACCTGAACTACCCCACCGGTGGAAGCCTCATCACCCGGCAGGGATGAAGAACCTTCATATTTGATGATGAAGGTCCACCGCCGGGGGTGGTCATGCCCAACCGGTAGTGTAATCGTCTTCCACCCGTTGGTTGAAATACTAGGCTCCCGTTGGGGTTGGAACTGCTACACCGGCGGGTGATACTCCTTGGCTTTATTTACACATGAGGAAGGATGTTTTGGTCCATCCCCGAAGGTTGTTCTATTTTCAACCGACGGATGATAACTCCACCAGCGGTTCACGTATTTTCACCCGGCGGGGTTTTATGACACCGCCGGTGTCGAAGTAGTTACACGCCGGATGAGTTGGGCATAACCGACGGTTGGACAATTATCAAACGGCGGTTAAAAAATTCCCCGATGGTTGAGAAGGTCTCCGACGGTTTATGGTTTTTCAACCGGCGGGGGGAGTCAGCAATTTTTATTTGTGCCAATCTAACATAATCTACGGTATTTTTTATGTAGGATGAAGAGTTAAAGGCTGAAGAGTTAAATGAGGAAGAGTTAAATGAGGAGTTGTATAGTTTGTGCATGGTGAAGGAGGAGGAAATATCGGTACCTTGCTCGGTCGATTATAACCACTTGTTCGACACCAAATGTCACTAATCTCAAGTGGAGTTTATTGAATGGGTTAAGCAGACCGCAACGAATAACGGGTTTGTGGTAATATTAGGACAATGCGATAGACTTGATCGAAAAAATCCGAGAATTGAGTTTGTGTGTGAAAGATCAGGAGTTTACTAAAAATTGGTAGATCCTAAGCATCTAAAGAGGAAGTCAACCGGCACGAAAAAATGTGGATGCCCTTTCACCCTTAAAAGAAAGAAGTTGGGTGATGATTTGTGGGGTTTAGAGATCGAATGCGGCATTCACAATCACGATACTACATCGTAGAAAGAAGATCATTCGTACTTGGGACGATTGAACAAAGAAGAGATGGATTTCGTAGTTAGTTCTATGAAAATAGGATCCCGTCATCGGGACATTCTCGTTGGGGTGAAGAAATTGAACCCTAAGAATTCTTCTTCAATGCGCACCTCTACAATGCTTAACTAAAACACCGCAAGCTCGATAAAGGCGGTCGTTCGCAATTCCAATACTTTTTGGGTGAACTAAAGCGGCTAAACTGCTACGAATTTTATAGAAAGTCTGAAGACGGAAGCGGTGTTATAGGTGAGCTTTTCTTTTCGCACCCGGTTAGTTTGGATGTGTTACGCACATTTTCGAACGTCATTGAAATGAATAACACGTACAAGGTGATCAAATTCGGGATGCCATTGTACGAGGTCGTCGGAGCCACTTGTACGGGGAAGATTTTCTACATAGAATTTGCGTTTATGTCAGGAGAAAAAATCAAGAGCTACAAATAGGTGTTAGAGTGCTTACATTTATTGATGGTAACTCACTCCATCGAATTACCATCCATCGTTTTGACGGATAGAGACTTGGTGCTTGTGAAGGCGGTGGAGGATGTGTTCCATAATGCAACACACATGTTGTGTCGATGACACATCAACATGAACGTCCTAGGGAAAACGAAAAAAATCATAAAGGAGAAGAAAGTGTCCAACGCATTCTTGAAAGTGTGGAATCAAATGATGTTGGCGGAAACGGAAGTAGTGTACAACGACTACCGAACCGAATTGCACCGTGACTTCAAAGAGTATCTACAAGCAATTAAGTATACTGAAAGTTGGTTATGGTCGTACGGTGACAAGTTTGTGACGTGGAGAACCAACAAGTGGATGCATTTTGGTTACCAAACCACAAACTGCGTGGAGAGTGCTCATTCAAACCTCAAATGTTTCATTGGTACGCGCAAAGGTAAATTAATTTTTTGGTTGAAGTTGCATACTTTGATAGAATTTCAACACGGGGACATAAAAGGTTCATTAGAAAAGAGCAGCTTGTTAGTCGTAAACAAATTCGCAAACATTGTGTACGACAAACTAAAAATCAACGTCTCACACTAAGCGTTGGAAATTTTATCCGGAGAAGTAGATTGTGCTTGCAACATGACAATCGCGGGTTGCATGTCATGCGGTTGTTCAATACAAACTACGCACGGTATCCCTTGCGCGCACGAAATCTACGAGTTTGTTGCCAAAGGCTTAGAGGTTCCTCTAGAGTTCTTTAACGAACATTGGAAGAGGTTGTAAATTCTAGTCTGTACCCACCTCACGAAGATCAAGCAACTAAAAGCGAAGCTTGACAAACTAATATGTGATGTCATAGAATCCAAAGACAAATCATGAATAGAGCACGTCTATAAAAAAATTGTTTTGTCTTCGTCCATCCTGAAACAACTACCATTTTGGAGCCATTATAAAGCAAAAAGCGCGCGGTCGTCCACCTAACAAACGCAAGTTGTCTATTGTCGCTGATGATACAACCACTAAATGCGACAAAAGTGCGCACGAGTGTGTGCTTGAATCTAGAAAATACAAGTTATCTGTCATTTGCAAAATAGTTCAAAGCTCATCCTGCAATGTCAAGTAAAAGGAAAAAAATGTCGGGGACGAAACTTAGTTCTGAAAGCGCCACCGCTCGTAAGAAGGGTAGCGTGATTCCGACGCAAGCAAGTGGAACGATGTTTTGTAGTGGAACAGTGGGTTGTAGGTCAAGCTCTACGCTGCCGGCAAAGGCAAGTTTTATAGAACCTAAAGGATACTTAAAACGATTCCCCATCTACTTCAAACCATTTGTAGATTCAATTACCGACGTAAAATCCGATGGCCATTGCGGGTACCGCTCGATAAAATATGCCTTGAACGGGCAACAAGATGGGTGGAGGTTGATAAGGGATGCCTTTTACAACGAGTTGATGGATTAACATCCGTGTATGTTAAGATATTTACAAGCATGGAGGAACTGATTGATGTTGCAGAGTGTGTGAAGTGCTCTAGTAACGTGGGTACTAAAGACCACTGGATGTCCATGCTCGAGATGGGGGTGGAAATTGCATCTACGTTTAACTGTATACTCCATTTTGTTGGACGATACCAAAATATGGACATCGGCTTCACTTTTCTTCCGGTAAGAGGTGCAGCGCCTCAGATGCCAAACTGGGTGGAAATCGGATTGGGTTGGGTCAACTCCAACCATTTCATGAACGTAAGTATTTTTTTTACCTTCACGATTAGTTTGAATATTAAGACATTCATTTTATCGACGTTTCATTTTGTAGCTTGGGATTAGGGCGGAGGCTCCATGCCCGAGGATACATCTTTGTTGCTTAACGTTGTGTTCACCGAAGCAGAGGGTTAGGCATTTCCGATTGTCTCTCGTTGCAAAAGATACGAAGAACTAAAAAATGGTTGCCACGATGTAACTGATTTATCCATTTTTGCTTGATTACTATGTGATTGTAATGCATGTAAACTTTGGATGCTTTTTTGTGGATGTTTATCTTAAAAACATTAAAACTTTAACTTCTCAAGTTGTCGATTGCATTAAAACATTACACTATAATCAAAAGCATTGCATAATTGGAATACATAAGAAAATAACGTCAATTGAAACACATAAGGGGAATCTTAATCTAAAACAACACACGCGCAGGTGTAACATAGTTGAAATATAGACTACTCGAAATATAACAACTCAGTCGTAGAAATCATATCCCATATTGTCAGCTGAATCACCCCCCTCATTCCTATTTGCAATCCTATCTTGTAGATACGCCACCATATCCCTACTGATGTAGTTTACTGCCGTCATGTTCTAGACCAAAGTTGTTTCTTTCTTAATTCTAGTAAGCATGAAAAGTATAGGAGTGTGCGGTTGGACGAAGAGGTACTTACGTTTGATTTCGTCACGATTTCGCACTTCAAGATCTCCTGTTCCTAAATGACCATAGTTGAAGTACATCGTACATAGGACACGGTCAAATAACGCATCCATAATATCTTCCCCCATCTCTCGACGGGCAACCCTCACCGTCTTATGAATGCGGTAGTCTTCATCATCCGTAAACTCCATCTGTTAAAGTCGTTGTGTTTTTTTAAGGTAGATGCTTGTTGTCTATTTTTTCAGACTGAAGTCTACGTTATGTTTATATAGTCTAATTACTATTGGTGGGAGTTATTACGTTGGTGGGAGTTATTAGGTTGGCGAGAGGTTTTTTGTTTATGAGAAGTGGCGGGAGTTTTTTTGTTTATGAGAATTAGCGGGAGTTATTATGTTGGCGAGAGTTTTCTGGTAATGATTTTGGTGGGAGTTTTTTAGTTAATAATTGGCTGTCCCTATCCTTATCTTTCGTCCTCCTCACTTTACATGTGTCACGTTTTCATTCGTCTAGCTGGATTACGTTATCTGAAAACGGAATTGTCTATAAATAGATGTTGTATCCACATTAAAGGGTAAGGTAGTTGATAAATTAAGAAAAAATGTGTCCATGGAATGATTTGAAAGATTAATATATGATGGAAGCATCAATCAAAGTTGGTAACACGAACTAGGAAGAGGGGCGTAAACCATACTGGGAGGCATTGATATGCCAGATGTATTTCTTATACGGCAGGGATGGTGTCCAGCCGCCTAGAATTTCTAGGCGTGTGGATGAGGTGAAAGCTAGGTGGTTAGTCCTAGTCAGATTCCGTCTACATCCAGATTCTAGCTTCACCGAATTGGAACGTCGTGTTGTGTGTAACCGGTTCAACTGTCAAGTCATGGATTCTCTAACAGAGGAGCAGTTGGATCATGTCCGTTCTGACATTATTGGCATCCAGGTAGAAGAAATGCGTGAATACCAGGATGCGAAAGAAGAAAGGAAGTTGATGAAATGGAACTGGTCTGATAGATAAATTATGTTTGAGTTTGTGTTTCAATTTGTTTGAGTTCGTGTTTTAGTTTAAGTTTCAGTTTGTGTTTCAGTTTGTTTGAGTTCGTGTTTTAGTTTAAGTTTGACTTTGTGTTTCAGTTTGTTTGAGTTCGTGTTAATGTTCGAGTTTATGCTTGATTTTATGTTTACGTTTATGTTTCAATATATGCTTGAGATTAACGTATTTAAGTTGTTTGAACGATAACAAGAGACAAAGAAGAGACATTATAATTGAAGCATAAATTATCATACAAAAGATTCATTTTAAACAAATTATATCCAACTTACATTTGAGTTCAACCAACCAGCTGGTTGAAGCATTTTCAACAGGAGGTTGAAAAGTATCCCACCGGGGGTAAAACATCCCCGGCGGTGCTAAATTATCACACCGTCGGGGTAAGTGACCCAATAAAAAGTAATTATCCAACTAACATTTTAGGTCAAACAATTAGCCGGTTGACGCCTTATTAACCGTCGGTGTAAATACTACCCCGACGGGGTAAAATGTCCCTGACGGTTGTAAATTATCATACCGCCGGGGTAAGTGCCCTGTTTCAAATTTTTTGGGAACTTACATTTGAGGTCATCCAACCGCCCGGTATGTATTTTCTACCGGTGGTTGGGATACTACCCCGCTGGGGTTAAAACATCCCTGGCGGTCTTGAATTTTGGCCCCGCCGGTTGAACACTTCATATTTCCCTCCTTTTATGTATGGAATTTAAGTATAGGTTCCCGTCGAGCAATCATTTTTCACCCGGCGGTTGACAAGTTCCCCGTCGGTAGGATAATTTTCAACCGCCGGGGTGGGCATTATTTTTTCATACAAAATCCACTCGCCTTCACCCGGCGGGTCAACAATTTTCAACCGTCGGGATGATAATTGTGACCCGGCGGGGAAGTTGTCAACCGGCGGTTGAAAAATCATCAACCGCCGGGGTAGTGGTTTTGCTTTAGAATGTTGAAGCACAACTTGGTGAGTTATTTTGATTATGCGTACTCCATGATATCAGATTGAATGATGAAAGTAATAATCATACTAACATATAAGGTTTAACAAACAACAAAGTAAGCGAAATAAAACACACATATATTAAATGATTTAGTGTTCAATCTGTAATCCAAAACAAAACGTAATACAAAACAAAACATAATCCGAAAGACAAAGTATCACGGTCTAAAACAACATACATATGAAGAAGGCGACTAGCATAATCAAAAGCCAAGGACTAGTGATCTCCAGCACATTCCTTGCAAACGACACGAGCTCGCCAGTGGAATCTTCTAACGGCCGAACACGATTAATCGTGTTCACCACATCAACCACAGAGCTCTCGGTAAGAATCTGAGGCGTGATATTAAACCAACCGTACCTCTTCACGTATTCCTTGTACTGGGGGGATGATGTGTGACTACTCCTTTCCAAGGACCTCGAATACCTATCAATCACATACAGGTGCTCCCTCCAGTTCGTCAAATTCCTACCATGAAGCGAATAACGAAGATAGTCTCCTTTTGAGAGACCGGTTCTAGCCACAAGGGGGTCCATCTGCTTCTCTTGAATCCAACCAAACTGGCGCATCACTTGGTCCGGGTGATATGCCTCGCTAACCAGCATAAGGCGAATAGGTTTTCGATAGAAATTTATTGCCTGCTCTGCCCACACTTCACGGACATCCTCGTAAGGTCGGAAAATCACCTACAAATAAGCAATTACTCATACTCTATTTTGTATATAATAGGCAAATATTAATAAACGTAAACAAGCTAACTTACATCTGTCTCTCCTTGCGCCGCGAGAATGTCACGTGTTACAGCTTCCCGCGAGCTAGTGATACCGGGACCCTTTTGGACAACCACGCCAGCATTTTTGGATCGGTCTGGCTATAACCGCTATTCACCGCCGCTCGGAAGATAGGAAAGTGGTCATAGACCCAACAATCCAACAAGGTCGGGGACCCAACCAAGCTCTTCAAGGAGTGCTTTGAAATGCCTCACAAGCTCTTGTACAACCACACGAGTGCACAAGTACCCCATGCGTACTCATCAAGCCTCGTCAAATCCTCAAGGTGATGGAGAAAATTGCACTGGATGTTCTTCTGGCTCGTGTTGGTGAAGATGGTATACCCCAGGAAGAACATGATGTATGCCCTAGCAGTTGCCTTCTTCATATCCGTAGTCAGGGCGGCACTGGAATCCAAATACTCGTCCGCAGAGAATATCGTCCTTAGCCATCGGAGGCCGAATCCACTCCCATCATGCGCCTCCATATCCTCCCGCACAACATCTGCTGAAACTCCCAACAAGTCTGCATATCGTGCATATGTCTCATCTATCGACTCCGGCCTAAAGACGTCGATAATTCTCCCCTCGACCGGGAGGCCAGTAATCACGTACACGTCATCGAGCGTCAAGGTCATCTCCCCGAAACAAAACTGGAAGGTGTTCGTCTCTTAGTGCCACCTCTCAATGAACACCTCGGCCAACTGCACATGGTTGTTGAACTTCTGTAGATGGCGCATCAGTGGCCAGAACGGTTTCTCTTCCAACAAAGCCCTCACCCCTAATTGTTTGATAAGGTCCCACTGACCGAGGAGACCGTACTTCGACTGGACCGTGATACCAGATCGCGATTGCAAAAAAAAAATCAAACGTAGATATAATGTTAACAAAACAATTTAAGTAATAAAACATATAATTAATTCTGGAAATCGATAACTTACGTCGTCCTTAAATGTGTAGTACACCTCATGCTGCGTATAGTCCGGGAATAGAAGGACGTTGTTTTGGGATAGAAATGGGTTTTTCCATCCTTCTGGATTAGTTGGACGTCCTTCCGCACGGACCTCTCTTCGAGGTTGTGGCATGGGGACCTCCGTTTCCTCCTCGTCAATAAGCGCACGCCATTGACTAGGGACCTCTCGTGGGGGAGAAGGCTGTATTACGCGCTCTCTTGTGGCATCATATCTTTTATGTCGCAAGGAGCGTTCGGTATGGCCGGTGCGCACCCTACGCTCGGTCCGATCCCCGCGTTCGGGTCGATCAACATTCGACCATCCACTACCTTCACCTTTCCTGTGCGGAGGGACTTCCCATTCTCGCCTTGCAATTTTATTCGCCTTCTCTTTTTCTGGTCTAGGTGTTTCGTGCATGCGGGAACAAATAAAAAAAAGTTAGACATTTGATGAAAATTAACTAGGTCCCCGCCGGTTGAAAATTGTTCAACCGGCGGGGACGTAATATTAATTTCATAATTTAATTTTGACCCACCGGATGAACTATTTTCACCGGGCGGGGAGTTAATATTAATAAAAATTCTAATTTCAACCCCGTCGGGTCAATCCACCCACACCCGGTGCAGTTTAAGAACATGACAATTACCAGGTTGGCTACCCCGCCGGGTCAATCCGTTTACACCCGGCGGGGATGAAGAAAATTCTGCAAAAAAAATACATCCCTGCCAGTATGACTAGTTCTCACTCGGCGGGGAAACACGAACAGACCCACAAACACCATTAAAGACATCGAACCAAAACTCGAAATCTACCCTAAAACACCAAATCAATCACACTAAATCTACCCTAGCATCAATATACAACTAAAAACACATAAATACGGTTAAAATTATGGCTTATCCAAAAAAGCCCTAATTTAGCCAAAACCTTAATCAAATCCTTTATCACTATTTTTATACTGGAGATCAACTGAACTGTGTAACACAATGTAATCCAAAACAAAAATAACACTAGTAAAGTTTTACTCAGCATAGATAAACTGGGGAAACATCTCAAATTCAGCATTATATTTACAGTGATCAAGTATTATTAAAATGATTACAACAACATGATTCAAAACTTAGATCATCAACTGATAAATAAGTTCAGTATGTATGGGATAAAAACGTTAAGCTTTTCTTAACTCTAATTTGTTTCCTGTTAAGCTTTTCTTTTCTTACTGAACTTTGAAGCACGGTTATCTTTACTCCGCTTCTTGTCGCTTTTATCCGAGCTTTTCTGCTTCTTTTCTTTCTTCAAATCTTTGGAGGATTTAAAACTGACAACATCTCCAGCCGAGACTTTTCCGCTTCGCAAAGCGTTTTCAAAATCGGTTTCTTTGTCTAAAATAGCATACTGGCGAAATAATTCTGGGTTAAATAAGCCATCCGTCTTGGCTTTCATTTCCTCCTAAACACACGTATGCATATTCGATTAATATATGCTTGTTTCTCAAACTTTTTCAATAATAAATTAAGAAATCCTTTTTAAAGGAAGAGGAGAGAAGAAAACAACCTCAAATTGCTTTGCTCCTTCGTTGAGATCATCATCGAGTGATATACTGTGTGGTTTGAAAATTCGCTGGAAGAAATTTCAGATGGCATGATAGTTAGTTGCTATGCAAATACTAAACACTAAATAGTTTTACGATAATAGAGTTAAGAAGCTGATTTGAAATAAACGATAGTTAGTAGCTATGCAAATACTAAACACTAAATAGTTTTACAATAATAGAGTAAAGAAGCTGATTTGAAATAAGTAAATAAAACAAGTTAATTTGTTTAAAAGACTGTAGATTTTTGGTTGTTTGGTGTGCAACAAAATAAACCAATTGTTAATGTTAGAAATGAGGGTATAAAATGATAACTAGAACTGAAAACAAATTAAAATTATGTTAGATGAAAACGTATATATACCCAGCCCATGAAAGAAAAAGTCTAAATTGAAAAATTTAATAAAGCAATTTCGTTAGTTTTTAGCCTTTTGAGCCTTTTTATCCAGCTAGCTAAAAAACTAGTTTTGTAAGCCTAAAGCTGTGAGACCAGCCGAACAGGTCTTAACAGGTCTTTTGCTTCTCGTAATGTAAAAAACCTAATGGCGCCAAATACGTAATGTAATATCTGATTAACATTTGCTGATTCTCTATATATTTTACAACCAAATTAGTGGATTTTTCACACTAACTTTTTAGAGAATATCAAACATACTTCTAAAGAGCAGATTAGGAACCCAAAGACTTACTTCTTTGAGTCGAGGTGTTGCTGACTCAAGCTCTTTTGCGGCGACCCCATTTAAGTGGGTGTAAATCTTCTTCATAGCTTTCATAAACATCGAGATTACCTGTTGCCTCTCCAATTTCATTTGGGCCTGTATATAAAAAAATATAAAAGAACAAGTTTCAACAAATTTTTTCTTTTCTAAAATTATTAAACAAGAAAATATTCATAAAATATAACCTCAATTTGAGAGATATCTTGGTCTCGTAGTCCAATGCAGAGTAAGATAGAGGCCTGAATATGTGAGAGTGTAACTGGGAGCCTCTCTTGGAAATATAAAAGCGCCAGAGGCCGGTAAAGGTCATAAGTCTAAGAAAATCAAACAAATGTAAAGTTTAAATTCTTAAATTATATACTTATTTGGATTGACCTTAAAACATTATACTAACCGAATTGAAATCACCAAGATTTTCAGTATAAGCTTTTAGTCGTCCCATATCATACGGTGACAATGCTTCACGAAGTGAACTTAAAAATCCATCCGAGGAAGAGTCAGTTGATTCTGCCTCTGCGAAGTTGATCTTAGGATCCAAGACACTAAATGAACAAATGAGGTTGACTTGATCAAAAACTATTGCAAAACAAATTAATATTAACAATGACTCATATAAAAGCTAAAGAACATTTTCATCTAACCTCATGGCAAGTTTGTACTCCATTTTCTGGAATTTAGTACACAGGAGTCTTGAAAACTTAATCCTGAAATCTATACACACAGCAAGCAAATGTACAGCTGTAAAAACAAATATATCTGATGGTTGAAATATTGAGTGACCAAATAAAATCAACGCACCTTTGTAAAACGGACCAAAGAAACCCCATTCATCAGATCCACCAACTTCAAAGCAATCGCTGTTCAACGGTTTCAGAACCATACATGTATGCTCCCCAGTAATAGCACTCTACACCCGATTGGAGGAGCAAAGAAACAATAAGCAACCGACGATAGAAGATGAATTGTTATAAATCAGGATATGAGATTATCTTAACTGGAATTTGGCTGACATAGAATGGAGCAAATTTATGTTTCCTCCAAAACCGAAGAAGGTCCAGAGTAAGCCCAAATGAGACACCAACATAATGAAGCTTTTCGGGTCGGCGCTCGGCAAGAGGTACCAACAATGGTGGGAGATTAGTTCTAGGTTTTATGTTTTCTTCTAGCAATGAAACCTGCAAGTGAAGAAGAGCTTATATTTTTGGGGTTTTTTTAAAACAGAAGAGTTCTAGTGAATTTAAACCATTAAACATATAGAATATTCTTATCGTTAAGGCAAGTAAATCAGGATTAATTTATATTAAACCTTCTCTGCAGCTTCTATAACTCTGACCGTTGGAATAACTGCATCCCTTTCTGCTTCAGAAATGGAAGCTAGCTGTCCCTCAAAGTACCTGCAGATATTCATTTCTAGAGATGAATTATATATATACTCAAACCGAAGAGATGTTTATTCACAAAAAGATTAGTCATGAAACTCTAGAGGGCCATGATAAGTAAAAATTACATAACACCCGAAAGTAATGATTTCCTGGGGGAGGACTTCTAACGCTAGCATGGCCCTATAGTTAAGTGCATATGCTATGAGAAGATTTCATGTGCATCACAATTGGTAAGAGTGATGCTTTCAAATATCCAATTAAATAGGGAATCAATAAGCAAAATGCCTCAATAAGCAAATCATTATCCGAGAATCAATTTTTAGATCCTTATAGTAAAACTAAAGTTCAAAACAAAACATTTTACACACAAAATTCATATATATATATATATATATATATTACCTTGTTAAGAGCTCAACTGCAGCAGAACCGTATCCAAGCTATAACAAAGCAGACCAGAAATACACGTTAAAAGTGTTCAATTACATATATTATATATAGACACCATGCATGAAGTAGGAATAGGGACTTACCCTCATTGCACTAGGATGAGCTGCAATACGCACAATCCGAGCACCCGAAAGACTTGGGAATGTTGTTTCCTGGAACTGCTCACAAAATTTCCATGGTATTTGGTCTCCAGATGGCTGATGCCCATCGCTTAAACCTTTCATAGCAGATTTACGAGAAATCTGGCCTTCAAAGGCAACCTGAGACCAAACAAAATTTCGTGTAAATAAAACAGTGCGAGAATGTAAGATTCCACAATTTTGTGCTAGTAAGCTCCACTACATTTGTCTCTTAATATTCCAATTTAGCATAAGTCCACTTCATGACACATTTAAATTTCGTAAATATTTAGCACCAGTTAACCTTTTTGGTAAAAATACTCATAATGAAACTTATAACAGATTCAAATAACATATACTATCAATTATTTTTTGTTCAATAAAGCAAGCATTTTCTGATGATATATAAGATCCAAACCTGGATAACACACAAAATATCAGGAAGTTGGTTCCTTGACTCATCAACAGGGCCTGTATGACCAAATTCATTAGAACCCATCCAATCGACAGAGAAAATCAGTTAGGAGAGAGATTTGCATACCCAGCAAAACGAATAAATGATGAGCTGGAGCATCAGCCAAAAGTTGCAGATCATTAGGAGAATTTTTGTAGTGGGAGGAAACATATAGAGCCATCATCCGCTGCAAGATAGATATACAATTATTATGTGAATAACATCAGTTGGATAACAACTCTGAAATTTGCTCTCGAATCACCTGCAAAAATAACTCGCTATCTTTGTGGTACGAAAACAGTGTGTCACGGTTGACATAATAGAGATCACAGTCACTAGGTGGAGGTAACCTGTGGCAGCAGCAAACAGGTCAACATTGTAATAGTGATGTCTGATAGGCAAGACTACCAGAAAAAAAATTACTTTATTTAACTCTGCGATAGTTTAGAGCAATTTGCACCTGCTTATATTGGGTATAGAGTTGGCAACATCAAGACAGAGTAAACCATTAAGCCATGATTCAATTGGATCACCTGAACCATATCTAATAGATTCGTTAAGTTCTATCTTTTTGAAAAGACGACCTGCAATAGAAAAAACAAATAATGAGTGAGCTACTAAGACAGAAAAAAGTGTACATATATGAACATGCATAATCCCAAAGGCAGAAATTGAATTAAACAGCAGCAGCAGATGGTACAAAACTTTAATTTTCATAACAGGTCTTAATTAACTATTAGCTTAATAGCACACTAAGATCCACTGACAGAGGTCATATATTTCTTGATAAAACACATAAATACCAGAATGAGAGCTCTCCGCGCTGGAAGCAGGCATCCGGCTTTGATCTTCCAATTGCTGAAGAAGTTTCAGGGACAAAGATCTACCAGTACCTTCGTAGCTTAATTAGAAGAAAAACATAACAGCGCATTAGATCTATGGTAATATTATTTTTAGATGCTTACGAACTGTCCAACAGCTAATAGAGCGGACAACATACCCGTTAACGGTAGATGAAAGGAACACTAGATAAGGACCTAGCAAAGACTTAACAACTGGCAGTGGAATAGCTGCTGCTTCATCGACAACCAGCAGCTCAACTTGCGAGAGTTTTTCCTTTTCATGTGGCTGTATATACTGCAGAACAAATATAGACATTACAATCAACTCATACAAAAGAATAACAAGGTCATGGAATAGAGAAAATAAAAAAATCATGTCTTAAACCTGAATTGTTTGTCTGTGCTGCTTGTAAATATTGATCCTCACAGTAGCTTTCTTGAACTCAGGGTTTGTGCTTTTCACAACATCGTAATCAATATGTTCCTGGCAGCAAACATTATAGTAGGATTATACCAAATATAAAGCAAAGTGTGGCTTGCATAACCAAATATATACCTGTATACTATTACATATACAGAGGTAAAACATTTCATGCACCAATAAATAGAGCCTTGTGATGCAAATTAGACGCGTCGAACAAATCCGAATGATACAGTTGTATAAATGAGTAACATTACCATATTCAAGAAAGATGATCTCTGTAATGAAATAGCCATGTTCTATATAACAAAGGAAATATGTGGGAGAAATCCACTCAACTCAGCTACAAATCTCAGGGATCTAGGTGAAAGCAACAAGTACTAAAACCAACATAAGCATGAGCATACTGATTATCCATAAGATGCACTACATCTTAGCAACTTCTAGAGTGAAGCAGTCACATGACTTGCACAAAATACTAAAGTAGAGCACCGACTCATTGAAACACAAGATAAGAAGGAAAGAGAGACAGACAGAGACAGAAAGAGAGAGAGAGAGAGAGAGAGAGAGACTTACTTTATACTCAAGAGCGTCAAAACCCATGCAAACAAAGTCAAACAAAGTTTTCAAATTCTCTGGACCAGGTGCAGTCACGAAAATGTTTGAATACCTGTAACAAAGAAAGTGACTCTTAGTAGAAAGGAAAGAATTTCACAAATTAAGAAAAGATAAAGTGCATTACCCAGCAGCGATAGCTCCAGCCACTGCGAGACCAAGTGCAGCAGACTTTCCACGTCCACGTGCCGCAAGCAAAGCAATCGAACTGTGTAGAGCCTTATCCAAAATTGCGTCTAGAAAAGTAATGACAGCTCTGCCCTACTCAGGCAAAAAGGGTAAAAAGGGGTATATCCTCAGCAAGCCAATTACAGAGAGCGGCAGTCAAATACAAGACTAACATTGTCTACCTGATCTAGTGTGCAACACTTGTTGATCAAAGGCCCCACAGGAAAATCCTCATTAAGTTGCTCTTTTAAATTCTTCAGGTCCCTTTCACCTTCAGAAAGCCCTTCGGGGTCCTTAACCCCCAACCAGAAAGGAAAATGAACACTATTTAGAATTCATATTATTTCTTTACATGTGCTTTGCCCAATATGTTGCAAATTTAGAAAACGCGTTACCTCTTTTAAAAGTACTGGGGAGATTGATTTTATATGAGATGATATAGGCAAAATGTTCAGCTCATCATCCATAACAACACATGCTTTGCATGATGCAATTGATAATAGGAAACGTTCATTGAATCGCCCGACAGCTTCAGAATGCGCTTCAGTTCGATACCTTTCATGAACATCCTAATATCAGCAAGACTCACATCAGTTTATTAGAAAAATAATAAAACTGAAACTGCTTAGAATGTGAGTGCTAGAACTTTAAAAACTATTTATTATAATATCAAGTAGTAAAATTCTAACACCTTGTCAAATTAAGAGATGGCAACGCGGGAATTGATTTTGAACTAACTGGTGAGTAAAGACTAAATCACATTCATTTGCTTTCAAGTTGTTCCAGGAATTACTGCAAATATAAAATTCGTTCTGAAGTCCAAAAATATTTTGCATCCCAATCATATATTTAATAATATTACCACACACAGAGATTCCAAAGGACAAATATACTTAGCATATTAATGAAGTTATGAACTACATGCTTTACGCCCGTCATTGCAATGTGGCATAGAATAAATCTGACCGTAAATAATAAGAGTATAAGACGACCTCCAAATCTTGCATTAATTCTCTTTGATGAATACTAAATAGAAGATAATTTTGTCTCGTCAATAAGATTCATACCATAACCATGGTGCACAGAGCGGTAAGTGAGGAAAGGGAACGAAGCAATAGTATTATCAATCCACCACCCTGCACCGTCTCTATTGTTCTCGCAAGGAGGTTTGGTGTCAGAGCCTCAAAATCCTAACGTAAAAGAAAATGAAGAAAACATAAGAAATAAGGCAGCATAAGAGGGAAAAAAAAGGAACAGATGAAGGCACGAGATTTCAACAAAGTTTTTTACCTGCAATATGCACATCCCAAAAGTTTTTCCGAGGATTCTTTCGGAGTCTTTGTATAAGCAATGCGTAACACCCGCATTTTCGAGAAAAAGTGTGAAAGGATCAACTTTCTCAGGATCCAATAGTCCTTTTTGCGATAACTTCTTCACCTGCTTCACACGTTTTTTCTTGTGACTGCAAAGATAAATTCAATACCAACTTTGTTAAAAAAAAATAGGAGAACTCTTTCAGAATCATTGTATAACCAACTTTGTTCAAAGTTAATTCCATTAAGAATACCAGCTAAGGAATCGACACTGTCATTGAATTCAATTTTTTACAGTATTCAAGAATGTGAGCTCCTCTCAACATTGTCTTCACTTCAAACTACTCACATTCTAAATCATATCACTAAACTATCAGTTCTAGCACAAATGATACTACATAATTCAATTTGCTTGATCCAAGGTTCAAAAATCACGTCTCCTTTGCAACTTTCTAATATTTAAAACATAATCATAAATGCAGACAAAAAAAAGACCTGCTAAGTTCAAGTTTATCCTTGTAGCACCACAAAACACTTGGTTTTGATTTTATCATTGCTTTGCTCATTATATGATGAAGATTAACAATCTGAAAAAAAAAAAGAGTAAAACCATCCAAATTAGAAATGAACTCCGTCGGGCCAATTGAAACATGGATAGAGAGTGTGAGAGATTGCCTGGTCGCGAGACTTGTCGCCAACGATGACGAACATTGAACGGTGTCTCGTTTTGACGCCGTTCTCTATCAGTGTTCGTATGCGTTCATCGGCCTTCTTCCTCATGATTCCTTCTCGAATCAAAAGCTTCTTTCAAAGTGGCACAGGAGTGAAACCAGAGAAGGTAGAAGAAAGCTAAAGCTGTAAAAGGGTAGCAATGGCGCGCTCTCTCATGGGGTTTAACCAAACCTAGAGGATCCGATTCAATTTGGGCCGTGGATCCGATTCAATATGGGCCGCAATTCTTTTTCTAATAAAAAGGAAAAAAATAATTAATTAAAAAATAATTAAACTATTTTTTTTTAATAAAGGATTTCAATTGAAAAAACTAGCGAGAGCAAGCCCTTATTAGGCAATATTACAGAAATTGAAAGAGTATCACGAACCCTAATTACAAACAGTGTCATCCTCTTCCCCAAATCTCTCCATCTACCTCAAAACCCTAATTTCCTTAGTCAGTTAGCCTCAAATAACCAAGGTTCATCTTTTCCAAAAGCACAATAGCTTTCAATTTTGATGGAGCATTCAAACTATTAAACTCCATATCAGATTGATTTTTCAAAACTTCCTTAGCCACCCAATCTGCCCCCAAATTTTCTTCACGAAACACATTCCTAATCACCATTCGAGGCTTGATGAAAAATCTACAACACTTAAGCAATGGGTCCAGAAACCATGTAGAATTACCAAACAGAATCAGATTCACCGGAATCATTGAATCAAGATGAACGTCCACCATTCTAAGCTCAAGCCTGTCACACAATCTCAGGCCATCCAAGAGGGCACGACTCTCAGCAATCAGCGGCGATCCCTTCCCATACACCTTACCAATACCGACGACAATGTCACCACTGCTATCACAAATCAGAGCTCCGCCTCCAGATTCTCCATTGAAGGTACAGGCTTCGTCAACATTAAGCTTATATCTTCCATGTTTAGGACTTTTCCATTTAAGAAAAAGTGGCTTATTCCTGAGTTTAATCTGATTAATACAACCAATATCAGAAGCCTCTTTAACAAATTTACCCCAGTGTTTTCTCTCTAAGACTTTAGCATGATCTAGACAAGAAAGAATCAGAAGAATATGCTTGATAATAGAGCTAGAACTAATGTTCTCATTATTTAGCTTCTTCTTGTTTCGACCAGCCCATATTGACCACAATATAATTGCAGGAAGGATGCTGAATATATCACATTTCTTGCCAGCAGCCCAGTACCACCTCATAACAATGTGAGGAACAGACATGTGAGCCTGGACTTGAACTCTGAAAATGCTGCTGAAGTATTGCCAAACAGACCAAGCATTCACATTGCACCATAACATGGTTAGTAGTCTCACTGTTATTGCAAAAAACACATTTCGAAGCTAGCATGAAACCTTTCTTTTGCATAACACTATCAGTAGGTAACCAGTTATGAAGGACCCTCCACAACAAGAAGGAACATTTCCTGGGTGTTACAGCATTCCAAGTCTTGTCATATAGACTAGTAATGCTACCCTTAGACCTGATATGATTTATAGTATCTTTAACACTAAATTTACCATTCTTAGAAAGAGACCAGAGCAAAACATCATCTCTGTTAGAAATCCTGACTTCACTTATTTTTCCAATCTCCGTAGTCGTAACCTTAGTAATGAGCCTGCCTATATCCCAGGAATTCCCCAACCAGGAATCCTTCACAAGGTCATTATTTATGTCCCACAATGTTCTTCTATCTCTATCATTATCAATCTTAATAAACGGCCTATCAGAACACCATTTCTCATACCAGAAATCAATATTACCATACCCAGTCTGCCAAAACATAAAATCTTCAGTTATCCCTCTTGCATTAAGAATTCGAGACCACACTTTAGACTTTCTTTGAGGAGCAATAGCTAGAATAGGATGAATATTATTAGTGCAATAAATAGACATCATATATCTAGCCCATAAAGAATGCTGCATTCTGAATTCAAATCATAACTTCATTGCATAAACTTGCTGCACATCATTAAGCTTCCTAAGATTAAGACTACCTTCTCTATATGGCTTGCATAATCTGTCCCAACGAGCCCAGCTAATAACATTCTTATCTTCTTTTGTCCCCCACAGGAATTTGCTGAATAAGATCTCCAACCTATGAATGATACCAACTGGGAGAGAAGTGTGCTGGAGAAAGTAGTTTGGAAAGGCAACAAGGACAGACCGGATCAATTGAAGGTGACCAGCAAATGATAAGTGAAGCTTATCCCACTCCATAATCCTGCTTCTAACCTTGTCTATAAGGCTTTCATAGTTTGCAATTCTTGTATTGTTTGCAATGATTGTACCCAGATACTTAAATGGCAAATGTGAATGATTAATTTTCCAGATATCTTCAATAATAGCAACTTGATGAACTGACATTTCGTTTGAAATAATGAGTTTAGACTTAGCTGTGTTGATTTCCTGACCAGAGACATATTGATAGTGGTCCATGATAGTTTTAATAGCCTCCATAGCATGCTCACTTCCATTTGTAAATACCATAAAATCATCAGCAAAATCAGAGGAAACTACATTCAGATTACTCCTTGATTTGTACATGAATTTGTGACTATCACTAGATAACAGATTAAAACTTCTAATCAAATACTCCTCAGCTAAGATAAAAAGACTCGGGGAGAGGGGATCCCCTTGTCTTAACCCCTGAGTATTAGAAAAGTAACCAGCCATCTCACCATTAACTAAAATAGAAGAAGAAACATTCCCAATGCAGCCATTCACAAGATCAGCAACCTCATTACTAAAACCAAACATCCTGAGAATATCAAACAGAAACTTATGTCTGAGCTTATCAAACGCTTTGGTCATGTCAGTCTTGATGATGACATTACCATCCTTCTTATTACTGTCAATGTCAAAACAAAGCTCCTGCACAAGAAGAATCGAATGCTGAATTGATCTACCTTTGACAAACCCCCCCTGCACATCAGAAATCAATCTAGGAAGAATGCTAGAAAGCCTGTTGTTTACAATCTTCCCCAGAATTCTTGAGAAAACAGTGGTTAGACTAATAGGGCGAAAATCCTTCCACCTGTTAGGATTGTCCAACTTAGGAATTAAACAAATCATGGTAGCTTTCACTCCTTTAGGCAAATCATACCCCTCAAAAAAAGCTCTAACTGCATTACACAGATCCCTTCCCACAATGTCCCAGCAATACTTATAGAACTCTCCATTGAAGCCATCAGGACCAGCAGCAGACTCTGATTTCAAACCTTTCACAACCCCATAAATCTCATCATCTTCAGGGACACTAACAAGGCAGCTATTATCTTCCTCAGTAACTAAAGAAGGGATAACTCCATTCAAACTTTGCTCATTCACATCCCTTATGTCAGTAGACAACAGACCTTTAAAATAATCCACAGCAGAAGCACTAATACTATCCTTATCAGTTAACCAGCTATCCCCAACCTTTATTCTATCAATCCTGTTTCTCTAACATTTTCTTCACAAAACCATGATAAGCAGCAGTGTTCCTGTCAGAGTCTTTCAACCATGAGGCATGAGCCTTCTGCCTCCAGAAAATTTCTTCCCTATCCAGCAATAACAAATGATTCTTCTTGGCCTCGTTTAACAAAGACTTGTTAATCTCATTAACCTCATTCTGAAAAATAGCTTCTCGGTTATTAATAGTTTCTTCAGACTGCTTGATGGCATCAAAAATGTTGCCAAAAACATTCTTATTCCAAGTCCTTAACACAGCCTTCAACCTTTGTTGCTTGAGCCAGAAAACCATGATAGGATTCCTCACCTCTTCACTGATAAACTCAGACCAACTCTCTTTAACCTCTTTCAAGAAACCAGCATGAGTAGTCCACATATTTAAGAATTTAAACGAAGACTTAGACCTTTCCATCTTAGAAGAAATCTTAACCACAATTGGACAATGATCAGAGAAACTACGAGCAAGATGAGTAACAGAAGTATAATCGAAAAAATCTAACCAAGCATTGTTATAAAGCACACGGTCTAACCTCCTTCATTTCTGACCATTAGACCAAGTGTAAGGACAGCCACTAAAACCAGCATCCAACAGACTACAATCTAGAATAAGGTCATTAAAATCATCCATTCCTTTCTGATTGACAGTTAAGCAAGACAACTGCTCTTGGATACTAGAAATTACATTAAAATCACCAAACAAGATCCATTCATGCTGAACATCCAGGCTTCTAATAGAATCCCAGAGGACAACTCTTTGCTCATTATTGCACTTAGCATAAATAACAGAAACCTCAAACATTTTATTCAAGGATGGATGACCAAACTTAAGATGCATCATCTGCTCACTATCCAAAACCATGTCCACACAGAAATCCTGATGCCAAAAAACCCATATCTTGTTATTCACATTACAGATATACCCACTAAGCTTCAACTTTTTAGCCAGCAAAATCATCCTCTCAGACTTAACCAACGGCTCTTGAATTGCCACAAAGCTAACCTTTAAGGATTTGACCATTGACTTTAATCTTTGAATAGATTCTTTATTTGCAAGCCCTCTTGCATTCCAATTCAACATAGCTATAGTCATAAATCAGAACCAGATTTATGGGGCCTTTTCAGCTTCATGATTTTTGAAGATACTGGACCCTTTGAAGTCCACAATTTTGACACCTTCTTCACCTTTTTAGTCTCATTTATATCTTTTTCACCTGTATTCTTAATAGGAGAGGTAGGCAGACTTCCATCATGCTTAGGAGAATCATGAGCCTCTTCACTAAGAACTTCAAACATATTTCTTTTGTCCAACATCTTTAAGGCCTCTATCATTTCCCCTTCATTAACTTGAGCAGAAAAGTCACAATTATTCTCCACAGAATTCACAACATAAAAGGAACTACTATCAGCTTCCATCTCCTTTTGCTCAACCTTCCCAGTCCCTTTATCAACCACAACCGATTGTAACCAACGACCATTATCTCTATTCTTTATAGAACCATCTTTATCCACATGTTCTTCAACACAAATCCCATCTTTATCCACTTGTTCTTCAACACAAATCCCATCCTTCCTAACACTATTTTCATTATCCTTTTCAAGATACTGAGAACAAGATAATCGATCAGGCACACCTGAACTAACATGACCTTCCATATTCAGTTTATCATTCATTGAAGACTTTCCATCTAACAACAGTTTCTTGCACTTATCTTTGGAGTGACCGATATGGGCACAGTTACTACAATATAACGGAATGTTATCATACACCAAATCAATCCCGTAACAATCATCTTCCCCAAATTTTAACTGCACCTTATGAATTAATGGCTTGGAAATATCCACTTCCACCCAAACTCTACAACAATTCTGCCTTGCCCTGTTAACCGAAGGAACCCAAACCTTTAATGGAGTACCCAATACCTTAGCAACTTCACTGATCGTAGAATAATTAAACAAGAATTCAGGAATGTTTGGAAGAGAGACCCGTATCGGAGTAAATGGGCATTCCAGATTAGGATCGAAGCCAGACGTCCACTTTAATAGCCGCATTGTTTTGTTTCCCAAAGCCCATACGTTTCTTGACCATAATTTCTTTAAATCATCAACCATATAAAATTCAACAAATACATGCCTGAAGTCCCAGACAGAGAGATTGAAACTGCCAACAAAATTGAACTTAGCCAAAAATTTCCTGATAATATCCATCGAAGGCTTGCGAGTAGCAAACTTGGCTATTAAAGTATGCTTTGAGACCTTTAATAACTGCTCTTTGTCTCCAACATCAAACTTGATTATCGGAATATCATTTGAAAGCGAAACAGAGACGTTTGAGTGAACAAACTCTGTTTTTCCCAACTTTAATAGATTAGCATAAGATTCTTTCTGAATCTTTTCTTCCTTTTCCTTAAACGATTCTTCAAAGACTGGATTTACTATCATGTTACAATCTTTATCAACAGAATCCATAATCATCAACCCCTTCTTCTTGACTTCTTGTTCTTCAGATTTCGACAATTTCCTAAGCTTAGGAAATTCCTTCGTCGAATCAAACTCAATAGCAGTAGACATAACCGAAGTAAGCAATGGATTCCAGTGAAGAATCACAGATTTGAAGGCAAAAATTTAGACTCTGTTCTTTTGCAAGAACAGAGTTTCTTTAGAGAGTTTCAAAAAAAAAATTAAACTAAAAATAAATAGTATTTACTAAGAACAAAATTGTTAAAGTTATTATAATATTGGATTCATTAGTTGATATTATTCTATAAATAGTGGTTTAAAATTTATATAATTTTTATTCTTTTAATAATAATAAAAAAATTATTTTTTTATTATAAAGAAATAAATATTATTATTTTTAAACAAAAAATTTGAAAATCAAAAGTTAAATTCGAATTATTGTAGCATTAGTGAACTTATAAGCTTTCACGACCAAATAGATGGATAGAGTATGAGTTATTTGAGTTATGTTGAAAACATGTTTCTATCAATGGATTCCGATAAAGATGATAAGTGGAGTGTGTTATATAAATATTGAAAATATACTTATTAATCGAGAACGATGAAAATAGAACTTCATGTGGATTGACTCGAAATGAACATGAGTAATTTAATCAATTTTTTTTATCTTTTTATTTTGCATGACATTGTTTATCATTATGATGTATTTAGACGGTTCTAAGAAGGAATGATGAAATGTGGATCGAGTTAATAGACATTCATCGCAAGAAATCATGTAACAACCAAGAAACTGACTCAAATATAGTCATTCTCAAAAATACCATAAACGACAGCAACGACCGAATGCAGAGAAAAACGAAAAAAACATTTATGATCCTATACGTTGACGATGAAGCCAGAACCATTTCAATTTGAATCAGCGGAACCAGTTTAATATGAATCAATTGTCGACTTAACCTCTGGATATGTGATTTCAGCTGGAGCAAGTAATGTGTCCATACCGCTGCTAGTTGTACTGATGAACGACTCAACATGAATATTATATTGTGAATAATAAGCAATGGTCCCTTTTTGATTTAGTGGGAATAAGAACGTAGACACAAATGAATATATCAATTAATTCGTTTAGCACCATATGCAGTCATATTGTTAGACTCGAGCCAATTATATAAGTTTGATTCAGTATATTAGTCTCTAACACCATATGCGGCTATAATATCTATTATTATAAAGTATTTGAGGATATGTTAAGATGATATCTCTGGAAATAGTTGTGGTAATATAAAGATCTTCCAAATTACTGTTTCTTTTGTTATCACATAGGTCACTCATAAGATAATTGTAAGAAAGCTCAAATTAAAGCCCAAATGATTGAGAACGGTAAGAAGGCTGATACAGCTGGTATTATGAACTCTAACACTATACAATATGGACAACCAGAATTAAAATCTATAATAGTCAAACCATAGCAGGATGAAAACACAATTACTGTTAAGGAAACTAAAAGCCATAATATAAATCTTCACAAAAAGGCCAACTTACCAATAAAAAAAGAACAAATACTACTCATAATAGAATAACTACACAAGAGCTAAACAAAGAAAGTTTAACTAAAACCAAGAAAAATACATTCAAGAAGGGTTAAAACACTTTTGGAGAAGCAGAGGTTATTGAGGTTATCCAAACTCCTGAATATGACTATACATTCCTTTAATTATAAAAATTTAGCATCTGAAACTCATGCACCATACCAACAAAATATTAGAAGCCTACCAATTACGCCTATAATCAAGAAAAGATAAGTCGACAATTTTTTTGGGGAAATGCTTAATAAGAAACTCAATGAAGCAAAAAACTATAAGAAAAATGGTAATCTTGTAATCAAGTTCTTTTTTGGGACCAGTGAATCTCCAAACCTTACACAAAATGATGATTAAGCTCATTAACTAGAATATCTGTGGTATTGGAAATAAAGCCTCTGTTAGAAGGTTGATATATATTATTTACAATGAGAAGATCAAGTTGTTTACAATCCAAGAGCCCTTTATCAAAATAAACCTCCTGGAAAACATTGCAGTTAAATTAGGTTTGAAGCATTACTTTGCCAATATGACAAACAAAATTTAGCTTCTTTGGAATGAAGATTTTGAAGTAAACATCCTTATAGATCATCAATAACTTATCAATGCTGAAATTAGTCAAACACCAATAGATAGAGTATTCATACTCACTACTGTACATGTTAAATATCAAAGAAGGAATAAAAATGATATTTGGAACATTTTCAGAATAATATCAATTACAACCAAAGAGTGGCTGGTAATGGGTGATTGTAATGTAATCACATTATCTGATTATAAGTTTTAATGTTCCTCTTACTGTTTTAATAGTAATGAGGAATTTAATAAAGCTTTTAATGATTGTTTTCGTGAGGATGTTGGTTATACAGACATTAAGTTCACATGGTCCAACAAATCTAAATGGAAACGTTTTGATCGTGTTCTATACAACTCGTTTTGGTCAAATTGTTTTAGTAATAAAAAGGTCATCAATATGGCCCAAACATGTTATGACCATAATCCTCTATGCATTACCATATCTCAAGAAAGGAACATCCTTAAACATGGTTTTAAATTCTTGAACATGTGGTCCTTAAACCATAACTTTTTGGTCATAATGGAAGATAACTGGAATCAAGAGATGATGGCTACCTTTATGCATGTATTATGGAACAAGCGCAATAGACTCAAAGAGGCCCTTAATATATGGAATAGACAATGTTTTGGAAATATATTTGATAAAGTCTTGGAATGTGGGGAATCTGTTAAAAGACTTGAAATAAAGCTTCAGGAAACTAATAATATAAAAGATAGAATCAACCTTTCTAAAGCCAATGCTCTGTATCTTGAAGCCTTATCTACTGAAGAATCCTACTGGGACTAGAAATGCTACTCTAAATGGATCAAGGATAAGGACAAGAATACTAAAACCTACCACAATTATGTCAAAACGAAAATTAGAATGAACATTGGTGTGGATTAAATCTGGTTCTAGAGAGAGATGAGGAAGGAAGTTGATTTTAGAGAGAGAAATTAAAGATAAAAAAGATAGTTCACAAGTCAAAAGTCTCATATTTATTAAGTGCAGCTTTGGCCATTATATATAGGCGTCAAGACTTATATGTAACTGAATTAGTACACAAAAGGTATAATTACATATTAGTCATTTATCTTAAATTAAGACTCTAAATCCATCATAAAACTATACAAATTTTCATATAAGGTTCAATTTATTACATTTTGGTCCTTAATATTGTAAATCCTTATTAGTAGCCCTCATAGTTCTTATGGAATTCAATGAATGAGAACTAATTGTAATAAAAAAATCTTCATTAGTAACACTAAACACCTTTTGACTAAGCTAGGTGTTAATCTACTTAAGAACTAATGAGTCTTTAAACTCGACCCAGTTACACAACTTGACCCGAAAGCCCATGGGTTCATAATTAAGGGTATAAATACCCAACCACTTTCATTAATGAGGGTAATGAACATTTAATACAACTAGGCAGCTTAAATCTCTCACTAAAAAAACACCCAAGCATTTAATACCTTTGAAATTATAAAAAACACGTGACGAGATTACCCTCAATTCAAAATAATCATCACCAAATTGACGACCACGGTGGGAGAAAGATTGTGCCCGAATCTAGTACTCAAAACCAGCAAGAAAAATCAGTTCGGATGAATCCGAACGAGCAAGCAGTGCCACCACCTTTGATAGAAGTGGTGGGTGAGAACGATGAGTACACGATCGAAGAGCGAGACAGGTTAAAAGCTGAAATAGAGGCGTTGAGAGCTGTTAAAAAGGCGGAGTTATGCTTGAAAGAAAAGTCGAAAGTGCCAGTCATTCACCATACCGACAATCCAAGGGAGAATGACCCATCAGCAAAAACTCACTTGAGTCAGCTCCAAGAAATCTCACCGGTCTAAACCGGTGGATAGCGCAGAGTCTAAGTCCTCTAGTAGCTCCTCGAATGAGGATGAACTTGAGGAGTCCTTGTCATCCAGCAATGACGAGGGCAGATCCAAGAAGAAGCAGAAGTTGGTTAAAAAATATTAAAAAAGATATATAGGCATGGGAGGTTAAAGAGGCATCTGGGAAAAGGGTCGTCTCACAGCCACAACCATAGCCATAGGCATGTGAATCGGTTGCTTATAAATCTCTTCGCTTTCCATGATGAGCCAGGTATTTTTGCAACACCCAATGAAGACACTGTCTTTGGTCGTGGCTGGAATTGGAGACAATCCCCATTGTTATCCAAGATACTGTCCGGAAACCTTCCTAAGAGGTTTGACAGTACTAAGATGGAAAAGTATGACGGGAGCAAGGATCCGTACAATCATCTAGAACAATTTAAAAAAATTATGATAAATTTTGATGATGATGACAAATTGCTTTGTAGAGCCTTCTCTCAATCTTTTACGGGGAGTGCTCTGAAATGGTACAATAGCCTACCACAGGGGTGCATTAGAAACTTTGACACATTTTGGGGTGGCCTTCTAGAGGCAGTTTGTTGGAAGTAAGGAGGTGAAGGGCAACGGAGACACTATTATCCATTGTGCCCAAAAGCCAAATGAATCACTAAAAGACTATATAAGCCGGTTTGTGAACACAAAGAATGGGTTAGCTGATTGCTTTGAACACGTAGCAATAGCTTCTTTGAGACAAGGATTAAACCCTGGCAATCTTGCCGATTCGGTGACCAGAAAGAAGGCCATGACATGGGGTGGTTTACTAAACCAGGTGGGAAAGCGAATCAATATTAATAAAACGAAATAGACTAGGGTGCACAGGCAAGTGAGGTCTTCCCCAGCTGCACCAAATCAGAATCAGTCCGGATACAAGGCCAAGGAAGCCGGACAGGGTCCCAACAGGGCCAAGCAGACTCAATCTCACCCAGCTCCAGCTCAGAGCCAGCCGTCTAAAAATAAACGAGGACCTTAGGTCCAACCGGAGTGGTTTGCTGAATTGAAAGAGAATGTGGCAACTATATGTGATAAAACAAAAGATGAGGTGCATTTTAGGAAGCCGGCAGCGCTTCAATCTCTTAGGGAAAGTCGTAATACTTGTTTTTGTCAATATCATCATGATATTGGCCATAACACAGAAGATTGCATCGCCTTGAAACAAGAGGTGCAAAATCTGATTGAAAGAGGAATATTAGGGGCTTATGTCAAGAGAAGAAGTATGAATAGGTCTGGTAATGCTCATCGGACTGGCCCAACAAACAATGCAGTGACATCGGTTCCGGACGGGGCCATGGTAATATTTGAAAGTTTTTATGTAGAATCAGAGTATTTGGACCCTGTTCCAACCCCGAATAAAGTGGGGGCGATTACAGAACATACCAAGACAGTGTCTGGGTTCATAAGGTTTTTTGAGTCACTCACTATTTTCGGGGGAGACACAATGACTGCGCCGACTCCTTCTTCAAGAAAGAGGCATGTTCACTCTTTGGCTACTCAGTTAGAGGGAGACATGTCCTCCTATCAGTCCCAAATTCCTTTTCCCTTCATTGTTTTTTATGAAGATAACTTAAGGGACATATCTGGTCCTCATGAGGATGCTATGGTGATGGGAGCATCGATTGGGGGCAATGACATCAGGCGAATTTTGGTTGACACTGGAAGCTCGACCAACATTCTATTTTTAAGTTCCTATAAACAGATGAAGAATCTAGCAGTGATTCAGCGTTCAAATAGGTCCATTGTGGCTTCACTGGAAGCTTTGCCGATGTGGTCGGAGAGTTTGAGGAGGAGGTTCTGTTGAGTAAGGGCCCTTTCAAGAAGATGGTCAGGGTACTCTTCGTTGTGGTATATTGTCCCACGTGTTACAATGCGATTTTTGGAAGATCCTGGCTCTCTATAATGCATGTTGTGGCTTCAACAGTTCACCAATGTTTAAAATATATTGTTCAAAGACAGGTGGGAGTTGTCCAGAGTAGCCAAAAGATAGCAAGGGAGTGCTATGCAACTGCACTTGCCCCTAAAACTCTGGGGGCAGTCCGGGTAAATAAAGTTGAAACTCTTGGGGCCTTCTGGGGGGTGAGGGTGAAATTGATGACCCCGGATAGACCCCTAATGCTTTGATACCAATTAAAGAAGTTTAAACCCACTCTCTAGCTGAAGGAAGAAATGTTAAAGTTGGATCTAAGATGACACAACAATTGAAGAACAAAGTGTTGTCCTTTATGGAAAACCATCAACATGTATTTGCTTGGTGTAATGGTGATGTGACCGGAGTGCATGCGAATGTTATATCACACCAACTATCCATCCGAAGAGATGTTGTACCTGTTGTGCAAAGAAGAAGAGCTTTCTCTAAAGAGAAAGCAAATGTCATAGTTCAAGAGGTTGACCGACTTACCAAAATGGGGCACATAAAGGAGTCTCAATACCCTTTATGGACAACCAATCCAGTGTTAGTAAAGAAGAAGAATGGGAAATGGCGTATGTGTATCAACTTATTGACCTCAATAGAGCTTGCCCAAAAGATCTTTATCCAGTCCCCCGAAGAGATCAATTGGTAGACTCCACATCTGGGAACAAATTATTATCCTTCATGGATGTCTTTTCCGGTTATAACCCGATACAGGTGGATCCGAAGGACCAAGAGCACACTACTTTTGTTACAGATAGGGGCCTCCATTATTACAAGGTGATGCCTTTTGGACTGAAGAATGTTGGGGCTACCTATCAAAGGTTGGTGAACAGAGCTTTTGCTGATCAGATTGGGAGAAACATGGAAGTATATATTGATGACATAATGGTAAAAAACGTGGAAGAAGAGTTGCACCTAGCAGATCTTCGAGAAACGTTTACCAACTTGGCAAAGGTTAATTTAAAGTTGAATTCAGCAAATTGTGTATTTGGGGTGCAGTCCGAAATCTTTTTGGGGTATGTGATAAGTGAAAAAGGGATACAGCCTGATCCGGACCAGCTTGATGCCTTATTACAAATGGATCCTCCTCGAAATATTAAAGAAGTGCAAAGGTTGACACGAATTTTAGCTGCTTTAAATCGTTTTATCTCGAGGTCTTCGGATAAGTGTGCCCCATTTTTCCAAACTTTAAAGGGTGCGAAAGACTTTACAATGAAATAAAAAAGCATTTATCTTCCCCCAAAACACTTTACAAACCTGTTGATGGAAAGACACTGTACATATATCTAGCTGTGTCTGAAAGTGCTATAATTGCGGTGCTGGTAAGAGAGGTGGACAATTATCCTCGTCTGGTGTACTACATTAGCAAGAGTCTGATGGATGCTGAAAAATAGGTACTTAAAACTTTAAAAACTAGCACTAGCTTTGGTAATTGCTGCCAGAAAAATGAGGCCTTATTTTCAGTCTCATTCTATTGTCGTCTAGACATCTTTTCCCTTGAAAAATGTCCTCCAGAAGGCAGACATATCAAGCAGGATGACCAAGTGGTTAGTTGAATTGGGTGATTATGATATTGATTCTGTTGCTAATATCCTAAAAAGGTATGGGTTGTCCGGACAGATGGTGGATCAAGTACCATGGGTTGTGGTGCTGGGATATGTTTACCCTCTCTGTATGGCGATAAGTTATACCAAGCTATATGTTTTGCTTTTAGGGTTTCTAACAATGAATCTGAGTATGAAGCTGTTATAGCTCGTCTGAAATTGGTCTTTCTGTGTGGGGCTAAAAGAGTCAGGTTAATGAGTGATTCTCAGTTTCTTATCAATCATGCCCAAGGTCAATTTGTGGCAAAAAAGGAGCAGTTGATTAAATACTTGTTCATCCTTAAAGAAGTGGCAGCTAACTTAAAAAATGTTAGCTATGAGCACATACCTAGATCGGAGAACACGATAGCAGACTCATTGGAAACCATAGCACACTCTGAGTCCTACTCATGGATTAATGTGCAATAATGCCCATCCATACAACCCAATCAGGACAAGAAAGAGGAATAAAGTTTGAGTATACAAGTGGTTCAACCCAAAGACTGGAGATATCCTCTTCTTCAATACATTTCTGATGGCATTTTTCCTTCGGAGAAAGTTGTGGCAAGGAAAATGAAACATAGGGCTCGTGTTTTTTTAATCAAAAGAGATATCATTTATAAGAATTAATTTAGTAGACCTCTCTTGCGTTGTTTGGGTATTGAAGAGTCCTAAATTGTGCTATCCGAACTACATGATGGTGAAGGATTAAGACATTGTGGATATAGAGCTTTAACCCGAAGGGTTTTGTTAGCCGGATACTACGCCGTCCATAATGGCAGATGCCAAGGAATTGGTAAAGAAATGTGACCCGTGCCAAAGATATGGTAATGAAATTCATATCCCAGCTGTCCCACTGGAGTCGATTTCTGAGTCGGTGCCTCTTGCTCGTTGGGGACTAGATTTAGTAGGGCCTCTATCGGTGGCATTCAGAGGATACAGAACTATTATTGTAGCCATTGATTATTTTTCCAAGTGGATAGAAGCAGCCCCTCTAGCAGGAACTACTTCGAAAGCTGTTATAAAATTTATCATGTCTAACATTTGTTGCATATTTGGGGTTCCATAGAAGATAACCACAGATAATGGGTCACAATTTGATAATAAGGATATGGAGAGTTTCTGTGCCTCTAGGGAAATTCAGCATTTCTTCTCTTCTCCTTTCCACCCACAAGCGAATGGTCAAGTTGAAGTGAGAAACATAACCATTATGTTCGGTCTCAAAACGAATTTAGAAGGGGCTGCAAGAAAGTGGCCAAGCTATTTAAAAGAAGTATTATGGGCATAACGGACTACTCCTGGAGCTGCTACACAAGAATCTCATTTTACCTTGTTATATGAGATGGATTAAATTGCTCCTATAGAAGCAACTCTTCCATCATACATAGTCCACAATTTTTCTGAACAGGCTAATGAAGTGGCAATCAGAAGTCAATTGGACTTAATAGAAGAAAAAAGAGTTAAGGCTCATCTTAGAGCCACCCATTATCAAGGCTTGATGAGGAGCAAGTTTGCTTCCAAAATCAAAAGAAGGGATCTTCGACCAGGGGACAAAGTGTTGAGAAAAGTCTTTTTACATACTATGGAGATGCAGTTCGGCAAACTAGCTCCAAACTAGGAAGGGCACTATAAGGTCTCCGAAAAACTTAAGCTTGGGACATACAGGCTTCAAGACAAAGATGGAAGAATCTTAAACCACCCTTGGAACATTGAACATCTCCGGTTATATCTGGAATGAAAGTTGTGTAAATATTTACTTGTTTAAAGTCCATGTAAATATTAGGGGGCATACTTTTTCCTACCCTGGTGGCGCGGTGAGGTTTCAATGAGGTGTCCGGGTTTTTCCATATAATTCGATGCCTTCTTAAATATTCGGAGTGGTTTGATTTACAGTTTTTTTTAAATATTTGAAGGATCTTTGGCAGATCGGATCGATCTAGTGGAATGATGGCCATTTAACATTTGTCATCGGAGATTTTAAACACTCTCATCTTAAATACTTATAAAATAAATAAGGGCTCTTTAAACACCATCCATTGAAATTAAGCAAGTATGAAACAAAGCAAAAATTTATCAAAGTAAAACTATCAGGCTAAAACCGGATGATGATATTAAAACATAAAATATGCCTTAGATATCCAAGGACTTTAAGTTTAAAGAACAAAGGCTTAACAGGACTCAAACTGGACACGGTTACAAAAATTCATTGGCCATCCAAGGACTTTAGTATTTCATAAGGATAATAAAAACAAAATAAGAAAAGATAGTTAAAACCCCAAGGCTAGTTTCCCTTGGATGCTCCTGCATCGTCTTTTTTCTTGGGATCTTTGGACTCGTCACTAGAACTCTCTCCGGTTCATTCTTCTTTGTCAGTATTGGAATCTACTCCACTACTATAGCCATGGCGATCACCTTCTACCATAGTATGAAATGGGACATATCTCCATAAACCTCCAAGGGTTCTCTTCAGAAATTTCTGGTGGACAAGAAGTACCATGTCAGATTTGACCTCTGCATCTCTTACTTCCAGGGAGTTTATCACCTTATTGGTATACGCATAAATCTTGGCCTGGATTTTCTTTTCATGCTCTTTCACCAGATCTTCTTTCTCCTTGGTAACCTTGGACACAACCTTTTTGAGAGAAGTATTGTCACCAGACAAGGTTTGGATGACATCATCTTAGGTCTTCACATATTCCTTCAAGGTGGAGAGATCTTTCTCCAAACCGGAGCACTTACTTTGGAGCTCTGTGTTAGCCTTCTCCAAAGTGACCAGCTTGGTTTCCAAATCTTCTTTCTTCTTCTTTAACTTCTCAAGCTCTTTCTTCAATACCTCAATACTTTGGTTGGCATTTAGGAGGTCAATGGACAAACTCTCCTTATTTTTGTTAAGGGTATTGATGAGGGCAGACCGACTTTTTACTTACCTCTCCAAGTTGAGCACTGGCTGAATATGGCCCAACAGAGAGTGAGTCACCGTATCGTTTTCCCCTGAAACAGTGAAATACTTACCATTAAAAGTCACCATGTTGGAGGAGCTTGGGGGAAGGTAGGGACCAGCAAAGTTGTCTTTTTCAAATTCTCCTAAATAAAGGCCAATGTTTTGGAGGTCATTGATGTCTACTCCTTCCAAATCTCCTGCGGTATCCTCTCTGGTGTGTAGATCGCTGGGGATTTGCTATGCCAGGGTGGGGTCAGTTGGATCGGCCGGGGGTAGAGACTCCGAAGGGCGGAGGACTGTTTCATCCCCCAAAGAGACCTTCTTCTTCTTAACAGTCCTCTCATCGCTGCTAGCTCCCCTTTTTCGATCCTTTTTAGGAGACCTTTGTTGATTTTGGAGTTCACATGCCTCCTTGATGGACTCATCATCAATTACTTGAAGCAAAGTAACATCAATCCTTCCTTGGACCTACCCTCATTGGCTCTCCGGAGCAATCTCCTCTGCAGCACCCTGAACAGCCTCTGTAGCAGCCTTCTTTTTCTTGCCCTTCCCTTTCATTTTTCTTGGGGCTTTGGCTCTAGAGGGCAAGGCCAATTTTCCATCTTTCGCCTCCGTTCTCTTAAGTATAACGGTCGGATGAGGTGGTGTAGTCAACTCCTCCTAAATGAGATCTCTCCGGCCCGTAGTGTTCCAGAGGTGGGATCTCACCAAGTTGTCTGAGGTAAAGCAGTTGTGGAAGGCGTTTCCGCAACGGTCAGCAGTCCAATCATTTAATTTGGCACATGTGGTCTGTCCCTCCTCCACATAGTCGGAGAACTCCTTCGGCAATACTGACAAAAAAAATGATTTAGGAATAATATTTTTGCAATATGAGAAAGACAAACGAAGTAGGATACTTACCTGAGCTCTTCACCTGCTGGTGAGCATACTAGGATTGACATCAGCCTTGATTTTTCTCTCATTCTCCCACGTCCCACTGATGAATAAAAACTAGGTCTTCCAGTTTTTCTCTGACTCTAGCAGGTCGTCCACCATTTTAAAGTTATCTCCCATATTGTAGTGGTATAATGGGATGTGATGGTTTTAACAAAGGCTGGCCACTGCAGCGAATTGCTCCATCGGAAGAGGAATGCCAGACAGCCTTGACGCCATGATACAGGTGAGGAGAGTACACCAAGCATTTGGACTCAGCTGGCTTGGACAGAGTTTAATCATGTGGAAATACCTGACAATTTCCGGATCCAAGGGGAATCTGAGCCCCCAGTTGAACAACTCAATATAGATGACGATCTCATTAAGCTTGCAGTCGATCGTAGTCTCCGATATGACTGGTATTCTCACCTTAACTGATTCAGGGATCCCCCACTTGGTTCAGATCCAACCCAGCTCAGCGGTGTGATTATAAACATAATTAATGTTCTGCATGGCCAGCACATACTTCACATTGACCTTGTGAAAACAAGATCCCACTTTGCCTTCCAGGCTCTCTGGCAGATCTGATGGGTCATACAGATTTTCTCATTGTCTTTCCCTTTTTTATCAGAAGTAGCATCTCCAGTTTGCCCGGAGGCTTCAATTTCAAATGGGGTCTTCTTGACACTATCCTCCATCACTTCTTTCATCACTGCGGAAGGTTTATCAGTCGATGTGGATGGAAGAGTGCTAGTTTGTGGCTCACCAGTTTGTCCTGACGGTTGAGCATCAACATCTCTTAAAGGTCTGGTATCCGGTTGGGGCTCCGCTCCAGAAGCCTTGGTATGAGAAGTGATTCCGGTTGCCTCGGATCCGAAGGGTTTGTCTCTTGGGGCTCTAATAGATGCCTCCGGTCCGGAGGCTTTATCTTTGGCTGCAAACTTAGAGGCCCTCGTTCTGGAAGATTTGGGTTGTGAGCCTGTTGCTTTGCCTTTTACCAGGCACGTTGTCCGACGAGGGTTGATTTTCTCCGGGGATTGCTTAATGTCAGATCCCATAGCGATTAATGGAGAAGGCTTCCTAACACTCGATACTTCTTTCTCTTGCACAGTAGAAGGCTGAGACTCCTGAACCGAGGAGCCTGACGGGATTGGCAGAGAGGTTTGATTGGAATAAACGTCTAGGTTTTGTGTGTTTGGCAGAGGATGATCCTTAATCAACTTCTAAGGATGGTGAATCAGGTTTACAGCTTTGAGAAACTGGAAGGCCAACAACGATACGTCTCTCACATTCAACTTTTTTGCGCTTTCTCTAGTTCATAAAGATTTAGCCAACCACCTTTCACGAGAGTGTTTTTTGCTGTGAACATAAAACTACTCAAGAGAAGTTTTGAAAGGAAAGGTAAAAAGCTTTGAGAGGAGAAATTGCAAAGTGATGAAGATGGTGAAACAGTAAAGGAAAATAATTTATACTAGTGAGGCAAAAAGTTACTGATACCTAGGAGAAATGAAAAGACTTAGGTAATGATTGAAGGCGGCGCTAACGTAAGAAACCTTAAATACAAGAGTTGCTTTTTTGGTTTAGTGGAAGCGTCGTTCTAGGAAGAAAACGGCTGGAAGAACGAATCAAAGTGTGATACGTGTCCCATGATTCAAAGAAAAACTCCTGGAATTCTGAGAAGGAATCAGTCCGGATAAACCTTGAACTGAATACATGAGCGATCCGGAAAATATTGTTGTTGGCCAAGTGAGTTTTCTAGTCCTGCCAAAGATCTTTGACAAAACCTAAAAAATGGGCTACTGATGAGTCCATAATTATTCACCACTGCTCATTGGGAAAACCTGACAGGGTTAATTCAGACTATAATTGCCCACTGAATTATCCGGAGAGGACAAAAGTACTAAAACACTAAACAAATTTTGACTAAGCTATGTGCTAATCTACTTAAGAACTAATGCGTCTTTAAACTCGACCCGGTTTCACAACTTGACCCGAAAGCCATTGGGTCCATAATTAAGGGTATAAATACCTAACCACTTCCATTAATAAGGATAATGAACATTTAATACAACCAGGCAACTTAAATCTGTCACTACAAAATACTCAAGCATTTAATACCTTTGAAATTCTCAAAAACACCTGACGAGATTACCCTCAGTTCAAAATAATCATCACCAAATATCATTCGATCAAATTACCCATAATTACATATTTTCTAATCCCAAGCATATACTAAATATACAATTAACAAGTATGATCAAATTAACATATATGATTAAATGATATTATCTTACCTTAATTTTAAAACAAGTTATTAAAACAACTCGAAAAATCCTAACCACTTGTTAGATTCTGAAAAAAAAATTCATTATATACCATCTACTTGAATATTTTAAAATATTTTTTAAACAAAAAATAATATCATTTTTTAATAGTGGTAAATTTATATATATTACAAAAAAAATCTATGTTATAGTCAATGGATTTAAAGCCGGTCGGTCTAAGTCCTCAGGTGAAAACGTATCCCAATATATATTTTTATATATACACATATGACTCGTGTAATGTCTAATTTTATTAAGATTTCTAACTAATTCATTACAAACCAACTAGACTAACTAGACTACAAAACTAGACAAATGAGTTCTAAAAATTAATATAAGCTTCATTACATTTTTACTTGAATTTCCACGAGATTAAGAATGAGACCGGGATATTCAATAAATATTTATGCAATCTCTTTATTTATTATTTTTATATATAAATATAAATTACAACTATGTTTTAAAGAAATTATATTAGTTAATTCATTTATATCGAAAATGTTATATTCATATTAAATATCGGCATTATTAATTTTAATAAATTATAGATAAAAAAAAGATTCAAGGACCTAATCAAATAAAAATTTAAACATGCAAATTGTAGACTTTCTTCGTTAAAATCTTAACATGGTTATTGGGATGACTGATTTCTCTTATGTTTGTTAACGTCAAACTAATGGCTTCTTTGAGTTGCTTTAACATTTTTAATAATGTCTCTTTATTTGCATCATTTGAAGAGACATTATTAATATGAATATAATTGTTAAATTTATTTATGTTAGAGATATAAGGTCTGGGTCCAATAGCCCATATAGTTTGTCTATAAATAAGAGCTTAGACTTTATGTAATTGGTATACTTTCTAAATAATACAAAACCCTAGCCACTCTATTTTCTCTCTTTTGTTCTTTATTTAACATCGTATAAGAGCTTAGTTTCCAATTTTGAAGTTTTCTTTGTCTATCGTTGTGCCAACGAAAGTTGTATTAGCCATCTGCCGAAAGAAAAAAAAAGAATTGATTGTCTTTTTTTTGTCGTCACAAAATTTTCGATTTTTAGATCTATTGTATACAGCCTTAATCAAACGGCCCGAACGAAAAGCAAACGGTGTCCGTTGTTTCTGAATTTTGGAGAGCATGTTCGAAACATCCAATCCTTCAATATGACTGGTCAGATTATGATTTGGTACTATGATTCGGGAGAAATCATTATTGGAACAATAAAGATTTTTTGTTGGTAAAATCATAGATTCAATTTTGATTTTGATTGGAAATTAGATTTGAATTTGAATTTAGTATTTGGAATTAGTATTGAATTTAGTTTTGGATTTGGATTTGGTATTTGGATTTGGCATTCACATTTCATTTGGATTTTTTTTGAGTATTTGGCGTTGAGATTTCATTTGGATTTTGTTTGGTGTTTAGATTTTGTTTGACGTTTGGATGTTGTTTGACATTTGCTTAGATCGACGTTTGTCGTTTTAATTCGTTTCGGTGTTTAGATTTCGTTACTCGTCTGGGTTTGGATTTGGATTTGGTATAGATTTATTTGGATTCGTTTGATTTGGTTTGGTTTGGTTTTGTTTGGATTCGTTTGGCTTTGTTTCATGTTTAGATTTCGTTTGGATTAGTTTGGAGTTTGGATTTTGAATATTAGAGTTTGAAGATTGAAGATTGGAGCTTGAAGATTGGATTTTGGAGTTTGGAGATTGGAGATTGAAGTTCAATTTTTGGGTTTTGACGTTTCAATTTTGATTTTGGCGTTTTGTTTTGATTTTGGCTTTTGATTATCTTTTTGAAGTTAGGTGTTTTGTTTTTGCTGTAATTTTAGTTTTCATTTTGTGTAACAAACTCCCATTAGCCCATATAGTTTGTCTATGAAAAAGAGCTTTATACCCTATGTAATTGGTATACTTTCTAAACAATACAAAACCATAGCCGCTCTCTTTTCTCTTTTTTGTTCTTTATTTAACAATTCAAATAGACATTCAGTAAACGTGAGGGTGAAGGTTTTGACTTTCAACTTTTGATGATTTATTTTATAACTTCGAAGTCTGAACATGTAACGCGGCGGAAATATAAGAAAAAAACGATAGATGAAACCCTACTTCAAAGGTAACATGATAGATGAAATCATAATCAAATGGTAACAAAGATTGAAACTTTGAGAGAGGAAAAAATATGTTATTCCAAAAACTTATTTAAACTTAAGGCATACGAGGCTTTATATAACACTTTCTCAAAACCCTAAATCAGAAAGGAAATAAAATTAATATTTTAAAATAAAATCAAATCAAATTTTTATACAATTATATTTAATTTGAATAATATAAGATATTTGAATTAAATAAAATAAATTAAAAATGTTTTTGTTTGAGCTTGTGGGCTAAATCATCCCCCTTAATTAATAAGAATTCATCATCGAATTCACAGCATCATCACCATCACCAACCATTTTTTTATTGTTACATTGTGAATTATAATTGTTGACCTTATCGTAATAAAATAAATTCTTCTCAAGTGTTCCTTATGTGAAGTCATATTGAAGTCATCCAGTTGATATAATTTTTTGATTTCGAAAGCCTTTTCATACCCTGAAAATAACACCCCATGTCCAATTGATGAAAAAAATGGTTTTGAAAACCTCTTCATAGTCTGATACATCAACTCGATAAGAAAGTTTCTCTTTGATCCGTCAATTGGTAGTCAATTTAAACTCCTTCAGTAACCGATCAATAAGACCGTCATCGAAATTCCTGATGTGTCCCTGCATACCGAACGATCTTCGAGATCTTCATGACCACTCTTGACACCTTGAATTAGATGAAATCAAGATTCAGAAACATGTTGTCTCATAGCAGAAACTAAAGCTCTGATACCAAAATTATAACACAATGAAAATAAAAGAAAACAAATGAAATCTCAATCTAAGGGTAACAGAGACTGAAACTTTTAGAGATAAAAAAAATTCCAAAAAATTATTTAATACTTAAAACATGATGCTTTATATAAGAGTGGATCAAAACTCTAAATTAGAATAAAAAAATAAAAAATAAATATAAAACAAAATATTTAGACAATCTGATTTGAACAATATAAAATATTTATATTATATTATAAAAAAATGAGATGTTTTTGTTAAAAACAAAGAATATTGTGATAATTGACATGGTTGTTATATTGAGCTTATATATCTTATTCTCCTCCCATGGGGGATGATCAAGAAGCAACTGCTCTTATTCTCTGTTAAAAACAAAGAGAGAAGTAGCCGCCAGGAAGCGGCTAGGGTTTTGTGTTTATTAGAGAATCTTTTATTTTATTTTATAATACAATCCCAAGTAAGGCTCTCAATATATAGAGAACTTAGAGGCATATACAAAGAAACTTAATATACTGGATATTCTAACACTCCCCCTCAAGTTGTGTAGTGGGATCACCAATACCCAACTTGGATAAAACTGATTCGAATGTTCTTGCAGCAACTGCTTTTGTCAGGATGTCTACCAGTTGGTCTTCGGATCTAACAAACGGAAGTTCGACTGTCCCATCTTCAATCTTTTCTTTTATGAAGTGTCTATCTATTTTAACGTGCTTTGTTCAATCGTGCTGTACCAGGTTCTCTAAAATCTTAATCGTAGCTTTATTATCGCACATTAACTGAATTGGACACTTAAAAGAGGATCCGATTTCTTTCATTATCTTCTTTAACCAAAGTATCTCGGTAATCCCCTTAACGATTCCTCTAAATTCTGATTCAGCACTTGACAATGATACTACTTTCTGTTTCTTACTCCTCCAAGTCACCAAGTTACCTCCAATAAGAGTAAAATAGCCAGCAATTGATCGCTTGTCGTTAGGATTCCCTCCTCAATCAGCATCTGTGAATACTTCAATATCAAGGTGTCCATTTTTCTTAAAAATTATGCCTCTTCCTGGTGTGCCTTTGAGATATCGAATAATCCTCATTACTGCCTCTATATGGTGTTCCTGAGGATGATGCATGAACTGGCTAACTACTCCCACCGCGTATGCAATGTCGGGTCGAGTGTGAGCCAGGTAAATCAATTTTCCCACCAACCTTTGGTATCTTTCTTTACTCGCTGGCCTGGCCCCATCAATTATCTATTAATTTGTGATTCACAACCATAGGAGTGTCATTTGGTTTGCAATCCACCATGCTAAATTCAGCTAATAAATCCAATATATATTTCCGTTGGGAGATATAAATCCCTCATCTTGACCTAAGAACCTCGATTCCTAAGAAATACTTCAATCCCCCAAGGTCTTTCATTTCAAACTCCTTGAAGAGGATTTTCCTAAGAGAGCTAATTTCTTCTTCGTCATTCCCCGTTATAATCATATCGTCGACATATATTATAAGATAAGTGACTAATTCTCCTCTCTTTTTGTAAAACAAGATATGATCCCTATTACTCTGTTTGTAGCTATACTGCTTCATTGCCATTGTAAATCTCCCAAACCAAGCACGAGGAGACTGTTTGAGCCTATATAATGCCTTTTTCAGTTTACATACCTCATTTTCTTGAAAACTATCAGATCACCCTGGTGGGGGTTCCATATATACCTCTTCTTCCAAGTCTCCATGTAAGAAAGCATTCTTTACATCAAATTGATGAAGAGGCCAATCTTTATTCGCGGCTATTGAAAGTAAAACTCTGATAGTGTCAATCTTTGCAACCGGAGAGAATGTTTCAGAGTAGTCTATACCATATGTTTGTGTATATCCTTTGGCAACCAATCTTGCCTTGTGTAACTCAATGGTGCCATCGGATTTATATTTTATATTAAACACCCCTCTACACCCGACTGCTTTCTTCCCTTGTAGTAACACACAATTCTCCCATGTACCATTCCTTTTTAGAGCTTCCATTTTGGTATTCATTGCCTCATGCCATTCAGTTATCTTCTTAGCTTCTTGAGCTGTTTTAGGGATTTGTTCAGAGAGAATAGTATCTGAAAACGCCTTTGCAATCTTCGTCATTCCTTTCTTATCCGTTTTTACCGGATATGTAGAAGCACGAGGAACGTGTTCTGGTGAATACTGGTCAGGAGGAACCCCTCTATTTTTTGTTGGAAGAAGAACCGGAGTTTGAGTTTCAACAAATGAACTTCCTGAAATATCATGGTCAGTAGTATTTTGTGAATTATGACATTGTAAATTGTTTACCTCTTGATGGATATTTTCTTCGGCTGATTCGCTGGTACTATCCATGGCATTTATTTCTTGTTGGACATTGTCTTCGGGAGAATCATTGGTGGTAAGAACTGCCTCGTCAATCTCCTTTATGTTGGAAGAGGCGTGTTCGGTGGCGCCATCTACCGACTCTGTCGGCACATCCTCAAAGTAACTTTCATATAGCAACCAGCCGAGTGATTCACTTACTTTCTCCCCCTGAGCACGAGATTAGTGGTCAAACAAATAATCAGATTCTATGAAGTCATAGTCCATGGTGACATGGATTTGACTAGTAACCGGATTGTAACACCGACAGCCCATTTGATGAACACCGTACCCAACAAATACACACTTTTCAACACACGAATTAAGTTTGTTTCGACTAGTTTCAGGGATATGAACAAACACCGAACAACCAAAGACACAAGGTGGTAAGGTCATAACAGATGGAATTGTAACTTGGGTGGCAAGCACTTGTAATGGAGTTTTATTTCCTAGACATCGGGTTGGTAGACGATTTGCAAGATACGTGGCTGTAGCAAGAGCTTCTAGCAAAAAAGAATGAGGAACTCTAGATTCAATCATAATAACATAAGTTTTTTCAAGTAAATTATGATTTTTCGTTATGAAGTACCGTTTTGTTGAGGTGTGTTTGGACAAGTGGTTTGATGGATAAGACCATTTGTTTTGAAAAAATTATGCATCGTTTGGTTGACAAACGCTGTTCCATTATCAGAACGGAGAATCTGTATTTTTTTCAAATTGAGTCAAAATCATTTTGTAAAAACAAACAAATATTTCTGGTACTTCCGATTTATGTTTCATGAAGTATATCCAAGTCATTCTTGAGAAATCATCCACAAATAAAATAAAGTATCTGATTTGTTTGTTAGCAGAATTTGGTGCTGGACCCCAAACATCTGAATGGATTAGCAAAAAAACATAATCAACTCTAGTATTACTTTGATTAAATGAGACCCTACGATTTTTTGCAAGAATGCAGGTTTCACATTTCTCATGAATGGAATTATTCAAAAAAGACTAGGAAACAAACTTTTAAGATAGCTAAAAGAAGGATGACCAAGTCGTTGGTGCCATAACCAAAGTTGCCTTTCGGTTGTACCGTGAGCAAGCATGGTATGTCCCTTATGAACTACCTCATCAACATAATAGAGACCTCTTTATTCAGTACCACGCCCAATGATCTCTTTCGTACGAATGTCCTGTAAAATGCAAAAAAAATGGATACATAAGAACCACACAGTTGAGTTGTTTTGTCACTTGACTAACAGATAATAACTTTAAGGATAGTGAAGGAATGTAGAGGCAGTTTTTAATTTCCATTTTTTCCGAAAAAATAATTGAACCTCCTCCTTTGACTTCACAAATTTCTCTACTAGCAGTCTCAATATGGGACTTATTTGGAGATGACATGTCACCAAAGTCTTTAGGATCATAAGAAATGGTGTCCGTAGCCCCGCAATCAAAGATCCAATTCATTGATTTCTCAAACCCTTTACCTCCAAGTTTTTCATAGGAGTTCGCCGCCATTCCTCCAAAACCAGTGCCACTTCCTTGCTCATTTTTAGTCGGATCTTCACCGCCACTTGTAGACGAAGCCTGTTTAACATTAGATCTGAAACGCTGGTTATTTTTCTCCTTATGACCGTCCTCCCACCATTCTGGATAGCCAACCAGCTGGAAACATGTCTCTTTAGTGTGTTTCTTCATCCCACAATGAGTGCAATACAACTTGGATTTATCTTCTTTCTCTTTGGATCGGAATTTAAACCTTTGTGCAGAATATTTAGTAGCCAAACCCATTCCAATTTCAATCGAGTCACTATCAGAAGAACTTGATTTTAGTATATTAAGCATGGTCACTTCCCTTCGTATTGTAGCATATGTTGTTTCCACGGAAGGAAGAGGATCCTTTTTTAGGATATCTCTCTTGACTGGTTCCAGCTTGTCATTAATCGTCATTATCAATTGATAGAGTCTTCGTTCTTGAGTCTTCTTATTGTAGATCTGAATTTCTTCTGGGTCTTTCATAGGGTTCGGATCCCGCCTATCTATAGACATCCAGATGTTCTGCAGTTTGTTCCACAAGTCTTCTAGTGTATCGGACCATTGCTTTAATGAATTAGCCCTCGTATGAAGGTCAAACACCTGTAACAAATCTGTACCAGAACCGTATGTGGTGGCTAACCATCCCATAGGGCTTTTAGTGGGATATTGCGAGACATTATTCACCAAGCTGGATTCAAGATTCTGGATAATCCATGTGAAAACACATTGATCATCTTGTTCCCACCTTGTATATGTGTTGTCAGTTTTGGATGGAGGTGTCGGCTCCCCTGTAATGTGAGAACCTCTCTCCCTTCCCCCAATCATTTTCTTCATCAGGTTTGCCCATAGGGCATAGTTGTCACCACCGAGTTTAATCCCTAGGGGTAAATTCTCGGGGTTAGTTGTTTGTTGTTGTGTTCCGAGATCATTTCTCAGAATGGCAGCAATCTGCATTGTTAATTCATCAAGGATCTGACTGACCACGACTTCATTGCCAGCCATCTTTGTTGAGGATGTTCAGGATTTTCCTAGAATCACACGTGCTCTGATACCATGTTAAAAACAAAGAATATTGTGGTAATTGACATGGTTGTTATATTGAGCTTATATATCTTATTCTTCTCCCATGGGGGATGATCAAGAAGCAACTGCTCTTATTCTCTGTTAAAAACAAAGAGAGAAGTAGCCGCAAGGAAGCGGCTAGGGTTTTGTGTTTATTAGAGAATCTTTTTTTATAATGCAATCCCAAGTAAGGCTCTCAATATATAGAGAACTTAAAGATCTATACAAAAAACTTAATATACTGAATATTCTAACAGTTTTATTTATTTTTTGTTTGTTAGTTTAAATTATGTAAATAAATGTGCTTAATTTTAAATGGATTTTTTTTATTAGCTGTCTTTTATTTATAATAAATTTATGCAAAAATATTTTAGGGAAGAGAATTTTTTTTCTTTCATGAAAAGTATTAATTAATTTGGAACAAAATTTAGTTGATGCACTTGGTTTGATTAAACTCAGTTTGTTTTTTTCTTATTTTTCTCGTGTCGCCCATTTTTTTGGTGTTTTGTTAAGGAGTAAAGATGTGGTAGCGCTAAATATAAAATAAAAATAGTGATAAATTAAAATATGGCTTATTAACTGAAAGGTTTGTAATAATTTTAGTTTATTCCCTCTATAGACCGAAATACCAATTGCTGCTTTTTGCGATCAATCGAAATTTATGATTTAAAATTAAGTAACTGATATGTATGACTGTTAAAACATAAATGCATGCATTAATGTCTTATTCAAGTAACTGTTTGTTGTAGTTATTTATTTTGACATACATACACTCATGTATCTTTATATACATTTAGTATAAATAATATGTACGTAATGAATTGTTTTTATTTGTGATTCATGACGTTATTCATGATGATTTAGCTTTCAAAATGCATCAATAAAGAGTTATTTTGTTAGCACTTTTTTTACACCATGATTTGTCGTACGTTTTTCATACTCATACTCGATTATTATATTTGCACCACTTCAGAGTACTTCAGTAACCATACCTTGCAGTCATGATCTACATCTAAAGTACAAAGAGAGGTATATCAAGTAATGTACAAACCCTAGAGTACAACTCTGATGATATTTGGATTTCGAAGCGTGAGTTTTCAAAAGATTTTGCTATCTAGATTATATGAGATAATCGAAAGCTCATGACCATCCCTTCCGATGAATGTTTTTATCCAAGTAAGTCGTTCGACACCCGAATATATAATTATCCTGCCGAATATATAATTATTTTGAAGAGAACAATGCACTTTTTTGTGATCTTGAAAGCACTTTCGTTATCATTTTTCATTAATAATATATCAAAATTCGGCTGAACAATCTCGTTCTCTTTTGCATTCTTACTGATGGTGAAAACAAAAAATTTATAACCATTTACATATATTTTCATAAGCATTAAATTTAATTCAAAATTGGCAAAACAATTTTGTTGCAATTATCAATAAGAATGAAAACAATAATAATGATATTTTTAGCCAATTCTAACTTATTAATGAAAAAAGATTCTAAACGTGCTTTCAAGTTACAAGAAGATGCATTGTTCTGCTATGGATAGTAATAAATTTGGGTTGTACACGATTTATTTAGATAGAACTTTTCACTGGATTGACGGGACAAACAGGGATGCAAATAATGTGTATGACCTGTGGTCATCTCATTCAATTTACATAATAACTATTTAATATTAGAGGTAGGTCAGATGTAATTTATTTTAGAAGTACAACCGAGCTTACAAAATTAGAAGATGGATCAACCGAGACGTGATAAAAGCGGATGTAACTCTTGTGGCTGAGCCTACAAAGCTAGAAGGATTGATCAACCGAGACGTGACAAAAACTATACAACTCTTGTGCCTGAATTTGAAGCACGACTTAGATACAAAGAAATTTTATAAAATCTAAAAGTTGAGATAAGTTATAAAAAATTATAATAACTAATACGAAGATGGTCGCTAATAAAGAATGGACCAAAAGAACATTTAATGCACTTTATTCTCGTGTGTAAAAAAAACAACAAATTCTAACCATATTAGTCTTTTCGTGGTTACATTAAGTTTAAAGTTTTGTTTAAAATTTGCATGGATTGAATATTTTCCAACTATTACATTACATGTATTTGGCATTTGCATTTTAATAGATTAAAAGACGGTAATATAATTATATATGTTATTGATATTTATTTTTATATTAAGAAATTGTTAAATACAAATTTGTAACTATTTAAACTTTTTTGAAAATTAAAAAGTTATCCAAAAAAAAATTTAAACCTTTAAAACTGATAAAATTTAGAACTTTTAAACTTGTAATATTTTTATCACATAATTATATGCATGATATTGATCATTTTTCGTGAAAAAATTGTTAAATAATACGATACCAATTCAATTAACAAAAAAAAAGTTCAACCTAAAAATTAGCTACCTGATTATCAAATAATAAACTTAGAATTCTAAAACAACAAATAAATAAATATGAAACGTAAATATTAAATATATTTTAATATATATATATATATATATATATATATATATATATATATATATATATAATTTATTAGAAACAAAAATAAATATGAAAAGTAAATACTAAATATATTTGATCATTTTTACTAAATTTAAGTGTATATTTGCTACATTATTATTATTTTTATTATTTTAATAATATTATTTTTAGTTTTTTAATTTTTTTCTTAAATAGTTAATCACGAAAAGTTATTTTATAAATAAATAAATGATCAGTGGGTACTTGTGGGTGGATATCCAACCCGACAGGTTTGAGCGTGGAAAAAAAATCTTACCCGAACATGAATCCAAACCCGACAATTTCAAAAAATAAATGCGGGATGAGTTACGAGTTTAACAATACCTACACCCATCTCGACCCATTGTCATCCCAAATGTTTTGTTTTAGGATCATGAAATCTTTATTCATACATTTATTAATGAATTGAACTTGATGCTTTAAATTTTTTACAGGATTAATTGAATGATAATATATTTAGGTAGAGACCAAAAGTAAAATATATTTCAAATATATACTAATTGATAATGCTATATTCCGTATATTAATGACAATGAGAAATATATTTATGACTTAATTACATATGATATTACTCCACATTAATTATTTTAGATATGTAATGACATAAATAAATACGGAGAGAAAAAAAATATTGTGTAACTTGTATAAATAAGAGTTAAAAATCTACATGTAGAGTGGTCATTTTTATACAGAAGTACAATTACAGAAATGTAATCGTTTCACTAAAGTTGGAAAAAACTTAATTTGTTAATAAAAAAAGTAATGTGATTTGGTGATTAGGGGTAAAAAATGAAGGATTCGATATACTACGCTTCAATTCATCATTGTTATACCAAAATCAGCCATAGAGGTAAAAAAAATCAGTAGTATGTATGACAAAATTACAAAATGATAAATTGACTTTGAATCTTAACCATAAGAACGTCAACCCCGATTTCAATTGGAAGGATGTCATAAGTTTTTATCAACTTATTAATTTAATTTACTGTTTTTATATTAAATTTTGTGGTCGTACACACATAAAAAACTAGGATGAAGCTATTTTCCTTATAAAATTTATCATTTCCTCGTATTTAAAAAGACCTCACTTTGTTATTTCCTTCATAAAGAGATTATCAAATTTATCATTTTTTTAATTTTACACCAAAATTCAATATTTACCTTCTTTCTCCAGCAACTCAGTTAATTTATACTTAGCATTCCAATTATTTTCCACCCTATTAATTTCTACTCAGCCACGCAACCAACCCAATTAATTTTTAGCCACTATCAACCCACCCATAAACCATAGTCACCATAAATCTGATATAAGTAAACAACCTTCTCTTAAGCTCTTCTCTTCTATCCTAGAAAAAACAAAACTCTAGGCACCATAAAATTTTGAAGCAATCTCTCTAGTTCCAAAGGTAAAAATATTTCGCTAATCTTGTTTTTTTTTAAATCTATGGGTTGACATATCGAGTTCCACCCATTAGATTGTTTTCCTGCATAATGAGTTGCATGAACTCAATTTTCTTCTAGCACGTAATTCTGAATGGCTGTCTCAGAATTACATGTTTTTCATAAAACAAAACACCCACTTGGAAATACATATTTAAAAAAAATTAAATATGATTGTTTTAGCAGAAAATAACTGATCCCGAGATGGTGTTTCGGAATTTAACCTGCAAAATTAGGATTTTCGAAATGAGTTTTTTTTAAAACGGATTTTCATGTTAGATGAATGTAAAACTAAAATACAAGATTAAATTACTTTGTTCATTGATTGAGTGATGCTCTTCTGTGTTGAATCTTTAGTTTGAGTGTCTTCCTTTTCCATGAGTATCGTTTAAAAATTTGAGTTTTTTTTAGTGTTTAGGCTTTACTTTTATAAGTTGAATCATATTTGTTTGGTATAAGTTGTCTTAATGACGTGTTTGTTGGAATAAAAGTTTGATAGTGGATAGTGGCATGAAACTACAAATTAGAAAGTAAATAAATAAAGGGCACGAAGGTAAAAACAAGTGTTTAGTGTTTTTTAAAAAAAATTGAGATGAAGAAAATAATAAATGCAGTAACTATTTCCACCATCGTTAATGTTATTTCCTCCATTTAAAATATTCAAAAATAAATTTAGAATATGTTTTTACGTTTTTACCCTTCAATTGCCTTTAAATGTATAGTTGTCTGCCCTTTTCTTTTTTTTTTTCTTCATTTTTTCCAAACCAAACATAAGTCTGCAATTTAGATTATCTGACCCGCATCGACATGCCCATTGTTTTTTTTTTTGTTTTTTTCAAACCAAACCAGGTAAGAATGCAATTCAGATTTTCTAACCCGCATGGACAAGAACGTAACTCAATTGTTTGGGATTTTTTGCCTGCAATTGAATTTGTGAATTGAATTTGTTTAAAAGTTAAAAGCTAATTGAGACTCGTTGAATATGGGTTACTGTATCTCTCAAACTATGCATCTCCTGAAGCCCTGATAGAAATCTGAAACCGTAAAAACTGAGGTTTTATAGGTAGGATAATTAGGAAAACTAGTACTATTAAGAAAAAATTGAAGAAAAAGAACAAAGAAAAAACGAAGGAAGTTTAAATAGTAACTAAGGGTATTAGTGGTTTTTCGTTCATGGGGTAAACAACCATTTCTTAAAACATAGAAGAAATAGAAAATAGTATAGGTGAAATAGCTTCGCCCAATAGAAAGTAAGTATTGCCAATAATATTTTAATATCACGTTTATAACAAATTAAATAATTTTAAAATAAAAATAATATTTTATTATATTTTATTTACTATGATATTTGACTAGGTCTGATTGAAGGGGTTGCAAAATTTGATCAAGTGATGAAAGAACATCTTAGGCGATTTGAAAAAGGTGAAAGCCAATATTATTTACTTAGTCATAAAATTCAGAATGAGCTGATTGTGATGCTTGCAGATGAGATCCAAATGATGATTATTGAGAAGATTCACAATGCAAGGTATTTTTTGGCAATTCTTGATTGTACTCCTGATATCACTTGGAGAGAACAAATGACTCTCCTTATTCGATGTGTGGATATTTATGCACTCACACCCAAAATCAAATAGTTTTTTCGATATTTTTAGAAGTCACTGATACATCATGAAAAGGGATTTTTGACACCTTACGAGAGGTATTGGTTGGTCATAAGTTGAAAATCGAAGATATGAGAGGACAAAGATGTAACAATGGAGAAAATATGAAGGAAAACTACAAAGGGATGCAAAGTAGATTACTTGAATTTAATTCAAGAGCATGTTATACTCTCTGTGCATGTCATAACCTTAGTCTAGTGCTTTGTGATATGGTTTCCTCATCTGCACAAGCGGTGTCTTTTTTGGGATTGTTCAACGTATTTATTGTCTATTTCCAGCTTCAACTAAGAATGCAGAGATATTTAGGGAGATGTTGAATGGTATAACACTTAAACCATTATCACAAACTCGATGGGAGAGTCGGATTGATAGTGTGAAGCCGGTAACATTTAAAGCTCCAAAAATTCGAGAAGATGTATTCTTTTTAGCTGAAAATTGTGATAATCTAATGCATAGAAGTGAAGTTGAATGTCTTGTTGAAAGTTAAACACATGGAATTGGAAGGTTTTATTTTTTTTGGAATAATTATTTGGCAGGAGCTTCTTTATGGTTTTAACATAGTAAGAAAGACTTTACAGTCTGAAGACATTGATATTTTGCTAACTACGAGGGATTTTCTCATTTTTGAAAGAATATAGAGAAACAAGTTTTGAGAAAGCAAGAGTTTAGGAAATAAAGATTTTAAATTAGATGGGAATCAAACCTGTATTTTGTGAGAGGCCAAAACGTAACTGGAAAAAGAAAAATGTATTTTGATGAAGATGTGGAAAATAATGGTGAAAATATAGTATCACAAGGCGATAAAGGGTTTAGGATGGATTACTTCATAAACAGCATGGATCAAACTATTATTTCTATTGAAGCAAGACTCGACCAGTTCCAAAGTTACGAAAACACTTTTGGATCTTTGTTTGATTTGAAGAAGCTTAAGTCAACTAGTGACCAAGAATTGATGAGATCTTGTGTTAAGCTTGAAGGATTTTTTACACATGGTACACTTTCAGATATAGATGGAAAATATTTATCTATGGAGTTGAAAATTCTTGGAGAAGTGTTGCCAATAGAAATCAAAAGGGTTGTTAATGTGTTGATATTTATGAAAAGAATGGAGGGTTGCTATCCAAATGCATCCATTGCTTATCGGATATTGTTGACAATTCGAGTTTCATTTGCATCTTCCGAAAGGAGTTTTTCAAAGGAAATTGATAAAAACTATCTTCACTTTACTATGTCTTAAGACCGGCTGAATGGATTATCAATGATATTTATTGAGAATGATATAATTGATAGTCTCGATTATGAGAAAATTATATATGAATTTTCTGAAAGAAAAGCTAGAAGACTTGTTTTTCAGAAATATATTTTATTGTTTTTTATGGGTTGTAAAATACTTATAATTATATTTGTTGTGTTAACAAAAAAATTATTTTGTCAATTTCTAAAATATTTCGTAGGTCCACATTTTTTTAAATGTATTAGGCCTCATAAATCACCAGACTGATACTGGATAAAGTAAAATAAATGGAGACATATGCAAAAAAACAAAGGTTAAAACAATTGAATTCCCGCAGATAAAAAAACATAAGCCACTCTAACTAGAAGTCGTGAAGTTAAATGTTAGGGACATTGGCATTATACTAGAGAGGGCTTGAGTCAGCATGTCATGTTTATCACTCCAAGTGGGGAATATGAGTCACATGATGAATGTGTATGCTTAAATCAGGAAATAGTCCCTCTACTATCACGTTTTCTTTCATTTAGTCCCTCGACTAAAAAATGACCGGTGAGGGTCCCTCGACTATCCCATTTTCTTTCATTTAGTCCTTCGACTTTAAAATCAACGGTGAGGGTCCCTGGACTTTGCAAAAATCTACAAATTTAGTCCTTGATTTGGGGTTTTTTTCTTAGATTCAAGGACTAAATTTATAGATTTTTCAAAGTCCAGGGACCCTCACCGGTGATTTTAAAGTCAAAGGACTAAATGAAAGAAAATGGGATAGTCAAGGGACCCTTACCAGTGATTTTTTAGTCGATGGACTAAATGACAAAAAACGTGATAGTCGAAGGACTATACAGCAATTTAAGCCGAATGTGAAGATGAGAAATCATATTCTGAAGAGGAAACTGAGTATGCAGATGTTGGTGATTTATTGGTGGCAAGAAGAGCCCTAAGTGCAATGATCCAACTAGAAGAAACCATCCAAAAGGAAAACATATTTTACAGCAGGTGCACTATCAACAAAACGTAAGCTTAAGTCAGTGAATAGTCCCTCGACTATGTTGTTTTCTTTCATTTAGTCCCTCGATTTCAAAATCACCGGAAAAGATCCTTTGACTTGGAAAAATCTACAGATTTAGTCTTCAACTTGCAAAATCAATCAATTTAATCCCTCAACTTGGGAAAATCTATAAATTTAGTCCCTGGTGAGTGACCTTTTTCTTGGCGCCAAGGACTAAATATATAGATTTTTCTAAGTTGAGTCATAGAATAAATTTATAAATTTTGGCAAATCAAGCCGGAGACTAATTAAAATTTTGCCAAGTCTGGGGACCCTCACTGAGGATTTTGAAGTTGATGGACTAACTGAAAGAAAACAAAATATTCAATGATTTAATCTAAAAATATATGTAATCTGATCATAGATGGAGATTCTTGTACTAAGGTGGCTAGCAAGTTTATGGTTGACAGATTGGGCCTTAAAAAGACTAAAATCCAAGCCCTTACAAGCTGCGGTGGTTCTTGGTACCAAGTGTAAATGTTTGTATACACTTGGAGGAAAAAAACAATTTGTTGCACTAGAGTATAGACACGCCAACTTTTGGAAGTAAAGTACACTATATATATCAGTGTATCCACGAGTTGATAATGTAATAGGAAAAGACATTAATTTTGGCAGGTTCTTATTTAGTAGAATATTATGCAATTATTAGAAAACAATGAATACAATATATTAAAAGATTAAATATAATTGCATATTATTAATATAGGATCCTGAAATTATTATTATTAATATAGGAATTTATTATTAGTAATATAGGATCGTGAAATTATTATAAGATTATATGTAGATATTATAGAATCCTAAAAATACTCCAGGATTATATGTAAATATTACATGAGAGTAAAACTCCTATATATATCTCTATATTTGACCACCGTTAACATTTCTTTCTCTATCATGTTATCAGAGCCCTAAATGTTTGTTAAGGCGAATCCTCGTGGTAAGAATAAAGACTGCAAATTTTCCATATATATATACATATATTATTGTTCTTCTATTTTGTAATTTATTTTGGAGATTCCTAGAAACGAATTCTAATTTTCTAAACATATATATAATATTTTGTTTTTTTTGAATGACTATCTCCTCGTGTTATTATTTTTTCTATTTTTTTCAAACAATATATATGGAAATTATATTATTATTTTCCTGCTCAACCACTACAAACACATAATTTATTTCTACAAACACATAATTTCTTCCTACAAACCTATTATCAAACTAATAGAATCCTCGTGGATTGCACCACGACATTATACAATATCTCCTTACGATCTCCACGATGGTCATGTTGCTCTCTTGGGTATTATGCACAAAAAAAACAAGTATGAAGGGTCAGTGGTGTCATCTTTTACTCCAGAACAGTGGAATAATTTCAAAAATTTGCTCGTTTGTGTGAAAGATTGTTTATTTAAACAACTATTATATATTTTTATTACCAAACATTGGATAATTGAAACATGTTCTATAAATCATATGACAAGTAATTTGAAATATTTAGGATTGCTGGATTCGTTTGCCGGATGGGAAACAAGTTGTTGCTACAAAAATGGGATCAATGCAACTAAATGATACTCTGATGTTGGAGAATGTTTTATTTGTGCAAGATTTGAACTATAATTTTCTCTCCATATGTCAATTTATTGATGAGGCTACTTTTATTGTCCAATTTTTTTGAGAAAATATGCATTATTCGTAACCAAGGAACAAAGAAGGTGATTGGTGCGGGTAGGTAGTCTAGTGGACTTTTATACTTGCAACATGCAGATATGCGTAGTATGCATATCTCTTTTCAGGAGAGTTTGTTTGATATATAACATAAAGGCTGGGACATTTGTCTCATAAAGTATTATCTTTCTTTCATGCAAGAGGAAGTTATAAATTTAGTAGTTTGAAATATAATACTTGTGATATTTGTAGGCGAGCTAAACATATTTGTATTAGTTTTCCTTTGAGCTCAAATAAACTATCAATGACTTCCAACTTATTCATATTGAAGTTTGGAGATCTTACCGTACACCCAAATTAGATGGTTTTACTTATTTTTTTAACCATCATTGATGATTTTTCTCGTTGCACTTGGGTCTATTTGTTAAGGTCCAAGTCGGATGTTACGACTGTTTTCTCTCAATTTTGTTGTATGATTGAGCGTCAATTTAATCGCCTCATAAAACGTGTCCAAAGTGATAACGGGGTGGACTTTAAATTTCTTGGTGTATTATTTAAAAAAAAATTGAATAATTCATGAGACTTCATGTAGTGGGACCCCAAATACAATGGGCGTGTTGAACGGAAGCATCGATATATTTAAAATGTTAGGCGCGATTTACGATTTCAAGCTTTATTACCTATCAAATTTTTGGACGAATATATTCTTACTACTTCCTACTTGATTAATCGCACTTCATCGGTTCTCTTACAAGGAAAAAAATCATTTGAACTGTTATTTGATAAAGCTCCACATACGAGTCACATTCGAGTATTTGGTTGTAGATGTTATGTTCATAATCAGAATCGAGGTGGTTTCATATTAGCATCAAAAAGTACTTCTGGAATCTTTATAGGTTACTTTTTTGGACAAAATGTATGATGCATATAATATCCGGACACTAGTAAGATAATTGTCTCTCGTGATGTTATATTTTGTGAAAATGTTTTTAGTTTTCAAGAATCCACTATCATTAAAAATCCTACACCTACATATTCATTTTCATATATTGCTGATGAATACCCTATGTACTTCCCAAGAACTACGACAACCAAGAGGGTACTCAAGCTTCACCTCCGTTGAATTTAGTCTCAAACCCGGAAATTTCACCATCAATTTTTGGCGTACAAAAAATTGATTCATCCATCTCACTACCATTCGTATACTTCTTACTATTGTAGCCGTTAAGATATGGGAATTATATTAGATGGATGTTCACAATGAATTCCTTCGCGGTGATCTCTAGGAAGAAATATTTATGTTGCCCCTCATGTTTTCCAACCAATGCTTAAGATCTCGTCTGCAAGCTTTGAAAATATTTGTATGGATTAAAAGAAGCTCCGCGATGTTGGTTTTCCAAAATTTCTGGTGTATTGCGTACCTATGGTTTTAATCAGTCACACTTTGATTACTCTCTTTTTTCCTTATCATCTTGGCCATTCCGTGATTTATGCCTTGGTATATGTCGATGATTTACTCTTTGTATGAAACAATTTTGACGCTATAATACAGTTTAAGAAATACTTGTCTGATTGTTTTCACATGAATGATCTTGGTGTTTAAAAATATTTTTTAGGTATTGAACTTGCCCATAACTCTACTAGTATTTTTTTGAGTCAACGCAAATATATGTTTGATATTATTTCAAAAACAAGCCTACTTGGAACCCGTCCTCTTGGTGCTCCGCTTGATCAACATCATCGACTGTCCCTAACTACCTAGGATCATCTTGTTGATCCTTCTTCCTAGTGTCGGCTTGTAAGAAGATTGGTGTACTTTTTTGGTCACTCGTTCAGATCTTTCTTATGTAATTTACATGTTGGCTCAATATTTACAGGAACCCAGATCATTGGTAAGCCACGCTTGGTTGCGTTTGATAACTGAAGGGTTCTCGAGGACTTGGTAGTCTCCTTAGATCCAGATAATGACCTTAAACTCACAAGTTGGTGTGATTCAGATTCGGTTGCTTGCCCAATCACATGACGTTCTTTATCTGGATGGTTCGTCCAAGTTGGGGACTCCTAAATCTCGTGGAAGACAACGAAACAATATATTGTTGTTCGCTCTTGACCGGAAACTGAATATCAATATATGGCTCTTTTCACATGTGAATTAAAATATCTAAAAGGCCTTCTTGGTTTTTTAGGAATCAATACATGTCCTATACAAATTTATTGCGACACACTGCAACATTACATATTGTCACCAATCCCATTTTCTATTAATATATCAAGCACATCAAGGTTGTTTTTATTCTGTGCAGGATAAGTACATTCGTGGCCTAATTACACCATCTCATATTTATACTCATGCTCAGTTGGTAGGTTTTATGAAGCATTCTGTAAGAATCGGTTTCATGTATTGCTTACCAAGTTGGGCATTTCTCTCTTAAATGCGCCAACTTGATAGGGGTAATAGAATAATACACAATTATTAGAAAAAAAACAAATATAATACATTAGAAGATTGAATATAATTGCATATTATTATAAGATTTCGAAATTATTATAAGATTATATATAATTATTATAATATCTTGAAAATATCATAGAATTATATGTAATTATTAAAGGAGACTAAAACTCCTATATATAATTTTGTCTTTGGCCACTGTAAACACAATTTCAGAATTCAATAGATCAATTTATGAATTTTATAAACGTTTTTTCTCTATCGGTAGTCGAGAAAGAAAAATGTTTTATCGTGTCTTTAAGAATTTTGTCAGTTGATGTACTATTTTCTCTATAAATACCATTGTATCATTGGTAAATTTAAAAAATATTGTTAAAAAATGAGAACTTAAAAAGATGCGAGAAAAAAATAAAAGTATGTTAGGAATTGAAGTTTAGTTGAAGAAGACTTGGTAGCTATGTGACATATTCTTCTCACTATCATCCACGGTGCCTTGATCATATAATGTTAGCACTATTGTAAAGAGAAGCTTTGGGTATTTAGATATGGAATACTTCTCACGCCAACAACTAACATAAAAATATGAATTTTTTTCTATTACCGATAGTGAAGTCTTAGGCTTTGAGCAGTAATTAGTCCCTTGACTATCCGATTTCGTGACAGATAGTCTCTCGAATAAAAAATATTCAGTTTTAGTCCCTTGACTATCCATTTTCATGACATATAGTCCTTCAATTAAAAATCTTCCAGTTTAGTCCCTTAAATATCCATTATGGATAAAGTTAGTTTCTTGAGCAGCGAGGACAAAATATGGAGGCTGATCATCGGCAAAGTAACGGTTACTACAGTCACATCCCTTCAACAAACACCACAAGTGAATATATGTAGTAACAGTTCTAGTAGTGGATCATGTATTAACTGCCACTAAGGCATATTTAAATAAGCATTTATATAATTAATGGTGGAGAGAATAGAGAACTAGGATCGTGGTTGAATACATTTATAAATAGGACCAAAATGAATTGAAATATGGGACATTTGACATAAATATACTTTTTCTTTATAGTTTTTCAAAGATATCTCTTTGGCATATATTTGTGAGGATTTTTCCCCAAACAATTTGGTGCCGTCTGTGGAAACTTGTGTCCGTCACAAAAATCTTAAAGGCAAACTATCCAATGGTGGCAAACCCTCTCTATGGAACTCATGCAGTTGTCCTTGGTGAAACGAGAACATTTTCCGCCATTGAGAACCACCCATAAACCACCCAGTGTTTGACTCATTGAGATAGCTTCATATCATTGTTAACGGTGTTCTAACGGGTGATGGCCACCAACACGCAGATCTCAACATTGCCATTACCCCTGTCGTCGTTGCCCTTGTGGGCGAGGTAGTCGCTCATATCGATGGACAAAATATCACGAACCAAGGTATATCATCTACTCCCTCTATTGTTCACCTACTGAAATCGGATATCAATGAGCTGAAAAATGAGCGTCTTACGGCGCTTTAGCTGCAAAAGGGAAAGGATCAGGAGGCCAAGGCCACATTGGCCAAAATGACTGATGAATTACAGCATTTTACAGAGAAAGTCCTTAGTGGTGACAAGGCTAAGCAAGGGGCATGCCAGGATAATAGCAAGGAATGCCGGGTCGGCAAAACAAATGAGTGGGTGGAGAGTGATGATAAGAAAATATGATCTAAGGGCCACGAGTATGACAATTGGTCGGATAAGGAAGCGACAAAGCGACATAAGGAGAGAAATGTGGTATAGTACGGTCAGGTACAACCCAAAATTCCCACCTACATCCCCAAGGAATCTGCCTTCATTAGCAAAATCTTAGAAGCAGAGCTCTGGCGAAAGTTTGACCCCTACCGGATGGAGGCTTACGATCGAACATGTGACTGCGAGCGTCACCTAGAGAAATTCAGGAACATAACGGTGGAGTTCAAACTTAAATATGTCATGTTGTATTGAGTGTTCTCCATGACTCTCAAAGGTAAAGTTATGGATTGGCTTAATGGGTTACCGAAAACATCAATCCATAATTTTTGCAGGTATGTGAAGTGCCTTCAGAGACAGGTTCATCGAATGATTCAAAGAAGGAAAACAACTCTATTATGGATCTATGTTCACCAGTGATGACCCAGACCCAACCACGTTTACCAACGGCTCTAACCATCTCACCCAATCAAAGGTCAACAATTTCAATCCAGGCATCTAGCTGGACGTCTCAGTGTTCTTCTATTTCTCTAGAGTCCTTGCCCCTTGGCTTGCATCATCATCCCCGCTAACCCCAGTCACCTTCGTGGGTGCATCTGCCTTCTTTGACCCTTCCAAGGGAAAACCCTTTATGGCTACATGCGTTTGTTTTACAAGAGGTTCGTCATCTTCATCTTCTCCATCAACCAGGACCAGCTTTCGCCCTACAGGATATCATTTCTTTGGCAAACATCTCTTCTTATTTGAAACAACATCTTTCACATATTGTGATTCCCTCTATTTATCCTTCTCTCTCTCCTTCTTTTTCTCAACATGCACTTTGAAAATGTGTGTCACACTCGAAAGCTCTTCAGTGGATGGGTCAACTACGATAATTGACTCATGGACTAATTCTTCTCGAAAAAGGCACGTGGTTAACCTAGCTACTCAGTTTGAAGTGAGGACCTCACCACATTTATATCAAAATCCATCTCCTATTTTATGTTTTGATGATGACGATATGAGGGATATTGTCGGACCTCATGAAGATGCAGTAGTGATCATAGTGGTAATTGCTGGTGAAGAAGTCCGAAGAATATTAGTTGATACAGGTAGTTCGGGAAATATCATTTTCTTATCAACTTTTTCGAAGTTCAAAAATCCGCCGGTAATTTTTAAATCTGATTGGACTATAGTAGGTTTCACGGGAGCATCGATAGAGGTGGTTAGAGAGTTTGAAGGTGTGGCCCAGCTGGGTGGAGGTCATTTCAAGATCGAAGTAACGGTACTTTTTGCAGTTGTGGATGCGCCCACGTCACATACGTGATCTTTGGTCGGTCTTGGTTATCACGAATGCATGCAATAACTTCTACGATTCACCAGTGTGTGAAGTATGTGATTCAAAATAAAGTCGGGGTAGTCAGAAGCAACCAACGAACATCAAGAGAGTGTTACCTAGCACCGTTAGCAACAAAGACAAATAAAGAGATGGTCGATGCGAGAGATTAGCAATTAGCCTGGTCGACCTCGGGATTGGAACCGAAAAATGACCCTAGGGATACCCCAGGATTATTACTTAGAGATGAAAATTGTGAAAGTTATGAGATTTTTAAAGGGAACATTTTAAAAATCTGTATAAATTTGTCTCCATACTTCCGAGTGAGACTAATTTCTTTCCTCAGATAAAAGTTACACTTGTTCGCTTGGTATTCAGAGGATGTTACATGAGTTATTGAAAGCGTCATTTATCATAAGTTGTCTATAAATCAGAATATTCAACCCATAACCCAAAAGAGTCGAGCTTTTTCCCAAGAAAAAGCAGGGGCGATTATTTCAGAGGTTGAAAGATTGATAATGGTAGGACACATAAGGGAGTCCCAGTATCCGCAGTGGACGGGTAACCCGGTTTTACTAAAAAGGAAGAACGGGAAGTGGAGAATGTGCGTAGATTTTACAGACCTTAATAGAGTTTCTCCCAAGGATCCATTCCCCATGCCAAGGATCGACCAGCTCGTAGATTCAATATCGGGAAACAGGCTGTTATCTTTTATGGATGCTTATACAGGGTACAATCAGATAAAGTTAGACCCATGAGATCAAGAAAACATTACGTTTATCACGGGGAGAGGATTATATTGTTATAAGGTTATACCTTTCGGTCTGAAAAATGTGGGGGCTACTTATCAAAGACTGATCAATAAAGTTTTTAAAGGTCAGATCGGTCGAAATGTTCAGGTTTACATAGATCATATGCTAGTTAAAAGTATTAAAGATAAAGATCATTTTTGTCGACCTTGAAGAAACGTTCGAGAACCTCAGTAAAGTAAACCTTAAGTTAAATCTAGCGAAATGCTCCTTTGGAGTTCGATCCGAAAAATTTCTAAAATTTGTAATCAGCGAAAGAGGAATAGAAGCAGATCTGATGCAACTAAATGCTCTGAGTAACATGACACCCCTGAGGAACTTAAAAGATGTTCAAATCTCAACAGGACGTTTTGCAGCTTTAAATAGATTCATATCCCGATCCTCTGACAAGTGTGCTCCTTTCTTCCAAGTGTTGAGAAACGCCAAGAATTTTAATTGGGCACCTGAGTGTACCGAGGATTTCTTAAAAATAAAACATTATTTGTCATCCCCAACGTTGTTGACAAAACCATTACCTCAAGGGACTTTGTTTTTGTATATAGCGGTGTTGGATTATGCGGTTAGCGCGACTTTAGTTCGAGAAGAAGATCGAAATCCCAGACCTAAGTAAGAGCTTGTTAGACATTGAAAAACGATACTTGAAACTTGAAAAATTAGCTTTGGCTTTGGAACATAAGCTAGTAAAATGCGACCCTATTTCCAAATCCATTCAATTGTGGTTTGTACTGTTTTCCTGTTAAAGAATGTGTTACAACGACTTGATATTTTGGGACATATGTCCAAGTGCTCGGTAGAGCTAGGCGACTTCGATATCAATTTCGAGCCTAGAACGGCTATTAAAGAATAGGCTTTAGCAGACTTTCTAGTAGAATTTCACTCTAGTAGGCCAGAGGAGACAGATGGCGAACCAGAAAATGAGCCAAGTGAAAGGATAATCAAGACTGATGGTGGTTCAAGTATTAACGGTTATAGGGCGGTGTCCAAATTTCTACACCCTCGGGAGTAGCTATGCATCAGGAAATTCATTTTGGTTTTAAAGCATCGAACAATGAAGTTGAATATGAGGCAGCGTTGGCAGGTTTAAGATTATCAAAAATTTGTTGAGCAAAGAACGTTCGGCTAATAAGTGATTCCAAGTTACTTATTAACCATGCTACGGGGAAATCCGAGGCGAGAAAAGAATAGTTAGTTCAATATTTAGTTGCTCTAAGAATTTTGGCTTCATCTTTCAAGAAAATTAGTTATGAACACGTCCACAGAGCGGAGAATACAATCGCTGACTCACTGGAAACTACAACGTATGTCGGTGAATACCCGTGGATTTTAACTCAAGAATACCCTTCTATTTTAAGCAAATAATGTTAGAGAACCGACCAGAATTAGCGTGTCAAATATCAACATTGTCGAGCGTAGATTGGAGGAATAAAATCAGAAATTTCTTAGCAGATGGAGCGTTACCCGATGATAAAAGATTAGCAAAAAGTGTACGGTAAAAGGTGCGAGGGTTTGCGTTGTTGGGAAATGTAATCTATAAGAAATATTTGAGTAGACCTTTACTAAGGTTTTTAGGACAAGTTGATTCACAGATGGTTTTATCTGAACTTCATGACAACGAAGGGTCGACACATTATGGGTTTAAGGCATTAATCAGAAGAGTCTTATTGTCGGGATTTTACTGGCCCACGATAGCAACCAACGCCAAAGAACTAGTTAAAAGATGTGATATTATTCATACCCCAGCAGTCCCTCTCAAATCAATTTCAGAAGGATTGCCATTTGACAGATGGGGGATAAATTTAGTGGGCTTACTCCCGTCGGCAACTGAGGGAAGATAATCTATTGTGTTCGTAGTGGATTATTTTTCGAAGTGGGTCGAGGCGGAGCCGCTCTAGGGAATTAAGGCTAAAGAGGTCGTGAAGTTTATATAGTCGAACATTTGTTGTCGGTATGGGATCCTTCAAAATCTAACTATGGATAATGGCCCCTAATTTGACAGCAATTAAATGAGATAGTTATGTCCAAGTCATAAAATACAGCAGTGTTTCTCGGCTCGCTTCCATCCCCAAGCTAATAGACAGGTCGAGATTACGAACTAAACAATAATCGATGGGCTCAAGAAGATTTTGGAAGTAAAAGCGGGAAAATGGCTGGATTATTTACAAGAAGTACTTTGGGCATACCGAACTACGCCCCAAACCGCAACTCATGAATTTCCATATGCTCTGGTATATGGTATGGATGCAGTGACTCTTGTAGAGAGAATGTTCCCATCTTTCAAAATTAATCATTATGAGGAAAGCATTAACGACGAGAATCGGCATTTAGCCCTAGACCTGATCGAGGAAAAACGAGCCAGAGCTCACCTAAGTTCGTTACATTATCAGACCCTTATGAGAAACAGATATGCTTCGAAAGTTCGAAGAAGAGAATTCAAGGTCTGGTAAAAAGTATTGCGAAAACTTTTACTTCACACCAAAGACAAACAACTAAGGAAGTTATAACCCAATTGGGAAGGTCCGTACCAAGTAGTGGAAAAAGTAAAACCGGGGATGTATAGATTGAAAGACAAGTTCGATCGGCCTCTACGACTTCCTTGGTACATCGACCATCTTAAATTGTATTTAGAATGATTGTGAGTTTTCATGTTATTCTTTTATCTTCTTGTAAAATAATCTTGGTCGGGGACATACTCTTTCCTACACTGGTGGCGCGGGGAGGTTTTAATGAGGTGTCTATATAAACCGACCTATTTAGTAAATTTTTAAAGCCTTAAATCAAGTTGTTATTTTTATGTGTTCGAACCTTTTACAAAGTTTTTCAACTTTTAAGTTGATCTACATGTTCGAACCTTTTTACAAGGTTTTTCAACTTTTAAGTTGATTTACGTGTTCGGACCTTTTACAAGGTTTTTTAACTTTTAAGTTGATCTACGTGTCCGAACCTTTTACAAGGTTTTTTCAACTTTAAGTTGATGTACGAGTTCGAACCTTTTACAAGGTTTTTCAACTTTCAATTTGATTCATGTGTCGAACCTCTCATAAGGTTTTTGAACTTTTAAGTTGATCCACGTGTTCGAACCTCTCATAGGGTTTTTCAAATTTCAAGTTGATCTACATGTTCGAACCTTTTACAAGTTTTTTCAACTATCAAGTTGATTTATATGTACGATGTTGATACGTGATAACTCATTATGATTCTATTTTTTGGCATCAAAAACTGATCACTTTCGATTACAAAAGGTAGGGAAAAGATTATATAGTGTAGCAAGACGTGAACATAAATTTAAGAATACAAGAACCAGGTTCGGGTTTTTGAAAAACAAAAAAGAAAAAAACACATTTCAAACAACAGTGTTTAAGCACTGGAGGGGTCCTCAGAAGATTATGTGTATTCAAACTCGGGATTCAAACAAAAAACGCTTTCAGGCCGATCCTTCTCTGGAACCTCCTCTGGACGATCCTCCTCTTGCATCGACAAGTTCTTGTTCCATGACTTTTCTGCACTTAGCAGCAAAAATATTTTCTCATTTTTACTCTTATCAACGGTCATTTGAAGTTCGTGAAGATTTTTAGTTATTTTGGTCGATCGTAGGCGAAGATAACCGTTTTGAAACTTTTGGGCAGCCAATTCTTCTTTTTCTTTGGCACGATCTTCCTTGTCCTAGGAAACAGTTTGTTCTTGCTCGTTCTATTTAATCTTGAAAGCTTGGACTTCAGCTTTGGCTGCAGCAGCCCGAGCATTGGCACGATCAGTTAGATCTTGTAACTCCTTTTGTTTGGTCGAGGCACTCTTCTTAAGTTTTGCAAGTTCATTTTGCAGTTTTGTTACCTCTCTCTCTCTTTTAGCGCTATGGGAGCAAGCATGTTGTATAGAGAGGTTGTTAGGGTATCCGATTCTTGAAGGGAGAAACCACCCAAACCTTGACCATGAGTAGACAAACGCGGTAGATCGTGATGCATCGAACCCACTTGGTGATGAGTAGAATCTAGGTACACTTCAGTAGCAGGGTTGTCTAAGTGATCTAATGCTCTAGCATTACCTGTGGAATGCCTTTCCTCATTGGTTTTCCCTTTTGGAAAAGCTTCAGCACGCACGGCCAACTTCGCACTTTCGTATTGCCCAAACATGGTTGGGATAGAAATTTGTTCCACAGCCGCTTCTTTGTGCACCTTATCTACCACAATTTTCTCTCTGTCTCTTGGCCAAATTTTTGTTCCCATCATCAGTCGCGGTAAACTTTTTTCTCTTTTCATCACACCTTTTCTTCTGGTTTCTTCCGGCCACAGGAGATTTACCTCCACTGGCGACCGGTTCACTAAGGACGACAGAAGTTTCAGGCTCTGAAGGTAGCACTTCCTGAGGCTTGTCTGCAGCAGCGTCGTTGATAACCTCTTGCCCATCTTCTTGGTCAGACATCTCTTCTGATTTCATTCGTTTAATAGGCATTCGGTTCCTCTTGGGTAATAATACATCGTCATCTAAGGCCTTCAACCTTTTCACAAGGTCGGAAACATTAGGAGGCACCCACAATTGGTCAGCATTCAGAACATCGTCGGAACAACGGCAAAGGTTGCTATTGATCAAATTAGTGTTCTTAAAGCGCCGAAAAAAAAATTGGCCTCAATTCCTTCTGGAAAACGTTTGAAGTTTAACAAAGATGTCTGAAGCCTTTTTAAGATGAGTTTTCCTCAACTCTTATATAGTTACCTTACAAACTTGAAGAGAAGATCGGTCAGAAAAACTAATAATAATAATGTGGCACAACCCTTCAAGAGTCCACTTATAAGTTAATAACCTCGGGTTTTCCTTAGTATATGGTCGACCACTTTCCCAAGAACCACTGATAAAGACAAACCGGTGTTTCCACGACTTGTCGGCTTCCAACAAGTCATTCAATATCTTTCTCGGATTTGCAAGGGAAGAATAGAAGAAGGGTAATTTGGAAGATTTTGATAGTCCAGATATAGCTATGTATTCTTCTATGGATATTGGCACCTCGGCTAAATGAGAGGCCATTATGGTCGACATTAAAGTATACCATGTATTAACGGTTAATTTAGTCGGGCATTTCCGGAGGATCTCGAAATACCTAACGATTTCAGGGTCGAGAGGAAGCCACGGACCCAATTGAATTCACTGATAAGGAGGTTTCACCTGGCTTCAGGAATTGAAGTTTTACGCAGTCGGGAATCCCCCGGATCGTTTTTAACCCGGCTTCTTCATCGGGATTGTAATACATGTATTTGTCGGTGAAAAGAGAAACGATGTGATCTCTGGGCAAGGGATTGTGATAGCCAGTTAAGACCTTGACGATCTCGGGAGGAAGGGGTTCTTCATCTACCGCAAGAGTAGCATTGCCAGCCACGAGAGCAGCTTGTCCTTCTGGGTTCGATAGAATCGTTGGTTTGATAATCCGGGGTTCGACCTTCGTCGAAATTGACACCTTTTTTGAAGTATTGGGAGCATTTGGTTTCATTTTTTCGGGTTTTCTTTAGCAAAGCCTTGTCAGCCTTGTTAGTGGATACCAACTCTTTCGTAATAGCAGTCGCAAGAACGAAGCTAGAACTGTCATTGACTCGAGTATGACAGGGTTCCGAGTTTTTAACTTTCTTGGAGGCATCCTCTTCAAGTCTCCTCATTTCCTCATAACGTTGTACTACCCATTTAGAAGTAGCTGTGGTGTTGGGACCTATTCGAACCCCTACGATGGTCGGAATTAGCTGGACGAATTCGGGAGTGGTGGATGAAGCGCTAGAATCACCCATGGTTAAGAATAGAGGTTTCGTTTTCCGATCGAGGGAATTTTTGGTCTCCGAATGGGCAATACGGGTAACAGCGTCAAACTTTTTAGGTTTTAAAGAAGTCTTTGGAGTAGTTGAAGGATCCGTGTCGGAGAATGGTTTAGACGATCCCATGATTTTGAGCTTCGGAAAAATCAATGGGGACAAACTCACGTGAGATATGGGGCCGTTATGGATTAATCCCGCGGCTCGATATTCGTCAGCCCTTTCAGTGATACTAAGGTAATCAATTAAACCAAAGACTGGTTTTTTCGGTTGGTCAGACTTTTTCTTAGCTCTCTTTTGAGAAGTAAGCCTTCTCATAAACAATAGCAGATACTCTCTCTCTAAAAACGGAAATGATGGTGAGTCTTTCTATCTCTAGAATTTAGGAGAAATGAGGAAGTGAATAAGTAAGATTATTTATAGACGAGTAAGTGGGGTAACGACTCGTTCCATAGAGAAGCGTATGGTGAGGCTCGTTTTACCAAAACGCTAGTTAAAACACGCTCAAATCATTAAAAGACACGTGTCAGCTCTGAAAGCTTCAGCAGGGCTAGGGGGCTAGCTTCATGATTCTCACTTTGGGTAGTTCAATAGACAAATATTTTGAGTACAGAACACGAATAGATAAAAAATACGTGGACGATTAAGGCAGTACCATTTTTGATCAAAAGTGATGGGCCTTGATAAATGGAAATTTGAACAAAAGCCCACTAGATTTTAACGCCTGAAATAACTATTGTTCCATGTAAATTCAGGTGCATCAGGAAAAAGCATACTAGCAATTTGACCCTTAAATAAGCTAATGTAAGCGTCAGAACTTCTGTATATTCACCGCGCGAGAGCAGATCGAACGTCAACGTCCGGATAACAGCGTCGGTATTTTTCAATCATCATCGACATGATGAATAGATCCCAAGAAGACCCAACGCAAAATCTTGGTCGGCGAGCCCAGCATTTGAGTAGTTTTTGCTTGACCCTCCGCAAAACTAAGGGGGCTACTAATAAGGCATAAAATGTCAAGGTTATTATTGGACTTAATTAATACATGTGAAACATATAAGGACCTAATTGTAAATGTTGAGTGACATAGAAAATAAGTGTATTTGGAAGGACTGGTGTGTAATTAATTAAATAAAGCATGTGTCAGTGGAGCCCACCACTGACCCTATATAAGGAACTATCCTTTTTTTGGAAAAAAAAATACTTTCTAATGATTGGTACTTTGATTTGACTACTTTCTCTCTCTACAACTTTGCATTTATTTCTCTCACACAATTTCACGACTAGATTTATTCAGTATTCAGCCCCGAATATTTCTAGAACCATCAAGTACGAAGACATCTTTTGATACGCAATCCATATAATAATTTTGGTACATGTGATTATCCAAGTGGGAGATTGTAATGATATTCCAATCTAGAATATTTCATCCATGTAGCTATTTTGAAATAAATTTCAATTATTAAAATATAATCATCGGTTAATTATATTATAACAGTTTGACCTACAAACAATACTCTAGTAGTAACATGGATTTTAATATGTAGATATAAGTTGTGTTAATAAGAATTGTGATGAAAAATTCTATTATCAAACATTTAAGTTATTGGACTTTAAGAGCCCAATAGAGGCAATAGTCCACGAAGGACAAGAATGTACTGGATACCAAGGTTAAGTAGTCATGTTGGATACTAAGGTTAAGTAGTCATATTGGATCAATATATAATTAGGATATATAATAGTTTCTTCTAATAGAATCTATGTGTCAAGATTTAGAGTAAAACCTAATGAAATGTTATATTATCTTTAGTCGCGAGAGTGAAAAATATATTAATCGTCCTATTCTTATTACTTCAATTATCTTTGCACTCCAAAACTGATTATTTAAGGATTACCTCTTAGATTTCATATTGCATAAATTTTAATCCTAAATTTGAATACATAATCCTTTAATAATATGAAATTTTCCCAAGATGCATAATAAGAATACTTAGAGGAAGATATAGACATTACGTCTCTTTATTTTGTTCTTAAAATTTCCTTTGGTTTGTGATTCATGGTATCATTGATCCTGGTTCAATATATCTTCTACTCTTGATAAACATCTCAAGAGAAAATTTGTTTTTACTCTTGTAGACTATGAGCTTCCAATCATTAGCAGCACGAAATTCTGTATGTATGTGATGTAGAAGAATATTTCTTTTCGTTCCTCTTTATATAGGATTTGAAATTAGGGTTTTAACTTATGTCTAATTGTGATCTCATCCTTAAGTTTTGCTTATGTAATTACATATCATAGACATGACTAATGTTTCTTTATAAATCAGTCCATGAACTTTATAGTTTAGACTTAAGTGTCAATATTCGGACTCAGTTCTTTACGTAATCAGAGTTTGACATGGTATATACACAATTATTTCCATAATGGGTTTTCATCGATTATTTAAAATCCTACTAATTCATATTTATCTCGTACTTATTAATTGAATTATTTATCGATATTAACAAATACATCAATAATAAGTATGTGACGATCTATCCTAATAGAGAAATTCCAAGAATCTCCCACTTGAATTATCATATGATACCAAAAGATGCATCATCTTAATACAACTACTATAATTCTAATTTCTATAAATGAGATGGAAAATCACATACATGGCGAGGAATGAGACATAACTAAAGACATATTTAATGGAAATATGCGCAAATGCACACAATCGTAATAAAATTATCTCCAATAATAAATTAAATTGATATATTATGATATATAATATAAGAATTATGTGAAATGTAATCGCAAATATCTATTCTTATTTAGTCCTTACTAAAGTAGAGATTTACTTAATAAGGAAGAAAGTCAATAAAAAATAAATAAGCATGCTTATTGTATATATTTATAATTGATCTTATATGTATACATCCAAATAGCAAAGATATCTTGGGACCTATTACAAACTCTCACTAAAACCATGGATCCTTTAACAAAAAATACTCATCCTAATGGTGTATTTCTAAAACATTTTAGGTAGTACTAATAGGATCTGCCACCATGGAGTTGGTATTGATGTGTCAATGATTTGAAGACTTTTTAATCTCTATTTAACAGACAAAAACTTGATTTTTATATATATATATATATATATATATATATATATATATATATATATATATTACTGTTTGAATACAAAATTGTAAAAATACTATCATAATATAGCCTCATATAATATTCTATATCTTATATAACACATAGTCCAAGACGTAAAATTCCATAACACAATGTTCGGTTGGATACTTCAAAATATGCAAAACATTTCATTGTCATAATGAAGGATGCAATCGGTGTTTTCTTTACACTTTTCAATGATATTGCAACCATAGGTAATAGAAAATCTATCTGAAGTATTTCAAAGTCTTCTTACACATCCACCAAAATCTTAGTCGGAACACTCAATGATCTCTAGATTATCTGACTTCATATATGTCAACATGTGCTTTGTTGTTCATTTTCAATACCGGAGAACTCTTCTTACTACTTTCCAATGGTATATCCTCAGGTTACGAACATAGCTAACCAATAATCTGATAGCAGCTTTGTACAAATTTGAGCATATATCAGACTCCTAACTGCCAAAGCATAAGGAATATTTTATATTTCCTCAATCTTGAGTTCTATATTTGGACATTTTATAATTGTTAATTTGTATTCTTTTGCAATAAAGATATTCAAAGGGTCGATATTCATTATTATGTAATATTGCAACATAATTTCTATGTATACCTTATGTTACAATTTTAAGATTTCATAGGATTGATCCTGGTGAATCTGAATTCCTAATACAAAATCCACATCACCAAGATCTTTCGTACCGATTTTTTCCAACATAAATCTCTTGGTGGTATGCTATAATTCCTAATCATTTGTAGTCAGCAATATGTCATCAACATACAGTACTAAAATATGAACATACTCATATTCAACTTTTGATAAATAATGCCATTAACCGAGTTCATCTAAAATAAAATAAAAACTATTACCTTAATGGACTTATGGTACCATAGTCGAGAAGCATGTTTGAGTTTATACATTAATTTCTTAAGTTTGAATACCATACACTTTGAATCACCAATTACGACATAAATTTGATGAAGTGCTATGTCAAAGTGCGCAACTAATGACATGATTATCTTAAAAGAACCATTTGATAAAACCAGAAATAATGTCTCTTTAAATTTCATCCCTTCACATTGAGTATAACCTTTTACTCAAGTTTTATTTTAGTTTTCTTCATATTATCATGGGAATTATGTTTTCTTTTGTAACTCCACTCACAACCAATTAGTAAGTTTCCAAACCGTTTTGTTATGCATTAACTTACACTCTTCCTTGCTAGCGTTGTTCCATAAAAAAAAATCTGGAAACACGACTGATAGTTTACTATTACACCACATGAATATTCATGTATTTGAATGAATACTACATAATCTGATGATATGACATTCTTTATTTCTTCAATGGACCGTCTTAGCCTTCTACAATATCCTTAAAAATTTCAATCTTTAGTGCATTCAAGTTTATGAAAATTATTGAAATCTCATAGATATGTTGTCTTATTATCCCCTTGCCACAAAACTTAATGGTAAAAAGCTGACTTAGTATCCTATCAAACTTCACCTTATTATTCTTGGTAAAACGTTTCACAACTACCTTGAGAAACTCATTTATATTTGTGATCTTTGTTGAGATAACCCTACGACATGCTAAAGGTATTCAATGTTTCATAATTTCCAAGCACAACCAATTTTAATTTTACAATGCCTTAAATTATTTTGTCTCATAATGAGAACTAGCTCCACTGAGGGGTGTTGACATCACAATCCTTAATGTGATGGCAAAATCATGAAATTTCAATTACAATTTCATGTCATCTTTACAGTAGAAAACATCACACCCATCTAAAGTGGGTGTTTATTTCTTACTGGGTTACAATACTTGAATTCAGTACAATAACACATAAGATGCAACACATAAGTCAAAACTTTAGTATTGACATATAAACTTGGAAATAATTTTTTAAATATTGGATATAACACTTAAAACGTAACTTTACATCACTAATAAAGATACATTTGGGGAAACATATTAGTATACACTTATATTAATTGAGGACAATCCTCATTTCGGTTAGTTCCTTATTTTGATTAAATATTTAATAACCAATTCACAACCGGCAGTCTCATGTTCATGATTAATTAAGCCAAACATCAACCATACTTTGACTCGCGAATTCTTACAATAAAATTTTATGAAGCCATAAAAATCTAAGTAAATCAATTCACCAACAAATATCATTTTGGTAATATGTTGGCTTCGTGACCCACTTACCGAACTTAAAATAACCTTAGTCATGCAATGCATATAACACACAAACATTAAAAAACCACATAAATACACTCAATTTTAGATATAACATGTGCTACATCTCTGAAAAAGATCTCTCAAGAGGCATATACAGTGTCATGATATAACGAGGCCTTTTTATTACAGTAGACTTGGATTCGGCACAATAACTAAGGATGGCACCATTGCACATCATGTAGTTGTCGTGAAAATAGTAGGGTTGTCATGATATATGACACATAATAGTGGTGTTGCTGCGATAGATGACATGTGACATTGGTGTTGCCTCACAAAATATTAGGGGTTGTCACGACAACAAACTAATGTCACATTTCTCTTTTAGATTTGGGTTAATGTACCGTGGTCATATTTCTTCTTTTGCGAAAACTTGATCTTACATTAAGACTAGAAAACTTAAATTTGATTTGAAATCATGGTCAATTGATAAAATATATAATTCTATCATGTGTTATCCTAAATAAATCAATTAATCATGCGATTTTAAATCTTAGATCTATATATATATATATATACCAAATAAGTTAGCAAATGACTCCCATATGTGGATCATTTAGACAAAAAATAAAATCACAGGGGTTTTATTTGATTCAAAGATAAAATTTAACATTCAGTCTCAAATGAGAATATTATGATACCATTTTTAGAGTTCATATCGCATGAACCTGATTTTGAATCTATATACATAATCCTTTAAGAGTATGAACTCTACACTATATGAAAAAATATAATAATTGCATGATGATGTAGATATCGTTCCTATTTTGTTTCGTTTATGATCTTTCCTTTGTTCACGATTCGTTGTATCATTGTTCATGGTTCATTATATTATATCATCTTGAATAAAGATCTCATGAGAATATATGTTTTTACTTTTGACTATGAGCTTTCAATGCACAGTAACGATAAATTTATGTATGTAATGTGATGAATTTATGTATGTAGACACAATTACCTATATAATGATTTTTCTATCTTTTTGTCTATTACCTGGTTAATTGATGTATTAATAAATATGTAATAATATATTATAATACAGAATTTCTAATATTACTTTTATTTTATTCCATTAAAAGTCTAAACTTTTTATTTTATTTTTAAAAAATTATCAAAAAACAGTTTGTAAATTTTTAAAAAAGTTATCACCATCAAACCCAATTTTTACGTCAATATGATTTGAAAGAATTCTAAACTACATAATTTTTAATAGATTTCCTAAATAATAAAATAATTGCAGTTTAAATATTGATGTATGTTAGCTTTTCACGAATTTTTATATTAAAGAAAGAAGTTTGTATGTGTATTCAAATATAAAAATTGTATGGGTCCAAAAATGTTAGTTATAGAATTATCCTAAAAACCTGGTAACCTACAGCAAACTGAAGATATTTTTCTTTACTTATGGTTGATCCCGATCTTTGGCCACCATCAAGGCCTCAATGTCGTGACCACGATGGTAGGAGGTTAGCTCCTTCCACCGATAACCAATCTAAATTCCTCATCTCCAAACAGCTCCACCAAATCCAGATACTATAACCAAAATACTTTTAAGTTGAATCTAGTGAATTTTTCTTACCTGCCAAACCTATGATCTATCACCAATCTTAGACCAACCTCACCACATCACATTAGAGTATCACCACCAGCCACACATAACAGAATTAGTTGATTTTAACCTGAAAAATACCCAACACTCTGCTTCAAAGATCAAAACCTATGCAAAAGTTATATCTTGTAAAAAAATAAAATCTTGACACCAATGTTCCAATGAACTACATAGAAGATAATATATCAATATGTTTATTTACCCAAAATAAGTCAAGATTTCAGAATAACTTAAAGCACACAATAATAGTAAAGTTTTCTCACGAGAGACCACAATTGAATTATGTTCGCAAATACTTAAGTAATTTGGGGTTCGTTAAAGATTTCAATATCTCTTTGTAAGATCAAAAGCATATTGTACTGAAATTTGATAATTTAGAAGACTACAAAATATTGTGGAAGAGGAATATTCGGACAACAGATTAATTTTTTAACGATGATAGTAAAATGGAACCCTCATTTCAACCCAATATATGAATCTCATATATCAACGGTGTGGAAATCCTTCCTAAATCTGCCTGAATTTATGTACAACGAATAAGCTATTTTTGTTATCTCAAAATAAATTGGGAAACCTCTTAAATTTTGGGTTACATCCAAGAACAGTGTTAGATTCAATGAGTGTAAGGCATGGTTTGAATTTGATATATCAATGAGTGTAGTTCAACATATTTGGATTGGCTTTGGTGATCATGATGGGTACTGGTATGAAGTTTTTTATGAGGATATGCCTAAATATTATACTGAATGTTTTCATATTGGTCACAATATATCAGGTTGTAAGAAACTATTACCGAATGAAACTCTTAAGACCTTAGATTCAATTTATATTGAGCCAATAGACACTTATATTCAAACTTGAAACCTCTCTAACAAAACTGAAGTTTGGGTACCCAAAATTAAATCAATCATTATCAAGGAGCCAAGGATTTTGGAGAGATAAAAGAATGAGAAACAACAACTTTCTAAGGATTCATTAGAATGTAACGATATAGAGGCAAATCAAAATGATAATGACTTTAAAAAGTAAGTTAAGATTTCATTTAGCCAAAATTCTAAAGTCTAAACATAATATTAGGCATAAAGGAGGGTGACAAAAGGATATATGATCAAAATAACTTAGGAAATTCTGATGAGCTTCATTTTAAAATTTATCCTAACTGAATCACAAAACCTAGCAGAACTTGAAAATTTACAAGACATAATCCCTAGGCTAATAATAGATCAAGATAATGAGAGTATTTTATACTTACCTACAGATGAGGAAATCCATAATATTGTAAAAAAACATTGAGCTCTAATGGAGCTGTTGGAGTAGATGGGTTCAACTTCAAATTTTTCCAACACTGTTGGTCTATAATATCTCATGATTTATATAAAGTATTTAAAGAATTCTTTCAAGGATAGGATGTATCTCGAGGACTCTTTGCAACTACTTTATACATTTTCCCTAAAGTTGATCCTCTAAAACCTAGAGTGAGTTCGGGCCTATAAGCTTATGCACTATTTTCCATAGAATTATATCTAAAGTATTGAATAAAAGAATGTCAAAACTTTTTCCTAAGATAGTTTATTTGGAACAAGGGGGATTTTTTAAGAGAAGAGTCATTCATGAGAACATACGTTTGACTCAAGAGTTAGCAAAAAATATGTCTAAAAACAAGAGATGATAATATGATGATTAAAATAGATATCTTTAAAGTGTTTAATAGACTATCTTTCGATATTGTTCTAAATATTATGAAAGGTTTTGGTTTGGATCAAAGATGGATATAATATATAAGGAAATGTATCAATGCTCTAAGATATTCTATCATTGTTAATGAACAACTTAAAGAATATTTTAAATCTACTAAAGGGATGAGACATTGAGATCCATTATCTCTAAGTCTTTTCATTATTGCAGATGAATACCTTATAAGAAGGTTGAAGAAGTTATACCATGGCAACCATGATATGAGATATAAAACTAGCGGCCAAATTATCATACATTACCTTGCCTTTGTTGAAGATTTTATCATCTTTGGCAATCGATCATCCTCGAATCTTAAGAAGACATTAGAATTCCTGAAGCATTATTAATGTATATTTAGTCGTATGTTAAACAAAGATAAAAGTATGGTAGTTGTATCTCCTCACTTGTCTCGAACTAGATTAAACACTATCAAATCTACATCTAATTTCAAAATTGGCAGATTACCTATTAAGTACCTTGGTATCCAAATTAATTCAAAGCAAACAGTATATCTATTTGATGATCTGATGATAAAAATAAGACAAAAAATCATATAATAGGATGGTAAAGTTCTTTATGTACTCAATATTATACCAGTTTATCATATTCAAATCTGTCTTTTATCAAAAACAGTTATCAATAGAATTGGGGAAATGTATTACAGATACTTATGGGGTATAATTGAATTCAAACAGATAATTATTTGGTCTAATTGGAAAAAGTTTCTAAGCCTTATAGTGAAGCTAGTCTAAACATTAAAAAATTGGAAGACATACAAAACACCTTCTCTTGTCAGCTATGGTTTAGAATTATAGAAAACTCTACTTTATGGGTTAACTACACGAACTATATTTATTTCTAAACAACACACTATTTGCAAGTTAAACTAGCTTCAAAGTGTTCTAGTATTTGAAGAAGAGTTTTAAAAGCTAGAGATAAAGAAAAAAAACTACATCTATTGGAAATTAGGAAAGGAAAAGACTGGATTCTGGTTAGAGAAATGGAAAGACAATAGTACTTTTATTCATTACTCAAGAATCCTTATAGTAGAATATAAGACGATTAGATTTTAGAAAGATGGGGATTGGGACATTCTTAAACTCAAAAATGTTTTACTAAACTCTGATATTGATAAGATCATGAAACTAAAGATAAAACCAGCATAGGAAGATAAAATCAAATGGTCCATAGATTTTGCAAGGGATTTTAGTACAAAGAAAACATGGAATGAATTAAGAGAACATGAAACTGAGTCTAAGTTATTCATGAGATTATGGAATAAGGTAACTTCTAATAAATATTCTCTTTTTACCTAGAGAATTTTAAAAGATTAGATTCCAGCAGCTTATATCGTACAAAGAATGAACTTTCAATTAACTTAACAATGTCAATCCTGCAATGAAGAAGAAAATAAAAATCATTTATTTGTAAAATGTAAACTGGTTTGGGAAGTATGGCAGCATTTTGATGACATATTCAGCTTGCATATCTCAAGATAGATGACTATCTCTCATCTAATTAGAACTTGGTATTGATCTTCTGAGAAAGATATGCGTATTAGAATTGTCCTTCCATCAATAATTTGTTGGGAAATCTGGTTTGTAAGGAATAAATCCAAACATCAAAACCAAATTACTAGCTCTAAATTTATCTTAGATCATATTTATAATCTAGTTTCTACGTTGGACATAGTTAATCTCGTCAAGAGATATTACTGGAAGGGAGATCTAAATCATGCTCATGAAATGGGATATTTTCAGTTCAAAAAAATCCACGAAAATGCATTACTGCTAAATGGAGAAAACCTACTTGTAGCAAGGTGAAACTAAACATTGATGGGCGCTTGTCTATAAAATGGTGAATCTGCTGGGGGTGGGATACTTAAAGGTAATTATGGTACTATTATTCTAGCGTTTGGTCGACTTTATGGGAAATAATCTTCTATTTTGGCAGAATGCGTGGCTTTACTTGATGGACTTCTATTATGTAAGGACAAGAACATATCCCAAGTGGATATTGAAAGCGACTCATCTGAGTTACCTAACATGTTACAAAGAGAGAAAAATCCATGGTTTATTGCTCTATTAATTATGTGTTGCAAAAAAGTTGATTAATAATAACATGACTATACAACATATATTTAGATTACAAAATTTGACAACAAATTGGATTGCTAAACATTTGTTAAAAGAGACAAAAAAAATAGATTTTAAGACTAACAAGATTCCAATTCAATTCAGGGCTATTATTTTTCTTGAAAGTCTCGACCTCGGTACAAAGATTTGTTAACAGTTTGAAATTTAAAAGATCATATGAAATTGTCAAGAATATATAAGTGTGAATACTAGTATGATATTGTCCGTTTTGGGTCAGCCAAAGAACCCTCATGGCTTTGCTCTTGGGTGTACTCCCAAAAGGCCTCATACTAGTTGAGATTTTCATTCACTTATATATTGTATATTATTTTCAGTCAAAGCGATGTGAGTTTATGCTCTAATACTCCCCCTTAAACTTGATCATATCCTAATACGATGGGCATTATATTTCCCATGGTTATACGTAATGGCCATGATATTTCCCATGACGGACATGGTCATATTGTCCGCTTTGGGTCAGCCAAAGAACCCTCACGACTTTGCTCTTGGGTGCACTCCCAAAAGGCCTCATACTAGTTGAGAGTTTCATTCACTTATATATTGTATATTATTTTCAGTCTAAGCGATGTGGGACAGGTGAGCAAGTGAGGGATCGAGTTTATGCTCTAATAGAAATGAAGGTGAAAAGTTACATAATTTTTTTATTATTGACATGAAAATTAAAACATTTGGGTTTTGACTTAATTTATGGCTAAGCAATGTATTTATAAACCTAGTTTACATGAATGAGTCTTAAATCAGTAAAAATAAACGCAAAAACATATGGAATTGGATCTTGAAATTTCCCATTTTCACATCTCCGGTTTTTTTCTGATTCAAACACCAACGAAACAGGATTCGTTCTAGGTTTTTGAAGCCTATCGGCTAGCTAAAAAAAGTCTTTGTGAAAAAAAAAAATTAACTAATAAAAAATTGACTGTAAAAAAATGACAACAAAAAATATATAATTAAATTCATCTTAAAAATATGCGCCTCAGCAATTTCAGAAAAAAAAAATATAGGTTTTGAAGTTCGAAACTTAGAGTCCCAATTTTATGTTATAACCCCTGTTTAAGAACCCGATTTTATATATATCTGACTTTTGAGAAAAAAAATGTATAAAATAACCGTATAACCTATTAAATTTTAAATATAAAATGGGATGAAATGATTCTTGCCCTACGTTTACCAATTAAAAGTCACCTATCTCCCTTTCGTAACGCGCCATCAACTTATTATAGTCACGGGCCTCCTTTTTCTAACTTTAGACCAATTCCCGCCTAAGAAAACTTCGGAGCAGGTAGAGGTGTCAAACGGGTTCAACCAGCACCAACCCGCACCGTTTAAATCAGAACCACGGGTTGCAGTCCTGGCGGGTTGCGGTCCTGGCGGGTTGCTCTTATGCGGGTCTGACGGTCTGACGGTCCTACCAGGTTGCAGTTCTAATGTGCCAGTTTCACAGTTAAACAGCCAGTTCAAACCACGAGACGAACCATTTAAGAACCGTTTACCAGTTCAAACCATCAGCCAAACCATTTAACCATTTAAGAACCATTTATCATAATATTTTATAATGTTATTTAAAATTAATTTGTAAGGGTTAATTGAATCTATTTCAATAATTGAGTTAATTATTTTATTTCATGTATTTTAATTTAAATATGTTATCATTTTAATCGAAATTTTATAATCATCAATTACATTTAAAAATAATAATTGTAATTTGATTTTGATACCTTTGAATAATATATTACTATTAAATAATATATACCTATTAGACATATAATTGTATTAAAATTTTAAATTATTAGGTGATTCTTTAGATTCTTTCAAGCTTGAAGTGTTTATGGTTAGATGAATTATACAGTTTATTGTATTTTCGAACTATTCAATATTATAAGTTTATATGCATAAACATAAATTACTTGTAAGTTGTAAAGAACAAAATAAAAATTGAAAGCTAGGTAAGTGATTTAAATAACATTTAATAAAAAAAATAGAAGCAAAACAAACAATTCATTAAAAATAAAAACCAAACAAGTAACATAGGTGTTCAATCAAATAAAAAAGATAAACATTACAACGATAATGAAAATCAATTGCGAAAAACTAAGGAGCTTCATCGTTGTTGTTGTTGTTAGGTGGTTGACCTTGCAAATGCATGTTCTCCATCATCTGTCGCATATACTCCGACTGTTGGGCTTGAGAGTTTGCAAATCGCTCATTCCATTGATCTTGTCCATGATGCCACTGCTCGTATTGGCCATGCCACTGCTCGTATTGACCATGCAACTGCTGGAGGTGACCAAGTTGATCATTCACCCCTACTTGCCACTGCTGTATCTGGCTAAGCTGGTCATTTACCCCCCTGCCAATTTTGAAATTCACCTTGCCATTTTGTAAAATCATCATGCCATTCCTTTTGTTGAGTATGCGCAAATTGCATATGATCCATATGATGCTGATGCGAAAACTCAGCAAATTCGCGATCGGTTCGTCAAGTTAGTGAACACGTGGATTATTGTGAAGCAATCGAAGGGTCAGAAGCGTATTGGGAGTAAATGAATATATAAAATGAAGCAAGGAATTTTGAGTTATTAATATACAAATCTAGGTTTCTGGCTAAGGTGTTCATGCGAAATAAAGGTATTGATTTCAATGAAATGTTCCTACCGGTTGTGAATCAAAACTCAATAATGCTTATGTTGTCAATTGTTGCTAGATTTTATTTATATTAGATCAAATAGATATTATTATTAATCCTACATAAAGAATTGGAAGAGGAAATTTACATGTGTTAGCTGTACGAGTTTAAAAAGGAGGATGAATGAGATGTATGTTTGTTGAAGAGACTTTCATATGGGCTAAAACAATCGCCAGGATAGTGGAATTAAATATTTGATTCATTTATGAACTCCATCAAATATGTGTGAATATTTTATGACAATTGTGTTTATTGTAATGATAAAAAACATATGGAGAGACATATCATGTTGCTATTGTATATGAATGATATCTTAATAGCTGGAAAGAACATAAATTAGATTAAAACAATAATAGAACAGCTGAAAGGATAATTTGAAATGAAAGATATGGAAAGGCTAGGAGGATACATAGTATTGAGATCAATTAGAACAAAAAGAATGGGGATTTTTTCTTATCCTTACAAGAATATATGCATAAGGTCTTTCGGAAGTTTGGAATATCTGAAGCCAAAGCGGCTGGAGATCTCATTCATGTCCAATTCTAAATTAGTGACACTTAAACACCAACCGAAGCATCAGATATGTAAGAGATACCTTATGTCAATATTATTGGTTGTGTTATGTATGCAATGATTCGCACGAGACTTAATATTTCATAATCTATCATGACAAATTTGGGAAATTCGCATTGGTATACACTCAAGTGCCTTATGAAATACTTGAAGGGTTCGGCTGAAGTAGGGTTGTTCAATAATCACGAACATACGAATGATATAATATTGAGAGGGTATATATGGACTATAATTATATAGGTTGCCTTTACCTAAGAAGTTTACTTCAGGTTATATATTTTGTTATGTTTCCAGCAGAGGTTATCTTGAAGTTTTATATACAAAAGTTTAATGACTTGTCATTTACGGAAACTGATTATATGGATGTTATAAGAGCCATAAATGAATCTATTTTGCTGAAAGGTTTGTTGAGTGAGATCACTAGGATATAACATGATGTGATTATGTTATGTGATAATACTAGTGTTCTTTATGTGATAAAATATTTGAAGTTCGGTGAGAGAACTAAGCACATAAATATCAACTTTCACTTCATCTGAGACATGATGAAAAGAGAGAAAGAGAGAGATAGAGAGAGAGAGAGAGAGAAAGAAAGAGAAAGTGAAAGTGGCTAGGACTGCTAGTGAGGAAAATCTTTCGGATGCTTCAATTAAGGTATTACCAGATTTAAAGTTCATGAATCGCATGAGACTTGTGCACCTCTCGGATGCAAATGATTTGACCTATAAAGAGTATAACCTATGGTGCAACAGATGATGGAGTTACCATAAGTCTATGTGGATAATTGTACGTTTTATGCTAAATGTAACTTGAGAACAAAGTCTTGCTGAAAACTACAAGTCGTTAGATAGGGAAAACCAAAGACATGTAGCTAGGGCTGTCAACGGTTCTCCGGAACCGAGAACCGGACTGGGACCGAACCGATAAGCACCGGATCGAGAACCGGACCGAACCTTAACGATCCGGTTCGCGGTTCCATTCTAAAAACCGAAAAACCGATAAGGAACCGAAACAAAAAACCGGTTAGGAACCGAACCGATAGAACCGATAAACAGATAGAACTGATAAGGAATCGAACCAATAAAACCGATAGGACTGAAGAAACCGATACAGAATCGAACCGATGAAACCGATAAACCGGTAGAACCGATAAGAAATCGGACTAATAAAACCGTTAAAACCGATTATTTATTATTATTATTATATATTCTTTTATAAATTATAGTACCAAAATTAATAGTTAATTACCAATTTTTTAAGAAAATGAAATATCAACTTATAAACTTTAGGTTTTATATCATTTATTTTAATAAAAAAATTTAAAATCAATTTTGAATTGGTTTTATTTTAAGTGGATCGAACCAGACCGAAACCGGATCGAAACGAGACCGGACCGAACTCGGACCGAACCGGACCGGACCGAACCGAACCGAACCGAAAGCTTAGCGGTTCGGTCCGGTTCCAAAAATTAGAACCGAAAGCTTAGCGGTTCGGTCCGGTCCGAACCGATAAGCTTAGCGGTCCGGTCCAGTTCCTTCAAAACCCGGACCGAACCGGACCGATAACAGCCCTACATGTAGTGCATGGACTAGTTCTTCTTATATAGGGCATGAGTTAGTGCTAAATTTTAGGTGTAAATATGTTTCTTAGAACCTAGGTACAAGTTATGTTTGATAGCGTCAAATATTTTTGGAGGGTGTTTACGTAATAAAAAAAGAAACAATTATTTTTTCGATGAGTTGTGGAGAGAGAATTGAGATGTTTACGGAATATTTTAGAAAAATATGTTTCGACTGGTTAGTAAAAAGTAGGAAACTTTCTCTAGATTTCATTAAATTCTCTAAAAGATTCTTTATAGTCCAATAGGTCCATTAGGCCAATGAAATGATCCATTAGCCTATTTTGTTAACCCAAGCCCATTTATACTGAAAGAATACTATTATGTTAAATGTCTCTAATTATTACACGTTATTACATCAGTATGCGTATAATAAATTTTAGTTCAGTAACTCATTTGTCTGATTTTCCCTTATAGATTATTCAATCATCATCAGTAGCCTCCTTCGTCCTCATGAAGATCCTTCGGGAGGACCGATTCATGAAATTGTTTTGGATTTTATCTTGGAACCCCTTTCGTATTTAATTGTATATAATTTGCACTTTATATTTATTGTATTTAAACCGAACACGTCCTAGAGAGATAATCTTGAACTGACCTAGGGAGTCGTTCGAATATTCTTGCATGCATTCTTCGGAGATGGTCATACGGATATACTACTGTGCATGTGTTATGGAAATATTAGGTCCATGACCTTTTCTCTAAGTTATGAAGCGTAATGGTGTTTGGAGACGATTCCACTTCTCTAGATAAAGTAGTCGTTTGAGACTTTTCAACTTCCCGAAGCTTATATCTATTGGGATTGTGAGAAATGGTTATTGGGTTCTTCAACAGTTCTCTTATAAATACTTTCTCTTTCTCTTTTAACGGCATTTCACTATTGCAACAAATTTTCTAGAGCAATAAGCTCTGAGTTTTTATCACCACCATAATCTTCAGTTTTTAGCATGGTAACCGTCACGAAATACTTTTATAGTGATTCATATATGTTCACAACCAGAACCGCTTTGTCCGATTGGTTACGTATCTCAGATAAATCCAAAGAATAAAAAGTTGCTAGAAGAGCTATTGGGTTTCCAGATTCCGAAAGGCCACTAGTTATTAGTCAAATGTTTGACTTCAAAGGTACCTTTCCTTATAGCGGACATAGTATTTCTGTCGAACCTTCATCCACTACTCATTCTTTCACTTCAAGAAGTCATTCTTTGAGTCCAACACGATCCCAAAGGTCAACAAAAAGCAGACGTCGATCAGTTTTTATAGTTATGGGTTCAGATAGTGAGGATATGTCATCTACAGAATATAGGCCAAACATTTACCACGGTTGTCGTAGTGAAGGATCAACGCTTTTCAGATCCTAAGTCTAAGAAGAAAGACCAAGTCGGACATATTCTTGCAAAAAAATCATAGTAATACATTGTTGTCGAATCTATTCTGGTACAACTGGTTGGTGAAGTTGAAGTTGAACAACGTGTTGAGGTGGGATCGGAAGTGTGTGTGTGTATCTATGCAATCCGGGGGTGATGCTGACCTCCCTGAGGAAATGTGGGAAAATCTAAAAAGGCAAGAGCAATAAAGGTAAGGCTAAAGAAGTAGAGGAAATAGAATTGCCTCATTCGTTGGCCGAGTGTATGGAGCCTAATTTCAAGAACGTGATTTCCAATATTTGATTACTCTCTCTTAGATTCTTATAATTATTACTCATATAATAAATTGGGAGTACTCCAAGACAAGTGGAAATCACAAATGAGGTATTCGTCAGGTTACTGAAATAGGGAAAAACATCAATTAATTATGTAGCAAAAGGATTGGTAGTTTATCCCGACGTGTTGAACCGGGGACTTTGGCTCTCGCTGGATCTTGAGATAGTTAGATATTTTGATCTAGTTTGCTATGTCTGAGTCAGACTAACCTAAATTCATGATTCACTTTAATATCATGTATCATGGTTTCGAGATTGTCAAAGTTTGAAATGTTGATAGAGTAATTTATTGATTTTGTTGGGTTGTCGAGGAATCTTTGAATCCCCTTCTACTTTCTTAATCTATGGATGAGTACAATGTGGCAAGTGACTTGTTAGAGGCTAATAAAATGTCTAAGATGCAATTTTTTTTGTCAGTGGCTACTTAAGAAAATCTCTTCAAATTACAACCCAGGATGTGTTCAAATAATGTGGAAAAATATAGGTAACTCCTCGAGTGTTGTTTTTAATTCCACCATCATTTATTCTCTAAAAATTTATAATTCATTTTTATCCTTCTTGTAGCTATACTAAAGTCTTAACATAAATATTTGGAAACTGTGAAAATTACCTTAAAAACTACACTAATAGGCCACAGAGAACTGGTCCAATATTTTCCACAAGTGTTTCATTTGGAACAACCTGGTTCGGAGTCACCTCTAGTGGACTAAGGTGAAACGTAACTTGCATTGGAGGAGTTCACTACCCCATCTTGTCCATCGTCTATTCTTGAAAGATAAGATTTGGATGGTAAATTATACCTTCCACCCAGGAAAAAGGCTCCCAGTCACGGGGTAGAGAAAGGTGATGCTAGTGGGCTAGGCTCAAAGAAAGATATCGCAGATGTTATGGAAGTAAATCAACCCAAAGATTTTTTACCATTATCCATTGAGGCATGAAATTAAAGTTGGCAAGACACCTGAAAATCCCTCACTCCTAAATAAGAACAAAAGAATGAGTGCCTCAAAAATACATAATGGAGATAAGCACAACAATGAAAAGAGGAAAAAGAAGAAGAAAAATACGCAAACTAACTCAGAAATCGTTCTTGTCACAGCTTAAGCTACACTTCCTTCATCGACCTCACCGCATACTTCCTTTGTTTAGGTGATAAAATAACATGCTTATGATGGTCTTAATCTGATGTCTAGTGCAAATGAGATTGACTATGAGGTTCTCAAAAAAAACAATTTCCCAATCTGAACAGTCTCGTCGATGACGTGCCTTTTTAGCTCAAAAAAGAATACACCCTTGTTCACTTAGTATTGGGATTTGTGAAGCCTATTATCGATATGGTTTTGTACTTTCACAAAGCATTTCCGTATCTAAACCTTGGATCTTTTGGGGGGTCGGTAAGAATTATGGCCTAACAATATGACTTTTGCAGATGAACTAGACATTCATCTAGATATAGATAATTAAAGTACTTATGAGAGTGAAGGTGGAGGCTTCAAATGCGGGAGCTTTAAGGAAGATGATACTAAAGGGAAAGAGGCCGAATGCGATTGAGTTTATTTTATATACTAGTTTTTAGTATCACTGTTCTTTTGCAAGTTCTTGGTATGCCCAAATCATTTTGTATTACTATTTGGATATTTCATGTATAAGTCATTGGCATTGTCAAGACATTTTGTATTCGGAATTTATGAATGGATCTTCTTTATTTTATCTTTTATCTTTAAACCAATTTATAATCTATTGAATAGCCCATTCAAAAAAAATTAATCGAAGATAATCAATTCCCAATTATATATTAAAGTAATTATTTGTATTCAGACCATCATTCATCCGAATTCGATTAAACTGACCAACTAGTTTTTGAAATTTTTAGTTGTAACCAACTAATGTTGGAACTTTTACACTTGACCAACTAGTGTTCGAACCTTTTAATTATGACCAACTAGCGTTCGAACATTTACACATGACAAAACTAGTGTTAGACCTTTAAATTGTGGTACAAAAATTATGTGAATCACAAAAATAATATAACACAAAAATTATAAAAGGCAAAATGAGTCATAAAATTCAAGTGGTTTCGACACCTCATTAAAACCTCCACAAACCACCAAGATAGGAAAGAGTGTGCACTCGAAAACTTACATACGAAGAATAATAGAAAAAACCTAGGTTTTTCTTTGCAATTATTCTAGGTAGAGTCTTAAATTCTTAATATACTATGAATATTGAAGAAGAATTTCTTCTTAATCTGTCAATCGATAGGTTTCACGCTTAATTCTTTCAATAACTGAATAGGTCACTTCCCAATTGGGTGATAACTTCTCTATCCATTTATTTTTAGTGTGTAGAAGGACAATTTTCATAACTATATCCCTTATTTTGAATTCTCTCATTCGGACCTGGGACGCATAAATACTTCTTATTAGGGTTTGATAGTGAAAAGATCTTAGATGCGCTATTATTATATTTTCTTCAATAAAATCTAACTCGCCTCTCTTTGTTATATTATTAATATCTTTAGAGTAATTTTCAATACGGAAAGATGGGAGAGTTGACTAAACTAGTGTCACTACATCCATTCCACAAAACAGGGCAATAGAGGATTCATGTATTGGTGATTGAGGTGTAGTATGATAAGACCACAACAATTATTGTAAATAGCTCGGCCACTTTCCAACTGCTCCTTTTTAATTTTCCCTCAATCCATTTAGAATGGTTCCGTTGATAATTTATATTTGCTCGTTGGAGTGGGGGTGGAAAGATGATGAGAAACAATGTTTCCTGGGGAAGCACATAAGGCTTCTATGTATCTATTTTAAAATTTAGGGTCATTTTTTATCGTAATGATTACTGAGATTCCAAACGTACAACATATATTAGAGAGGATAAACTTAATAAATACTTTAGGTGTAGTTCTGGAGAGAGGCTCTGCTTCCACCCATTTAGAAAAAGCAAATGCAACAATAATAGTTTGACGGCATCCATATGTCATTGGTATATGTCCAACTAGATCAACCCCTCGTCTATCAAATGGTAATGCCTCAGATATGGATTATAGCAGTATAGTCGACATGTGTATTACATTCGCAACTCGTTGACAATGATCACATCGTCAGACTAATTCTTTAGCATCTTCCATAATAGAAGGCCAATAGTACCCAATCAAGAAAATATTTCTTATTAAATTATTATAACCATGATGGACCGATCCCTCCCTGTCATGCAATTCGGATAACATCATTTGGGATTCATCAGTTTTGAGACATCGTAGTAGTAGTCCAATCATATACCTTTTATATAGGATATCCTCAAGGAATATGAAACCATGTGCGTTGAACATTCGCCTTTTAGCCAATTCTTTATCAATCAGTAGAGTCTCTTTGGTGATAAATTCGTTGATCTCATACATCTAATCTTTATTTATCGTGGTTAAAATTTAGAAGGGTTCTTCGGTACTTGATCTAAACTTAAATCATGCCATTACCAAAGGATACTCTTGTATTATAATCCATGGATATCCTTTGGTATATCCAATAATAACTAAGGAATTAGCCATCGAATTTCTGTCCTATGGAACGTGTTCGTACTTAATGTGCTTAAAAGTGTTATTTCTCTCAATTCATTTACGTATTTGACCAAATGATATTTTCTTGCTTCAGATTGCCCCGCGACATGATTGATATGAGGATGTGAGACACTTATTAAACGAACCTTTTTAGCACCGCAAATTTGTACAAACCTTAGTCATACTAATGATGTTTCGTACTCTGCTTCATTATTTGAGGCTTTAAAACCAAAATGTATTGCTTAATACATTGAATCTCCAAATTGAGATACCAGGTAAACTTCTGCCCCACAACCTGAAATACTCGAGCCCTCATCTGTTCAAACTGTCCATTCAGTTAGAGGTTTATTAATATCTAGCCCAGGATCTGGTCGTCCGGAATGAAATTCAGCCAAAAAAATTGCTAAAGCTTGTAATTTAATTATTGTTCGAGGAGAAAAATCAATATCATAATCTCCTAGTTACATTAACCACTTATTCATCCGACCTGACACGTCTGGTTTTTATAATATATTTTCAAGTGGAAATGATGTTCGAATGAGATTGGAAATATGACCTCATTTTCTAAGCTGCAATTTAGAGTCAAAGCTAGCTTTTCCAGTTTTAAGTATATTTTTCCAGCATCTAGTACGCTTTTAATTATATGATAGATAGGACGTGGATAAACTTCAACCTCTTTAACCAAGACCACACTTACCGCATATTTAGACACTACCAAGTAAATATATAATCTTTCTCCTACAATTGTTTTGGTTAATTTCTTCAAAGATGATAGATGTTCCTTGATTTTTGCAAATGATTTATCACACTCTAAAGTCCAATCGAACACTTTTTTGTTTTGAAATAATTAGAAAAATGGTTCAAACTTATTCAAAGACCTATATATATATATATATATATATATATATATATATATATTCAAAGTTGTTAACCTTCCAGTTAAAATTTGTACTTCTTTGATGAATTTTGGATGAGCCATGATAATTAAAGCATTCAATTGCACTTGGTCAGCTTCAATTCCTTAATTAATGATAATATACCCCAAAAAAAAATTGGACCGCTCCCCAAACGTACACTTTTATGGGTTCAATTTTAGGTTGATTACCTTTAGATTAGAAATTGTTATTTTCATATCGGATAAATGATCTTCATCTCTTATACTTTTTACCGGCATATTATCAATATAAACTTCAACATTTCTGCCGATCTGTCTAGTGAAGGATTTATTCACCAAACGTTGATAAGTAGCCCCAGCATTATTTAAACTAAATGACATTACTTCGCAGCAGTGAAGACCTTACCCGTTATAAATGTGATATTGTTTTGGTCCCTCAGATCCATCTTAATCGGGTTATACCCTGTAAAAGCATCCATGAATGACAATAACTTATTGCCAGAAGTTGAATCAATCAGTCGATCAATTCTAGGAACAGGGGACGGATTCTTTAGACAAGCTCGGTTTAGATTTGTGAAGTCAGCACACATACGCCAGTTCCCAATTTTTTTTAACCAGTACTGGTTTGATGTCCATAGAGGGTATTGAAATTCTCATATATGCCCTACATTTGTTAATCGATCCACCTCTATGAAAATGCCTTAGGATTTTTCAGCGGAAAAAATCTCTTCGATTTTGTATAACGGGGCATACCTTGGGCCATATTGCTAACTTATGAAAAATAATACTTGTAGGAAAGCATGTGATATCCCGGTACACCAAGCAAACTTGTGCAAAATTTCAAATAAAAAAGATATCGGTTGTGCCCTTACAACTAGTGACAATTAGGCTCCAATTCTTATGCTTTTTTTCCATATGGAAAAGGGTATGCCCATAGTTATCAGGTGGTGTTGTGGCGGTCTCCACGGCGGTGTGGTAAGGCATACCGTATGCCTCAATATCCTCATCCAGTATTACCAAACTGGAAGTCTTCCTTGAATCTTCCACGTTGTTTGATTCTAAAGTGGACTTAGATTCTTTTCTGTTTTCTGTTTTATGGAGTGTCTTATGAGCTAATGCAGTAACATAACACTCTCTAGCCACTCTCTAGCTGCTGCAGACAACCCCTACCTAACCCTCAAAGAGATATTTTAAATGCTGATGGACTTTTGAGGCAACGACATGCATTCTTGATAACCAATATCTACCAAAAATAGCATTGTACGAAGTAAGGCCATCCAACATATGAAGACTACCCTCATTGTCTTTTTGAAGGGTCATTTTCTGAGTTTATAATCACATTCAAATTCCTCGATTTTATTGACAGTAATTTCTGTGAACCCTAGTATCTTTCTATTTGATCAAAGTATAACATAAGGGTTTTTTTATTTGTTTTTCAGTAGACATGAACAAAATGTTTATTGAACTACCTTTATCAATTAGGATCCTTCGGAATTCAATTCTCTTGATTTCCACTCCGATCACCACAACATGAGAATGTGGCCCATCAATATCTCTCAAATCATCACCATTGAATACAATGAATATCACCGGATCCTAGTAAAAATAGGCAGACATGTTTCCTTTTTATTAGGTTGTCAAACCACAATATGCCTCTTTCGTGAGCAACCTGAAGGCCCTGAAACTGTGTCACCACTAAATATAGTTAAGGATTCAAAAAATTCAGATAAATATTTTAATTTTCCTATATTTTTAAGGCTCATTTATCACCGTAATACTGCCTCGATCAGGATCAGGGTCAAGATATTCTGAATCTACATCGAATTTATTATATGGTTTAATGATAACCATAGTATTTTCATGTTTGGGGCAGCTTCTATTTCCTCTATTTGGGAAATAGTTTGACCAACAACTGGAGATTGTGATCGATTCTTTGACTGCACTTTGATAAATATAGTCAATTTTCCATTCCCGATTAAAGTTTGGATCTCTTGCTTCGGAGTAATAAAATCCTTCATATCATGTCCCACATCATTTTGATACTTAAAAAACTGAGTCTTTTGATTCTCTCTTGGAATTTGATTGGGTGGTGGTTTTCTAAACTGGAAAACAATTATTTGCATTGTCAAAAATTATGGCAACACTCTTTGTTAGCTCTGCAAAGTGATAAGGTCGAACCAAATGATTCCTCTTGGATCTATATTTTTAACTTGTGGATGTTGGTTTACCCTAGACTGAGGTAGATTCTGATTAGTACCCTTCTGACGAGAGGTTGTTTTGGCTTGTTGTTGAGAGTCCAAGAAGATATTTTGTGTAACCTACCTTTGCATATAGGCTAACTTTAATCTCTTTATTTCGTCTACCTTAATCTATATCTCAAACTGTGACAACAAACTCCCGAAGGATATTGTTTTTTTCCTGGAGACATTATCACCTAATTATATGGGAAGAAGTCTTTGTCTAAAATAAGCTATAGACAATTTGATGTCTTTGTTTATCCAATGAATGGTGGTTACTCGACCTAATGTTGATTGGAATATTTTTCTTAAATAGTGTTTATCATTATGAATTCTTCTCTTTTTACAACGACGATTGTTATTTAACAAGGATGAAGAATCTTTGGAATCACACGCAGAATATTTGCTAGACTCTCAATAACTATAGTGATTCCTAGTCTTACACTTCATCTTCGATGAATGATGGATTTTGCATGATCGACCTCTTTGATAATTTTATGGATTTTATTGAGCATCTGAGTTTATAACTTCTTCATTGGAAAACCTTTATCCTTCGGGTTTTTGGATTTCTGATTTACTCGGAGGAGTTATTACTAATTTTTTTAAAGATCTCAACTCCTCGACCTCACCTCTCAAGTGGTCATGATCTTCTTGCATGAGCAATCATTCCTATTTTTTGTCAATCATGTATAGTATTTGATCAGTCCTTTATCCGATCATGACTCTTCGATCATTTGGTAGAGTATGAAGACAAACTTAGATACCTAAGATTTTAGATGTTGTTAGATGGGTACATTTCCGGTCTCCCACTGTGATCGCCACTGATAGTGTCAAAGATTTTCAGAAAGTGTTTGAGTAATAACCGAAGAAATAATTAATTTTTAGGTGAGCTGTACATAGAGAATTAAGTTGCTTAGGAAATTGTTTTAGAGAGAGATGCTTTGATAGGTTAGGTAAGACCATATCTTATTAAATGCTTTAAAAGTCTATTTATAGCCCAATAGGCTTATTGGGTTTAATTCGCCAAAATGATCCACATACCCATTTTGGTAACCCAAGTCCATTTATACTCAAAGCCTATTATTATGTTAAATACCTTTAATTATTACACGTTATTACATCAGCATATATAAACAAAATGGTTCAATATTGCAGTTGTCCAATTTGCCATTCGGATAATTCAGTCCTCATCAATGTTGAAAGCAAAAAGTATGTTCTTGCTGAATTTGAAGGTGCATAATGATCATTTGTGGAGCTGAAGATTGCTGAAAATGATTGACAAATAACTTCTGAAGATACCAAGATGCTTTTAGATAAATATGAAACACTACATGTCTAATTTGATGAGGAATCCCGACCAATGATTAAAAAATTGTTAAACTAGGCATGCTTCACATAAGGCAGAATATTATAAAAGAAGGTTTATTACTCTGTCCTACAAATGTCAACAATAACCTTGTATTTATATGTTCGTCTGCTTGGCCAAATGATGAAATGAGAAGTCGGGCGATATTGTGTGCATGTAAAGTATTTTTCATATAATTGATCCTCTATAAATAGTAAGTGAAATGTATGAGGTCTTTCCAGGTCATTTTAGTAAGAGAACTACTTATGAGATTTGATAGAGATAGAGCTGAAATCTTTCGGCTATAGTTGAGATTTTTAAGATGATAGTTTTGTAACAAAAATGAGTGGTTGAGTGTTTAGTATTTTAAATAGTCTTTTTGTAACTTTTTATATAATACATATATATATATAATACTTATGTATGCTTGGTTTTACATTCTTGTTTTATATTTTGTTTTGTCGTTAAATGATTCATAACTAAGCTTTAAATACGAGTCAAAGTTGTGTGGTTTTTCTGTTTTTGTTGTATATCTAATAATACAAGAAAATAGGTTTGGCTGAATAATAGCAAGGCTTTGGCTAAAGATATATGTGGTTTGGTTGTTGTCGGAATTTGGGGTTGTTGATTTATGAAGTAGGGGTGATCTTTTAGGATAATTTGTACTAACATAAATCATTGTTTATAATATAAAATTTACAATCTATGAACGGTAAAAATTAATACTTTATTCATATATAAAAATGTAAACTTAAACAAATTCAGACGAATAATAGTTAAAATTAAAGTAACTAATAGTTTATCTAAAAAAATAATAAAAACAAATATAAATAACCAATCATATATATTTGAAGAGACGTATACATTTATTACTTTTAGAAATATATTTACAATATTTATATGATGTTTTGTTTTTTCTATCAATGTTTTTCTAGTTTTTCATGTGTTTTAATTTTTTAATTTTCTCTTTTTTTATAAGACCTCAATTCATAGTTTTCGGAAGATACAATCTCATTAATGCAAACGCATACATTGACATGTCAGTAACTTGTCACTTTCACATTCTTTTCCAAATTGTTAATTTTTGTACATCTTTTTATGTTTCTACTCGTTATTAGGAACTTTTTTCATGGTCAAACGTCTGACCGGTATACTTCACTCAAACACTTATTATAATATAAGATATCTTAGATCATACTCATTATATTTTATTATTTATTTCTTGGTCAAACTAAGATGTTAGCTAGCCGGCCTTGTATGCACAATCTCTTAACCCATGTTCTTTTAGTGGACAAGTAAAACTTTATGGGGCTATGACATATCAATTTGTTAACCGAGATACAATATTTAGGCAAGTGTTACCTGGTGCAAGGGAACTCAATTCATCAATTAAGGTCCTCTATTTGGTCCTATGAAAGTCCAACGCAAGGATATCTAACTCTTTTAACCAAAATCATTTTAATTAGGCGAACCAAGTTAATGAGGTGATAACACATCACTATGCTAACCGTGGTATTTTTTATTGGCAAAATATAGGTTTTTTCCTCACTCTTTTCAACGTGGTCATTTTAATTTGGCAAATATAGTATTAGGGGTGATGGCACATCACCTCGCTATTTGAGGTCCCTTTAATTGGGCAAGCATACTTCTCTGAGGTGATTATGACACCACTCTGCTAACGCATGTCTTATTAATTTGGAAACTATAATCCTTGCCTTACTCTTTTAACTGAGGTATCTTTAGTTAAGAAAATATATATTTTTTGGGTGATGGCACATCAGTTTGCTAATCAAGGTCATTTTAACTAGACAAAAAAATTATTTTAGGATGATGACACATTAGTTCGTTAACCCATGTCCATTTAATCTGAATATACATAGCTTGTTTTTTTTGGGACACCTTACTTTTGTAGCCAAAATCTATTGTAGTAGGTTGTGTAAACCCTTCATGGTAATATATTCTCACTCTTTTGGTCGAGATGTCCAATATGAAGTGGAGATTTAGAATAATGATGTCTTATTCATTTAACCAAGACAAGCGTGTCTTATAACCAAAGGTGTGAGATATGAAATGAATTTTTTTTGGATCTGATGATTTTTGTCTTATTCACCCTTTAATTTTTCTCCTTCTTATTGTGTTTAGTGTGTTATGTAAGCTTCGTGGTATCACATTCACGACTCATTTTCTTACTTATTTTTTTTCCATAAAAAGGTAAGCTCTTACTTTATTTATTATATGAAACAAAACCTCATTATGATTAAGGCTCTTCCTCGTTCAATCAAAATTTGAAAAGGTTATTACTTCTTCCTTAAAAGAGATTCGACATCGATTTCTAATCTAAATTGTGGCTTTGTCCTTCTAAAGTTTAAAAGGTTGGTACGATAAATGAGTTCTATTAAAAAATTAGTTATCTTATTTGTTAGTATTTTGTTTTATAACCTACTTTTTCTATCATGTAGTTTAGCACGCCAAGGTGCTTCAAAATCTAAATCCATCATTCAACTCGTCAACTTTATCGATTTAAATATTTAGACTATAGCAGTTATTATGGCCTCTCATTGACTCGTAATCGGTCATTAGTTGGCATGTTCGACCCTTACGATGTAAGTCGAATACACTTCTAGTATGATAGACTCACCAATACTGACATTCCTTATGAGTTTTGTGGTCTAATTTTCCTATCTCTCGACATCTTTGACATGTCATCGCACGGTGGGATAGTATTTGCTAGGATCTTCTAGGTTTCATTCCCTATTAAAACAATGTAGTACCTCACCTACACGTTATAAATGGGACAGTTTGGGTTAGCCACTATGTGTTGGCACAACGGAAAATTTGGGCGATACGGCATACCCTGAGTTTCAGCTAGATTATTGACTAAATGAGCCAAGTCATAAATTTTCTACTTGAGATGGTCTAGCCGCACTTTTTGCAAATGGAATAGAGTGTTACATTGGGTTGTATGGCTTAATCGTTCTCGACAATGAAATATTTAATTGTGATGTATAAATCTCACATAACTTATTCAACCACTGACAAATGATGAAATAATTTATACTTGAAAGATAAACATACTTTTTATTTCTTACAAAGGATTGTTACAGTTCTGATGTGATGTTTTTTCTCATATTTTCATTATTGTTTTAGTTTTGCATCTACCTTAATGTTTTAAAAACTTTTTTCCCTTTTATAAAGCGTCAATTTGAAGCTTGTCGGAGGATACATTATTATTGAGTCCTTTTATTTTCTTGTCAATCTCACGTCCTTTTTCAAATGATCAATTTTCATACATGTTTTTTTTATGTTTTCACATGAGATTATGAACTTATTCCATGGTAATATGCATGACTGGTTTACTACGCTATATTTGTTGCTTTCTTTTGAACACTTATCAGTGCTTATCTTGGGTCGTACTCATTATCTCTCATTGGGAATCGCTTGGTCATAATCAAAAGCTACGACCGGATTCCACGCACGTAATCTATTAATCGAGGTCTTTTTAATTGGAAAAACAAAGTTTCTTGAAAAGATGAAACATTACTTTCCTAATCAAGATGTCATATTTGGGCAATCATTATTTGGTCTGAGGGCACTCAATTCCTTAACCGATATCCACTATTTGAACACGTGGGAGTGTGATTACACTTAACTATTTTAACCAAGATCATTTTAATTGAGAAAACATAGTTCTTCGGGATGATGACACATCACTTTAATAACTAAGGTCCATAATTGGACAAATACAACTAGTTGTCTAACTTTTTTTAATCAATGTCCATTTAATTGGATAATCAAAGTCAATTGTGGTGATGACACATCATTTTTCTAAGCGGAATCTCTTTAATTGAGAAAGAAAAGTTATTTTTCTTACTTATTTAATCGAAATAATTTCAATTGAACAAACATATACTTTTAGAATGATGAGACATCATTTTACTAACCAAAATCTTATTAGTTTGGCATACATTTTTTTTAAAGGAATGAGGTATCACGTGGCTAACTTAAATTCCTCTAACATGAGCATACAAAAATTATTTTTGTGAAAATGTCTCACCTTTTTAGTCGAGGTCTTATAATGGTTAGGAAAACTCTTCAACACTATATATCTCTAAACCGAATTATCAAAGATAAATAAATATCTAAAATGATGATATTTTATTTGTATAACCGAAACATTATAATCAAAAAAATTGAAATGTAAAATAAAACCAAAAATAAATATTTCGTATATTTAATCGATATTTTATTTGGTCCAAAACCAGCTTAAAATATTCATTGTTTTTTGCTATTCGATTTGTATAGAACGAATAAGATCTATTTTTACAAATATAAACTATATTAATAACTTGTGTTTAGAATAAATAAAAAATATAAAACGAAAATTTATATTTTATTTAAAAAAACAATTTTGAGTTTAAAAAAAACCACAAACGTACGTACTATATTACAAATAAAACTATAAACCATTAAATTATTCCGTCACAACTTCTTTTGGAAAACAAACTCCTTATCTTCTCCGTGATTAGCGTGACCAGTTTTTCTTTAGGTTGAAAGACAACAACAAAACCTGATTACAAAACTATATATTATTTTTGGTGGTAATATATTATTATACTATATTTTATAACATTAAATCTGGTTGTTTCTATTGTAAACAACAAATCCTATTTATATACTGAAAACTGAAAACGAAACGTTTACTCACTGTTCTGTCTTTTTCCAACATTTTTTATTTTTTATTTATTGATTTTATGTAAATGAAAATGACATTTGGACTCCCTACGCAACAAACTTCCCTAAAATTAAAAGTCGAGTCTCGTGTAACTTTAAACGTTGCTTGGATTCAAACTAATTAAATAATAATAGAGCAAAATTATGGTTTCTCGTATTTCGCGTATTTTGCGGCATTAATTTATCATTTTTTATGGAATTCTTTTGTCGTTTTAATTCTACGGTCGTATACTTTTAAATTTACGGTTCAATTTTGTTGACATTACTTGGTGTGATAAAGTCCATTTTCTAGATGATTCTAATTGATTTTTAGACGTGATTGATCTGTCGATATACTTTCATTAGTTTTTTCATTCCATATTAATTTGTATATCTGTCTCGTTTTTTATTATATGTTTTTTGGATTTTGTCTGTATAAAAAAATTAGATTTTTTTTTCTTCAAATTATCATATTTTTTATTTGATTTTATGTTTTTTTTTAATAGTTGTATTAACTTTATCATTTGTTTATTTAGATTATAATCGTTAAAATTAGGCTATTATTGGATGCAATGTAATTTTTATAACAATAATGTATGGACATCGGACATAACCAAATCCAAACAAAACAAATAAAAAACTCAATTGATCTAGTTTTGTTTGTTTTAAAAAAACAAAATTAATGGTATATTTAATTCTTTTACAAAATCAAGTTTGAAAGACATTTTTTTAAATATAAAAAATCAATTTGGTTAAAAGAAAAGAATTACTTGTAGTTTTTTAGTTTAACTGAACTATTCATGTTTTCTAGTATTAGGTAGTAATTAAATATTTGGTTCCCTATTTATTATAAATAGTTCTGTCATTAAAAAAATAGGATATTTTCTTCTAAAATACACCGAGCCAATAATGGATGTTTTATTTTTTAATTGACAGAATCATCCCTGAATTACGTTAAACCATGGACCGAAATATCTTCATCTTATTCATTTAACTACGAACCAAATACCTCCAAATACCTTCTGTTTTCAGATATTTTCTTCTATGGAAATGTAAGCTTTTATCAGTGTCGATAGAACTCTGGTTTGTCCTCAACCGGACATCTGTCAACTGTAAAACAGATTTGTTTTATGTTTTTTTTTCAATAGATTCTCAAATTCGGGCCATCACTCGTAAGGAAATCCCTCCGTTTACATAATGTACATTATGATGTGTGCAAAAAAACAGTCCCTTTTATAATTACTGACTCTTACTTGATAAACAATATCATAATATTTAATTAGGATTTCAAAAGTTGATTCGACCGAGGTCTAATAACAAAATTTATATGAAATTGAATGTTAGTTCAATATTATGCCTTTGTGCATAGGGAGCTTCTGTAGTATAATATACTCATGATGGTAACACCATTGAAATAAAAATAAGAAATAAGGTAACTTTCAGTTGTATTCTTATTAGTTATTATAATTGAAGAGAGATTTCTTATATGTAAATACTATCGGGTTAGCCATATATAACTGCAGCCTTTATTCTTGTTATGCTGTACTGACTAGCTAAGTTTACTTCTCTAGGTTAAATTTAAGTCTGTTATTTAGACCAAAAGAAACCTGTAGTTAGCTATTAACTAAAATATTGTTTCGTAATGTTTGAATGTCTACTTACCTACATTGGCCATGGGAACAGTATTGATATATTATTCTCAGTGGGTGTAGTTTGTAATTTTGCAAAGATGTTGGTCAAAATAGAAGGTCATATACGGCGACAAGCATTTAAGTTTTTATGTATTTCATTTCTTATTTTTATGTACGAAATTATACTCTTTTATTATATTTTATGTTTATTATATACGTTTTTTAATAGTTTTGGATTTTATTAAAAAAAAATTAGTTTGATATCGAATATCATTATCGTATGATTTTTAATTGCTGAAAAATAATTGGTTTACCTAGGTATAACAATATTATTACTATTACTTGTCGTAGGAATAATAGTATTATTATTGTTACTTATAGTACTAATAATATTATTATTAGTGCTAATTATGATATGAATAAAAGTATTATTAGTGCTACTTAAAACATGTTTAATTAGTTTTATATTTTGACCTACAATATAAATATCTTATCATATTATATGAGTATGTAATTTTGGATTCGATTACCTTCATCAATACTTTTTAAAAAAAATTAGTTTAACACCAAATTGTTACTTATCAAACTATTTATAAGATTGGTAAATAAAAATAAGACAAGCATATAATTGACATTACAAAAATTGTAAAACGTTATAATAAAATATAGTTATAATATTACCTATGAATAATGAAATTTAATTTCTTTAATTACGAATAACAATATTATTACTATTACTTAAAGTATGAATAACATTAATATTTATGTTACTTCCGGTATGAATAACTGTAATAATATTATTATTATTATTGAGAATGAAATAGAAGTTCATGTTAAGGAACTAACAAGTTCTGTCAAAGTAAGTCTACTATTTTTTAGTTAAAAAAGAGATCACTTTATTCATCAATAGGTTTTCCCTATTTATAATATACAAACTAGTGGGTAGTTACATTAGGTTACGCTTTTAGCGCCACTAGCCCACTTAAACCATGATCCCTATAATTGTAGAACTAACAACCATTACCACTGTTATCCCTATATTTGTGAAATAACTAACACATCTCAAACTCGCGGGTTAATTGTGTGCAAGTATTGCAAGTAAGAGCTTTGAGCGCAATCTATACTTCAATCTGAGTTGAACTCTACTTTTAGAACGCCATAGCTAACCTAATCTGTTGAGCTTGGACTCGAACTCGTTAATGAACTTAACCCAGTTTGATCTGCTTTGTTGAACTCAAACTTACTGATGACGCGCTCCAGTCATTTCATTTTACCACATTCCTCATCTAGTTGATCAACTCTACTATGATGTCCTCGAGCTCAACCTGATCCTGAATTCAGCCGATCAACTCTACTATGTCGTCATCGAGCTCATCTTGATCTTGAATTCAGCAACACCGTATATGCTCTTAAGTTTGCTAAATTATCATGCTGCGTACACCGTTGAGATCAGTTTAGTGACGAGATCAGTATCCCTTTAAGATCATCCCTGTTATATATTGATAACATCATCCTGCTATTGAGCCCGTCTGTGTTATTTATTATTGATGTTGACCTAATATTGAGCTCGCCCAAGCAATAGATCTCGTTCTCTTCTTTTCTGCTCATCATAATCCAAACTCTGAGTGCTCCTTGCTCATGTTCTGGGGAATCCCCCCCTTATCAGTTCAGGGACTAAAATGTAAAAAATAAAAGTTTAAGTGGCAGATAACAAAGTTATATGAGCGATTTAGATTATGTACTATTGTTGAGGGCTAAGTGTAATTTCCCTTTTATGTAACCACTTTCAGTTGTAAGCTAAGTCTTTGCACCTCTATATAAAGGCCAAAGCTAAACTAATAAATGGGTTGAACTTCTGACTTTACTCACTTGTGTTCTCTCATTTTCTATCTTTAAAATTCCATTTTCTCTCTAAACACTTCAACTATTATTTACTAAATCTACTCTTAATAATCAAACTCACCAAATTGGCGACTTTATTGGGGACAACTGGCAATCAATCTCTTTTATTCTAGTTCAAATTTTGTTAATCCTGAAAAATAATCTTGAAATTTTGCAATGAATCCTGAAAACAACCTGTTAGTTCGATCAGCAATTGAAACGCTAAGAGAATATTTACAGGGGAATGAAAATAGACGAGAAGGATTTATTCTGATCCAAACTCAGTCGGATATAGAAATGCGTATGAACCAGCTCCTAGATAAAATAAACGGACTAAATGAGAAGTACGAGCAAAAAGAGCAGGAAATTCACTCGACGAAGTTTAAATCTGAAGTGAGACAAGTAAATAAGAAAACTGAAATTGGAAACCAATCTGATCGATCTTGCATTGATCGACAGATTAGGATTGAACTAAAGAAGGTGCGTTTCGAAGTTCCAAAAGAGCTATATTATTCTCGAAATGAAAAAAAAAAAACAGAAATGTGTCACATCTAATGACGAGGAGGTTGAGAGCTATGCCTCAGGTTTTAAAAAGTATAGGAGTTTTTCGAAAGAGGAAAGGGAACAACCTTGGAAATATAATAAGGAACACAAATTTAGAAGGGACATCATTCCTCGTTGTTTGAGGGAATCTAATTGGTGTGAGAGGAACACATCGAATCAATTTATTGAGACTGATCGGAATTTGTATGCAGTCATGGGAGCTGAGGATCAGTACGTGTGGGGTGTCGATTGGAGGACCTCTTCGTTGACAACTGAAATTAGATCTATTACGCTTTCAAAGCATTTTGATATTGTTAAAGTTGAAAAGTTCAATATGATGCATGATCTAGACGATCACATCGAACAATTCAAGAATTACATGATGAACTTCAAAGATGACGACGGGCTGGTGTGTAGTGCTTTTTTACAAACTTTTAAGGGAACATCGTTAAAGTGGTACAATCAGATTCTGAGGGGATCCATTTCGAATTTTAGGGATTTTTATACTGCTTTTCGAAGATAGTTTATTGGAAACAAGGAGATGAGAGCTAATGGAGATTTGATTATCCAATGTAAACAAGAAGTTGGAGAAAATTTGAAGGACTACGCAAAGAGATTTGTTATGACTAAGGCAAGCTTCGGTAATTGCAAAGAAGGTGTGTTGATGGCAGTTTTTTACCAATGGTTACAGCCATGAGATCTGGCTAATGAGACGATAAAAATGAGGGCTTTAACTTTTGGAGCATTAATGGCTCATGTTGAAGATCATATCAAAGTTGAAGAGTCAACTAGGGTCCAAGGAGAACTAGTTAATATTCCAAAAATTTCTGGCCAGGTGACCAATAACCATGAGCAATCTTCAAATGGTAATCAGCAGGCGCGTTCGAGGAATAATGATTTGCCACCTCGAATTGGGGGGTATTCAAATCATGCCCTTATCCTACAATTACAACATACCAAGGCCAAATCAGTGGATTAGGCCAGAGTATTATGCAGACAAACAGAAAGCTCTTGACTTATGTGAGGTCACAAGGAAACGCATCGAAAAATCCACCATTGAATTCACGGTTAACTAACCCAAGTGTGCCAGCTGAGAATTTTATGATTCCAGACAGGTTGATTCTGATGGCTGTTGAAGAACCAGTAAATAAAGGGCATGTGCGAAGTTTGTGTGAATTTTTTGAATCATTGGCCATTTTTGGAGGTGATTCAATGACTGGTACTATTGACAGTTCGAGGAAGAGACATGTTGTCAATTTGACAACTCAAATTGAAAGAAGGATGTCCACCCACTTATATGGGAAAAAGGACATTATTTTTATCTTGTTCGATGAGGACGACTTGCGAGGTACTGCGGGGCCGCATGAGGACGTGGTAGTTATTGTGGCAGAAGTGGCTGGTATTGAAATTAGACGTGTGCTCATAGACACCGGTAGTTTCTGAAATGTCATTTTTAAAATAACATATGACAGGATGTGTAATCCTTCTCGAATTTCTCAATCGGAGCGCACGATTATTACATTCACTGGTGTGACAACACGGGTGATTGGGGAATTTGAAGGGGAGGTGAGCTTATGAAATGGACCCTTCAAGAAGAAGGTCAAAGTGCTCTTTATGGTGGTGGACTTTCCCATAAATTACAACACTATTTTTGGAAGGTATTGGTTGTCCAGAATGTATGAGGTTGTGTCGACATTACATCAATGTTTTAAATGTATGGTAGGAGATCGTGTGGGGGTCGTTCGAAGTGACCAGAAAGTTATAAGAGAATACTACGCCACAGCACTTTAGATTCGAGGGTCCAACAGTGGAGACATAATGAATGAATAGCAGTCAAAGAGGTTGACCTCAGATTTTGATGAAAAGGTTGACGATCCGAGGGAAACTTCGGGGTCTTTGACAGTAAGTGAAGAAATTGAAGAGTATACCTTTTTTGAAGGAAGAGTACTTCGAATAGGAACCTTACTAACCCAAGTTCTACGTCAACGACTGCTAGAATTTTTATCTTATAACTTGGACGTTTCGCTAGGAAAACAGAGGATGTGATAAGGGTTCCAATCGAAGTAATTTGCCATAGTTTAGCTGTTGATCCAAAGGTGAAGCCGGTAATTTAAAAAAAAACATTTTGCATCACAGAAAGCAGAAGCAATTGTTTCAAAGTGGATCGTTTATCTACGGTCGGACATATAAGGGAGTCACAGTATCCCTTATGAACGACAAATCCAGTAGTAGTAAAAAAGAAGTATGGAAAGTGGAGAATTTGTGTGGATTTTACAGACTTAATTGAGCATGTCCTAAAGATTTATTTCCTATGCCTCGAATAGATCAACTGATTGATTCCACTTTGGGAAAAAATATTAACTTTTATGGATGCTTTCGCAGGATACAATCAGATCCAAATGGATCTGAAGGACAATTTACTTTCCTTTATATTTCTTTTTAATTGTTTGGGCTTTGGATTTGTAGAAGGGCTAATACTAGATGTAATAGCTGTCTTTTTGTCATTTTTTACTTTCTTCTTCCGAGGAAGATGACTGTCAGATCTGTTGCATATGTGTAAGAATACCTTGCAATGAGGTGGACCAATCTTGTAACAGTTTGTAGAGGGTTGGGCTTTCCCATTAGATTTGCAAAGGGAGGCTCCAGGTGTGATTGGAAACAAATGATTGTTGAGAAAATTGATTGGTTCGAATGCTGTATAAAAAGCATTATTCCATTCTGCTTCAGCCCCGGCGGCAAGTTTAACAAATATTTCCTTGGCTCTAGGTCGAAAAATGGCGTAGTGCCTCAGAATTTCTGATAAGAATATATAGATTCGCAATGGATAAAAATAACAACGGTTAAAAAATTCAATTCAAAAGGAACAGTATTATAATACTTACGACCGCATTTCCAGACAAGATTCAGTCTTGATTGATTGGTCTTAGATATCTTTTTGTCGTTTTCCCATGCTCCTGAGATAAATATGAACTTTTGCTTCCAAAACGTGTCCGCCTCTAGAAGGTCACCAATGATTTTCTGGTCATCATCTAATATAAGGTAGTAAAATTGAAGTTTTGGTCCCTTGGATAATATTGTTAAATATATGAAATCTTTAATGGTGATCGGAATCTTGGACAAGTGGGAGGCCATATTTCGATGTATAATTATGTCTGACAAGATTCGAGGAGAAGGTTATTATTGATTTTAAGTTTTCAGGTTTTGGAAGAGAAGTTATCATTGCTTTTGGCACGATTTGAAGATAATTAGGTCTCATTCATTTATTAACATGAGAACTAGGGGGCTACTGATAAGGAAATAGAAGTTCATGGACTATAATGTAAACAATAAAAGTTTAAGTGACAGATGGAAAATTTAGAGGAGCGATTTAGATTATGTACTATTGTTGAGGACTAAGTGTAATTTACCCTTTTATGTAACCATTTTCAGTTGTAAGCTAAGTCTTTGCGCCTTAATATAAAGGCCAAAGCTGAACTAATAAAGGGGTTGAACTTCTGACTTTACTCACTTGTGTTATCTCATTTTCTCTCTTTAAACACTCCAAGTATTGTTTACAAAAGCTACTTTTAATAATAAAACTCACCAATTATAACATGATTAATTAATTTTATTTTATGATCGACATCAAAAGTATCTGGTCTATTATATGACAATGTAATTTTTAACATAATTGAATTCATAGATATTATTTTAGAAAAAAATTGAACAGAAAAATATTACTTTGAATCAAACTACTTAAAAATTTGATTTACATAAATGATCTTACATCACACGACTTACAAAACATTGAAATAAAATATTTATAAAATTTCCCTTGAATGGACCATCAACCTTAAAAAGTTGGTTTAAGAGATTGTAAAAATAAAGTGGTTTTTGTTGCATCAATATGATTTTATGTAATTCTAAAATTTGGAATAATTTAAATACCATATATATATATATATGTATTCGATCTAAATGTCATGGGTTAATGGATTGATATTATGGGTTTAGGACTTCTCGTTCACTTTCGAACGTAAAATTTTGTTCGAATAATTTTTAGAACCTCTTACAGAAAAATAAACAATTTTTTGAGAGTTAATCAATAATAATATACATTGTTAATCAATCTAAGTGTTGAAGGGAAATAACAGCAATATTAAACCTCTTAATAACAGTAATTAATAAGAACAACTTTTCGAGAGTTAATCAATAAGAGCGTCCAGTGATAAATAGCAGTAATATTAAACCTTAAACAATCAAAACATACAATTAATCAATCCAGAACAAACAATATGTTATAAGATTTATAGTGTTAAAGGAAAAGTTACAACAACGTTAAACAAATCCAAACTGTGATAAAAAATTTACTACTAAGTAGACCATATCTAGCATGGACCTAACTACTAATCAGTGACATGATTCTTATGGCATTGGTGAAGCCGATCCATTGAACAAACAAAAACCTTTATTATTAGATCATCTTTAATGGAAAAATCACTTTGTTACAATAAAACACAACTCAAAAGCTAAGGAAGCAGGCATGATAAGATTTTTGAAGCAACACTACTACTATCACAACTTTTAAGATACTTTTGAGAGTTCTTGCAGCATTAAGCCATTTTAACCAGACTGATTAACAACCTAAGTCATCAAATAATAGCACAACACCACATCTGAAACAATTCAAACATATTCAAGTAATATGCCCCCACATTTTATCCACAAAGAACAAACATTTCATATATTAAACATTGAAACAATCTTACAAGAGTCGGCATTAACAATCTAATTGAGCTAAAAGAATAATAATCAAAATTAGTAGGTAGTTAACGTTAAAAACTCGAAATGATCTCATAATTAATTATCAAATCTTTCCAAAAGTATATGAATCAAATTTACAATTAAACTAAAAAAATTCTCTCGTTTAGGGAATAGTTAAAACACAAATTGACTATAAAGTTGGAAACTTTTACCTTTCTCTTTCCCTTATCTTTTTTGGAAGATTTCAACATAAACTCATATTTTACTTATATAACTATTTGATATATAGTTAGCGTGACACTAATTCACAAAATACTACTGATAAAATATTAATTTACTACTACTAAAAACAATTTCAGTCGGTTCAGTAACAATAAAAAAGTAGAAGGTTGTTGATAGTTAACTAGAGACACAAATAGAGGAATACTAATTCACAAAATACTACTAATTAACTGCTAATCTACTATCAATCAAAACAATTTCAATCAATTCAGTAAAAATATAAAAGTATAAGGTTGTTGGTAGTTAACTGGAAGCACAAATAGACTGAAACGAATTCACAAAATAATAATTATTTTAAAGCCAAATTCGACATAAAACTAGAATATGGGAATTATAGATGATTATCACACCAAACTCATTGCTAAAATTAACAAGACAGAGTTCGTAATAAAAAAAGACAAGTTGAGTATAACAAATAACAAAACCATATTAAAATTTAGTATGATACCTGAAATGATGGCCATCGACAACAAGTGACAAATATAACTATGGTTTTCAATCTATTTCGTTTTCTATTGTGTGGGCATGAGTAATTTTTAAGAAATTTGATTTTTATTTTTTGTTTTTTGTTTTTAGGGTTTAATTTTAGAAGTTAAATCATTTACGTTAGATTTAATTTGGTTTAATCATGTATTTATTGATATAAATATTTCATAATGGTTAATGACGTCAAGTTATAAATTAGAAAATAAAATGAAGGCAAGATAATAAAACAAGTGATAATTATTTTTTGAAATATAGAGAAAATAAAAAATATGGTGGAGGAAATAACTTTACCCTACATAAAATTAAAAAATAATCATGTAATTTTCAAAACACTTAAATCTATCACTTACTATTCTCAATTGTTTCTGTATACTAGTAAAAGAAAAAAAGGTAGAAAACCCTCAAGATTTATTCAACTTCAAAATCGATTCAAAGCCTTGTCATCTTCACTGTTGCTGCCAACCGACGATTGATTCACGTATATACTTCTGTTAAATTTATGTTGGAAGCTCACCCAACCCAAAGATTTAACACCGGAGAACATCACCCAATCAACCAACAAGCTAATTTAATCTTATGTTTTTGTTTTACATTCATGTAATTTAAAAATCCGTGTTAAAAAAAAAATCAAAAATCCCGATTTATACAGGTTTTAGCAGAAAACAACTAATTTCGAGACAGCATATAGGAATCAGTTATTTTTTTCTAGAAAAAACACATGGTTCTGAGACAACACCTAGGAATCAGGTGCATTTTTTATTAAAAAAACACCTGATTCTGAGACAACACCTCGGAATCAGGTGTTTTTTTTATAAGAAAATGCACTTAATTCCGAGATGCCGTCTCAAAGTTAGGTGCATTTCGTCTGTTTCAATAAATAATAGTGCATTTTTAAGTGTTGTTGTTTTTTTAAATAACGAATGATTTCTACCTTAGACGAATTCGAGAAAAACTACCGTTGTTTTTCAAGATTAGAAGATAAATCGAATAGGTGGCTAAGGTTTGTTATTTTTCAAGATTTGAAGAGAAATCTAAAGAGGAGGCTGTTTTTATAGTGGCTAGGCTAGGGTTAGGGTTTGGGTTTATGAGTGATTGATGGTGAGAAGCTAATAAGGTTGGTTGAGTGTGCATAAGTTAATAGGGTGGGAGGTAGTTGAGATAGGGTGAGAGATAGTTGAGATAGTGGTAGAAGTGGATGGAGTTGCTGGAGAATGAATTAGTTTTGGGATAAAATAAAAAAAAGAGGTAAATATGTTTATTCTCTTTATAGAAAAAACAACAAATTGGAGTTTTTATTTATTTACGAGGGAAATAAAAAATTTAATGGAGAAAATAGTTTCGTCATTTTATGTATTCAATACAAATGTTAGAACTATAAAACTTTGGTGTATCTAACCACCACATTTTAGAATACTTGATGTTCCTCCTAAAAATTTACCCTAAAAAATATCATAAAATTATTTTTAATTTTTTATAAAAAAACTAGAAAAAACAAATCCAATCTATAGATAACAATAAACTTTTTAAATTTTATTTTAGTATATTAAAACAATGCATAAAATATAATAAAAATATATTTTCAAAACGATATGTATTAAAGAATTAATTAAAAATTAACAAACGTTACACCCAAAAAAAATTAATAAACAATCTTGTTATTGTTGTTGATCAGTTACTATTATTAATATTTTTTATAATGTCCACTAATTTAAGTACCCATACCATAAACCAATGTCTATTATTAATAAGCTTCTCTAAGCATAGAAACATAGTATCCAAAAACAAAAGAAAAACAGAGAGCCCAAAAACCTTCTACAGAAAACTTGAATCAAAACAGAGAAGACGTTAATGGGTAACTCAATATCGAGCAAAAACTCGACAAAAATCATGAAAATAACCGGGGAAACAGTCAAGTTAAAAACACCAATAAAAGCAGAAGAACTACTTAAAAAACACCCTGGTTATGTCCTATTAGAGTCCGAATCCTTTAAACACTACGGCCTTCGATCAAAACCCTTAAACCATAACGAAAGCCTACACCCGAAAAGGCTTTACTTTCTGGTAGAGTTACCAAATGGAGAGAAACAGGGGATCATGAGAACGAGGAGAGGAAAATCGGAAATCCAGTTGACTGCTGAAGAGAGATTAGAGAGGCTAAAATTGTCGAGAAGGTCGGTCTCGGATCTTTCAATAATGAGGCCGACGACGACGATGACGATGACGGTTAAGGTGAAAGTTGAGAAGAGGGAGGTTGAAAAATTGATGAGAGAGAGTAAGAGTGAGAGAGAAGCAGCTGAAAAGATTATTGAGCTTTGTAGAGGAAATGATAATCATGGTGTTTTGCTAAAGAAACGTCAAGTTCATTGGCAGGTAAAGGCCTAAAAACTTGGTACAAATTATTTTCACCAATCTGAATATATTTTTTTCGCCTGGCGTTTGGTCTTTACGATCTTTTAACAATAATACATGTATATTGGATGCTTATTATTGGTAAAATAAACTGTACATGTTTAGTTCGTCACATGTTGGACGATATAGAGCATATCATGTGATAGTTTAGACGGATAACATATTTTTCGTCAAACTTTGGTGTTTTCAATCTTTTAACAATAATATGCCCACATTAGGTGTGTATTATTGGCAAAATATTGAGATTAAATGTCTTTGGTGTTTTCAATATTTTAACAATAATACGCTTCGCGTTAGGTACGTCTTATTGGCAAAACATTGGGGATTAAATGTTTTTGGTGTCTTGAATCTTTTAACAATAATACGTCCACATCAAGTGTGTATTATTGGCAAAATATTGATGGAAACTAAACATGCAAACGTGAGTGAAACATGTAACATTAGTGGTAATTTTTTTTTTTCGGTTTTACTAAATAAAATTTGGTACTTCTATAAAAAAAAATGACTTTATTGAATAACAAACATGATTATTGGTGATTTGAGCGCAGAAAGGAGCGAATTTTGTGACAGCCAATGAAGGAAGAAGTGAAGTTGCAGTTGTTTCTTAGTATGCAAAGTCAAAATAAAGCATATGGATGCGATGAAGTGAAAAGGATACAATATTAAATCTAGCTTTCCTGTATTCGTATTCGAGCTGGCCTGGGTAATTCAGATTCTATCACAAAATCCAAAACAATGAATATACTATTCCAAAGAGAGAAAGGCCTAGTAAGTGGGATTGGCTTAACTTTGCACAGCAGTATTTTCATTAGGTACTTGATTCCTAAGACTATTAATATTACAGCATCTATACGATGCACTATTGTAAGTACATCCTCATCTCATTCTTAATTTAGAGTATCTAAATGTATTGGTATTTGTATAGATAAATCAAGCTTAAATAATATTGCACATAGAAAAAAAAAAAATAATTACTTCTTCCTGCATGGAAAAGACATTCAAAATTTCAAAATAAATACCAATGCAATGATAATTTATTTTATAAAAAAACATATAACAATATGATTGGTCAAAATAGTTAATATTTTGTTAATTTAATAAAAAATATTATTAATGACTGAATTGGTTTAATTAAATGATAATTAAAATAAAATATTATATATTTAAAAGGACTATTAAAGAAGAACTAGAGCATGAAATATATATTTTGAACAAATGTTGATACTTTCCTGTTATGAAATATATGTAATATAAATACTAATCGGCATAATTATAAGCTTAAGAAAAATATCCATTAATTATTTAAATTATTAGATTTTAGCCTCTAAAAGGGTAGCCGAGTTGGTTGAGTAAGACATGTTTGTGACCAAAGGTCATGAGTTCGGTTACCACCGAAAAAAAAAATTATTAGATTTTAAAAGCTAATAAAAATTGTAGTCCCATACAACCTAGAAAAATGACGGATTTAGTATAAGATGCGAATTTAATTGTTGAATTAATAAGTTTATCCATAAGACTATTGGATGATTTAATGAAAATAGTTCATTAAAAATAAATATTATTAAAATAATATTTGCTCAAACAATATATGCCTATACATTGAGTAAATATATAGATTTTCTCACTTTATTTTATATTTTCAATTATTTTGTATTGTGAATTTGTTTTTTTTGCTATTCCATTGATGATCATGTCTTTTATTTTTTGAAAATAAATAATTGTTATAAATGTTAAACACAAAACAAACAAAACGAAAGAAAAAAAACACAGATGATTTTAAATTAGTTCGACAAATGTCTACGTCTGATGACGTTGTCAAAGAAAAGTGTTTCACTACGATAGAAAAGAGTTACAGATTTTCATATGTTCTTTTGTGTACTTATAGTAATCTATCTATATGGAATAAATAAACTTTTTATGTAACGGGCCTAATATATACACTAGACTATAAACAATAATGCGCGTTGACGTTTAACACAAAACTATACAAGTAGACACAAGATACACTGTCTATGACACTAGATTATACCAGCGGACACAAGGTACATTTTCAAGACTGTTCAACTCATCATCAACAAATCTTCCTCTTAAGGAAAATATCATTTCTTTACTATCAATAAAGAAAGTTATCTTCCGTTGACTCACCAAATACCTCTAATGCATTCATTTGTTGCTGCGAACCCCAATCTAGTTTAGGCACTCTCTAAAATTTGGAACTAATACTATTTTGGTCATAATATCTCCTGGATTATCGTAGGTAGAAACTTTCTTCACATCAACTATTCATTTTGATATTATATCACAAAAAAATTATACCTAATATTTAGGTGCTTTGTACGTTCGTAGTACATCTGGATCCATGTAAGGTGTATGCCCCTCTCACTGTCACAAAACACTTCTGTAGCAGTCAAATTTAAGCCCAAATCTACCAAAAAACTTTACAATCATATAACCTCTTTAACCGGTACTGTTACTGCCATGTACTCTTCCTTTGTTGTAGAAAAAGCTATAGCAGCTTGCAGTGTACTGTCCAACTGATCTCACTCCAAGCTAAAGTAAACACATATCATATAAAAGATCTCATTTTATTCATATCACCTGTAAAATAAAAATTAGTAAAACCAACCGCTAGTCTCATCATATCGTTTAACAATCCATCAATATTGATCTAACTGAAAATCAAGCCAACATTCGCAGTACTCTTAAAATATCGAAGTCTCCAAAACTGTTTGCCAATATTATTTCCCATGACATCTCATGTACATGCTGACTACATTAACCGCATGTGAAATATTAATATTTGTGCATATCATAGCATACATGATACTACTTACTATAATTGAATATGAAACCTTCGACATTTTTTCCAATTCAACATCATTATTGGCCGATTCTACGACATATAACTTGTAATGAGTACCAAACATGATGTTAACGTCCTTAGCATCAAACATGTTGAATCGTTGTAGCACTTTCTCAATATATATTTTGGTTAAAACTCTAATTCAGACCAGTTTTGGGTTTTAGAATTTTAGAATAAGAAGTTTGTCGCCGTAAGGGGTTTCATCGTTGTGATAAATCATTTTATCATACCAATTTGCCACGATATGTTGTACTTCACCACGACGTCATAACAAATGTTGGTTTGTTGCGACCAGTGTTGGTTTGCTGCAACGAACTGTCCAGAATTATTATAACGGGTAGTTCGTCGCGGCCACCACTGTTGTGGCTGCAGTAAAAAAATTGGATTCTAGGATTGTTTGACTTCGGAAGACTACAACACATAAAACAAATAAAAGTTAGAGAGCATGCGGTGCAAAACCGCAGAAGCAGAGGCACGAGGGGATGAGCCGAAACTTCTAGCATTCTGCTCCCACCAAACTGGTAAATAACTGCGCCAAAACAAGAACGCCCAATGTGACATCTACAAGAAGAAGGCCAGTTTGATGCTTTATTAATCCAAGAAGACCAATTAGTTGAATTTTTATAGAACCCAAGCTTAGAACTAGCAAAGTCTAAATGCTCTTGATGAAGCTACATTCAAAGAGGATATGATTGATACTTTCAGGGTCAGAGTTACATAAGATACAATTTGAGGGATTAATCCATCAACTTTGAAGCTTGCAGCGGGTGGAAAATTTGTCCTGGATAGCAATCCAAATTATGAAGAAGTGTCATAGAATATTAAATTTATGCAAAGCTAACCCTAGACACCCTATACACGGGGTTGGTCACGAAGAACATTGTAGGTATCCTTAATAGTAAACTTAGTGATTCCCCTTTTAGTAGTCAAGTAATGGACATCCTCATGGAGGATATTAGAGGGAGAGATATGATGAGGTTGTTGATCTATTGGAAGGTGCTACGATTCTTAGCGCTAACATATCTAATATGAGCTGACCAGTTCCAAATCCCATTTATGATAATGTCTGAAACTTTGAGGTTCTTTCTGAGCCTAGAGTTATGGATGATGTTGACCTCGTAATGGGTAACTAGAGAATTAAGATGATCCAAGGATCGTACTGAAATGAGGTGTTCTCCTCAAAACCGATCGACACCCTATACAAATTACTAGTCAAAGGCCTAAGACGTAGAATTTCCTCCAAGCCCAAAAAGGAGAATATTCAATTTTTAAAGACCATAAATTATTGTCTTTAATTTTTTAAGATATTATGGAGTAACACCAGATAGATTTGTCGTTTTGACTAACAATGGACCACAAGTGTTTGAGGACGATCACCTGATTCCAGGTTTTTAGGTCTGGAATCCCAAGGTCACCCTCAGACAAGGGCAAGATAACAGTAAACCAAACCACTTTAGCACTCATAGCCTTCATTTCATGACCAGACTAGAGAAAATGTCAGAGAGACCAGGAGAGTACTTTAAGAATTCTGACATGGATAATGAAGTTTAAAGAACAACAAACATGCCCCGCAAAAAGCACAGACTTGATGAGTTGAAACCTACCTGCATAAAAAGATATTTGGAAGTCCACGAGGATATACGAGTAGTAATTATATCAAGAAAAGGTTGACAATCGTTATATGAGCATCGACCAGTGAAAAAAAGGACTGTGAGATATTTTATCGTAAGGAGCTAATGTTGAAACCAAGAATAATGACTAAAATTGATCTTATCGGGGGTTGATCCCATATAGGAAAATATAGCTCTTATGAGGCTAACTTTAAGACCATAGAGGTTAAAGAATTTATTAAGATCAACCTTGATGAGGTTGAGAGAATTGATGTCACCGTGGAAAAAAATCATCAAGTCATCTGCGAAACAGAGATTGACAATTTTTAAGCTTATAATACTTTTCTTCTTCTATATTGTTAATATTACCGTTAACGATTATAAATCAAAACTGAACTTATTACTTAAATAAATATTTAAAAAAATCACAAATATAAATCAATAAAATGAGAAAGGACAAAAAAAAGATAATTAAATTTAAAAGAGTAGAGCACGTTTCTATCATGTTAATATTAACACGACATGCTCTACTCTTTTAAATTTAATTATCACTTTTTTTACCTTTCTCATTTTATTAATTTGTATTTGTGATTTTTTTAAATATTTACTTAAGTAATAAGTTCAGTTTTGATTTATAATCGTAGTAGTACGAATTTGATTTATTAAAGGATAATAGCATAACCATTAATTTATATATATGTAATTTTTTTAAATGATTATATTTCTTTTTTCTACTGAATTTTCTTTTATTTTTTTATAAATAATTTATGTACTACCAATAAAATTGGTACTACTGTAATCTTGTAATTACTGTTGTGAACAATTATTTTACTTGTCGGATTTAAAATGGAGGAGTAACAAATTTAGAGTAAAGGTGCCTCTTTGTCATAAAATATGGGTCATATTATTTTCTTTCGAGGGTGACGACTATTTGCAAACTAAAAAATGATTTGAAATTTTGAGATATAATGCCTATCTTTGAGAAAGAAAATTAGGTTGAAAATTTGGAATAATTGTTATTTTTTAAGAAAAATTAAAACTAAAAATCATGAATAATTGCTATTTTTATAGTAAATTTTAAGTTAAACTTTTTGAATGATATTATTTTTTAAAAGAATATAAGTTAAGATATATATAAATGAAAGTAGTATGAATTTTAGTCTTTGAAAGATTAAAAACACTAATAAAACTCTTTCGTTTATTGGGTAAGTGTTTTTAAAAAAAATTCATTCTTTTTTCATATTTTGTTTTAACTTTTTTTAAGCAAATGAATTTCTTTATTGAATTATAAGGACCCAATTTGCAAGATTACAATGTAGAAGTCTATAAACGAGACATTTATAAACTTAAGTCCTTAAAAGCTAAATTTCTAAATTGATTGAGAATGGCGCCAAAGTTTTAAAAATTAAGATTTCCTTCCGCAATCTTTTATCTTTGAAATATGAGAGCTCCAACATCATTAATGGTGAGACTCTTCAGATTTCTACATTTCTTCTTCAAATTTTCTACTTCCAACTTTAAAAATTGAATCTGCAAAACTCCATACAAAGTCTGAAATCGAGCCACTGTTGATAGAATAGCGAAGCCATTAATAAAGGTTGATATAGCCAAAACCTAGGCTTTCTAGAAAAACAATAGCCATTAAAGTGTTTAGAGCATTAAGAAAATTGAAATATTGGTTTTTCTTACAATGTATAGTCTATTTTGCAAGCCAATATGAGGCTTGGTTTTGGACTCTTGATATATGCATGAGGCTCATCTTATAATGAATAAACTTCCTGCAGATAGATATAAGAGAATCGAGATACCAAACACGTTTTCATCAGCAAAGAGCTTGATTAACAGGAGGTTATCACATTCTATGTCCACTTCTGTCCATTTGTTTTGTCTACAAAGAATCAGCCCTTCGAGAAGAGCTCGAGCCTCTACAAGAAGAGGAGTTAATTTACCAATTGTGATACTAGAACCAAGAATTATATCACCTCATCCACTGGACTCCCCATTGTGAGAACAAGCGTCATCGATGTTCATTTTTAATCAGCCTTTAGCAGGAACAATCCATTTGAGGTAAGCTGGTTTCTTGTTTCTGTTTTCAGTAGAAGAACAATTTAAAGCAGTGCCTGCATCAATAGAATTTGACCAATGCTTTCTATTTAACTAGTTAGACATATTAATTCCAATAATCATTCTAATGATTTTAATTGAACAAGCAACAGAGTCATGACTTCCCAATTTTTTTGATTTGTTTATGTTCTTCCATATAATCAAACAACAGATTTGGAGAATTATATGAGTGACATGAAACGTGTTATTAGAAAACCAAAATCACACTCTTATTATGTGAGTAAAAACCATGTGTCTACCAATTTTGATCTTAAATAAAGAGCTGAAATAGTTCCAGATTTGCCACGCAAAACTGCAACTGACAAATAGATGGTTTTTATCTTCAGTATGGTTGTAAAACTGGCACTTAAAGCTAAATTGAGATGTATTTTCATAATAATAGAATAAATAGGAATAAAAAATATTATAAGTTTCCAGCAAAGAAAGAAAAATTTCCTGGGGATGTTGAAGTTCCATATCTTTTTAAATAGACTAGACTTTGTGTGTTTGGTCCTTATATTGTCTCATGTTAGGTTGGTATTGAAGTTGAAGTTGTTAGAGAGCCTCCTTATTAGTAAGTCCTCTTTATTAAGGTCAATCTTTTAGTTAGAATTATGATTGATACAATCTCTGGGCAGGAATTTTTCCAATGCGTGAGAGTCCCAAGAGTTAGTCTTCCAAAATGTTTTTACTTTAGCTTCAAGAAACCATTTGTCGTCATCATGTTAGGCTTAGATAAAGGAGCGAGGTAATGCCAATCCTCGAGCCAAAAATCCATGTTGCCTCTTCCAAATCAAAGAACCAGATTTATTGAAGTTAGTCTTTCATGGATGAACATTATTACAGTATATGTTTTGTATTATCTTTGACAAAAAACTGGAGTTTTTTCTGAATAGAAACCATAGCTTTTGAGAGAAGGTGAGCTGAATATCATTAAGCTTTTTCATGTTCAGCCCTCCATCCTCAAAAGGCTTACAAATAAAGTTCCAAGAGGTTTAGTGTATTCTTTTTTCATTGAACTTTGACCTCCAAAGGAACTTGTTAAAGGTAGTTTCGAGTCTTTTAAGTATGATTTTAGGTATTAGACTATTTTGCATCCAGTAATAGGTTATAGGCAATAAGACATAAGCAATGAGAGTCATTCTTCCCCCAAAAGACAAATGTTTAGTGTCTCATTCAGTGATCTTGTCATTGACTTTATCAATTATAGGATTAAAATTCTCCCTTTTGTTGATGCATAGAGTGATACCAATATAACTTGTAGGAAGAGATTCAATTGTGAACCCTGTCTGAAGTTTTAGGTTGTTGATCTTTTATTGATGAATTTTTGTTAAAGTTTTAAGCTTGGTTTTCTCCTTGTTAATAGCATGACCTGAAATTCTTTGATAGTTGTCCAGGTACTTAACTTATTTCTAGAGGGAGCTAAGCTATTAGTAAACACAAGTATAGCATCCGCAAATGCTAGACATGGCACCAGTTAATTAGTTTTTGAAGCATACTGAAGTTTTTTTTTCAGTGTTAAAAAGATTATAATGGCCCGTGATAAAAACTTCTTCTGCTAGAATGAAGAGGCTAGGAGATAAAAGGATATATTTGCCTTAAACCTTTCTTCTGGTGGAAGAAGCCTATCATATCACCATTGATTAACAGAGATATATTAACATCAGATGTCATCTTGTTTATTAAGTTTATGAAATCAGCAGAGAAACCAAAAGAGTAAAGAACTTTAATTATGAAGGCATGAGACATTATGTCAAATGCTTTGCTCATATCAAGTTGGAGCATTATACTACCAGCTTTTGGTTTTCTGTTGATATCATGGATAAGCTCCTTAGCAATCAAGATATTATCATGAATAAGTCTGTCTTTAACGAAAGCACCATGAGTTTTGGATATCATCTCTACAACACTTAAAAATTGATCATCATTGGACCATATATTCATGAATTTAAAGCTTTTCCTTTTGTTATTAACATGATTAGGCAATTTATATGTAGAAGTAATTAAGAGAGGTGTGTGGTCAGAACAAGTTCTGACCATGTGAAAAACATGTATTTCTTTGAAGAGGGCAAACCATTTGTCATTCACCATGGCTATGTCCAATCTTTTCCAGCGAGTATTTCTATTCCATGTATAATTTAGATCCCACGTAACCAGCATCTTTAAGGTTGCAATTTCTAATAGTATCATTAAAATTGGCAGTACTACTCTGATCATTGGAAGTGCATCCAAGCTGCTTTTCAGACGTGGTAATGGCATTGCAGTCTCATGTAGTGATCCATGTTTTGACAGTGTTAGCCAAAATCTTCAAGTTATCCCAAAGGTCGACTCTTTCAATTCTCTGACTTTTAGCATAAACAATAGTCAAGTTGAAACTCTCTTCTAGTCTAGGGTACTGAACCTCCATGTGAATAAACTGGTCGTGATCTTGCTTGATATTTATCTTAACATCCTCACACCAAAAAACCCAAATCTTATTGGAAATATTATAGGTATAATATTTATAACCCAATTGATTAGCCACACCTTCTATTTTATCCACCTTTGCCATGGGCTCTTGAATAGCAAGGATCTTGATTTTTTCAGCTTGAATCATGGAAATGATCCTCCTAAGAGTTGGTTTGTTGTTAATGCCTATGTTATTCCAACTAATTATTTGTATTCTTTAAAGAATTAATAACAAGTTTGTTAGTTTTTCTTCCTTTCATGATAGACTTTAATCTTTTGTTTAATATGGTGCTAAAATTTTGATCAGGTGTGGTGCATATTTTGGTTGGGGAGACATTGTTGCTTCCTATGTTTTCATACTCAGGAGACAGAGTATTAGTATCGTCTTGATGGCTTTTATGAGTGTACCCTGATCAAGCTTTTGAAGAGATTCAATTATTTTTATGCCTTCGTTAGTAGCAGAATCTGTACTTGTATCAATAGATTGTATTTTTAATATTTGAACATTCTGCTTCAGTTTACTTTGGCTTTGTATGCTTTGATCTTGCAAGATTGCATTTGATTGTCTTCATTCTTTGGATCTTGATTTTTTTTAGTAACAATGGACTATAATTTTCTCCTGTAAACTTTGATGAATGTTGGTTGGCTTGAGCTAGTTCTAATCTATTGATTAAGATTTGTTTCAGTCGAGGATTTCTTTTGATTCACAACTTTCTGACTTTCAATTCTGGGGATATCATTTTCAACTTCAGCTTTATCATCTTTTGGGTCAGTTTTCTGAGTTTTCTTGCATTCAGAATCTTTGTGCCCTATATGGAAGCAGTAATCACAGTATGTATGAACATTTTTATAGCTTAAAAAATCCAGCATTCGTCATTATATCCAAAACCAACCTACATTTTATGCTTTAATTTCTTGGAGATGTCAATTTCGATTTGAGCGTAGCAAACATTATTGTGCGCTCTGTTCTTTTCTGGGACAGAGACTCTGTATGAAGTACCTATTGATGCTGACAAATCATTCACTATCGTAGAGTTATATAGGAATTCTGGAAGTTTTTCGAATCGAACCAAGATCAGCCACAGAGGATTTTTATATTTTTTGATGAATTCACGGCTCCATCTTAACAATCTCATGATTGTTCCATCAATGTTCCAAACATTTCTTGACCAAAGAGTACTAACATCTTTCTTCAAACCAAATTCTATCAGAATGTGGCGCGAGTTCATTATTTCTAAGCTGAATGGTCCTTTAAAATTGAAAGAGTTCAAGAAACTGTTCAAGATCAATCTTTTGGGAATACCGTTACTGAATTTCCCGACTAGAGTAATTTTAGATTGCTGAATTAGAGTTTCTTTAGCTTCCTTTGTGTATTGAACGGAGAAGTGATCGTCAGCCTCTTTCACAATTCAGGTTTGAGATCATCATTCATAGCAGAGTTTCTTGGTTTTAAAAGATCAGCGAATGATTTTTTGGTTTTGATTTGTCTTGATTGATCTTCAATGTTGAATCTAGTTGGAAGAAAGGGGAATTCTTCATCATACATCTGTTTGTTGTTCTGTTCTTCCATGGTAAGCGACCAAGGAATCAAAAATTGATCAGAAGCGGGGGAAGTTTACTGAAGTAGAAGAAGGGAAAAATTTGGATTATTGGAGCACATTCCTTCAATTTCAATCTCACGCATCCAATTTTTAAAAAGTTTTTTTTAAAAAAAAAGTTTTAATTTTTTTATCGGATGTTTTTGAAATATTCAACACTTATTTGATTTAAACGAGTTGTTATTTTCGAGAAGACGATATTGCAACTAAAGAAATTCAAAGTTTTAAAATAAAACAAAAGGTTAAAACAAATATAACATTGTGAAAGCTTTGAAATAGGAAAGATAAAAAAAGGAAATTATTATAAAAGCTTGAAAATATGAAATACTTCACCTACTTCGCTATAGTTCTATAAAAGCGGTGTGGGCATTCTAGTAGTGTAATATCAAGCTTCTTTCTATTTTTTCTTATTCTGTGTGTTCCACTCTCTTTCTCTATCTTCTATGGCTATTCGTTTTCGTGAACGTATTGATTGGAAACAATTACAGAATCCATTTAGTTTCAGGGATCGTTTAATTTCATCAAATCAGAGCTCGAGAAGAAATCAAAACATGTTTTTCTCGAAGAAGAGATGGAGACTAGGAAGATGGTTCTTGATGCGAGGAAAAAAGAACTCGCTCACATGCACAACTTAGTCGATGAATATAATTCCCTGTTGGAATATATTTATTTAAAATATATTTATAGACTAACAATAATTTGGACCGACATGCTAAATAAACATATTCGATTATTGTCTTAAGGAAGTCCAAATTAAAAGTAGTCGAGTTAATTATTTAATTAACTAAATTGGGTCTATGGGTAAAAATGCGTTATGGGCTCAAGTGTGGTAACTAGGTTGAATCTGTGATGAAGATGGCCCAAATCTCAACACTTAAGCCTGAATTAATAAATCAAGGATATAAATTGAATTATCAATTTATCGGGTTATGGTCCTGGACACAAGGAAGTAATAAAGGATTGGTTTTACAATATTGGGCTTCACATTGTAAAGTCTATAAATAAGGGGCTAGGTTTAGGTATTTCATCACTCTAAAATCTAATCAGAAATACAACCGCTTCCTTCAATGTCTGGAAACCTTTTCCTTCTTCTCTAATTTGATTCTGCAGGTTTCTCAATTTCATAAACAGAATTTCATAAACAGAATCTCTAGGGAACGTGGAATCGCTGAAGATTACAAATGAACAGAAGAGAATACTAGATGGAGAGCAGCAGGCAAACCCGAGAACGTGGAATCGCTGAAGATTACAAAGGAACAGAAGAGAATACTAGATGAAGAGCAGCAGGCAAACCCGTAAGTATTCTTGGTTTTCGGTTTATTCATTAAGTGAATCTGCAAAGGGTAATTGTTAACATGCACATGTTCTACGTAGCATCTCAGTTGTTGTCTTTGTTAAAAATAAAGAGAGAAGTAGCCGCAGGAAGCGGCTAGGGTTTTGTGTTTATTAGAAAATGTTCCATTTTGTTTTATTGATGCATTAGAGATGTAATTCAAGAATTGACCAATAGTAAGGCTCTCAATATATAGAGAACTTAGAGGCCTATACAAGGAAACTTAATACACTAAATATTCTAACACTCCCCATTAAGTTGTGTAGTGGGATCACCAATACCCAACTTGGATAAAACTGATTTGAATGTTCTTGCAGCAACCGCTTTTGTCAGGATGTCTGCCAGTTGGTCTTCAGATCTAACAAAAGGAAGTTCGACTGTCCCATCTTCAATCTTTTCTTTTATGAAGTGCTTATCTATTTCAACGTGCTTTGTTCTATCGTGTTGTACCGGGTTCTCTGAAATCTTAATCGCAGCTTTATTATCGCACATTAACTGAGTTGGACACTTCAGAGGGGATCTGATTTCTTTCATTATCTTCTTTAACCAAAGTATCCCCTTAACGATTCCTCTAAATTCTAATTCAGCACTTGATAATGATACTACTTTCTGTTTCTTACTCCTCCAAGTCACCAAGTTACCTCCAAGAAGAGTGAAGTAGCCACCAGTTGATTGATTATCGTTAGGATTCCCTCCCCAATCAACATCTGTGAATACTTCAACATCAAGGTGTCCATTTTTGTTAAAAATTATGCCTCTTCCTAGTGTGCCTTTGAGATATCGAATAATCCTCATTACTGCCTCCATATGGTGTTCCTAAAGATGATGCATGAACTGGCTAACTACTCCCACCACGTATGCAATATCGGGTCGAGTGTGAGCCAGGTAAATCAATTTTCCCACCAACCTTTGGTACCTTTCTTTATTCGCTGGTCTGGCCCCTTCAATTATCTTTAGTTTGTGATTCACAACCATAGGAGTGTCATTTGGTTTGCAATCCACCATGCCAACTTCAGCTAATAAATCCAATATATATTTCCATTGGGAGATATAAATCCATCATCTTTACCTAAGAACCTCGATTCCTATGAAATACTTCAATCCCCCAAGGTCTTTCATTTCGAACTCCTTGAAGAGGTTTTTCTTAAGAGAGATAATTTCTTCTTCGTCATTCCCCGTTATAATCATATCGTCCACATATATTATAAGACAAGTGACTAATTCTCCTCTCTTTTTGTAAAACAATGTATGATCCCCATTAATCTATTTGTAGCTATACTGCTTCATTGCCATTGTAAATCTCCCAAACCAAGCACGAGGAGACTGTTTGAGCCCATATAATGCCTTTTTCAGTTTGGATACCTCATTTTCTTGAAAACCATCAGAGAACCCTGGTGGGGGTTCTATATATACCTCTTCTTCCAAGTCTCCATGTAAGAAAACATTCTTTACATCAAATTGATGAAGAGGCCAATCTTTATTCGCGACTATTGAAAGTAAAACTCCGATGGCTTCAATCTTTGCAACCAGAGAGAACGTTTCAGAGTAGTCTATACCATATATTTGTGTATATCCTTTGGCAACCAATCTTGCCTTGTGTCGCTCAATGGTGCCATTGGATTTATATTTTATATTAAACACCCGACTGCTTTCTTGCCTTGTGGTAACACACAATTCTCCCATGTACCATTCCTTTTTAGAGCTTCCATTTCGGTATTCATTGCCTCATGCCATTCAGTTAGGTATGGGCATTCGGTTCTTCGGTTCAGTTCGGTTCGGTTCTTTCGGTTCTTTAAAACTGGTACCCATTTAGAAACCTATTAAAATTCGGTTCGGTTCGGTTCTGTTCTCGGTTCTTTAAAACTAGTACCCATTTAGGAACTGATTAAAATTCAGTTCTGTTTGGTTCTTCTCGGTTCGGTTCGGTTACATTTGGGTTTCCATTCCAAATGGTTACTTTGTAACCAGAAGAACCGTTTGGAACCGAACCCGAAAGGAACAAAATGGTTATTTTCTAACCAAATGGTTACTTTCTAACCAAAAAACTGTTTGGAACTGAAACCGAAAAGAACCAAATGGTTATTTTCTAACCAAATGGTTACTTTCGAACCAAAAGAACTTTGGAACTGAACCCAAAAAGAACCAAATGGTTACTTTGTAGCCAAAAGAACCGTTTGGAACCGAACAGAAAACCATGGATATTCAAAGGTACTATTGTTTATTCGGTTCTTTATGGGTACTATTCGGTTCTCGGTTCCGAACCGAACCAAACCGAGAACCGTGGGTATTTAAGATAAGGAACCGTACGGGTATTTATAAGGAACCGGAACCGAACCGAATCCGTTATTTTGGTTCGGTTCGGTTCGGTTCTTCGGTTCCATACCCATATGCCCATGCCAACATTCAGTCATCTTCTTAGCTTCTTGAGCTGTTTTAGAGATTTGTTCAGAGAGAATAGTAGCTGAAAACACCTTTGCAATCTTCGTCATTCCTTTCCTGTTCGTTTTTACCAGATATGTAGAAGCACGAGGAACGTGTTCCGGTGAATACCGGTCAGGAGGAACCCCTCTATTTTTTCTTGGGGGAAGAACCGGAGTTTGAGTTTCAACAAATGAACTTCCTGAAATGTCATGGTCAATAGTATTTTGTGAATTATGACATTGTAAATTGTTTACCTCTTGATGGAAATTTTCTTCGGCTGATTCGCTGGTAGTATCCATGGCATTTATTTTTTGTTGGACATTGTCTTCGGGAGAATCATTGGTGGTAAGAACTACCTCGTCAGTCTCCTTTATGTTGGAAGAGGCATGTTCGGTGGTGCCATCTACCGACTCTGTCGGCACATCCTCAAATTAACTTTCATATAGCAACCAGTCGAGTGATTCACTTACTTTCTCCCCTTAAGCACGAGATTGGTGGTCAAAAAAATAATCGGATTCTAAGAAGTCACAGTCCATGGTGACATGGATTCGATGAGTAACCGGATTGTAACATCAATATCCCATTTGATGAACACCGTATCCAACGAATACACACTTTTCAACACAAGGATTAAGTTTGTTTCGACTAGTTTTAGGGATATGAACAAACACCAAACAACCAAAGACACGAGGTGGTAAGGTCATAACAGATGGAATTGTAACTTGGGTGGCAAGCACTTGTAATGGAGTTTTATTTCCTAGACATCGGGTTGGTAGACGATCTGCAAGATACGTAGCTGTAGCAAGGGCTTCTGGCCAAGTAGTTTGATGGATAAGACCATTTGTTTTGAAAAAATTATGCATTGTTTGGTTGACAAACTCTGTTCCATTATCTTACGGAGAATCTGTATTTTTTTTTCAAATTGAGTCAAAATCATTTTGTAAAAACAAACAAATATTTCTATTACATCCGATTTATGTTTCATGAAGTATATCTAAGTCATTCTTAAGAAATCATCCACAAATAAAACAAAGTATCTGATTTGATTGTTAGTGGAATTCGGTGCTGGACCCCAAACATCAGAATGGATTAGCGAAAAAACATAATCAACTCTAGTATTATTTTGATTAAATGAGACCCTACAATTTTTTGCAAGAATGCAGGTTTCACATTTCTCATGAATGAAATTATTCAAAAAAAGACTAGGAAACAAACTCTTAAGATAGCTAAAAGAATGATGGCCAAGTCGTCGCTGCCATAACAAAAGTTGCATTTCGGTTGTTCCGTGAGCAAGCATGGCATATCCCTTTATGAACTACATCATCAACATAATAGAGACCTCCTTGTTCGGTACCACGCCCAATGATCTCCTTCGTACGAATGTCCTGTAAAATGCAAAAAAAAAAATAGATACATAAGAACCACACAGTTGAGTTGTTTTATCATTTGACTAACAGATAATAACTTTAAGGATAGTGAAGGAATGTAGAGGCAGTTTTTAATTTCCATTTTTTCCAAAAAAATAATTGAACCTCCCCATTTGACTTCACAAATTTCTCCACTAGCAGTCTCAATATGGGATTTCTTTGGAGATGACATGTCACCAAAGTCTTTAGGATTATAAGACATGGTGTCTGTAGCCCCGCAATCAAAGATCCAATTCATTGATTTCTCAAACCCTTTACCTCCAAGTTTTTCATAGGAGTTTGCCGTCATTCCTCCAAAACCAATACCACTTCCTTGCTCATTTTTAGTCGGATCTTCACCGCCACTTGTAGATGAAGCCCGTTTGACATTAGATCTAAAACGCTGATTATTTTTCTCCTTATGACCGTCCTCCCACCATTCTGGATAGCCAACCATCTGGAAACATGTCTCTTTAGTGTGTTTCTTCATCCCACAATGAGTGCAATACAACTTGGATTTATCTTCTTTCTCTTTGGATCAGAATTTAAACCTCTGTGCAAAATATTTAGCAGCCAAACCCATTCCAATTTCAATCGAGTCACTATCAGAAGAACTTGATTTTAGTATATTAAGCCTGGTCACTTCCCTTCGTATTGTAGCATATGCTGTTTCCACGGAAGGAAGAGGATCCTTTTTCAGGATATCTCTATTGACTGGTTCCAGCTTGTCATTAATCGCCATTAGCAATTGATAGAGTCTTTGTTCTTGAGTCTTCTTATTGTAGATCTGAATGTCTTCTGGGTCTTTCATAGGGTTCGAATCCCGCCTATCTGATAGACATCCAGATGTTCTGCAGTTTGTTCCACAAGTCTTCTAGTGTATCGGACCCTTGCCTTAATGAATTAGCCATCTTATGAAGGTCAAACACCTATAACGAATCTGTACCAGAAGTGTATGTGGTGGCTAACCCATCCCATAGGGCTTTTGCAATGGGATATTGCAAAACATTAGTCACCAAACTGGATTCAAGATTTTGGATAATCCATGTGAAAACACATTGATCATTTTGTTCCCACCTTGTATATGTGTTGTCAGTTTTGGATGGAGGTGTCGGCTCCCCTGTAATGTGAGAACCTCTCCCCCTTCCCCCCAATTGCTTTCTTCATCAGGTTTGCCCATAGGGCATAGTTGTCACCACTGAGTTTAATCCATAGGGATAATTTCTCGGGGTTAGTTGTTTGTTGTTGTGTTCCGAGACCATTTCTCAGAATGGCAGCAATCTGCATTGTTAATTCATCAGGGATTTGACTGACCACGACTTCATTGCCAGCCATCTTTGTTGAGGATGTTCAGAATTCCCAGAATCACACGTGCTCTGATACCATGTTAACATGCACATGTTCTACGTAACATCTCAGTTGTTGTCTTTGTTAAAAACAAAAAGAGAAGTAGCCGCAAGAAGCAGCTAAGGTTTTATGTTTATTAGAAATTGTTCCCTTTTGTTTTATTGATGCATTAGAGACGTAATTCAAGAATTGACCAATAGTAAGACTCTCAATATATAGAGAACTTAGAGGCCTATACAAGAAAACTTAATACACTGAATATTCTAACAGTAATTATTTTTTTTCCGTGATTTGTTATATATTATTTGATGCGATATTTAATAATATATAACACTCCCAACTAAATTTGTTAGAGAATTAAATCGTCAAGAGCAATGGAGAGCTTCGATCAAAAGAGATGAAACTAGCTCAAGTTCAGAATTCGATTGAAGAAAAAGAAAAAGAACTGGACGGAAAAACAAAGTTAGTTTCTGATTGTTGTTTGGAAATTGAATCAAAGAGAAAAGAACTGGAAACGTTAATGAAATCGATAGACGAGATTAATAAGGAACTTGATTTGTTTAAAAAATCCAAGGAGAAAGAATACGAGAATTTTTTTGAATTCTTAAGAGATTGTTACTCGGAGTTGGAAAACAAAGAAGACAGAAGTAACAACAGTCAAAGCTGAAGAGGTTCACCTACTTCAAAGAGTAGGACAATGCAAAGTACAACTTCAGTCCGAAACCACTAAGTACACTAATTTAGTTCAGAGCATAAAAGAACACGATCAAAACCTCAAATCCAAAAGGGCAATACTCATTTCTGTCTATAAATGCCTGAAATCAAAAAACCAAACTTCTCGATGAATTTGGGATGAAAGAACGCTATTGTCAATCACGATTTGAACTACTTAATACACAAGAAGATCAATTTTGTGCTCGCGTCGAAGAACTCAACCAAAAGGAAAAACAATTCAATACTAAAGAAAAAGAATTATGTGCCCGTGTCGAAGAATTCAATCAAAAAGAAAAACAGTTTAATGATAAAGAAAAGGAATTCAGAACTCATGTCCAATTATTTGATCAAAAGGAAGAGACGTACGATGAATCGAGGTGTGCACTGGATCTTCACTCGCTTGCACACAAGCTTGATTTAAGACGCAACAAAGTCTCAGATGTTATGCATCAATGTCACAACCTAGAAGAAGTTGTAATTCATATGATATTACAGAATAAAAAACAAGGATACGAATTTTTGCACGAAACATTTGTGGAAGACTGGCTGTTGCGTGATTCAAGAATGATCAATTCCGAGGTGTTAGAATACTGCACCAGACTGGCTGTTGAGTGGAAAGATGTAATGAAGGTTTCGACTAGTAATACATCGGTGCTTCTAGTTTTTCTCGAGTTTGTAGCTGTATTCAAACTGGTGGCGTCTTTTGACAAATCTCAGATTTTCGAGCTAATTTGGTTACGAGTCTTATCGAAGGAGAGCAGTATATAGCGGCTACAAGATTTGCGTGTTCATTTCAGATGACGGATAATATCCCGATCGTATCACTATTAAACATAGAAATTCAAAACAGAAAGAAATAGATCAATAATTCCAAGCAAAAAAGAAAAACTTCACCAGAACAATCGGTCGAAAATAAAGATTTTGCTGCACTTTGTGCTGTATTAGAATGCATTGCTGATTTTAAGCTCGAAAGCGAAATTCCGATACAACCAATAATGGAGCTCATTGTTGAGCATACCAAAAGTTTTGAATCAAACTACTTTCGATAAGGGATGGTTTCAGGTGGAAGTGGATAATGCAGTAGGATTATACACAATTAAATGAGAGGGTCTAAGTTATGGATCAAGCTATATATACCCAATTCTGGTTTAAGTATACCCAATTTTGAGTATATCCAAAGTTGATCTAAGTATATCCAATTTTTTTCAAAAATATCATTTTCTAGGTATATAAGCCAATTTTATTTTTACTAACTTCCATCCACAATATGTTTCCCTACACTTTCTCTCACTTCCTTCACTTCTCGCACCCCCCCCACCACTTACGTAAGTTCCTTAATCTAAATTTGTTTGTTAATTTTGTTAGTCTTAGGTATGAATTTAAGATTTAGGTTAATTTTAGAGTATAATTTAGGGTTTAAGTATAGAATTAGGGTTTGAATTAGGTAAAAAAGTAGGGTTTAGTTGCCATTTTCCAGCCAAGTTGCCGGTTGGAAAATGGCCGGCAGGTGGCACCGGTGGTGCGCCTAGGGCAGCACCATCGGTGCGAGCAGCTTTGCTGAGCGGCACTGCTGCTATGTACCGAGCCGCACAGGAACTTGTGCTGCTCGGTACATGGTACATGTGTCGCTCAGTACGGCCTGCTGTGCACCTATGGTGCACAGTTTGTTTTTAAAAAAATTGCCCAAATATAGTTTTAAAGGTTTTACTTTTGTATTTTTTAAAAAAATGAAATTTATAAGAAATTCCTTTCTATAGGGAGTTTGGTTGCGAATTAGAGTGTTGTTTTTTTAATTTACATCATATGTTACTTGATGAGTCCCTATGTTGCTACCTCTCCGGACAGGGACAATTCAGACTAAGATCACCAGACCGGACAGGGCAGTTGAACACCTTACCCATTGGACTGTTCGAACAAGGACTAAAGTACTTAAAAACCTAAACACTTCTTGACTAAGCTGCTTGCTCTCCTACTAAGAGCTCATGGGTCCTTGAACATGACCCGGGTCCATTAAACATAACCTGAAAGCCCATAAAGCCCAAATACAAGGGTATAAATACCCAATCACCCGCATTAAATATGGGTAATGAAAATTAAATACAACCAGGCTGCTTAATTCTCCCTCTACTCTCTACTCGAACATTAAACACCTACATACCTCCACAAACTCTAAACAAATTAAAAATTTACCCTCAGACGAAAATTAACCACACCATTACTGTTATTAATTTCGTAAATGTTTTTGTATTTTTGTAGGTCAGACGCAGTTGAGGAGAGACGTCTTCCTCGATCTAGGGCGTATCCCCCTGGGTAACGGGCGCCATACCTGGGGAAGAGTCTAAAGACTGTACGGGCCATCGAGGATGAGTGGGTCCGCGATGCCAAGCGCGGACGAGATTTAGCTGAGGACCCTGAGACTATTCGTCTTAGGGAGGAGGAGGACGACAGGATAAGGAGTGATCGGTATTTGCGCTGAATCAACCATAGGAAGAGGAAAGAAAAAGCCTCAGAGATTGCAGTCGATGATAGTAGAGGCGGAGGCTCCTCACTACGTGAGACGTCTTCATCACACCGATCATTACCTCCCACTGCTAGTGATCCACCACCTTCATCTCCCGCTCACAGAGCTCCATCCCCTGCGCATACTAGTACACATCCACCACTTGTTAGTGACAGGGTGGATGCCACTAGGACCCTGAGCACGACACCATCAATGAGGATCATATCGATGCGATCCACACAGAGGAGCAGCGGAAGACGTTTGCATTTCTCAAATGCAACAACATACCTCTGTTTCTTGACTACAAGGAGCACAAGGCGTATCACGTCTTCATAGGACAGGTAAGTACCAAACTATTAAACATCTAGTCTAAGGTTTTACTATTATTAATTTCTGACTTAGTTTTTTATTTACAGGGTCGCACTACGTTAGGCATACAGGCACATTATAATGTGCTTCGTATGTGGGACCTCAGTGCTCAGCCAGAGGTGCAGCGACATTTGGCGCGGAATCCTTTCGGTCCTCTTATAGCCCACTTGCCTCAGTACTTCACGCACTCCGTACTTGATGAGGTATTTGTTGAGCGTTTGCATCAAGAGACCAACACGTTCCATTTCTCATTTGGGGAGATGACGATTACCCTCAACAATGTCAGCTGCATTACAGGTCTCCCTGCAGTTGGCCGGACTTTGGATGTAGTCACGGCTCCACGTGATGAGGGATACAGCTACTATGCTAGTATGTTAGGTTTGACAGTGGATGAGGTCCGTGCAGAGATACAGTCCACTAGAGGCGTTGGCTTCAAGATCAAGTGGCTGCGGGAGACTTTTACTAGGGGTCGCTACGTCGAGCAGACTGATGCTGAGACTATCCGCCAGGTATCACAAGCATACCTGATGTTCTTATTTGGTTGCACTATTTTTGCGGATACTAGTCAGAAAAAGTCAAGGCTGACTACTTGTACGGGTTGGCGAATGTGGATTCTGGGTTGTGAGACATCACATGGGGTACGGTCAAATTATTAGTTGCTTATGTTTATGCGATGTTGTTGCTGCTTGTTTGTAACGTTTAATATTAAGTTATGAAATGATTAGTTGCTTATCGTTATACGTTGGAAAATTTCATGAATTACGGTAAAATAACTGAAATACAAAACGTTATGATAAAGTAAACAAAGTTCTAAACAACATAAATCCGACCAAAAGACATAAAGCGACAAAAATGCATAAATCCAATCGAAACATGAACATAAATCCGACTACTAAAATTCATCAAGATTAGTGACTTCTGGGAATCAACAAACTGGCTTTCTCGCTTCGAGTTCCGTGTATTTTTTGCAGCGACCAACTATTGGTAGCTCCCAATATGTAGCCTCTTCACTCTTCAACTTCTACCACATCGGATGTATGCATGCGCAAGGGAAAAGGGGCTTGATTGATAGCTGTTTAATACTACTTAAATTAGAACGAATAATTGAGTAATACGGTTGTAAGTAATAACAAACCCATAAATCGAATGACTTACATTGACGAAGTGGTTAGTATCAACGAATCCAAACCCAATCTCATGTCTTTGGGCCATAATGGGGGGTTTACCGCGCATAGGTAAAAAAGTATGACTATAGTTGTGAGACCCACGAGTGACACAAAATGAACAATGCATTCAAACTTGGTTGCAATCGCAATCCCCATTTCCGGCATTGTCATCCAATATTTGGGTGATGCTGGTGTCTCGTAGTAGTTTATACTTTATACAACCTTCAGGTAATCCTCTTTACCGTTATAAATCTTGTTGTATGTGTTATAGTTTTCCATGAGTTCATCGTATATTTCCTTCTGAACACCTCACCAACCTTCTTCATGACCATACAACCCAAACGAAACTGCTCTATATCCACAATGACCATCTGCCTTAACATCATTTATACCCGATATAAAAGGGTTGACGTGAGTCGGAAACCAACGCAAACAACCTTCCGGGTCGTGTATTAGTTATGTGACTCCACCAATGGATGATTGTACGATGTTGCTAGCGATCGAGGCAATGGAAGAACTACGAGTACGAGGTACTTTAGGTACATCTTCCTGAATCATATTTGCACTAGCAGTTGCTTTACCCTTTTTAACTTTTGGTGGTTTAAAGATTTCATGACTGAGTCATGACTAGCCCTATCCTCATCTAGCTTGTGTTCCCAGTATCATTTGCCCCGTTTAGTGGATGATGTATCGACAACTAACTTTCTTTTCACTTGCGGGCGGCCTCGGTGTTTATGCTTCTCCAATGGCTCTAGCAATGAGGATGTTTCTGGATAAACAATTTCAAACCATTTATTGTAAATTTGTTTTATAAGGCTTTCGTATTTTGTCTCTATAACATCGGTTACTAGCTTTAGCAGATCATCTTTGAGAATCTATATGGTCGTACGGAATGAAGGAGGCATTATTTCTAACCTTGTCTAGTGGATGTGAAAAGCATCTAACGAAGCAGAAATTCCGTCTTTACGCCACTTGCGGACCTGGTGATAGCAAGGTATACCATGGGTAGATTTTATAGCGCATATGCAGACGCCATTGTCTTTAACATCCGACCCATCTTCAATAGCGACCATATTGCCATCTTCAATAGCGACCATATTGCCATCTTCGACCTTCTCTACTTCGGTGAAAAACAGTTCTAACGCCATGTGGGAAACCTTGCCTCGAATTTCATCAAAAAGTTTGTCCGTGAACTTATGCAGTGCTATGTAACGAATCTTCTCAAACGACGACCTAATGGCAGCATGTTGGATTTCAACAAGCGAATGAACCCTCCCCCAAAATAACTCGAAGTTTAATTTGCTTGTACGTAGGTAACGCTTTAGGTTAGAATGAGCACTCTCGACGCGGTTAGTCGTGCAATGTCTCAAATGCAAGTTATTGTTTGTCCTCCAAACAACGAATTTGTCCATGTATTTATCGAGCCACGATTTTTCAGTGTATTCAATTGCAAGAGGGTAGTCTTTGTACTCCAATAGCATGTCTCGTCGGGCGTGATCGAATTCAATCTCTGATGCTGCATACGCAATCTTCTTCCAAGTAGAAACAAATTTCACATGATCACTTTTCTCGAAGAAGTATTTGCTTGTTTGCCCCTGAACATTCTCTACTATGTGCCATCGACATAACATATGCGTTGTCTCTGGGAATACAACTTCTATGGCGTTTATCGACGCTAAATCTCTGTCGGTCAGGATGACACGAGGTTCTTCAATTCCGTGAACAGAAATCAACGACTTCAAACACTCTAACACCCATTTGAAGTTGTTTAACTTCTCACCGGACATGAAGGCAAATGCCGCACAGAAAGTCAATCTGGTACACGTCACACCCACTATCTCGAACAATGACATACCATATCGTATGACTTTATATGTACTATCCATTATCAAAACAGTTGGAAATGTCCGCAAAAGGTCAACACTGACTGGATGGGAAAAAAACATATCTGTAATGATTTGTCCATCGTCTTCACCAGATTTATGCCATTCATAATAATTTTGTGACTTAAGCTCCCCCAACAAGAACTGGAGTTGTGACCTACCCGCCTTTTTTAAAACCTACTTTTCTGTCGTGCATTGTAGATGGTCCGCATGGTAGAAACATTATCTTCGTTTAACTTCTTAACATCATTCAGTATATCTCTGGGGTTAGTACCAATGTAGGTCGCTCGTTCAACATATTCCATCTCTTCATCATTCAAACGGTCAGCAAAAGAATGACCATCTAGATGTTTTGAACTTGCATGGTTATGAATACCACATTTTACTTCTAACTTCCATTGATCTGGTTCCACTAGTAACCCGATAAGCTGAAATGGGCAGTCAATATTTTTCATTCCTGTAGACTTTCGTTTGCGGTCTTTTTCTGCTACTCTTGGAGTATATTCCCCCCCCCTCTCATACTGGAAATACATCCTCTGACTTTTTCTACTGTTTATTTTGTCGCACCGACTTATGTTGATAACCATACCATGGAGTTTTCCTGTCTTTGTAACCCATTTTATCAACGCGTCGTGTATGTAGGACTCGGTAGTGAAGAATAAATGACTGTAGTCAGTAGCGAAAGGTTCCTCAGTCCCATTGGTGACATTTGTCCCCTGTTACACAACAACAAACCACAATAAACATTCAGGTATAGTTAAAAACAGAAAAAAAAGCTTGACTTTTTTCAAAAAATCTGCGCGAACCGAAGGTTAAGAGGCCTAGAACCGGTCGGACACGACCAGGTGCACCATCGGTTATGAGGCCTTGAACCCGGTAGTACTGAGGCATCGGTACCGACCGACAGGTGGCCTTAGCACCACCAGTTCCATAGCCAGGAACCAGTAGTGCTAAGGCCACCGTCCGAAATTTTTACCTTCTCCTCAGGCGATGGCTGCTTCTCCGGCGACTCCAACTTTTTTTCCGGCACCATTTCATCATCCCTTATCTCCGGCGACATCAACTCCTCCACACTGATCCCTGGTTCTGCTTGAGTCATGATCGATTTTGTGTTTTAGGTTGAATGTTCTTGATTTTGTTATGAAGTTTGAACTTGGTTTCAAAACATTTAAGAAAACTATACTATTTGGATCATAAATTCAGTAAAGAAGAATGATTATTTGGGCATAGATAGTGAAATAGGTTATTTGTTGAATTGTGTATACTTAGGATACACTTAGTAGTTTTTTTTACTTAATGGCAGTTTCGAGATTAATTTTCTTGTCGATGGTAAAAAGGTAAAAAAAAAGTCAAACTAAAGTCAAAGGAATATTTTAGGTATACTTAAACCTGAATTGGGTATATATAGCCATACCCCTAAGTTATTTACATAAACAAAAATGAACAAGACAATTTTAGGCTTCTCAACCAGTGATTAAGCCCCAATAGCATAGAAATGGAAATTTTTGTAAATATCACAACGATATTGAACATAATACGAGGGACTGCACAATATTGAAGAAGGAAATCCAAATATTGATAGACGTAAGGGAATTGTTGAAATAAGTGAGAAATGACGGTATGACACCTTGAAGTTCATGAATCATAACAAGGAGTATTAGGGCAAGCGCATAAGGGATCCAACGGTCTATCATTTAGAATATTTTTTTACTTTACAATTTCTAATAAAGATGTTGATGTCGAGCATCAAGAGAATGCCCCAGCTTTGGACTCCGAGTGTCTTGTGATCTGAACCGTTTTGGGAGGTGACAAACCAAAAGCAAAGTACAAATCTCTTGTGTCCTGAAGTTTTCATCGGGTTGATGAAGCCTCTAATTTCCAATTCTTATTCGGTAACACGTAGTCGAAATTATCTATTACAAGATTTATTTTATTTTCATGATTATCACGAAACTCAAAATTCATGAAAACACAGGGTAAATTAATTCTTCTCAACTAATATTTATGTGAACACTTTGATTCTTCCGGTGAATTTAAGAAGAAATATGTTAAAAGATTATTGTTTAATTTTATAAATTTTCAACATTTTAAACTTTCAAACAAATGTTTCGTATTATTTATCTCTGAAGTGCTAAAGTGCTAAATAAAATTAAACTTTGTTTGTTGCGGAAAAACATTCTTATAACGAATTAGGGTTGAGGCTTTTATGGTTAAAGCTCATCTAATAAGTCCAATACCACTGCGTTTAACACTCATGGTATGACACGAGGCACTTGTAAGTTCCAACCGTGTGTGGTTGAAACAGGGGCTCGGTGAGTGACACTATTGCGGAACTTCAACCATGGTTAGAGAAATATTAAATTGATAAAATGCACCGACATAAGCTGAACATTTTAGTTCAAGCCTTTATAAAACAGACAAAATAAAAGAGTTTGAAGTGACTTAGAACTAAAATAGTCCCAAGATGACCAAACTAAAAGCGTATGAATGGGCCAAACTAAAATAGTACAAAGATGACCAAACTAAAAGAGTTAAAAGATGAACAAACTAAAAGAGTCCAAAGCGGTCCAAATAAAATAGTCCCAAAGAGGCCTAAGTCCAATGTAAATAGAATAAAATGTTAAGCCAAACGGTCCAAAATCTTTCAACTTCAGATCGTACCCATAGCGAATCTAACCTAGATTCCTATGAACTTTTAAATATTCAAAAAGCCAGACATCTTATTTAAAGAAAATAATTTTAAAATGTCATGGACTCTCAAGGACTATTAGTGTAAAAAATACCTTGACAGACCAAAGATTTAGTATGACGAGGGGTACAACATAATATATATAACCTAACACACCGGAGGATTCAAAAATGATAAAAAATATGAAAACGGTTGGACTATAGACATCAATAAACAACTTGGTCAATAAAAATTCTTTCATTCGACTTTAACGGTGGTATGATTAGTAGGGTTCAACTCTACATCTTCATTTTCTCCATTAATATCTCTCTTCGTGTCCTCCATATTTGTCAATGGTAACACGTTTCCATAAAGATCCAACGTGTAGGTTAGAGAATTTTTGTTGGAAACCAAGAAGAATCCTATTGGTTATCTTATTGACTTGGTTTGCTAAAGTATTTAACAACTTAGTATTAAGAGTTAAAAAAGCCTCATTTTTCAGTTATTGTTCAGTCTAGCACAACCTTGCGTAAGGTTGAGTTTGTAATATTTTCATTATTCAAGAGAATTACTCTGACTTCATTGTCGGGACCCTTTTTGTCTAGGGATTCAGTGTGTTAACTTCCTCTGACAACTCTTTGACATTCACTTCGAGCTTTAACGTCTCCTCTTCCAGTAGTCTTTTATTTAGTCGGTAGGTGAATTTCTAACTCATCATAGTAAAGAGGTTCGCGTCACCGTCACAGAAGAGATGTCAGAAAGCTCTAACTGGTTTTGGTCATCTATGTTCTGGATCACCCCAAAAACAATATTTAGTATATGTGAAAACTGATAAGCCAAAATAAAAATACAGGAAAATCAATCTAAAAGGTTCTAGTGAAGTTAGATGATACCTTCATATTCAAGGAAGTGATCCACATTATAACATTCAGGTAACACATGTTGGTTGAATCAACCGAAGTACTTATATCTGCAACATAGAGAGCTACCACCTTACCCAAATCTCGAGCCTCAATATGCTCTGATCTCTTCTTGAACTTTGTATTGAAAAGAGATGCGACATGGATCGAAAACATATACTTTTGTGTTAAACCACTTCCAAAGAGAAATTTTTCCCTTTGGACTTATCGGAAGTGACATTCTCCTTGAGAGATACATTTATAACTTTCTCTTTTGGAGAGTCATTCTCAATAACACAAACACCTGAGGTTTTTTTATTATTCTTCTTGTTTTTTGAATTGTATCCCGATTTAGCTTTCACTTGCTTGCTCTTAGCTTAAGGTCTTTTGGGAATAAAATAGTTGGCTAATGAGAGCACTAGTACCTTCACCCATCCTTGTCTGAAGCGAATTTATTGGTAGATAATTCGTATTATTGGTCTCTCATAATTTATATCTTAGTCCGAGCGAAGTTGTGAACAATCAAACACTGGTGGAATTTACCTTGTTTATTTGTTACGACCTAATAACGAAGTAGGAAAAGGACAACCTTGGATCGAATAGAATAAATTAGAGTATTGTGCAAGGGTAGAGCGTAACAGATCAATAAAAAAATATGGGAATAAGAAATGCTAAAGCTATATATAAATTAAATCAAAGCTAAAAGTTTAGACTCGTGTTCTTACTTTGTTTCTTGCACAAACTACTTAGACGACTTAGATTTATATCGGAGATCGGCTTACCATTCTTTCATGCATCGCTTATGAAGAGGAAATGACAATTCTACTCTCTCTTAGACTCTAATAGGTCATCAAAAGCCTTATATTGGTTATTTTATAGAGACAAAGTAGGCTGTGAAGGTAGAATTAGAAGTTACGGTGCTCATGAACAAAAGCTCATCCACCTCAAGCTTGATTATCGATAGTAGTGGAGCAATGAAAAATAACAAAAGTGTGTGATATTTATAGTATTAGAGCAATGAAAGATAACAAAAGTGTGTGTCATTTATTGGGTTAGCCTAGCTGGAGCACATGTTAAGAAACTTAAAGAATCTAATAAGGAACGGGTGAAGAGAAACTTGGACTCCCTCATTGAAGCAGTTATGGAACACCACTAGTTCATCTTTTTTCACAACAAGAAAGGTCTCACCATCTTGAGGTAGTCAGATATTGACATTCAAGAGTATGGCTCACTTTTAATACGCATTACCAAATCTTTGTTTGGTTCATAATAGATATAAGGAATAATATGCAAAGTTAATAGTTTACATTCCCCAATCTTAGTAAAAAAATATGAAACCTTGATTTCAACCGATGTGCTGTCATATGCCGCTTCGGTTCTTCTTCTCTTTTTATTTTTTAAAAAGTATGTACCTTCCCTATTTTCAAGATCCCTTTCCCTTTCATATCTTGATCACGAGACCAATTTTGGGAAAAATTATCTGTCTCGGGGACATCATTAGTCATATGGTTTACCGCCTCCGATATATTTATACCCTCGTGCAATGAACAAGTGATTTGATTAGTAGTTGGGGGATGGTTCAGAGAATTGAGTAACCAGAAGAATAACCCCTTGGGTTAACAAATACGACTCAACCCCTTATTGGTCTTAAAAATCTTAGAAGATCGATCTACCATTTGGATCAGTTAGAAGTTTTCATGTTCATCATCAACTTCGATGGAGGGGGGCATGATGCGCTATCTCTGCCCTTGTTTTTACTCTCATGAGGGTCATTTTGTTACTCTCATTCCCTTTGAATAACGTTATATTTTTTTATCCCTTATTTATATATAACGGTAAGAGATGAGAAAAAAGTTAAAGGAACATAATGAATATTTATATTTGTTTCCTATTAAAACCAAAGAATAAATTTTAAAAGATCAAGATTACGATTTAAATTGAACGTATATCGAAAAATAAACTAATTTTCTGAACTATATATTATTCAAAACAACAAGCAACATATCATAGTTGCGGCAACACCGTTAATAGTCGCAGAAACTATTAAATGAATTAAAATCAATAAATAAAACAAATATGGTGTAAAACATTTGTATTAGAAAAATGTGATAAGTCTTTCAAAAAAGATTTGAACCCTTGCTTATAGGATTTACATCAATTTTCTACCAATTACTTAGTTACACGTGTATCCAATTACTACTTTACATGTGTCATTATGTTATAATCGTCTAACAAACTTTCTTAAACACCTATCATGAAATAACACATGTATAAATATGTGTATCTAACGTGACTATGATATGTCTTTAAATTATACCCTAGTCATGTTTCAAATCTGTATAATCACCATAGCTTTAAATTATACATTTGTCATAATCACGATTTACCATATCGTCATGATTTTGACTTATACCTCATCATAACTCCAACTTACATCTTCATCATTATTATCAATCAAACTCTCGTCATATCTCTAATTTACCCCTTGTATTAACTTTGAATTGAACCATCATCATTATTCTGGCTTGTATCTTGTCATATTTCTGATTTATCCTTCGCCATAACTACAAATTAAGACCTCGTCATTATTCTGATTTTTATCTCGTCGTATCTTTGATTTATCTCTCACTATAATTCTGGATTGAACCCTCGTTATTACTCTGGATTGTACTTTTCCTCTCTTCATAAGCTTCATCTTAATAAAGAATACATTCCAATGATAGAATAGAGCCTTATCAGATAATATATGAATTAATTGGAAATTAATATTTTTATTTTAGTAGTACAAGATAAATTAATTAATATATATATATATAATATTAATCTCAATATGTTATATTATTTTTATGTTAATTACATAAATGAGGAGAAAATATAAAAAAATCTATGAAAAAGAGAGAGATTAAAATTAGGGTATTTACACGTCCCAAGTAGAAAAGTATTATAAAACATTCGGTGAAAACAACTATCACATATCGTAAATTTGTTTACTTTTATGATTTGGCTTGACTTGAAGAGACCAGTTAAGATTGACTTAATTTTATAAATGTCATAAACATGTTATTCTTTGATTTTTATGCGATTTTATCTATTTGGACAATGGAGACACATAACACGAGTTAAAGATATAAGTGCAAATTTTACACAAAATTTTATCAACACATTGTCTTATCTCCCATAGATACCAAATGGTTGAAATTCTCAAAAATTTGATATCGATGATTATGAGGTATTATGAATGATTGTAAAAAAAAGTTCGACATGGACTAACATTCTCAATAAGCCATTATAGATTGAAAAAATATATATTTGAAATTTATTTGGTTAGTTATGATTGATATTTAAAAAAAATTGACATCTTCATGACATATGTTATAATATTGTTTATCATTATTTTAATTGACAGTGAAGTTTTAATATATCTCAATCATAACAACATAGAGTTTGAGAAAGTACACATAACCACCCAATTTTAGAACTTAATTATCGATAACCACATGGATATTTTTAATACCCACCATGCCTTATTTTTTGTTACTATGACCTTGATCTATTTGGTTTCTTATTTCCTTTATCGATTCCTTTGCGATTTTATACCTGTTTTTATGCTCATTTCAGTTAATATCTTCTATAATTGTCAATCATTTGTTTTTTCTTTGTTATTCTTCATTTATTGATCGTTTATTGATAACTCTAGTGTTTTTTGTTTTTTGTTTTTGGTATTTTTAATTGTGCCGAGTTACTTTGTTTTTGTTTTTATAGTTATATGGTTGTTTTAGTTATGTTGATTATTTGTTTCCATATATTCACATAAATATTTTAACAATATCTGAAAATAATGATGCTGGGTCAACATTTTGAATGCAAAATTATGTGTTTACAATATGTGCAATTACATTATGGTGCAAAATTACGTTATGGGTGGTTGCGTACAAAGGTTGTAAAATTATGTTATAGGTGGTTGCGTAATTTGTTTAGACTGTGTTAATGATACGAAATTACGAGTGATCGGGTTGCGAAATTAAGAAGAAAATAGTTTCGCAAATAAAAGTGAAAAACAGTTGTTTTATAATTTGTTCTATTGTCATATCTTTCAACCATAACTAAAAAAATTCGAAAGTACCATTAGTTTTGTTTTTTTAATATGAACAAAACTCGATCTATGAATGAAATATATATTTTTTATTTTTTTTACTACATTTGGTTGCAAAAATATGAGTAACAGGATTGCGTAATTAGCATGGAAAAAACAACTATGTTATGGTTGCGTAATTAGCATAGATTTAGTTTTGTTCGTTTATATATATATATATATATATATATATATATATATATATTGTTTTGAGTTAAAATTTGAAAGATATAAAAAATTTAAATTCAAAATAGCTAGGAACACATCAATCGAAACATTAATAATTAATAATAATAATAATAATAATAATAATTTATTTGTAAAGATCATATATTTCATCAAATTTTGTTGTATTTTTTATTTTATTTTAAGATATGTGTAATTTTCATTTAAAAAAAAGAAATTACGAGTTAAAAATAATTTTTTTTAATTTTTCTATTTTATAGTCGAACTGTATTTTCAATAAATTTTGTATAGCGAGTTATTTTCGACAAATTTAAAAATCGAAATTGTCATTTAATAGTTACAATTTTTTTTTTAATTGTTGTGGATAATTTATGCTATTGCTTCCCATTTATATTAAAAAATAGTTTGAATAAAATTTGCGTTGTATATATTTATTAATCTAATTTTTCTAAATGATAATCTAAATATTTTCATCGATACTATAGTGAAAAATATGGACTTTAGAAAAAATGATTTAAAACAAAACCAAAATCCAAGAATGACGCGGATTGAGACCAAACGATATTAAACCGTGGATAAGATAAAAATCTAACGGTTCAAACACACACTCCACCTCTCAATCTCCGTCATCACGCCCACAGCACTACTTTATAAAAGGAATAGGAAACCATCTTCTTAAACACATCTTTCAGATTAGCAAATACAGCAAATTCATACTTAAAGTCTCTCATTTCTCTCTTTAGATTTCAGAAATGGATACAGGAGCAAAATCGAAGAAAGGCGCCGCTGGAAGGAAAGCCGGAGGTCCGAAAACCAAATCGGTTTCGAGGTCTGTTAAAGCCGGACTCCAGTTTCCCGTCGGAAGACTTGCTAGGTATTTGAAGAAAGGAAGATATGCCAAGCGAGTCGGTAGTGGTGCTCCGGTTTACCTTGCTGCTGTTCTGGAATACCTAGCTGCCGAAGTTCTTGAGTTGGCTGGAAACGCTGCAAGAGATAACAAGAAGACTAGAATCATTCCTAGGCATTTGCTTTTGGCTATAAGGAATGATGAAGAGCTAGGGAAATTGCTTTCTGGTGTTACGATTGCTCACGGTGGTGTTATCCCTAACATTAACCCTATTTTGTTGCCGAAGAAGACCGAGAAAGCAAGCCAAGAGAAAGCAACGAAGTCTCCGGTTAAAGCAGGGAAGTCACCGAAGAAGGCATAGGAATAGATTTGATATGAATATGATGTAGGTTTTGTGTAAACTCCAGTGGTTGAATCAGAATTTAAATTTTAATTTCTTGATGTTCTTTCTGTAGTAGAGGCCAAAGGGCTTTGTTTGTGATTATTGTATTCAACTCATGAAATGAAAGTCCTATGTTTAAAATGACTGCTCTAGTTAAACAGCGGTATTTGTTTTTATAATTTAACTTGTTATCCTTCTGTATTATGGTTTTGCTTTTAATATTCTAACTAATTCATTTTTTATTTATGTTTTATATTTAATACTTAGTCATTAGTAGTTTCAAGTTTCTGATATATTTGTTTTGGGTTCGAGTCCAACAAAATCTGATAATGTGATAGGAAGGCTGGTTATAGAACTTCATATTAGCACTTACTTATCATTTTAGTGTTGGTTCATAGGTGGGTTATAGCACTTAATTATCATTTTAGTGTTGGTACATGGGTGTTGCATTTGGTGCGGGTGGATACGGGGCTATAAAGTTTTTTGCATCAAATTTTGGCACAATTTGTTCACTGCTTATTATTTGTGAGCTAGGCACTATTTCGGTGCGGCTTCGGGTATAGACTTGCACGGAAGTGCGTGGTGTTTATGGGTCTATTTGGATAACCTGAAGTATATGATGTTTTGAGCATGAGGGCTGATTTTGGCAGGAAAGTATGATGTTTTGAGCATGAGGGCTGATGAATTAACAATGCAGATTGCTGCCATTCTGAGAAATGGTCTCGGAACACAACAACAAACAACTAACCCCGAGAATTTATCCCTAGGGATTAAACTCGGTGGTGACAACTATGCCCTATGGGCAAACCTGATGAAGAAAGCAATTGGGGGAAGGGGGAGAGGTTCTCACATTACAGGGAGCCGACACCTCCATCCAAAACTAACAACACTGTTATGAATGAGTCGAATAGTGCCTTGACAGTGTACCGTGTCCGGCAGTTTGAATAGTGCCTTGACAGTGTACTGTGTCCGGCAGGACAGTTTTGTGTTGTGATACTCTAAATGATTATTATTGTCCGATCCTCTTATAAAAGAGCCAGTCTAGTGGTATGAGCCCATTAGGCCCATAGTCTAGTAAGTCTGTTAATTCCCTATAAATAGATTACTAGGGCGACACAAAACACAATCTGAAATCTGTAACCTTTTCTATCATAGTGAAACTCTTTTCTCTGGCGGCACCCGTGGACGTAGACAATTGTCGAACCACGTTAAATCCTGTGTTTCATTTAAATCTTTCATTCGCATATATTTTGTGCTTGAGCCATTTAGTGATAATTGCATAGTATTTTATAACAAAATTGGTATCAGAGCCACGTGGTGAAATTAGGGCTTTTGCAATTAGGGTTTCACAATGGCGTCTACAGCAACAAAATACATGATTGAAAAATTTGATGGGGGATCCAGCTTTGCGTTGTGGAAGATTAAACTGAAATCTTCATTGGTACTACAAGGGCTGTGGAAGGCTGTGGAGAATAAGTTACCAGAAGAGATGAAAGAAGAGGAGAAACAAGATCTTCAAGAAAGGGCTTTATGCTGGATTTTAATGAGTGTGAAAGACAATGTGCTTCGCGAGATTAGTGGTGAGAAGACTGCTGCATGCGCATGGAGGAAGCTAGGAGATCTTTACTCAGAGAAATCAGTAGTAAACCGACTATATTTGAAGAAACGTTTGTATGATTTCAGATTGAAAGAAGGTATGTCCATAACAGAGCACCTAGATAATTTTAAATCAATTATAATGGACTTGGAGAACATAGATATCAATATTGAGGATGAGGATCAAGCTTTGTTTGTATTGAGATCGTTACCAGCTCCCTATGAAAACTTCGTAGATACCATTATGTATGGTAAGGATAAGTTATCGCTAGCAGATGTCAAAGGGGCACTGAAATCAAAAGAGATGAGACAGTTGCAGCCAGACAATCAAGCTGAAGGGGAAGGTCTTATGACTAGGGGAAGATCTAAAAGCAAAGCAAGTTCTTTAAGAAGGAAGAACTTGAGGTCCAAGTCAAGGGTGAAGCACTCAAACTGTTATGAATGCGGTGAGCAGGGTCATTATAGGAGAGATTGTCCGAAACTGAATGGTAAGAAGGGAAATCAAAAGGAAAATGCAGCAAACATTGTTGAAGGTGTGAACGATTCTGACGATAGTGAAAACAGTGGTAAAGGAGATGTATTGTCCGTGAGTTCAGAATTTGGGCAAAACTCTTGGGTACTTGATACTGGCGCTACATATCACATGTGTCAGTTCAGGCAGTGGTTTGATACGTACAAGCCAATGCAGGGAACTGTCTATTTAGGGAACAATCATTCGTTGACTGTTGGTGGTATTGGTAACGTCAGAATCAGAATGTTTGACGGGGTTGTTAGAATCTTGACGTGCTGGCATGTTCCTGGGTTAAAAAGAAACCTGATTTCTCTTGGGACTCTAGACTCTCGGGGTTACAAGTACCATGCAGAAAATGGTGTAATCAAAGTGACAAAAGGCTCAATGGTATGCATGAAAGGTAGTTTGCAGAAGGGTCTTTACATTCTCCAGGGGAGTGTTGTTATGGGCGATGCTGCAGTAGCATCATCAGGGAGTAATAGCCAAAGTAGGCAGGATCAAAATAAGTTGTGGCATTGGCGTCTTGGTCACATGAGTGACAGAGGATTAGTTGTTTTGGGAAAGAGAGATTTGTTGAAAGGGTATAAAGCAGAATCATTGGGATTTTGTGAACATTGTGTGTTTGGTAAACAAACTAGAGTCAAATTCAGCAAATCGGCTGTAAGAAAGACTAAAGGCACAGTGGACTACATTCACTCAGATCTTTGGGGTCCAAACAGAATTCTATCTAAGAGCGGAGCCAGATACTACATGAGTTTGATTGATGATTATTCAAGGATGGTGTGGGTTTACTTTCTGAAAACGAAAGATGAGGCATATTCAACCTTTGTCAAATGGAAGACGATGATTGAGAAGCAAACAGGAAGAAAAATCAAACGTCTTAGGACAGATAATGGGTTAGAATATTGCAGTCGTGAGTTCAACGAGTTCTGCGAAGCTGAGGGAATAGTGCGCCATCGCACTTGTTCTAGAACACCACAACAGAATGGAGTCGTAGAAAGAATGAACAGAACACTTTGTGACAAGGCACGAAGTATGCTCTCACATTCCGGTGTGGGAAAGGATTTTTGGGCTGAAGCTATCAATACAGCGTGTTACTTGGTGAATCGGTCTCCATCAACGGCTATTGATTGTAAAACTCCTTTTGAGATTTGGTCTGGATCGTCGGCTGATTATGAACATTTGAGGGTGTTCGGTTGTCCTGCGTATGCTCATGTGAGAGATGGTAAGCTTGAGCCGAGGGCAAAGAGATGCATATTTCTAGGATATGCTACTGGAGTGAAAGGATATAGGTTATGGTGTACCTCTCCAAAGTCTCCAGGTTTTCTCATCAGTAGGGACGTTACTTTTAATGAGTTTGCTTCGATAGACAGTCAGAAGGAAGTAGGAGAAATGGTCGAATCAGGATCGGTTGTGAGTAAACAGGTGGAGCTTGAAGTAGAAGCAGTGCCTAGCAGGTCCAATAATTCAAGTGGTTCTGAGGTGGATCCAGAATCAGGAGGTGAAGCGTCAGCATCAGATGATAGTGACGATGATGCGCCTGAACCAGAACAACAACCTTATAGCATAGCATTGGGCAGAGAAAGAAGAGATATTAGACTTCCAAAAAGGTATGTGAATCTAGTTGCATATGCTCTGTCAGTTGCAGAAGAAGTTGAGATGCAGGAACCTAGTAGCTACAAAGAAGCTATAGCGAGTTCAGAGGCAGATCGATGGATTGGTGCTATAGGGGAAGAGATTGAATCTATTCAAAAGAATACTGTGAACGTTGGCTTAACTTTTAACAAAACCGATATTGGTGAATCGCTGAATGATGTTGCAGGATCATTGGTTGGTTTTGTTGATTCCGATTTTGCAGGTGATATGGATAAAAGAAGATCTCTGACAGGATATGTATTTACTCTAGCTGGGAGTGCGATCAGTTGGAAAGCACAGTTGCAAGCTACTGTAGCTTTGTCTACAACAGAGGCAGAGTACATGGCGGTAACAGAAGCAGTTAAAGAGGCAATATGGTTGCAAGGTTTGGTGGCAGATTTGGGCTTGGATAGGACTACTACAAAAGTGTTTTGTGACAGTCAAAGCGCCATACACCTTACAGGGAACCAGATGTACCATGAGCGTACAAAGCACATAGATGTCAGGTATCATTTTATTCGTGATATAATATCAAAGGGAATTGTTGATGTGAAGAAAGTGTCTACACACGATAATCCAGCAGATATAATGACCAAGGCAGTATCAGTTCGAAAGTTTAGGGAATGCCTAAACTGGATCGGTGTTCGCAGTATAGAGTGAATGCCTTAAGGGCATTTGGTGAGTCAGAAGAAGAGAAGATTCTTTGTTGATAGTGAAGAAAGGATATTCGCCTCAAGGGGAAGATTTGTTATGAATGAGTCGAATAGTGCCTTGACAGTGTACCGTGTCCGGCAGTTTGAATAGTGCCTTGACAGTGTACTGTGTCCGGCAGGACAGTTTTGTGTTGTGATACTCTAAATGATTATTATTGTCCGATCCTCTTATAAAAGAGCCAGTCTAGTGGTATGAGCCCATTAGGCCCATAGTCTAGTAAGTCTGTTAATTCCCTATAAATAGATTACTAGGGCGACACAAAACACAATCTGAAATCTGTAACCTTTTCTATCATAGTGAAACTCTTTTCTCTGGCGGCACCCGTGGACGTAGACAATTGTCGAACCACGTTAAATCCTGTGTTTCATTTAAATCTTTCATTCGCATATATTTTGTGCTTGAGCCATTTAGTGATAATTGCATAGTATTGTCCGCTTTGGCACCCGAAGGCCCTCACGGCTTTGCATTTGGTCCACTACCAAAAAGGCCTCATACTAGTTGAGGTATGTTCTTACTTATATACGGAGGAGGAATATGCGGACCGAACACGCATATTCCCAACACGTGGTATCAGAGCGTCAGGCCCAGACGGAACGCGATGGTGGTAATATTCTCGGCGGAGGTCGAACATGATGAACCAGTAGTCATGCTCAAGGTAGTCATGCTCAAGGTGAATGATCTACTCTATACATCCTAGTTCGGAGCGTCCATGACTCATCAAGCGGTAGTACTTGATTGGAGTGGATAGTGGAGCTAGAGCGTCCATGACTCATCAAGCGGTGGTACTTGATTGGAGTAGATAGTGGAGCTAGAGCGTCCATGACTCATCAAGCGGTGGTACTTGATTGGAGTGGATAGTGGAGCTAAGGAACAAGCGCAGGATGGTCGAGTGAGTAGATAGATCCGCTGTAAAAGCTCTATTGCTCAGGTGGAGGAGCATTCTCTGATTAGAGTGAGCGGATGAAAGTCAATTGAGAGGAGGCTAAGTGGTACTTTGTTCGAGAGGAGGATTTGTTAGGGTGGCGACCAAAGTCCCACATCCCACATCGGTTAAACATGGGAAGGATCAACGGTATATAAGTAAGAACATACCTCAACTAGTATGAGGCCTTTTGGTAGTGGACCAAATGCAAAGCCGTGAGGGCCTTCGGGTGCCAAAGCGGACAATATCATACTAGTGTTGAGATCGGTTGTGTTCTTACTTATATACAGAGGCGGAATATGCGGAACCCCATATTCACAACACCCCATATTCCCAACAAACACATATACAAGGTGAGAACAAGATGATCAATGTGTTTTCACATGGATTATCCAGAATCTTGAATCTAGCTTGGTGAATAATGTCTCGCAATATCCCACTGCAAAAGCCCTCTGGGATGGGTTAGCCACCACATACGGTTCTGGTACAGATTCGTTACAAGTGTTTGACCTTCATAAAAGGGCTAATTCAATAAGACAAGGGTCCGATACACTAGAAGACTTGTGGAATAAACTGCAGAACATCTGGATGTCTATAGATAGGCTAGATCCAAACCCTATGAAAGACCCAGAAGACATTCAGATCTACAAGAAGAAGACTTAAGAATAAAGACTATCAATTGCTAATGGCGATTAATGACAAGCTGGAACTAGTCAAGAGAGATATTCATTCCGTGGAAACAGCATATGCTACAATACGAAGGGAAGTGGCCAGACTTAATATACTAAAATCAAGTTCTTCTGGTAGTGACTCGATTGAAATTGGAATGGGTTTAGCTGCTAAAGATTTTGCACAGAGGTTTAAATTCCGATCTAAAGAGAAAGAAGATAAATCAAAATTGTATTGCTCTCATTGTGGGATGAAGAAACACACTAAAGAGACATGTTTCCAGCTGGTTGGCTATCCAGAATGGTGGGAGGACGGTCATAAGGAGAAAAATAACCAGCTTTTCAGATCTAATGTCAAACGGGCTTCATCTACAAGTGGCGGTGAAGATCCGACTAAAAATGACCAAGGAACTGGCACTGGTTTTGGGAGAATGGCGACGAACTCCTATGAACAACTTGGAGGTAAAGGGTTTGAGAAATAAATGAATTGGATCTTTGATGGCTACGGACACCATGTCTTATGATCCTAAAGACTTTGGTGACATGTCATCTCCAAAGAAGTCCCATATTGAGACTGCTAGTGGAGAAATTTGTTAAGTCAAATGGGGAGGTTCAATTATTTTTTCGAAAAAATGGAAATTAAAAGCTGCCTCTACATTCCTTCACTATCCTTAGAGTTATTATTTGTTAGTCAAGTGACAAAACAACTCAAATGTGTGGTTCTTGTGTATCCATGTTTTTGCATTTTACAGGACATTCGTACGAAGGAGATCATTGGGCGTGGTACTGAACAAGGAGGTCTCTATTATGTTGATGAAGTAGTTCATAAGGGACATGCCATGCTTGCTCACGGAACAACCGAAAGGCAACTTTGGTTATGACACCCACGACTTGGTCATCCTTATTTTAGGTATCTTAAAAGTTTGTTTCCTAGTCTTTTTTGAATAATTCCATTCATGAGAAATGTGAAACCTGCATTCTTGCAAAAAATTGCAGGGTCTCATTTAATTAAAGTAATATTAGAATTGATTATGATTTTTCGCTAATCCATTCTGATGTTTGGGGTCCAACACCAAATTCCACTAACAATAAAATTAGATACTTTGTTTTATTTGTGGATGATTTCTCAAGAATGACTTGGATATACTTCATGAAACATAAATCGGAAGTACCAAAAATATTTGTTTGTTTTTACAAAATGATTTTGACTCAATTTGAAAAAAATACAGATTCTCCGTTCTGATAGTGGAACAGAGTTTGTCAACCAAACAATGCATAATTTTTTCAAAACAAATGGTCTTATCCATCTAACCACTTGTCCAAACATACCTCAACAAAACGGTACTTCAGAACGAAAAAATCGTACTTTACTTGAAAAAACTCATGCTATTATAATTGAATCTAGAGTTCCTCATTCTCTTTGGCCAGAAGCTCTTGCTATAGCTACGTATCTTGCAAATCGTATACCAACCCGAATTCTAGGAAATAAAACTCCATTACAAGTGCTTGCCACCCAAGTTACCATTCCATCTATTATGACCTTACCACCTCGTGCCTTTGGTTGTTCGATGTTTGTTCATATCCCTAAAACTAGTCGCAACAAACTTAATCTGTGTGCTGAAAATTGTGTATTCGTTGGGTACGGTGTTCATCAAGGGTATATCGGTGTTACAATCTGGTTACTCGTCGAATCCATGTCACCATGGAATGTGACTTCTTAGAATCCGATTATTTTTTTGACCACCAATCTCGTGCTCAGGGGGAGAAAGTAAGTGAATCACTCGACTGGTTGCTATATGAAAGTTACTTTGAGGATGTGCCGACAGAGTCGGTAGATGGCGCCACCGAACACGCCTCTTCCAACATAAAGGAAACTGACGAGGCAGTTCTTACCACTAATGATTCTCCCGAAGACAATATCCAACAAGAAATAAATGCCATGGATACTACCAGCGAATCAGCCGAAGAAAATGTCCATCAAGAGGTAAACAATTTACAATGTCATAATTCACAAAATGCTAATGACCATGACATTTCAGGAAGTTCATTTGTTGAATCTCAAACTCCGGTTCTTCCTCCAAGAAAAAATATAGGGGTTCCTCCTGACCGGTATTTACCGGAACACGTTCCTCGTGCTTCTACATATCCGGTAAAAACGGACAAGAAATGAATGATGAATATTGCAAAGGCGATTTCAGCTACTATTCTCTCTGAACAAATCCCTAAAACAGTTCAAGAAGCTAAGAAGATGACTGAATGGCATGGGGAAATAAATACCGAAATGGAAGCTCTAAAAAGGAATGGTACATGAGAGAATTGTGTGTTACCACAACGGAAGAAAGCAGTCGGGTGTAGATGGGTGTTTAATATAAAATATAAATCCTATGGCACCATTGAGAGACACAAGGCATGATTGGTTGCCAAAGGATATACACAAACATATGATATATACTACTCTGAAACGTTCTCTCCGGTTGCAAATATTGACACTATCAGAGTTTTACTTTCAATAGTCGCGAATAAAGATTGACCTCGTCATCAATTTGATGTAAAGAATGCTTTCTTACATGGAGACTTGGAAGAAGAGGTATATATGGAAACCCCACCAGGGTTCCATGATGATTTTCAAGAAAATGAGGTATGTAAACTGAAAAAGGCATTATATGGGCTCAAACAGTCTCCTCGTGCTTGTTTTGGGAGATTTACAATGGTAATGAAGCAATATAGCTACACACAGAGTAATGGGGATCATACCTTGTTTTACAAAAATAGAGGAGAATTAGTCACTTGTTTTATAATATATGTCGACGATATGATTATAACGGGGAATGACGAAGAAGAAATTAGCTCTCTTAGGAAAAACCTCTTCAAGGAGTTCGAAATGAAAGACCTTGGGGGATTGAAGTATTTCATAGGAATCAAGGGTCTTAGGTCAAAATGAGGGATTTATATCTCCCAACGGAAATATATATTGGATTTATTAACTGAAGTTGGCATGGTGGATTGCAAACTAAATGACACTCCTATGGTTTTGAATCACAAACTAAAGATAATTGAAGGGGCCAGACCAACGATTAAAGAAAGGTACCAAAGGTTGGTGGGAAAATTGATTTACCTGGCTCACACTCGACCCGACATTGCATACGCGGTGGGAGTAGTTAACCAGTTCATGCATCATCCTCAGGAACACCATATGGAGGCAATAATGAGGATTGTTCTATATCTCAAAGACACACCAGGAAGAGGCATAATTTTTAAGAAAAATGGACACCTTGATGTTGAAATATTCACAGATGCTGATTGGAGAGGGAATCCTAACGACAAGCGATCAACTGCTGGCTACTTTACTCTTCTTGGAGGTAACTTGGTAACTTGGAGGAGTAAGAAACATAAAGTAATATCACCGTGAAGTGCTGAATCAGAATTTAGAGGAATTGTTAATGAGATTACCGAGATACTTTGGTTAAAGAATATAATGAAAGAAATCAGATCCCCTCTGAAGTGTCCAACTCAGTTAATGTGCGATAATAAAATTGCGATTAAAATTTCAGAGAACCCGGTACAACACGATAGAACAAAGCACGTTGAAATAGATAGGCACTTCATAAAAGAAAAGATTGAAGATGGGACAGCCGAACTTCCGTTTGTTAGATCCGAAGACCAACTGGCAGACATCCTGACAAAAGCAGTTGCTGCAAGAACATTCGAATCATTTTTATCCAAGTTGGGTATTAGTGATCCAACTACACAACTTGAGGGGGAGTGTTAGAATATTCGACTAAATTTGGAAAGCTGGATTCATTGAGTAATAATTGGGGTCAACTATTGACCACTATAATTTGGGATTTCACATACTCTCATTAATCTTCTCCCTATAAATCAGTGTATTAAATTTCCTTGTATAGGCCTCTAAGTTCTCTATATATTGAGAGCCTTATTACCATTGCTAGAGAAACAAGTGCAACTTGTAATGACTTGATTCAATAAAAAACAGTTCAATACAAAAAGAACATTTTCTAATAAAACACAAAACCCTAGCCGCCTCTTACGGCTACTTCTCTCTTTGTTTTTAACATATTTTATTTTATTTGTATTATTTTATATACCTATTATTTTTATTTCATATATAATATATTATTATTTTTATATAATTTATAATTTTCGGACCGAATCGGACCGTACAAATTAGAAACCCGAATTCGGCCCAATCCGTTTCCGAGTTATAATTTCGAAACCCATACCCGGTTTGTTCTATGTTCGGGCCAAAAAAAACTCTCCTGAACCAGATAGGTTCGCGTCGGACAAATCCCGGACTGCTATCCTTAAAGATATGGTAAAAAATAGACAGGCAAATGAAGCTCTAGATCATTAAAATACTTAGTTTGTTAAGATGTTTTTTGATTTACTATTCTTTTATTAGTTTATTATGATATTTTTTTTTTAATTTACTCGCTATTAGTTAGTTTGTTAAAATATCTTTTAATTTGCTATCTTTTAATTTATTCTATGGTAGTTTGTTTCTTTTTATTTACCGTCTTTTAGTCTAGGTTTTAGGACTTTGAGTTGTTTTTTCTTTTAAATCGTTGTAATTTCGGAGAAATCACATTCAATCAAGTGAAAAAGTATCAATAAAACAACAGGTTTATACTCAAAATATTTGTCTCAGACAAATTTATCCTTAAACTATTATTGTAAGAAGCGAGTTTAGTTGATCTTTCATTTTTTTATCCAGGATACAATCAGTTTGGAATTTTACTTACCAAAGGTTTTCCATCACCTTTGCGGCGCAAATCGATCCATTATATATCTAACATCACCTTCCATCTTATTTCGTTTGTGAGTGTTCTCTTAACAACGAGTCAAACCAACGCTCCATCCACCGCCAAACATATCATTCGAATATGTAAAAATTGTGAGTGTTCTTCGAACATCAGCTTCTACAACCAAACAGCTTTCATACTTACATCATTTGGTATCAATGGCTAAAAGTTTGTTGTCAATGTGTATCATCCTTACACACTTACAATGATATAAAACACTATGAAGACTTCTTTTAATTGATGATTACTATGCACGAGCAAATGTGAATACATAATGAAATGATGCAAGCACAAAGTGAAGAAGTTTGTAATATGATGAACGAATTCGGAGAACGTGTTGAGCGAATTAAGATACCTTCAATAAGATTAAGGGCCATCAACCACTCCCACATCCACAACAACAACGATAACATGCTGAAATAATGGAGGAAGATGATAATATGCCTAATTTGGGAGATTCCCTCCCAGACCCGTTGTTTCATCGAAGTTAGAGAAAATACCCTATTGAGAGAAGAAAAGAAATAGAGGAGCAAACAACAACTCCTAGCAATGCATATGTAAAGATAAAACCTTATATATCCGTTAGTAAATTAGATCATAATGCTTACATAGATTGAGAAAGGTGTATGAAGTATATCTTTGAGTGTCATGGATATACTGAGCAAGTGAAGCTTACCCTACATGCTGCACGATTTTCAGGGAGTGCTCTTATTTGTGAGATATAGAGAAGAAGGCAAGGTCACAAACTTATAGATCGTTTAGAAGGCACAAAGTTTCTTTTAATGCAAACGTATGTACATGCTCATTACCATCGTGACTCATAAAAACGTTTTAAAAATCTGTCATGATGAACAAGAATTGTTAATGAGTATTTTGATGAGTTTGAACATTTAAAAAATAGAACTTGATGAGTCCGAATTCGAAGTGCTCCCCGGGAGGGCAGCCCAAAGTAAATCTCTTCGTAAAACCGGACAGGCTCCAAGAACTTAATTCGGACAGGACTTTTGAACCGGGCAGATGACTTCGAACACTGCAAGCCTAATGTAGTTCGAACTATGACTAAAGTACTAAAAAACCTAAACACTATCCGACTAAGCTACCTGCCCATCTGCTTAAAACTCATGGGTCTTTAAACATGACCCGGGTCCATTAAACTTGACCCGAAAGCCCATAAGGGCCCAAGTTTCATACTATAAATACCCAACCACCAGCATTAACTATGGGTAAGAAAAATTAACTGCTGCCAAGCTGCTTAATTCTCTCTCCACATTAAAAGCACTTTGAAACACCCTTAAACACCCACACATCACCGTGAAACACCCTCACACCGTCTTAAAACTCCGCTTGAAATTACCAGCCTACCCTCAGGCTACTTTTATCCTCACCAAATTGGCGACCACAGTGGGAGGCGACGGTGCCTGAATCAAGTATTCGAAACCGAGTAAAGAAATTCTGTCCGAATGAATCCGGATAATCCAGAGCTTCCACCAGCTTTGCTCGAAGTGGTGGAAGAGAACGATGAGTATACTGTCCAAGAGCACGACAGGTTAAAACTTGAGATAGAAGCTCTGAGGGCTGAAAAAGCCAAGATGGGCGTGAAAGAGAAATCCAAAGCATCAGCTGCTCACCACACCGATAACCCAAGAGAGCATGGGATTTCCAAAACTCATGAGAGCACTAAGAAGACGCATGCCAGCTCTAAGAAATCTCACCGGTCCAAGCCTGTGGAGAGTTCTGACTCGAGTTCAGAGTCTTCGGACAGTGAGGGAAATGAAAAGTCTTTGTCCTCTAGCAGTGATGAGGGACGAACCAAGAAGAAACAAAAGCAAGTTAAAAAGTATTCTAGAAAAAGAGATCACCATGGAAGAATGAAGAGGCATATAGAAAAGGGGTCATCTCACCACCGGAGGTATACAGACAAGATGTTGATGGATCCCTTTGCTTTCCACGATGAGCCAGGTATCTTTGCAACTCCTAATGAGGATACCGTGTTCAGTCGTGGAAGGAATTGGAGGCAGTCTCCACTGTCTTCTAAAATCCTGTCCGGAAACCTCCCTAAGAGGTTTGACAGTACTAAGATGGAGAAGTATGATGGCAGTACTGATCCGGACAATCATCTGGAGCAATTCAAGAACTTCATGATGAACTTTGATGATGATGATAAACTACTCTGTAGGGCATTCTCCCAATCTTTTACGGGGAGTGCTCTGAAATGGTACAACAGCCTGCCTCAGGGTTGTATTAAAGACTTTGATACTTTTTGGGTGGCCTTTCGAAGGCAATTTGTGGGGAGTAAGGAACTGAAGGGTAATGGAGATACCATAATCCATTGTGCCCAGGAACCAAACGAATCATTAAAAGAGTACATAAGTCGTTTTGTAAACACAAAAAATGGGTTGGCTGATTGCTTTGAACAGGTAGCAATAGCATCCCTGAGACAAGGTTTGAACCCAGGCAACCTGGCCGATTCGGTGACCAGGAAGAAAGCCATGACCTGGGGAGGATTGCTGAACTAAGTTGGCAAGCAAATAAATGTTGATGAAACGAAAAAGACCAGGGTGCACAAACAGGTGAGATCCACCCCGGTGGCACCAACTCCAAATCAAAACCAGTCCGGGAACAAAGCAAGAGAAACCGGACAGGGGCATGGAAGGGGAAAAGCTCAGTCTCAACCAGCTGCTCCTGCACAAAGTCAACAGTCTAGAAACAAAAGAGGGCCATGGGTCCAACCGGAGTGGTTTGCAGAGCTCAAAGAAAGTGTGGCAACCATTTTCGATAAAACAAAAAATGAAGTACACTACCGGAGACCGACAGCCTTGCAGTCTCCCAGAGAACATCGAAATAATTCCTTTTGCCAATACCATAATGATATTGGCCATACCACCGATGATTGCATAGCGTTGAAACAAGAGGTACAAAACTTGATTGAAAGAGGGAAGTTGGGTGCATACGTTAAAAGGAGAGGAGGCAATAGGCCTGACAACACTCATAGGGTTGGTCCAAGCAATGCTGCCCCGGAGGGGGCTATGGTAATAGTTGAAAGGTTTGATGTGGAGTCCGAGTACTTGGATCCTGATCCAACAAGAAACAGAGTGGGTACTATTGAGGAGCGTTCTAGATCAGTCTCCGGGCTCATTAAATTCTTCGAGTCACTGACAATTTTCGGAGGGGACACTATGACAGCTCCTACTACTTCTTCAAGAAAAAGGCATGTCCATAATTTGGCCTCCCAGCTAGAAGGAGGCATGACATCCTATCAATCTCCAAACTCATTCCCATTCATAGTTTTCGATGAGGATGATTTGAGAGATATTGCTGGCCCTCATGAGGATGCTGTTGTCATAGGAGCATCTATAGGGGGCAATGAGATAAGGCGAATTTTGGTGGATACTGGAAGCTCTGCCAATATCCTTTTTCTAAACACTTACAAGAAAATGAGAAATCCAGTTGTGATTCAAAAGTCGGACAGATCAATCGTGGGCTTCACGGGCAGCTCAGCCGATGTGATCGGGGAGTTTGAAGAAGAAGTGTTGTTGGGCAGGGGCCCTTTCAAGAAAATAGTTAGAATACTCTTCATCGTGGTGGATTGTCCCACCTGTTATAATGCTATTCTAGGGAGGTCTTGGCTCTCTAGGATGCATGCGGTGGCTTCGACAGTCCATCAGTGTCTAAAGTATATTGTTCAGGGACAGGTTGGGGTTGTCCGGAGCAGCCAAAAGGTTGCAAGAGAATGCTATGCCACTGTCTTGGCTCCACGAACGCTGGGGGAAGTCCGTATAAACGATCAATAGCAGTTTGAGGGCCTTTCTGGGGGTGAGGGTGAAATTGATGACCCCAGAGAGACCCCCGGAGTGTTGATTCCGATTGAAGAGGTTGAGACACACTGTTTGGAAGAAGGAAAAAGCGTCAAGATAGGGTCCAAAATGCCACAAATACTGAAAGAAGGAATGTTGAAATTCTTGAAAGACCATCAGCATGTTTTTGCTTGGTGCTACGCTGATGTTACTGGAGTTCCATCAGAGGTGATTTCCCATCACCTATCTGTCTGGAGAGATGTGGCACCAGTGGTACAAAAGAGGAGAGCTTTCTCAAAAGAAAAGGCTGATGTCATTGTACAAGAGGTTGACAGACTCACAAAGATGGGGCACATTAAAGAATCTCAGTACCCTTTATGGACTGCCAATCCTGTCTTGGTAAAAAAGAAGAATGGTAAATGGCGTATGTGCATTGACTTCACAGACCTCAATCGAGCTTGCCCAAAAGACTTGTATCCGGTTCCCCGGATAGATCAGTTAGTAGACTCTACTTCTGGGAACAAGCTACTCTCCTTCATGGATGCCTTCTCCGGGTACAATCAGATCCAGGTGGATCCAAAAGATCAAGAGCATACCACTTTTGTCACTGATAGAGGTTTACACTGCTACAAGGTGATGCCCTTTGGCTTGAAAAATGCTGGGGCTACTTATCAAAGGTTAGTCAATAAGGCATTTCCTGATCAAATTGGAAGAAATATGGAGGTTTACATTGACGATATGATGGTGAAAAGCGTGGATGAGCAGTTGCACTTGTCTGACCTCCAAGAGACTTTTGCCAACTTGGCCAAAGTGAATTTAAAATTAAACCCTGAAAAGTGTGTGTTCGGAGTGCAGTCCGGGAAGTTCCTAGGGTATATCATAAGTGAGCATGGAATACAGCCCGACCCGGACCAACTCAATGCTTTGTTCCAAATGGAGCCTCATCGAAACATTAAAGAAGTACAGCGATTAACGGGGAGGTTGGCAGCCTTGAACAGATTCATCTCCAGGTCTTCGGACAGATGTGCTCCATTCTTTCAAACCCTGAAGGGTGCAAAGGGGTTTGAGTGGACACCACAGTGTGATGAGGCATTCAATGAAATCAAGAAGCATCTGTCCTCTCCCAAGACTTTGTTCAAACCAATCGATGGGGAGACTCTCTTTGTATATCTGGCTGTTTCAAGTTGTGCCATCAGTGCCGTGTTAGTAAGGGAGGTTGATGGGTATCCTTACCCAGTGTACTACATCAGCAAAAGCCTGATTGATGTTGAGAGACGTTACTTGAAACTTGAAAAACTAGCTTTGGCCTTGGTGATAGCTGCAAGAAAAATGAGGCCTCACTTTCAGGCTCATCCTATCGTTGTCCGAACGTCTTTCCCTTTAAAAAATGTCCTTCAAAAAGCAGACATTTCGAGCAGAATGACAAAGTGGTCAGTAGAATTGGGAGACTTCGACATAGACTTCGCTCCCCGGACAGCAGTAAAAGCTCAAGCTGTGGCTGACTTTCTAGTTGAGTTCCATTCTGATAGGGATTCAGAACAGCCTGCTGATTCAAAAGACAAAAAAGTGTGGATTGTCCGAACAGACGGAGGATCCAGTACCATGGGATCTGGGGCAGGAATATGTCTCACTTCCCCCTATGGGGACAACATGTTCCAAGCTATTTGTTTTGCTTTCAAGGCATCCAATAATGAGTCCGAATACGAAGCAGCTATAGCTGGGTTAAAATTGGCATACATCTATGGAGCAAAAAGGGTCAAGCTACTAAGTGACTCCCAATTGCTTGTCCACCATGCTCTAGGCCTGTCAGAGGCTAGAAAGGAGCAATTGATCAAATACTTGCTCCTCCTTAAAAATGAAGCGTCAAAGTTTAAAGCTGTTGTCTATGAGCACATTCCCCGGACAGAGAATGAGCTAGCAGACTCATTGGCAACGATAGCATATACGGAGTCCTACCCATGGATCCATGTGCTTGAAAGCCCTTCTATTCAACTTGATGAAGGTGAAAAAGAGGAAGTCTTTGAAATACAAGTAAACCGGCCTCAAGACTGGAGGTCTCCTCTTATGCAATATCTGTCCGATGGCATCGTGCCCTTGGATAAATCACAAGCCAGAACGTTGAAACACAAGGCTCGTGGTTTCATTATGATAAGAGAAGTCTTGTACAAAAAGTCCTATAGCAAACCTCTCCTACGCTGTTTAGGGGATCATGAGTCACAAATGGTTCTCTCCGAATTGCATGATGGTGAGGGATCAGCCCATTGTGGATTTAGAGCTTTAATAAGAAGAGTGCTTCTCTCCGGATATTATTGGCCATCAATAATGAAAGATGCTAAGGAGCTGGTAAGGAGGTGTGACCCATGCCAGAGGTACAACAATGAAATTCATGTACCAGCCATTCCTTTGGAATCAATTTCTGAGCCCATCCCTTTTGCTCGATGGGGATTGGACTTAGTTGGGCCTCTCCCTGTGGCGTCCGGAGGGCGTAAAACCATAATTGTAGCCATTGACTACTTCTCGAAGTGGATAGAAGCAGCCCCATTGGCAGGGACAACATCAAAAGCTGTTATAAAGTTCATTCTATCCAACATATGTTGCAGGTTTGGTGTCCCCCAGAAAATAACAACAGACAATGGGCCACAGTTTGATAATAGAGAGATGGAGAGCTTCTGTGCCTCAAGAGGTATTCAGCACTGCTTTTCTTCACCTTTCCACCCTCAAGCCAATGGGCAAGTTGAAGTGGCTAATAGAACAATTCTCTCCGGCTTAAAGAAAAACTTAGAAGGAGCTGCTGGAAAGTGGCCTAGTTATCTACAAGAAGTCTTCTGGGCCTACCGGACAACACCTGGGGCTACAACACAAGAATCCCCTTTTGCCTTGGTCTATAGAATGGATGCAGTAGCTCCCATAGAAAAGACACTCCCCTCCTTTCGTGTTCATAATTTCTCCGGGCAGGCTAATGAGATGGCAGTTAGAAATCAGCTTGATTTGATTGAAGAAAGACGAGTTAAAGCTCATCTTAGAATGGCACACTATCAGGGCTTGATGAGAAGCCGGTTTGTTTCTAAAGTTAAAAGAAGGGATTTTCAACCAGGAGATAAAGTATTGGGGAAAGTTTTCTTGCATACCAAGGAAAAGCTCTTCGGAAAGCTGGCCCAACTTGGGAGGGTCCATATACTGTGGTTGAAAGAATCAAGCCTGGGACATACTGGTTGGAAGACAAAGATGGCAGGGTTTTAACTCACCCTTGGAATATTGAACACCTTCGAATGTACTTGGAATAAAGCTTATGTAAATATTTATTTGTTTAAACATCCATGTAAATATTTGGGGGCATACCACTTCCTCTCTTCGGCGCCACGGAGAGCTTTCAATAAAACTTGATACCTTCTTCAATAATTTTCTAAGTTTTTGCAAAATTCTGTTACTTGTCATACTACCCGGACTGAAAGGTCTAAGGGCTACTTAAATTCTAGCCAGAGAAACTAAACACTCTCACAATACAATAACTCAAAGCTACTTAAATTCTAGCTGTCTAAAGTAAGACAAATAATAAAAGAAGAAGATGGTTGAGTAAAATAAAAGCATTCATTCAACAACTTAAAGTTGCCTTGGCCTTCCAAGGACTTTTTGAGTAAGTTTGGGCACAGTACAAAAATCTGTCCGAATAATACGGACACCATCACAAAAAAGATGCCTTGGCCTTCCAAGGACTTTAGTTTAAACAAAAGATAAACAAAACAAATTATAAATTAAGGTTGAGCCTTTGAAGATGGCTCACCCTCATCTGCTTTCTTGCCTTTGATGTCGCTCTTCTCCTCGACAATTTTCTTACCCTTGGGGTCAATCTCTTCCTCACCTGGACTCTCTCCGGTTTCCTCTTCATCACCAGACGAGGACTCACCGGAGTACCCCTCATCAACCATGGTCCAGTATGGGAGATCATCGTCATCTACATAGCGCCATAAGTCCCCTAGTCTCCTCTTCGGGAACTTCTCGTGAAACAGGAGGACCATATCGGACTTCACTTTTTCAATCATTAATTCTTCACTCCGTATCATCTCCCTGGCATAAGCATTGATTTTGGCCTTGATCATGGCCTCTTGATCCTTCACCAAAGCAGCTTTCTCTTCAACAGCCCGAGTCACTGCATTCTCTAAAGCAAGTTTGTCAGTGGTCAGGTTGGTGACAAGCTTCTCCTTTGCTGCAGTTTCTCCTCTTGAGGCTGTCAAGTCCTTCTCCAGTCCGGACAGCTTAGCCCGGAGATCTTTTACGGTCTCTTCTAAAGAAGCAACTTTTGTGTTGCTTTCATTTTGATTCTTCTTTAGCTGTTCGTTCGACTCCTTAAGCAAATCAACCTTAGTAGCAGCAGTCCTGAGGTCATCGGACAGCTTCTCCTTCTCAGACTTGAGGTCTTTGATGGTGGTTGCCTGACTTCGGACTTGCCTTTCCAAAGTAAGTACTGGCTGCACGTTGCTAAGGAGAGAATGGGCTATAACGTCCCTCTCACTGGAAACCATAAAAGTCCTACCATTGAAATTCACTGTGTTGGAACTACTTGGGGGAACATATGGCCCTGCGAACTCATCTCTGGACAGGCCAAGGAAGTAATCACCTAGAGCACCTAGACCGGTGACGTCCACTTCATCCATGTTAATATCTCCCCTTTCAATCTCATCAGTATGGAATTCCATTGGAATCCCTTCATTAAGATTCCTTGGGATCTCTTCGGCTAACGTCGGATCGGTTGGGAAAGTGGGCTCCGGATCCCGGGGAGCGAGCTCTTCTCCTTGGGAAGTCTTTTTCTTTTTGACTTCCCTGTCAGCACTGTCACTTGCTTGCTTACGAGTCCGTTTGGAAGCCCTTGAAGGTTTTGGGGGATTCACTCCTTGTTTCTCGCTCTCCTGTTCTACCACTTGTAGAAGGTTTGCATCAACTTGAGCCTGGGCTGGCACCTCTGAGTCTGTTGGGGCCTCTTTCTCAGTATCCTCTACCGCTTTCCTGCCTTTCTTCTTCTTGCCCTTCATTTTACTTGGGGCTTTAGCCCGGGCAGGAAGGAAGAGAGTCCCATCCAGTTCGTGAGATCTTCTCAGCACGATGTCTTCATCAGGTTGTGTGGAGAGCTCCTCCCAAGTTAGATCTCTTCGACCCGTGGTGTTCCACAGGTGAGACCTTGCTAAGTTCCCAGCAGTGAAGGCTTTATGGAACCGATTCTCCCAGTTCTCTGCGGCCCAAGCGTTGATTTTGCCACAGGTGACCTGTCCGGCCTTCAGATAGTCCCCGAACTCCTTTGGCAGCTCTGATAAAACAAAAGAAAAACTGATTAGTATAAACTTAAAGGAAAGAGAGATTCGAACAGAAACTTAAAGTAAAAACTTACGATCGCTCCTCCATCTACTTCGAAGTAGGCTAGGATTCTCCCCGGTATTGATTTTCTTGCCATTCTCCCATGAGCCACTGACGAATAAGAATTGGCTCCTCTACTTGCTCTCCGACTCCAGGAGATCGTCAACAGCTTTAAGATCGTTCCCCATGTTGAAATGGTAGAAGGGAAACTGATGGTGTTTGCACAAGTTGGCCACAGCTGCAAACTCTTCCATAGGAAGAGGGATTCCAGATGGCCTAGACGCCATAATACATGACATCAAGGTGTACCAACCGTTAGGGCTTAGCTGCGTTGGACATAGCTTGACCAAGTGAAAATAGCGCACTATCTCCGGGTCCAGTGGGAACCTAAGTCCCCAATTGAATAGCTCCGTAAAGAAGACTATCTCATTTCTTTTGCAATCCATCGGGGTCTCTGGATCGATGGGAATTCGAATCTTTACATTCTCAGGGATCCCCCACTTAGTACGCAGTCGTCCCAGATCTCTAGTATGGATGAACGCATACTTGGTCTTTAACAGAGATGAAAGATATTTGAGCTCGACCTTATGAAAACATGGCCCTACTCTCCCTTCGAGGCTCTCCGGCAGGTCCGGATGCCTCAGATATAAGTCTTCTTTGCCTTTCTTGACAGCAACTCTAACAGTTTCAGCTTGTCCGGAGGACTCGGACTCAAATCTAACCTCCTCGGTGGAGTCCTCCATACTCTCCTCCATTATTGTTGGGGGAGCTTCTGTAGAAACCGCCCGGGGAGGGTTGAAGCTTGGCATAACTGGTCCTCCGGACTGTTGACCCTCTGAATGTTTTCGACTTATCACCTCAGTTTGAGCTTCTGAGGTTGAAGTTTCTTTGGGAGGTAGAGGACTGCTAGCCCCCGGACCGGCCGGCCTTTCCCGGAGAGTCCTAATAGTTGCCCCGGACCCTGATTCGCTAGTATTTTTGGAAGAAAGCCCTTTAACCAACCTACTTGGCCTTTTCATGATTAGTTTATCCGGGGAATGGTCGGAGTCAGACCCCATAGCAATGAAAGAGGATTTTTTCCTAACACTTGTGGCAGTGACCCCCGGTTCAACAATAGGGATCGACTCTTGAACTGAAGAGCCAGATACTATAAGGGAGAGTGTTGATTGAAAGAGTTTTCTAGGTTTTGTACCTTTAGAAGAAGATGAACCTCTGTCAGATTCTTCGATTGAAGGGGCTATTTTCTCGACAGGCGACGCTGGAAGCCCTGCTGCAAGTCTTTTTTCTTTTTCAACTCTTTGAGCTTTCTCCAATTCTGAGAGGTTAAGCCAACCGCCCTGGATCAGTGCTGTTCTTGCTGAGAACATAAAACAGCTAAGGAAATTTTGAAGTTTTAGAGAGATAAAGCTTTGGGTAAAATGGCAGAGTAAAGTTTGAAAGAGATAATGAGACAGTGAAAAGTGAATAGAATTTATAGTAAATGTGAAAAAAGGGGTTGATTCCTAGGAGAATCCGAAAAGTTGGGCAATGATTAAAAGACGGCGCTGATGTCATTAATGACATTTAAAAGAGGTAACTTGTTCGAGAAAGTGGTGCGAATTTCAAGGTGAAAAAACGGCTAAAGTGACCAACCAGAGAGTGACACGTGTCCCACTAACTCTGACAAGAACCGTTTGGGATTCGTAACGGTTGGTCTGTCCGGGTCCGTCCTCAACTCTCTTCGAATTGAAAAACCACTTCTTAAATCGGACTGTTTTTCAGTTCTTTGACAAGGACACTTGTTCAAATACCTAAAAAAGGGGCTCCTGATGAGTCCGAATTCGAAGTGCTCCCCGGGAGGGCAGCCCAAAGTAAATCTCTCCGTAAAACCGGACAGGCTCCAAGAACTTAATTCGGACAGGACTTTTGAACCGGGCAGATGACTTCGAACACTGCAAGCCTAATGCAGTTCGAACTATGACTAAAGTACTAAAAAACCTAAACACTATCCGACTAAGCTACCTGCCCATCTGCTTAAAACTCATGGGTCTTTAAACATGACCCGGGTCCATTAAACTTGACCCGAAAGCCCATAAGGGCCCAAGTTTCATACTATAAATACCCAACCACCAGCATTAACTATGGGTAAGAAAAATTAACTGCTGCCAAGCTGCTTAATTCTCTCTCCACATTAAAAGCACTTTGAAACACCCTTAAACACCCACACATCACCGTGAAACACCCTCACACCGCCTTAAAACTCCGCTTGAAATTACCAGCCTACCCTCAGGCTACTTTTATCCTCACCAGAACTAAAAGAGTATGATGAGGTGATACTGACCCAATTTATAGGTGGTTTGCAGAAACATATTGCAAGAAAATTGGAAAATCAACAATATACTAAGTTGTATAGAGTATTCCACATTATTGTCTAGATTGAGTAGCAATTCAAGTGCAAAAATACCACATCCAACCGACAACACAAACATGGACTCCAGAAAATAACAAACTGTTGAATAAAGTAAAATCAAAGAAGACATATGCAAAAAGTAAGGGAAAAACAACTGAACTCTTAAATATGACAAAAACAAAACCAACTCCAACTAGAAATCGTGAAGTTAAATGTTTTATATTTGAGGAACGTGTGCATTATACTAGAGAATGCCTGAATAAGTGTGTCATGTTATCACTCCAAGTAGGGAAGATGAGTCATAAGATGAATATGAAGATGAAAATTCATATCATAAAGAGGAAATTGAGTATCCATATGTTGGTGATTTATTGGTGGCAAAAAGAGTCCTAAGTAAAATGATTAAACCTGAAGAAACCATTTGAAGGGAGAACATCTGTTACACCAGATGCACTAGAAATAAAAAAAGTATGTAATCTGATAATAGTCGTAGGTTCTTGTACTAATGTGGCTAACAAGTTTATGGTTGACAAATCGGTTTTTACAAAAACTAAGCGTCTATTTTTAACTTTCTTGAAATGTCTATTTCAATTTAAGAATAACATGCATTACTATAAGCTCTGTTGATTTCTAGGACTATAAATTTAAAACGGGTTCCTATGGTTGATTCAAGATCATTTATGACAGTGTGGTTGTAAAGAAACTAATGGATTTTTCAAAGCGAACCCAGATCAACGTCAAAGGATTTTCATATTTTCTATTAAAGTCAAGACTCCATCTTACCAGGACTCCATCTTACCAGTCTCATCGCCGATCCTTCTATATTCCAAACATTCCTAGACTAAAAATGGCTTACATCTTCATTCAGGCTGAATTCTAGAAGATTATGGTGAGCATCCATAATCTCAAAACTGAATGACCTTTTGAACTTTAATGAATTCAGAAAACTATTCATGACCGATGTTTTAGGGATTCCATTGCTGAATTTCCCTACAAGAGTAATTTTTTATTGTTGAAACAACGTATCTTTAACTTCTTTAATATATTGAACTGAATAGTGGTCATCTACTTCTTTGGTGTACTCAGGTTTGAGGTCAACATTCAAAGCTATGTTTCTTGGCTTAACCGCTTCAGCGAATGTTTTTTTGATTTTAGATTGCTGAGAAGATTTTCCGATTAGGTTTCTTGTGAGAAGAGCAAGGTATTCTTCCTCTTCACAAACGTTATTGGAATGTGAATCCATGATAAACAATCAAGAGAGGAAGGAAGAGCTAAGAGATTGAGTTTGAATCTTAAGAACAAAAAATAAAAGCCAGAGGTAGTTTTTGAAAAAAAAAATCAATCGTGAAAATGGTATTTTCAATAAGTTTCAAATAATCATACAAAAAGAGAAGAATATAATCTTTACTAAATTCTTTATATGATTTTTTTATTTGATGTGAACTGCAACCTCTTAATCCCAGCCCAAGGAACCATGAATCTCTAGACTAATGAATTCCGGTCGCTGTAGTATAGTAGTGGGCTTTGGTATCCGACTTCAAAGGCCTTTGAACCATTGCTTCTTCATTTGTTAATTTCGATTTCGATTATCAATTTCATTTTATTATTTATAATTTAATCGAAACATCGTCTTCAAAAAGAATTGAACATCCTTTACTAATGGCGGCAAAAACTTGAGAGCCTCCTCTCTTTCATTCTACTTTCTAGAGCTCCATTTTCTCGTAATAGGCAGCCATGAGTGACTCTCACCTCTTCAATAACATTTCACTTGGAGGCCGAGGAGGAACTGTAAGTACACCTTCGCATCCTGGTTCTCTTATCTTTCTACAATTAATCGATTGCCTTTGGTGTTTTTCTTTAGCTCGTTTTTTCTAATTTCTTCCCTTTCCCTTCTATTGGAACCCTAATTTTATCAGAAACCCTCATTTTATTAGAACCCCTAATTTCGTTTAGTTTCATGTGTCTTATGTTTCTTTTAGCTTTGATAGAGAAACCCTAATATGTATTCTTGTGAATTAAAGAATCCTGGGCAGCTTAAAATAAATTCTGGAGAGATTATATGGAAGAAACAAGGAGGCGGTAGGTCGGTGGAAGTTGATATTTCCGATATTGTTGGAATAACATGGATGAAAGTGCCAAGATCAAATCAATTGGGGATTAGAAGCAAAGATGGTTTAAACTACAAGTTTACTGGATTCCGTGAGCAGGTTAAATCTATCATTCTTATTGTAGAGTATATAGGTTAAATCTAGCATTCCCATTGCAGAGGATTGGTCATTGTCCTTTTTAGGGTTTGATGTGTATTCCCTTGTCCGACTAAAAATCGTAACATTCTAGATATATAGTGAGTCCACTAAAATTATCATCCGGTACTAGTCTTTGACTATTCATTTTCGAAAAATTTAGTCCGGTCGCATGTTTATTTAGAGGATTAACTTTATCAAAAATGGATAGGGAAGGAACTAACTTTATCGAATATGGATAGTCTGGACTTCAACCGGAAGCTTTTTAGTGGTAGGTATCTAGAAGTGGATAGTCTATAAAGTGGATAGGCAAGGGATAATTCTTCTTTAAAGCCTCATTTTTATACGAAATCTTTGAAAATGAAAAATGAATAAGGTTGATAATGATCACATTAATACACCTATGCTGAGAATATGTATAACACCAGTTCGATTTTTTATTCTCCTGTAGGACGTGGCTAGTTTGACTAAATTTTTTCAGACTACATGCGGAATAACAACGGAAGAGAAGCAGCTCTCAGTTAGTGGTCGTAACTGGGGTGACGTTGATTTGAGTGGTGTGTGATCTTTATCATTTTTTTAGTCGTTTCATATTTTCCCCTTCTTTCTACTTCTAGTGGTCTCTAGAGTCAGTTAATTCGTCTAGAAAATTAGAATATCCTAATGTCTGCTGTTATGTTTTTTACCCTTATTTTTTTTGGGCATTTATGTCTTGTTTGCGTAGTTGAACTGGCTTGGAATATAGAATTTCAGTTGTTCACATCAACTGAGCTGTTCGAAGCTCTGTAAATATATATTAACAGTGTTTTTGCAGTAACCAATTGTCTTGTGTCTGTGAACTTTTATTTGCTTTTGATAATAGTTTTTGTACCAAGAGATATGCAGTGGCATGTATGTACTTGCAATAACCATCTGTATCTCTATTTGTATTTATCTTGTCTCATAAGTGTACAGTGATTTCTTGGTTGCATGGATAGGTCGTCAATGGTTTATGCATTTCTCATAATCATTGTTTCCTAAAAGTCTGTCCTATTTGCAGGTAATATGCTAACCTTTATGATTGGTCAAAAGCAAGCTTTTGAGATACCTTTAGCAGATGTCTCACAGACGCAACTTCAAGGGAAAAATGATGTAATCATGGAATTTCATATGGATGATAGAGCTGGAGTGAATGAGGTTTGGTTGTAACTATCGCTTGTTAGAAGCTTTTGTCGTTTTGTGTGCTTATGAATCTTTAGCCACCATAGCTACTTGGAGCTCTCTTATAGCTACTCTATAACAACTAAATATAGATAGCGAAATGCATGTTTGGTATTATACTTTGGTTGGAGTAATTTAATAAATTTTCAACTGGTTTACTTGTGTTTATTTACATCCACAGAAAGATTCATTGATGGAGATGAGTTTTCATATTCCTAGTTCCAATACCCAATTTGTTGGGGATGAAGAGCATCCACCTGCTCAGGTTAGTTATAATTATCCATCTCAGTTTAATGGTATGCCCTTTTGAAATCTGTTGTATTAATGTGTTCCTAAATAACCTCTTGTAGATTTTCCGCGATAGAATATTGTCAATGGCTGATGTTGGTGCTGGAGCCGATGAAGCTGTTGTCGCATTCGAGGGTATTGCAATCCTTACACCAAGGTAGATGAATTTTGATGCATGTTTGCTGATTATCGATGTATTTGTGTGCTAGTGTCAATATCATTTCGTGTTATCTTGATCAACTATATTCTTTTCGGTAGGGGTCGTTACACTGTTGAGCTTCATCTGTCGTTCTTACGCCTTCAAGGACAGGCTAACTTCAAAATTCAGTATGGCAATGTTGTTCGCCTGTTTTTGCTACCCAAGGTATTTCCCCCTATATTCTTGATTTACAAGTAGTATTGAGATCTTGTTACCTTCCAATGTCTGGAAAGGATTGACCACATGGCTATGTTTTTGGATAACATATCGGGACCAACACTCATGTGATCCTTTTGTTCTGTGTCTGAGCAGTCAAACCAGCATACGTTTGTTGTTATTTCTCTTGATCCACCGATTCGCAAAGGGCAAACTTTGTACCCTCACATTGTGATGCAGGTAACCTTGATTTTAAATTTCAACCTTTATATACGACGACTGTTCGCATTGAGTTATTCTTTCCTTTTAACAGTTTGAGACTGATCATGTTGTCGAAAGCGAGCTGTCTATCGATGAAGATCTTTTAAGTTCAAAGTACAGGGACAAGTTAGAGCCATCTTATAAGGTAGTGTCGGAGTGTTTATCATTGATAAGCTTGAGTTAAGGATCAGTTTCCCTGTAAATGCACATGATATGTATGGATTTTTAAAATTGCAATATATCCTCCGTCTTCAGGGGGGTCCTCATCAGTTTCAATACTTATGGTTGTCTCGAATAAACAGGGTCTAATTCATGAAGTATTCACTATAGTAATGCGTGGCTTGTCCGGCGCCAAAGTTACTAAACCAGGAAAGTTCCGTAGCGCCCAAGATGGGTATGCAGTGAAGTCTTCTTTGAAAGCGGAAGATGGAGTTTTATATCCTCTTGAAAAGAGCTTCTTCTTTCTGCCAAAACCTCCTACACTTATTCTTCATGAGGAGGTAAAACGTCAGAACTGCCTTGCACATGTTTTGTTTTAGCAGGATAGAGTTTGCGAAAGCGATCTCTAATGTTTGTTCATCTGTTTATAGATTAACTACGTGGAATTTGAGAGACATGCTGCTGGTGGATCCAATATGCATTACTTTGATCTGCTTATTAAACTAAAGAGTGAGCAAGAACACCTGTTCCGAAATATTCAGAGGAATGAATATCATAATCTCCTAGACTTTATCAGGTTGGCTTATATTTTATGTCGTTTTAACTTTAGATAGTTTAGTGGTATTTATAGAAGATATTTACTATACCCATTGCAGTTCCAAGGGCTTGAAAGTTATGAACATTCAAAGTCTTCAAGGTGCGGATGGTATGGCTGGTGTCCTTCAGGATGACGACGATGATGCTGTTGATCCACATCTTGAACGAATCAGGAACGAAGCTGGTGGAGAAGAGAGTGATGAGGAGGTGACTACCTCAATTGATTTAGTCTTCCTGTTTGTTCCGGAGGTAGCATGAGGAGCAAATATTTGTAATCGCTGATGCATAATTTGATATTTTGCAGGATGAGGACTTTGTTGCAGACAAGGACGATGGAGGCTCACCCACTGATGATTCTGGAGGGTCTGATGACAATGGCAGTGGCAGTGACAGTGAGAATGAGAAAGTGGTAAGTCGATTTTATTTCAGTTAATTCACTTGGTCTTTGGAAAGGCTTGTCCGTGTTTGTTATCTTACAAGAATTAATTACATTTCAGAAGCCTATTGAAAAAGAACCTAGAAAAGAGCCTTCATCTTCCAAGGTGTTACCTATTAAGAAGAAAGCAAAAATTGTTGAAGAAGAGGGCTCCAAGAAGAAGAAGCAAAAAAAGAAGAAGGATCCAAATGCTCCGAAGAGAGCCATATCTGGTTTCATGTTCTTCTCACAAGCCGAGAGGGAGGTGAGCTGTCCTATGCACTATTCATCAGTTTTTCGGGTTTTCTTGAATTTCTAGTAAACTCACCTCGTGACAAACAATTCAAGAAAAGTAGTTTTTGAATTTCTAGTAAACTCACCTCGTGACAAACAATTCAAGAAAAGTAGTTTTTAGCATGATGTTATGATTCCTTTAGCCCACATGTGAAATTTTCGCTTGAAAGCCAAAGTTACAATATTAATTGAAAACTAAACCATCAGTCCAACTAAGAACTATATTGGACATTTTTTAAACCAAGACCATGGTGCAAGTGAATAGAATGAGGCTAGTGTTTGGTTTGGTTTGGTTTGGTTTAGGCCTAGTTTCAAATTTAATTTAAAAACCATCAATTACCCAACAAAGAACCGAATTGGGTTTTGGAAAAACCAAACCATAATGACTTTTCATAAAATCTGAAAATGAGATTTCTAACTGTTGGTGCTTGTAATAATTTTGAAATGATGAGAGCAGAATGTTAGGAAAAATCAACCCGGTATTGCATTTGGTGAGGTGGGAAGAGTACTTGGAGAAAAATGGAGACAGCTGTCAGGTATCTTTGTAATTTACAAATATATATTTTTAGAGAACGTACAAACTAATATAAGCTGGTTGTTTTACTCATACCTGGGATTTGCGCGTGTAGTCGAAGAAAAGGAACCCTATGAAGCAAAGGCTCGTAATGATAAGAAACGTTATCAAGACGAGCTCAGTGGCTACAAGAAGACCTCGCAGCAGCAGGTGAATATCGACTCAGGGAATGAATCGGACACTGATTAGTAGTCTCGTATAACCCCAGACATAACAAAAATGTTTTAACTGGATTTGTAGTAGTAAATTGTTACTTTTTTCTTTGTAATCTTTTTATTTCTCTATAATTTAATCAAACTGAATATCATAGCTCAAGGAGCTCCTGATCATGCTTTTGAAGACCTAACTTTTATTTTTGCTCTGCGGTTTTCATCGTAGTTGAACGACCTAGAAGCATGCTCTGAAAAATAAACGAAAATGATGTTTATTCAGATTTGCGTGCTTCATAAAATTGAAGGTAGATTTGATTTTATCACCATCGGCTAAGGTAGAGATTGTTCACGACGTGGACGTTCTCCATCTGCACTGCGGCTCTTTACCAAAGTGGTTGTACGTGAGGTTGCTTGCATTATAATGTTACCAATGAACGTACTACTCTCTCAACACTATCCTGATGAGTGAAGTGACAATTGGAGATGGTGGTCGACATGGATCCCCGTAAGCTCCTCTTGGTGAAGTTAGTTGTAAGCTCCTCTTGGTGAAGTTAGTTGTAAGCTCCTCTTGGTTTGGTGAAGTTAGTTGTAAGCTCCTCTTGGTGAAGTTAGTTACTTTAAAGATCCTAAGTTGGTCAAAGAGATTGGCCTCTATTGTTATTAGGGCTGTCAACGGTTCCGAAGAACCGAGAACCGGACGGTAACCGAACTGATAAGAACCACACCAAATTTTAACGGTCTGCTTCGCATCGATAAGAGAAAATAACAAAACCGGTTCGGAAGGCTGTCAACGGTTCAGAAGAATCGAAAACCGGACGGTAATCGAACTGATAAGAACCACACCAAATTTTAACGGTTTGGTTCGCGATTTCAATCAATAAAAATCCGAAATAACAAAATCGGTTCGGAACCAAACCGATAAAACTGACAGAATGATGGAAACCGATACGGAACCGAACCGATAAAATTGATAAGATAAAATAGACCGACAAACCGCTAGAACTGATAAACCGGCCGCTAGAACTGATAAACAGGTAGAACCCATACGGAACTGAACCGATAAAATTGATAAACCGGTAGAACCGATACCGAACCGATAAAATAGATAAATGATCGAATCAATAATATGTTTGATCGATTAATTTATTATTATTATTATTATTAATTTTATATATATTATATTGTTAAAATTAATAGTTAATTTTTATGGGGTTTGTTTTATGCTTCATCAGTTGTTAAGGGTAAATATTAAGTTGATATGCATTATAGAGGCTAATATGTTGCATTTGGTTATGTCAAAAATTAGTTTATGGATTTTGTATTCGGCTTCAGACATGCGAAAGTGTTGGTATTAGAAAAGTTGATTAAGTGCGGTTAATCTAAAGAGAAGTTTACAATTGTGAATTAGAAAAACAGGACTGAGTAGAGGACTTCACAGTGACAGACAAACAAAATGGCTGGTCGCAACTTAAGTAGGCCAAGTCAATCTGAAAGTTTTGGCGCAGTGTTTGCCACGACCAAAAACATTTATCCGAAAAGTGCACTTCACAGCGGCAAGTATAAATGTTGGCTGGGACGAAATTTGTGGCCAAACCTATTGGAACTGGGCAAACACAATTTGCCCCAACCAGACTCAAGCTGACTGCAACAAAGTCATATTTGTCGCAACAAATACTTCCTCTGTCTCATAATATGAGTCGTTTAATGTTGTTTCATCAATATTAAAAAGAGCAATAATTACTTTGAAAAAATAAACAACAATAAATTTGATTAGTGGGATGAAAAGTTTCTGTAATCAATTAAGAATTCTATTGGTGGAAAATTGAAAAGACATAATTAATACTACCTTGAAAAAAGAGAACGACAATTAATATGAGACAAAAAAATTCTCCTAAAACGTCTAATATTATGAGACGGAGGGGGTATAATGCTCATCGCGATCAACCTCGAATTTACAGTTACCAATGTAAGATAACCGCTCCAACGAATATTTAGTCGTTGACCATAAGAAAGCATGATATCAAGTGACTTTCTGAAGGTTTGAGTTTCTAAAAAATACCTTATGTAAAAAGATATGACTTTACTTATAATTGTTCATATAAATGGATAAACTCTTAAAGAGCAAATCACAAATTTGCTAAATTTTGAAAAGATATTTATTATGTACTCAAAATTTTGTCTAATCTATTAATTTATTTTTGTTTGTGTTGGATTCATAAAGTTTGTTATATTTCGAAATGACTTTTTAAAAATATTTTAGTGACTATAATAGTTTTATTTTTTTTTTTAAAAAATTTAGTGACTATAATAGTTTTATTATTTGTAAAACGTAACCTTATCACATTCTCAGACGTCTTTCCGACAATTTTTTAAAGATTTTATCTTCACCTACTTTTGTAATTCATGATTTCATGACTATTTTTTAACAATAAAAAAAATTAGTGATCATGAAAGTGAAAACAAGTAGGGTTATAAAAGAACAATCAAGTTCGACAAGATCAATGTTATGGATCAAACTGTGCCAGGTGGAAGGATAAGGTAACGGTTTTGACATTAATATTCAGATATAGAGAATGTTAAAGAGAAACATAGGTACATTTAAATTTTGTATGACTAAATGTGTAGTTCATAAGATTTTAGTATGAAAACTTATTATCCCTGAACTTTTGAAGGTAGAGACGTAGTTAAAATACGCATGTCAACGAATGCAGAGAAATGTTCTAAGAAAATGAATTTCAAGAGTATTAACATAAAGTATTTACAGTCGAGTGGAATTATGTGTTATAGATTTGGCCAACTTGTAAGAAATTGCAATGTCGAAAGAAGATTGAGATCTTAAACAATGTGAACAAGGAAACTATGATGAAAGTCGATATTACGGAAGACAAATCCCTATGATGGTGGTATGATACATGTGCATCAATACATGTTACTCATGATATAAAAAATTTAATTTTTTTTGAAATAAGTAGCGATGCATGTGAGCTGCTAATGGGCAAGGCTAAGAGATCAAACGTCAAAAGACGTGTAAACGCCGAGTTACTGATTACAAATGCGAAAAATGTTAACTTTTCCTAAAATAAGAATTGATTATGTGTACGAATCATGTAAAATCATTCTAACAAAAAAAAATATGCTTTTGTTGGGAAATTATACTTAAGTAATAGAATAGAATGATGAAAATATATAATACAAAAATTCGATGAGTAAAATGAAAAATTATATTTATGTTTGTTATCGTAATGACTATTTGTTATGGTATGGTAGAATTGATCATATAGGACATACAACGATAAATATAATTGTTAAACCGACGTACAAATTATGATATGAGTTCGTATGAAAAATATGAACTGTGTGTAGAATAAAAAATGATTAAAAAACCTTACAAATTTGTAAAAAGACGTAGTAGATTGTTAATTCACACTAACATATGTGAGTTAAATGGTATATTGACACATGGAGGTAAAAGATACTTTATAACTATCATTTATTATTATTCCACATTTACTTATGTCTATTTTTTTAAATAATGATGAAGTTTTTAACATTTTTAAGATCTTACAAGCGGAAGTAGAAAATCAATTAGACATTAAGATTAAATCTTATATATTACTAAATGTGAAGAATATTTCTTGCGAGAATTTTCTAATTTTTATGAAAAACATGAGATAATTCATCAATGTTCGACGGCTTATACGCCACATCAAAATGGTTCATTGAGTGCAAAAACATAACTTTGATCGAGATGACCAATGTCATGCTAGTTAATATAAAATTTCATATTAATACATGGGGTGACACTATTTTAATTACATGTCATATTCGTAATTGTATTCCTCTTAAAAACTAGGGTATCTCCATATGAATTATGGAAAAGAAACAAAGCCAAATATTTAATACTTCAAATGTCTGAGGGTGTTGAGCTTTTTGCAAAAATATGGATCTCAGTAGAATCAAATTAGGTCCTAAAACTATAAAATATGTGTTCATTGGTTATGCGGTCAATAACAAAACTTATAAGTTATTAGTATAATGTGTTATTTAAATCAAGAGTTGTGGAGTTTTTTTAATCTAAATTATTCAATGATGATAAGTTTCAAACCATTGTAAAAATGAGGTAAAAACTTTGAAAGAAGCACCTTCCATTGATGGGAAACTATGAGAACCTCGTAAGAGCCAAAGAAAAAAAAGATATAAAAACATATGATACAATAAGATAGACTATCAAAGGATTTATTTTATTTGGTACAAGGAAGTTATTAAGAAATCACCTAAAAATTATGGTAGTGCTTTCTTTAGAAGACGATCCTAAATCTAATAAGTAAACAATAACATCTCGAGATTATGCATTTTGGCAAGAGTTCATAAGTGATCAAATGTATTCAATAATATCAAATCACACTTGAGAGTTGGTTAATTTATCTTCTGGGTCAAAGTCAATTGGTTGTAAGTGGATGTCTAGGAACAAATGCCACACACATGGTACTATTCAACCATTTAAAGGAAGATTGGTAGCAAAAAGGTAAGAGGGAATAAATTATTTTGAAACCTATGCCCGGTTCCAAGAACCACAAACATTAAGATTCTATTTACAATCATATTGGTATGCAGTTTTAAAATTTACCAAATGGATGTCAAAACGACGTTCCCAAATAAGATCTCGACGACGAGGTCTATATGGAGCAACCTAAGAGTTTTATACTCCCGAGGAATGAGTCTTAGATATGCAAGCTTGTTAAGTCATTATATGGTCTTAAGCAAACACCTTATAAGTGCCATGAAAATTTTAACCATGCTATTATATCTGATGAGTTTAGATATAATACGACATACAAATGTTTGTACACTAAAGTTCGTGGTGATGTTTATATCTTCTAATTTTAAGATGAAGGATATTAATGAAGTAGACAATATTTTATGAATTAAAATATTAAAAAATAACGAGATTTATTCCATACGTAAATTCTAATTGAGAAGGTACTTGATAAGTTCAAGCATTCAGAATTCAAAGAAGCACAAATAATGTTTGATCCTTGTTTAAAGCTTGGGAAAAATAAAGGAAGAGTAATGGTTCAATTAGAACATGCTAGTGCAATAGGAAGTTTAGTTTATGCAGATATATATCTTATGGTAAGTAAATCAAGTCACTATAAGAGTAGCCCAAGTACGGAACATTGGAATACAATTGGAAAGGTCTTGTGGTACTTGAAAAATATAAAAAACATGTATCTCCAATATTATAAATTTTCCCATGGGTACTTAAGGGATACACAGATGCATGTTGAATCACTAGTGTAGCGAATAAAAAAGTGACTACAGGGTGGGTGTTCATATTTTCAGGTGGTGTTGTTTCTTGGGGATCAAAGAAACAAACATGTATATCCCACTCAACTATGGAGTCTGAGTTCATAGTACTGGTTGTTAAGGGTAAAAAAGTCAAATGGTTAAGAGATATCTTGTTGGAAATAACATTCACAAAGACATTGTGATAATCAAACAACATTAGGCAGAACATATAATGAAATCTACATTGGGAATTCTATACATACATGTTTAAGACACAAGTATGTTCGACAATTAATTTAAAATAGAATTATATCAGTCTCATACGTACGTTCTAGTGAGAACTTAGCAGATCTGTTTACCAAACCACTAGTTTGAGAATTATTAAACGCTACATCTAGAAGGATGTGACTAAGACTCTTAAAATAAAATTTTGCAAATACTGGCAACCCAATTCAGTTATAGACAACCTAAACATCGAATTTGGAATGATTAACAATAAGTTTTAAGTGAAAGGTTCAATGTATATATATATATATATATATATATTAGAATTTCATCTATGATGTAAGTGAGATATGATGGTCGTTACCGTGGAAGGATAAGTTCAAAAGAAATTTATTACAATACAATTTTTGTGTGACATGTGTTTCTAAAGATAACCAAAACACTGAAAGAATTGTACCTATAAGAATCTAGGGATGTCGTCTCTCATGAGAGAATGAGTTCCTCCTCAAATTATGATTCTTAAAATGGATAAAGAACATGACCAATAATATGCTAAAATGTAATGTAGAAAAATGTTTTGATAAAACAATTACACCTATAAAGATCATCGATTAAGTCAAATGAGAGGCTGATCCAAATTTACGTCTACTAACATTTTTCGATTTAACTTTTATATCTTTACACTAAGGTAAAATTCAAATCAAAATATGTTTTTATTATGTGTAAAAGTTACCGTAGTGAAGAGATAAGAAAGAACATTTAAAAAAGTGGAAAATTATTGGAAATATTGATTACATATGGTCAATCTGAAGAGGAGTTCAGATCATCAAAGTTGATAAAGTAACAAAGATGATGGCTGAACAAATGACTTTACCACAACAAAAATGACTCATTACGGTGAAGTAGTCCAACCCAATGTATTGGAAGTTTTGGCACACTAATTTCTAAGACCAACACATGTTGATCATGATATAGTACACTTCACACTATTACAAGCATAAATAGTGGTCGCGGCGAAGTCTGTGGTTATACATACTTGAATTTAGAGAACTTACTTCGCCGCAACCATGCTTAACCAGATTGAGGAAAATTCACGTTGGTCGCGACAAACATAATATTGGTCACGAAAAACTTCAAATTTACAGTTAAAAACATTGTGTAACTATTCTAATATACAGTTTGTCGCAACCATAACAAATTCTGGTTGCGACAAAGTATGATCATGTGTGACTTTTTGAAAGTTTGAATTTTTTAAAAAATACCTCTTGAAGAGGCATTACTTTACCTACATATTTATGAATGATTGCAACCCTGTGGAAGAGTTTAATCAATTCTAGAAATAGTTAAACTCTTTAAGAGTAAATCACAACTTTTCTAAATTCCCAAATAACCTCTCTTATAAAAATCTCTATGAAATCACTAAAAACTTGTCAAATTTTAATCTAAATTTCTTATTGCGTGTATCTGCATTCATAAATCTTGTTATACCAAAATAAATTCATTAAATGATCTAAGCAATAAAGTGATCAAAATAGCTATTTTTGGAAAGCGTAGCCTTACATGTCTCAAGCTTCACCATATTTTCTGACGAATGTCCGACAAGTTTTATTTTCACCTACAATAGTAAGTTATTTTTTCTTAACTTTATTTTCTAGCAGACAAACATCTTCGCATAGTTTGTGTGAAGATGGTAGGTCATTTTTATACAAAACCACGAATATAAATTTTGTTTATTTTTATTTTTGGTTAGAGCATCTTCCAACATAGTTTCCGATCGATGAGCAACCTAAAATATTCTTCATAATATATCACATGAGACCTTCTCAATGGACCTATTCTCTAGCAAGGCTATTCACTTGCAAAAGCCAAATTATGTAATTTTATAACAATACAACCACATGTTACCCAACTGACGTCTATATCTCTACCCCATGGATAATTATGCATCAATATGTCTAAGGTTGAACTTGATAATGAACATTTTGGATTTTTAAACATATAAATATTAAACATATAGTTAAAAATGAACTTACTTTTTCAAATGAATCACAAATCTTTGAATATTCAAGATCAAACAATGTGTTTACTTTGACCCATAAAAGTTCAAAATGTAGTTGACTCAAACCGATGTAGTGTTTTAGGTTCGAGTGAGCGCTCTCAAAGCTATAAAATACAAATGAAATAATTTGATTCTAAACTTGATTATTTTAAAGGTGTAACTTAATCTATAAAAATTACATACTTATTGGTTGTTCTGTTGTCCAAATGTGGAATCTCGTTGGTCATGCAATTAAGATTTTTTTGTATAATGTTATCCAAGAATTTATAAAATAATATAGGACCTTTAGAAAATAGACACATACTTCTTTCGTTGTTTCTATTTTTGGGTTAAAATATTCCACAAAGTTTGATTCAACCAATGCGTTATAAAAATCCATATACTCAACCATATCGTTTCCTTTAGCCATCAACTTCTTTTAGTTTACAAGAATGTTTTTGTTTATATGTCAATTTCATAACATATGGATTGTGTTACGACATAAGTCTATGATTGATTTTATCAATGCTAATATTAGATGTAGGCTAGAAGTAACTTAAAACAAAAGTACTATTATAGGCTACATGTGGTTTAAGATGGATCATCAAAGATATATAAAAGTAGAAAATGTTCTCTCAGGAATAACTTGGGGCCGAGAATGTGAAAATATGTTTGCTGGGACCTAAGGGAAATATTTTCTGAAGGAAATAAGAATGCTACTGTCGGAGTCACAAGAGCAAACTGATCATCTGCGACGCTGAATGATAGTGCATGGTTGCCGCAAGGCTTTTACATATACTAAGAAGTTTGTAGGGTATCTAGATAACTAAGGGACTAAATTGATGTTTAATCTTAGTATTTGATCCTAGAGCCATTGGATCAAGGAGTGATATATGAGACAAAAAGTCCAAGCAACCAATGTAGGTCTGCTGTCGAATATCATCGTCAAACTTGTTCAATGTGTTGGTTGGTTTGGCCAAATTGGGCAATCAACTTCCAAGCGCTAATATAAGCTTAATGAAATTTTATGCACATCATTTAGCATATATAAATAGTGAGACATGGGTATTCAAATCATGGTCGATCATTTGTGTGAGAGACACACTTATGAGATTTAAGAGAAAAAGTTATAATTTTTTTTATTATAGTTGAGGTAGATGGTAAATACTTAAATAGAAATTATGAGATCCATAGATCATTTGTAAGATGAGAGTACTTTGTAACAAAGATGAGTGGTTGAGTGTTTAGTATTTGAAAAATATTCTTGTTACCTTCTATATATAACAATCCAAACCACATTACATCTGTCTTATATACATGTATTATTGTTCTTTTTTACTTTGTTGTTTTAAGGGTTTTCACAACTAGGCTTTAAGTATGAGCCAAGACTGCGAGGCTTTATTTGTTCTATTTACCGATTTAATAATTCCTCATTAAGAAACCAATAAAAACCACAAAGATAAGTTTCATGAAGTTTAACCTAGAAATATTCAACAAAGATAATGATTTCAAAATTTGAAAAATTGATGTTAAGAAAATGATTGGTAGCTACCATTGATGAAAAATCTACGGATAATGTTGATGCCAGAGTGCTATCCAAAGCTCATAGTTCCCGCATATTTAGTTTGGATAATGAAGTGCTTTGTGAGATGTCTGAAGAATCTATAACATTGAGGATATAAAGTATTTTGGATGCGATTTACATGAATAATAAGTCTTAGAGAATAAATTATATTTCAATAAATAACTTTACACGATGTTAATGGATGAATGCAAAAAGATCTGAAGACACCTAAATTATTTTAATAGAATCATTATTGACTCGAATGTAGTTGGCGTCAAGTGGAGGATGCGGACCATGTCATAATCCTCTTAAGTTCTCTACCGAAAATGTATGGACACTTTGTTGACATCACGCTCTATGAAAAGAAGTCATTCACAACGGTCAAAGGGAAAAGTGTATTATACTCAAAAGATCTTCAAAGGAAAACTATTCTGAAAGATGAGTCTAAAGGTCTCAAACTGAGTGTGAAAGACAAGCCAGGAAGAAAGGATTCAAGCAAGAAGATAGGAAAATCTAGGTCAAAGTCCAATGAGTTTACGATGGAAACTAAAGTGGAAGGGTCATCATCGGGAATGACAAATCCTGTGTTGTCAAAGGGGAAAGAACTATTAATCTCAAGTTGTCTACAAAACTTGAGAGAGTGATTAAAAACATGACGTACGTGACATAATTTAAACATAAGCCTTCTTTTTATTGGGATATTATATGAGGGTGGAGACGGCATACTTAGGGTCTTAAAAGGCTCACTTATTTTTATGAAGGCATATATGACTATTGGTGTGTTAGTTCTTGAAGGATATGTAGTGGTAAGGGTGTGTCTAGTGTGAAAAGTAAGCCAACTAATTTGTTGCATCTTCGGTTGGGGCACGTGAATGAGAAATACCTTAGTAAACTTAGCAAATATGGGTTGAGAAAGTTGTGTGTTGGGTAAGAGCAAGAGCATGTGATGCTTTTAGGATTTGGAAAAGTATATGTTATAATTTTGAAGATCAATGACGAAAGGTTTGATTCTTTTAGGATATATAAGAATTTGATGGATAATCAGCCCTGGAAAATGCTGAAGAAGCTTTGGACTAATAATGGCTTGGAATACGTGAATAAATATTTTACTAATTATCGTGCAAAGCTTGACATTGGTAGACACAAAACTACGAGTTGAACTCCTCAATAAAATAGACTTTCTGAAATAATGAACCGAACCTTTCTGGAAAAGGTTAGGTGTATGCCTCAAACCGTTGTAATGAGCCAAAGGTTTAGGAAAGAAATCGTGACTATGGCTACATATATCATCAACTGGAGTCCATATGTGGTGCTAAAAGTTATTTGACCTCAAGAGGCCTGGACTAGAAAGAAACCTAAGCTGGAACTATTGAGGGTGTCCAGATGTGCTACATACACACATGTGAAGCAAGAAAAACTTTACCCAAGAACACTATGATGTTTGTTCCTTGGCTATGCATAAAATTTAAAAGAGTATATGTTATGGTGCCTTGAACTTGAGAGCAAAATATTATTATAAACAAGGACGTGTTTTCAATGAGAATGACATGTCATTAAAATAAGTGATGAAGAACCAACTTAGTATTACCGAGAATAGATGTAAAGTTGATGATGGGTATGATATAGAGAGTGAAGCTACGGATGCTTTTATCAAAGATGACTTTGGACCTGGTCCAACTTTGACTTATACAAAAGAAGTTCAGCCACTGCATGAATTTAAAAATGGTCGAGGGTTTGGTTTTCCATTGCATTCAGATGACCAGATTAGAGAGCAATATGAGATTGTCAATTGTTTACTAGTGAGAGATAGAACATAAAAACCAAGCAAACTACTACAGAGGTATGTTGCACTGATTTCATTGATTATGTTTTGTTGATTGAAATGCAATGAGATTTTCTTGAACTCGAAAGATATCTTGATTTTTTGAAGAGTAATGATAAAGATATATGATTTACGACTACAATGGAGGAGCTGAGATCTCTAAATAAGATGGGAAACTATATTCTTGTGAAGCATCCAAAGGGTCGGAATCTTGTTACGATTAAATGTGTATTCAAATGGAAGCAAGGCATTCGCGGGGTTGACTTGTCAATATATAAGACTATACCGTCTTCCCACAAAAAGAAGGTGATGATTTCAATCAAATATTCTAGTTGGTTGTAAAAAAACCTCTATAAGGGTTCCACTGTTAATTGTTGCTAGATTTGATCTAGAGTTAGATCAAATAGATGTTACTATTTCCTTCATACATGGTGAATTGGAAGAGAAAATTTACATGTGTTCGCCGAAAGGGTTTGAAGATGGGAATGAAGAAAATGTGTGTTTGTAGAAGAGACCTCTTTACGGGCTAACACAATCATCGAGACAGTAGAATAAACGATTTGATCCTTTTATGAGATCGATCAAGTATATTGGAAGCTGATATGAAAATTGTGTTTACTCAAATGGAGAAACACACATGTAAAGGGAAATCCTACTGTTATTGTATATGGATAATATTTTAATAGTTGGAAGAGATACGAAGAAGATTGAAACAATGAAGACTCAACCAAAAGGAGAGTTTAAGATGAAGGATATGAGAGAGACTAAGAGAATATTTAGTATTGAGATCAAGAGGAACATACCACTGAGGTATGTATTCTTATCTCTACGAGAATACATATATAATATACTTCAGAAGTTCATCATATCCGGAGCCAAAGAGGTTGGAAATTTTATTGGTTTCCAGTTCAAACTCAATGTCACTCAAGTACCAACCAAAGCAACATATAAGAACTATATGATATACACACCTCATGTCAATATTATTGCTATCTTGTGTATGCTATGATTTGCACGAGACATTATCTTTCCTATATCGTAAGTGTTTTAAGCATATTTATATCTAATACGGGAATTAACATTGGCATGCACGCAAGGGGCTCATGAGATAATTGAAGATTTCGGCTCCAACTGATTTGTGTTATAATTAGAATGATACGACTGATATAATGCTGAGATGGGATGCGAAATCTGATTGCGCAAGTTGCATTGACACAATAAAGTCTATTTTGAGTTATATGTTTACTGTGTTTGAAGGAGTGGTTAACTTGGAAGTCTTGTATAAAAAATAACGTTGCATTATCATCTACAAAAGTCAAATATATGGCTGATACATAAGTCAAGAAGGAAGCTATTTGGTTGAAGGGATTGTTGAATGAGATCATTGGTATGAAACAAAATATGATTATGTTATATGATAACAATAACTTTCTTCATTTGATGAAGAACCCGAAGTCCCATTTGCAAACTAAGCACGTAAATATCAAGTTTCACTTCATCCGAGATGCGTTGGAGAGAGAGAAAGTGAAGGTGTTTACAATTTCTAGTGAGGAAAATCTTTCGGATGATCTGACCAAAATATTATCGGTTTCGAAATTCACGAACTACATGTTATTTGTACGAGTCTGGGATGCATATGAGATGGTCTCTAAGTAGTAGAATATCGGGTGAAACTGATACTAGAGTTGTAATAAGCCTAGGTAGAGGATTATTAGGTGTAGGATGGCAGTAACTCAAAAACAAAAGTATTGTTATAAACTACATGTGGCTGAAGATGGATCGACAATAATAGGTAGATGGTTGAACTATTTGAATCTCTCAGCCAGATATTAAGGCCAAGACTTTTGTGTGAATAAGTTTGCTGAAACCTAAGGGCAAACTCTTACAAAGGAAACAAGAATTCTACTGCCACATGCTAAAGAAGCATAATGATCACATGCAGCACCGGATGGTAGTCCATGGTTACCGAAGGGATTTTGAAGATACCAAGAAGCTTATAGAAGAAGCTAGATCAATAATAGTACGAACTAATGTTTAATCTAAGCTTTTAATGATAAAGTTGTTGGATCAAGGCATGATACATGAGACAAAAGATACAAGCACCCACTGCACGCTTACTCTCATATAAAAATGTTAAAGTCCATTAGCATTGTCTTATGTGTTGGTTGGTTTGGCCAAATGAGACCATCAAGTGTCAGGCAATAGTGACAGATGGGTATTGAAGTCCTCGTGGTTCATTTTTATGAGAGAAACACTTGTGAGATTTGTGAGAGGAAACTAGAAGCTTTCGGTTATAGTTGAGGTAGAGGGTTAACATATGGATAAACATTTTAAGATCCATAATTTCTTTGTAATGTGAGATTGATTTGTAGCAAAGATGAGTGGTTGAATGTTTAGTATTTGAATAATATTCTTTTACTCTCTTAGATATAAAATCGTGTATCTATTGCCCATGTATATAATATTTCTTTACAATCTAAACCACATTAAATTTGTGTTGTGTGTGTGTGTGTTTATATTTATCTTCTTGTTCTTTTTTGCTTTGTTATTTTAAGGGTTCACAACTAAGATTTGAGTACGAGCATAAGATGTGTGGCTCTATCCTTTCTTGTTACAGATTCAATACTTGCACCAAACGAATTTCAGATGAAGCACGTGAGCTTCATCTAATGGTATCCGAAGGTTGGTTGTTGTTGGGGCTTGAGTGTTGTTGATTATGCTATTTATGTGTTTTCTAAGAAGAGTTTATGTAACATATAACTCTCGATCGATTAATATAGTACTCATAAATGAACAAATATTATCCATCATCACCGAACGTTGAACACTGAAGCCCACATGGACTTCCCTTACTTCATGAACTTATAAAAACAACACCAACACAAAATGTTACTTTTATTAAAGTTACATCAATAATTTTATTAATAACATTTTATAAATTATCGTCGTGTAAGTACTATCCATAATAAGTACCAGTGATAATATACATAAAAACTCAATACTCGTAAGATGCGCAAAAAACAGTTCGATGATCATAATTCACTCAGTTGTATGATGTCACTTTAAGTAATTGTGTACCTTCATTTTTTATAACAAGTATTGAAAGGTTTTCAACAAAATGATAATTATTCCAAACATTTTAGATGTTGTGCATATTTGATACGTTGTTGAGGTTATAGTTTTTGAAATCTAAATATATATCCCTCAGATGAGCCCCGATGCTGATAACTAATGTAATAACTCATCTTCGTTCGATCTAAGTTTGATGGCTTGTGAATTACCTTCGATTTTTTTGGTTGGTTGGTGGTTGTATTGCCCATATATAACAGGAAATCACCAATAATGAGTGATATTATAAGAAAAATTCTCAAGTGGAACAAATAATAACATTTTAACGATGAATACGTTGTTTTATTCACACCATCCACACTAACCTTTTTTTAAACATGATACCTTTCACATTCCTAATATAACTTTGGATATTTATCACTCTTACCATACTTGTAAAAGCTAATGATGATAACATGTAATAACTTTCGACGTATGCGTTGAACCCATTCGGTTGAATCATGTTTAATGTAATGTTCGTGTGTGGTAGAAATGTGTTTAATTGGCCACACATATACTACTTCATCAGATTCCATAAAATTAATTGTCATTTCAAATTATAATGCAACTAAATATTACTAAATTTATCGCTTGAGAAAAATCGTATGAAATACGTAAAAAACATTAATATTTAACACGAATCGCGCGACAATATTTGGCATGATTCGTGCGATTTTTCAAAGATCTTCAAATGAATGTTACAATTTTTTTTTCATAAATAAGAATGTGTTATTGAATTTTATTTCTCTTTTGTGAATCTCTTTCACGTCTAATATGACTATGTTTGATTAAAAAGAACGAAGCTCGAGTGTCATGCTAGGTTTGTTTAAAGTATATATATATATATAGTTTAAAGAAGTGAGTGATGTGTGTATAATTAGTTAACTTGGTTAAAAGTATTTTAGATTTCTCAAGTTTGAAGGAATAATTAGGTCAACTAGAAAAAACATATAACAAAAACTAAAGATATTTAAAAAGAGATATAACAAAAACTAACAAGATATAAAAAAGTCAAAATATATTAGATCATATAAGTTTCAAGTCCGACTATATAGCTCATAATAATTGTTGTGGTCGTTATTTAAAAATTTCCGGTTATATAACTCCTCGTATTTATTACTCTAGATAGCTATAATTTTTTAGTTTATTTACATAAAAATCTAAAATAATTGTATACCTCAAATTTATCATAATTATTTAATATTCAAACATATAGTTTTTAAAATTCTTCACTATTTAAAATTACTCAATTTTTTTAAACTCTAATATTTCCGTCTTTTAAATCCTATAAATTATATTACATGTTTTTAGGATGAGTACATTTGAAGATCTCGATAAATATCATAATAATAATTTCGTCTTTAACATTGTGTTATGTCCATGTTTATTTTTTCAAATTCACATTTTCGCACATTGCGTTATGATTTGAAGCATTATCAAACAATGTATGCAAAAAATAAAACATCATCATATGTTCGGGACAATTCATACTTAATTTTCATATGGTATACATAAAGACATCACACATTTTGTACATACTGATAAAATTGGATGTAAATTTGTTGGATTTATGCAAGAAACCCGAAGCGCCAAAAACCGACAAAACTCCAACTGTTTCCCAACCTTTGATTTTATTGTCCACGATCGTCACCGAAGCTCGCACTAAAGAAGATTTTTGGAAATCGTGTTATCTACCGATGACTCACTATAGTTTCGAAACTTCAAACAAAGATGATTATTAACATGTCAAGATAGACTCCAATATTGTTGGAGTCAAGATAACCTCCAATACTGTTGCTCCCCCATAGGATTGGTGAAATCCGATGGGTCAAAAGGAGGAATTAAAATATCCTTGAAGCTCAATAGCCCAATCATGATGTCGCTGCTAACGTTGGGGTAAAAAAATCCACGAAAGATATCGGGATCCATATGGAAGGTAATAATCTGTTACGGAACCAGATCAACCAAAAACTGAAGATGACAATGCACACCCCTCAAAGATATCTGAAGTTATATGGATTAACCTGTGCAGTTTGGACAAGTGACATCTTATTGGGTTGTATAATGACAAATACCTCTATTATGCAGAGGAGGAATTAAAAAATCCTTGAAGCTCAATAACCCAATCATGATGACGATGCACACCCCTCAAAGATATCTGAAGTTTTGTGGATTAACCTCTGCAGTTTGGACAAGTGACATCTTATTGGGTTGTATAATGAAAAATAACTCTATTATGCAGAGGACGAAGGTCCAGACTTGAAGGCATACTGAGGGATCCAAACTTATTTTACGTTTTTCTAACATCAAAGAGACATCTATTTTCACCAGAAATGTGAGCTGGTAATCTTTCTCGATGCTTTGAATTGAGAGATTCATTTGTCTTTCGTGTTGGGCTCTTCCTATGTGGGAGTCCAATTATCATATGGGCTAAGCCCAATTTGGGTAACACGTAGGATTTTGGTTTATGTATAAATATATATTTATACAGTGTCTTTTGAGATGAGCATCATATTCTATAGTGCAGTTTTGAGAGAAAAAGGTGATTCGAGGCAGAATTTTGTGCTTTCAATCGGACTGTCTCCCGTTGTCTGATCGGCTTCAATTTTGGTGAGGAGGATCGTCTATTTGTCCTCTACAATCTGACCAGAGGTTTTTGATTTGGAATCATATAAGTGTGTTTTCGATCATCTTCTTCTAACTGCGTTTTTGGGGATATTTAAGTGAGTTTTCTGATTTCGGTTCGCTATCTTGTGTATTGGGGGTTGTGTATGAAGTTGTCATACTTTGTGTGGTGCATGCTCTAGTTTTATCTAGATAATAGTTTTGTAACCCGTCTTCTGATAGTGAATATTTGGTTGGACTCCGGAATCAGTCTAGTGGTTTTTTACTTCCTACACCGGGAAGGTTTTCCACGTAAAAAGTGTTCTATGTTATTTGCGTTTATTTTATTCAGACTTCGTATTTTGTTTGGGATCATTATCTTTCTCATATTTGATACAAGAAGGAAGATTTCGTTTATGCTTCTATTTCCTCAGGAAGTGGTATCAGATCGAGTGATTGTGTACTTGTCTTGTATCAAATATGAAGGTGAATACAAGCAGAATGGTGACAATGAATGGTTCAAATTATTCTATATGGAAATCAAAGATGAAAGATCTGCTTTATGTTAAAGGTTTTCATTTACCAGTGTTCGGTGATGAAAAACCTAAAGACAAGTCGGATGCAGAATGGATAATTATTCATCGACAGGGTTGTGGCTTTATTTGGCAATGGGTTGATGATAATATGTTGAATCATGTTGTAGACGAAATAAATGCAAGGAATTTGTAGAGTAAACTTGAGGAGTTATATGCTCGGAAGACAGGAAATAGTAAATTACTTTTGTTCAAACAGTTGATGTATTTGAGGTATCAAGATGGATCACCTCTTACAGATCACGTGAATACATTTCAAGGCTTGATTAATCATTTGGTTGCTATGGGTATCAAATTTGATGACGAGGTTCTGGCGTTATGGTTGTTTGGTTCGCTGCCAGACTCGTGGGATACTTTTAGAATGTCTCTTTCCAATTCAGCTCCTGAAGGTAATATTTCAATGACATTGGCTAAAAGTATGTGTTGAATTAAGATATGAGAAGAAAAACAGTTGACTTCTCTTCACATTCAGAAACTCCAGTCATTGAGAAACGTGGTAGAAATGAAAATTACAGTTGGAAAACTAGAGGTAAAAGTGGAAGTAAAAGTCGGAACAAGTCTAATAAATTTGCAGATTGGGAGTGCTACTTATGTCATGAGATCTGGCACACTAAGAAATTTTTTCCTAAGTTGAGAAAGAAGAATAATTTTGGAAGATCCAACAATGGTAAATAAGAAAAGAACAAGGAGAAAAATTATGATAAAAATGGTGACGAGAAACATGTTGCTGCAGTTTCAGAGAGGTACTTCGTTGTTATTGACGATGTTGTTGTGAAGTCTGTGTCTGATGAAAATGGTTGGGTAGTTGACAGTGGTGCTACAATTCATGCCACTTCTCGTAAAGAATATTTCTCATCTTACACTTCTGGTGGATTTGGTTCTGCAAAGATGGGAAATAATGATCAGTCTAAAGTGGTTGGTATTGGTGATGTTTATCTAGAAACAAGCATGGGTGCAAGATTGATTTTGAAAGGAGTTAAAAATATACCCAATCTTCGATTGAATTTGATCTCTACAGGGAAGCTCGATGATGAAGGTTATTGCAGTATTTTTGCGAATGGGCAGTGGAAACTTACTAAGGGCTCATTGGTTGTGGTAAGAGGACAAAAATATTCAGCCCTCTACATCATGTCTGCAAGGGTGCCTGCTAAGAGAATCCATGTTGTTAATGATGAAGGAATGGTTGATTTGTGGCATAAAAGACTCAGTCACATTAGCGAAAAAGATTAGATATTTTGAGGAAGAAACAATACATTCGTGGGATACATAAATCTCATTTAAAGAAATGCGGACATTGTTTGGATAGAAAGCAGAATAGAGTATCTTTCAAGAGCTCGGCTCCTTCAAGAAAACCAAATTTGCTTGACTTGGTACATACTGATGTATGTGGTCCTTTCAGAACGAGAACACTTAGTGGTTTTCTGTATTTTGTTACTTTTGTTGATGATTATTCCAGGAAAGTTTGGGCTTACACTTTGAAAATAAAAGATCAAGTGTTAGATGTTTTTAAGCAGTTTCAAGCTTCAGTTGAGAGAAAGACTGGGAAACAATTGAAGTGTGTTAGAAGTGATAATAAGGGAGAATACATTGGTCTTTTTTATGATTATTGTAGGCAGCAAGGTATTCGGCATCAAAAGACACCTCCCAAGACCCCTCAGTTGAATGACGTAACATAGAGACTAAACCAAACATTAATTGAAAGGGTAAGATGTCTTCTTTCACAATCACAACTCCCTAAATACTTTTGGGGTGAAGCTTTGAATACAGTGGTACATGTCTTGAATCTTAGTCCTTCTGTACCTTTAGATGGAGATATCCCAAATAGAGTTTGGACACGTAAAGATGTTTCTTTTTATCATTTGCGTATCTTTGGGTGCAAATCTTATGCGCATATTCCTAAAGATGAGAGATCTAAACTCAATTCGTAGACAAGACAATGTGTATTCATTGGTTATGGTCTTGATGAGTTCGGCTACAGATTTCATGATCCAATTAATAAAAAGGTTATTAGGAGCAGAAAATGTCGTGTTTATGGAAGATCATATAGTTCATGATATTGATAAGAGTCAAAATTCAGTGCCTATGTCTGATAATAACTTGGTAAATTTGGGGCATATTCCGCTTGCACATACTCCTACAGAAGTTGAAGAAAATTCAGATGGTGACTCATCTGCTTCAAGAGGTTCACATATTTTTTATACTCGTGATCATGATAATGATTTCGTGGATGAACAAGAGAATGAAGAAGATGTTGAACAACCTGAAGCTCCAACGCATAGATCTACTAGAGATAGACAACCCTCTACTAGATATCCTTCTGATCAATATATTTTGTTAACCGATGCAAGTGAGCCTGAATGTTATAATAAGGCTATTTGCGGTGTGTGTAAAAATCAATAAATTGAAGCAATGAATGAAGATATGCAATCACGTCATGAGAATCATACATTTGAGTTAGTGAAGATACCTGAAAGGAGAAAAGCCTTGAGTAACAAGTGGGTATATAGGTTGAAGCAAGATGACAGTTCTTTGCAACCTCGGTACAAAGCAAGATTGGTAGTCAAAGGCTTTGGTCAGAAAAAAGGTATTGATTTTGATGAAATATTTTCTCCAGTCGTAAAAATGTCATATATTCGTGTGGTTTTAGGCATTGCAGCGATTCTAGACTTGGAAATTGAGCAAATGGATGTAAAAACAGCATTCTTGCATGGTGACTTGGAAGAAGAGATTTTTATGAAACAACCTTAAGGTTTTGTGGTTGAAGGTGAAGAGTTTTAAGAGTATCTGGGGGTGATTTTGTGATACGAGAATCTCTTAGTGTCAATATAGGTTGAGTTACTTTATTTAGGAGCTTTTTAGAGAGAGAAAGTGAGAGCTTAGCTTAAGTAGAGATATAAAGTAATATTATATTCGTCTTGAGATCTGTGAAGCGTGTGTGGTCCTTTTATAGTACAATTGCGGGTCCCACACGCTTTAATTCCCATTTATTACACTTTTGGTCCCTACATCTTCTCTTCTTCTCATTCTAGCTATTTCTTTGATAGTTTATACAATTTTCCCTAACACAATTTCCTCTTTACATTTTCATCCTATCATACTTCTTCTTTACAATTCTCTCATATCATACTTCTTCTTTACAATTTTCTCCTATCATACTTCTTCTTTACAATTTTCTCCTTGTCTTTTATTCTTCCTTATCAGTAGCCCCCCAGTCCTAGTAAAAATAGTTTTACTGGGACTGTAAATAAGTCTCCATTGTCTCTTCGAACATCTCTTCTTCGAAGAACTTTTCCTCTAACGCCAAACTTCTTCCTCGAACAAATACTTCGAATGCTGCACCTCTTCGAAAAAGCATCTCTTCGAAAGCATCTTTTATCTCATATTAACCAGTGTAGCCCCCCAATCCTTGCAATGACTTAGTAAATACAAGCCAATACCTGAAAACGTTGCCCATCGGAATTTGCCCTGTGAGCATATCACAACCACTAGAATTCGACGCTAAGGCATTGTAATGATTGGCTGCGAAAATAGGGCATGACATCAGCAGTCATGCTTTTGTGTCAGCGTATTTTGAGAGTGATCATGCCTCTGCAACTTCTCCCACGCCTCTGTCAACAATTTTTGACCTAGGGTACCCATAATACCCCTAGGCAAACAACAAGAAATGTCCCCAGGCCCGATTTTTCCTAGAAGCCCATTTGGCTTCTATAAATACTCACCTCTTTCATTAATAGCTCAAACTTTCCACCCATAATTTCTAAAGAGAGAAAGCTGGCTCACAAACCTCGTCGGATTCTAGAGTGGCTCCTTATTAGTAAAAAATTCGAAGAAATAGTCGTTGCTGGTGAATACACTGAACCTCAGCCTCCCCGTGCTGTGACTACCTTCTACAGTTCGTGGCCCCCTCCTGCAAATTCGACGGCCATAATCCCCCTCGAAATATCTCATCAGAATCAAATCAACAACCAGACCACTCTCAAAGAAATGGGGAAAGAGAAGCACCATAAACACTCTTCGGGAAAAAGAAAGAGACACCACAAGGACAAGCATTCACAGGAGCGCAAGCGTTTGAAAGATGTACCAGAAACTACCCCTGAGGCTCCTCGAACTATGACAGTTGACCCTCCTCTTCCGAGGACCGGAGATCCTGTGTCAAGCCTTCCAACTACTCCATCCATAACAGGAACTGGGACTCCCCGGTTTTCTCCAGGACAGACCGTGCCTACCGAAGCGGAGATTCAAGAGTTGCGCAACAAAGCCCTAGCTACTAAAGGAAAAGCTATCGCCTCGGATAATCCGGAGTCGTCTATTCCAGCCACTCATGTTGCAGATGGGAATAATGTCATCGAAATTCCCGTTGAGTCATCTGGTGAACATCCTACCGCCCCGAGCAATCTTGATCCAAACACTCAAGCCATTCAAGCCACAAATCCAGACCAACAAATCGACATCCTAGCAGAATCCTTTAGTCAGATGCGTACTCCTCCTCCAACAATGTCCGACGAGCAAGCGGAACGTATTGCCCCTAAGTCAAAAGGTGATGTAACACTTCCCTTAGAACTTGATGCCATCATGGGCAACAATATTCGAGGGATTGAAAATAAGCATGTTGTTGCTCTTTACAATATATCGTACAAGTATTTTTCTCCCTCAGAAGAAACGTTACTTCGTACTCGTTGGTGCATCCCTTCGTATATCAACATCAAATTCCCCTCCGAAGGAGAGATTCCACTATCTGTTAGGGATCATGAACTTGTTGTTTACACTGACATCATGAATTGGGGACTAAGATTTCCTTTAGACCCCTTCTTCATCGAATATTTTGCTAAGATTGACCTTTACCCCTCTCAAGCTGGACCCAACATGTGGTTCACATTAAGGGCATGCATCATGGCGTCGAGAATTTCAGGCCAAGAGTTTTCCTTGGAGCAGTTCATCGGATTATCCGGGTTGGCTAGGAATCCATTCTTCCCATTCTACTCGTTAACTTTTAACCGAAGGCAGAAAGTGCTGAAAGATTTGCTAGAGGCTGACAAGAAATGGAGACAACAATTTATCTTCTTCTCAGGACTGGGAGACTGGCTCTGAAGCAACCCCTTCGAGCCTTCACAAACTAACTCTGTTGTGGACCAATAAATGTAAGTCCTCAAACCACTTTATTTATAATAGTCCTTCGAATTGTGAGAGTTTAAGAGTTTAACTTAACATTTTTGTAGCTATGACTGGCATTTCCAAGCCATATGCTGATTATGTAGAGAGTGTCACTGCTGTTTTTACGAGGCTTAGTGAATGGGCCAAAGAGAAATGGGAAAACCGATTTCGCTTATGTTTCAGTGAAAATAATATGGATCTGAGCAGACTGTGGAGGTTAAATCCCCTTGATCGACTGTCTTTGAAAGAGTTGATGACCCCTCCTTCCCAAGATGAGGTGTTAGAACGAGTAACAAAGAAAGATATAGTGATATATCTTCCGAAGCGTGATCGTGCACAAAGTCATCAAGATGCACCCGATGAGGAACTTCCTGCTAAGCAACAATAGCTACAGCTAGAAGTGTCCATCGCCCCGGACCCAGCCTCCTCGGACAACAGAGTAACTCCCAATCCTGATTCTTCCCCGAAAAAAGCCATTCACCCTCGGAAGAAGAAAAGCGTGAAAGCCAAAGATAAAGAAAAGGCTGCCTTAGAGCCTATCCACGAGCTCTCCGAGGAGATCGAACACTGAAGCCCACATGGAGATCGAAGATCAAAAGGCTCTTGATGGGTCTGAGCATGAGATGGGAGATAACTCTCCCAAAAAAACTCCAACTTAACACCCAGCACTCCTCGGACCCAAGCATCACATCCAGCTCCCCCAGAGGAGCCCCCAATACTTGCTCCACTTCCCATGCCTCAAAGTATGCCTCTCCAACACATTGATCTTGGGATTCTCGAGGGGGAGACATCGGATTTGGACGTTGTTGGCCTTGGCTCTCCCAGCAGCTCCTTCGAAATTCCCCGTGACGACGAATTCTCAATGAGCATACGTAGCCTGCTGCACGCCTCTGTTATTAAGGGAAAGAAGATGGCACACTTGGAGAACAGAAAAAATCACTATAAGTTCAAGGCTTCCCTGTTGGCTGCACAGCTTGAAGAGGCTAAAAAACAACATGCGATTGTGGAGAGCCAAGTAGATGCACTATATGAAAGATTATCTGCCTTGGAGAACTATGTCATTATGCTGGAGAGGTGTTGCCAAGAGGAGAGGGACCTCTATCAGAAAAAGACCGAGGGCCAAGAGAAACTCATTACTGAGTATATGAAGGCCGAAGAAATAGCGCGCAGAGGTTTTACTGATTGTTGCAAGGACTATGAAATAGTTTACAAGAATAGGGATCACTTGGCGAAGCGTATCGAAGATTTCCCTCGGCAGGTAAAGGAAGAGAAAGAGAAGGTTGTAAATGCCTATATTGCCAAGTGCACCAACAACCTTGCTGATCGAGATGCAACAGTTCGAGCAGGTCTGATAACTCAACTTCATGTGGAGTACCCCGAATATGACATTGGCAGTTTTTCGAAACTTGTGTCCCCGGATCTCCGTCCTCCTCATATTGTTGTCAGTGAGAGTGAGTCGTCGGATTCCGAGGAAAGTGACTCCCCCAAAAAATCTCAACAGTAGGTAATTATGGACAAAGTGCTTTATGTATAAGACATTATAAGGCGATTTTTGTTTGCCTTCAAATTTTATGCGAGGAGATGTACTCCTCGGATTTTTGTGTATGCCCCAACTTGTAACATTTAACCCTGCAATATTTAGAATGTGGCAATTTATATCGTTGTATTATTTCTAACTGTGGTGCATATCGAAAAGTCATAGCGTGAATAATAACATAAAAGTGTAAATAGTTCAAGGCACAACATGTTGTGTCTCAAAGAATAATTCGAAGAGACCCAATTTATAATTCGAAGGTTGTAACAGCTTGAGGTACAAACCATAATGATCCGAATAATAATTCAAGGCACAAATTATTATAACCCGAATAATAGTTTAAGGTAGGGAAAAATTCGGGGCACAAGTCACTGTGACCCAAATTATGGTTTAAGGTAAAGAAGAATTCGAGGCACAAATCATTGTGACCCAAATCATAATTTAAGATAAAGAGAAATTCGAGGCACAACTCATTGTGACCCAAATTATAGTTTAAGGCAAAGAAAAATTTGAGGCACAAATCATTATGACCCAAATCATAGTTTAAGGTAGAGACAAATTCGAGGCACAAGTTATTGTGACCCGAAAAATAGTTTAAGGCAAAAAGTACGTCATATTAAGCAGCTCATTGGACACCTCGTTAAAACCTTCCTGTGCCTCTCAGGGTAGGAAAGAGTATGCCCTCACTATGTTTGGAACTTTCATGTACAAAAAGGGACAATTGCTACGCTCTAACTAATTTCTCATTCAAGATACAACTTTAAATGTTCAATGTTCCATGGAAGACGGAGGTATCGCCCTTCCTTGTCTTTTAACCGATATGTTCCTGGTTTTACTTTCTCGGTGACCTCATAAGGGCCCTCCCAATTTGGTCCCAATTTTCCCAGACTATGCAAGAAGACTTTTCGTAGTACTTTGTCTCCCACCTTGAAGTCTCTATGCTTTACTTTAGACGCATATCGACTCCTCGTAAGAATTTGATAATTGAGGGACGTCAACTGTGCTCGTTGTCTTTTTTCTTCAACCAAATCTAACGCTAGCGCTCTGTTTTGGTCATTCACCTCCGCTGTATACGTTGCCACACGATATGAGGGGAAAACAATCTCTGTAGGGACAATGGCATCCATGCCATATACTAAGGCAAATGGGGATACAGCTGTAGCTGTTCGTGGAGTTGTCCTGTAAGCCCACAATACTTCTTGTAAATAATCAGGCCATTTTCCTGCCTTCCCTTCGAAGTTCTTTTTCAAACCAACAAGAATTGTGCGATTGGTCACTTCTACTTGCCCATTAGCTTGAGGATGAAATGGGGCAGAAAAACATTGTCGTATGCCCATAGAGATACAAAAACTTTTAAACTCTTTGTTATCAAACTGAGGCCCGTTATCCGTTGTGACTTGCAATGGCACACCAAAACGACAGCACATGTTTGACATCACAAATTTGATCGCATCTTTGGCCTTGGTCCCTGCTAAGGGTTCTGCTTCTACCCACTTAGAGAAATAATCCACTGCGAAAATTATAGTTTGTCTGCCACCGGATGCCATCGGTAAAGGCCCAACTAAATCGATGCCCCACCTGTCGAATGGGACTGCTTCCGAAATACTCTCCAATAATACCCCTGGTTTATGGATCACATTGGCATAGTGCTGACAAGTGTCACATCGTTTTACCAAGTCTTTTGCATCTGAAGCAACAGTCGGCCAATAATAACCAGCCAAAAACACCCGACGAATTAATGCCTTATACCCACAATGGGCAGAACCTTCCCCATCGTGTAATTCGGATAGGATGATTTGTGACTCATCCTTGTTTAGACACCTTAGTAATGGTCGACTCAAAGATTTCTTATACAGCACGCCTCCCAGCATGAATCTGATTTTCCTAGCCTCGTACTTTCCGACGGGTAAAGTATCATTTTCTAGGAAGTCAATAATGGCTAATCTCCAATCGTCTTTGATCACATTGCTCTCCTCGTTAACGTTCATTGCATGCTCCGCGTCAATCATGATCGAAGGACGTTCCTGAATCAAAACCCATGGGTATCCCTCCGTTCGTGAGGCTGAAGCCAAAGAATCTGGGACAACATTTGCCTCCATCCGAACATGTTCATACTTAACTTCCTGAAACTCAGATACTAAACCTTTTAATGCTTTCAAATACTGTATCAGCTTATCTTTTCTGGCCTCGGACTCTCCCAAATCTTGGTTTATTACTAACTGTGAATCTCTGATCAATTTAACCTTTTTGGCCCCGCATATCTGAGCTAAACGCAAACCTGCTAATGCAGCTTCATATTCCGCCTCATTGTTAGTGGCCTTAAAACCGAACCGAATAGCTTGGAACATAGTTATCCCTTCTGGAGAAACCAATTGGACACCCGCCTCACTTCCAGAAATGTTCGACCTCCCATCTGTCCGCACCAACCATTCCGTTTCATCAAAATGGTCAACGACCTCTTTATCCTCTCTCTCTGAATGGAATTCGACCAAAAAATCGGCTAAAACTTGGGCTTTTATCGTCGTTCGAGGCTTAAATGCTATGTCAAAATCTCCTAGTTCTACCGACCATTTAGTCATCCTCCCAGAGATATCAGGCCTCTGTAACAAACCCTTTAGGGGAAAAGTTGTCCGAACGATTATAGGATGTGCCTGGAAGTAAGGTCTCATCTTTCGAGCAGCCGTTACCAAAGCCAACGCTACCTTCTCCAACTTAAGATATCACTTCTCCGCATCCAGCAAACTCTTACTGACATAATAGATGGGTTTTAGAATAGATTTCTCTTCGCGAAGTAGAACAGCACTGACCGCACAATCTGACACTGCTACATAGACAATTAATCTCTCCCCTACCAATGGTTTAGACAATACCTCAGGGGACGTCAAATATTCTTAGATTTGGCGAAAAGCAGCTGAACATTCGTCGGTCCAATTAAACTGTTTCGCATTTCGCAATACCTTGAAGAAAGGTGCACATTTATCCGAAGACCGAGAAATAAATCTATTCAGAGCGGCCAATCTCCCTGTCAGAACTTGGACTTCTTTGATATTCCGAGGGGGAGTCATGGTGACTAAAGCTTTTATCTGTTCTGGATCAGCCTCGATGCCTTTTTCGCTGATCATGTAACCAAGAAATTTGCCCGACCTCACCCCGAAAATGCACTTGTCCGGATTTAGTTTCAAGTTGACCTTTCTTAAATTGTTAAAAGTCTCCTCTAGGTCAGCAAAATGATCTTCGTCCCACGAACGTTTGACTAGCATATCATCGATATAGACTTCCACGTTCCGTCCCATCTGTCCCTCAAAGGTTTTATTGACCAAGCGCTGATAAGTTGCCCCTGCATTCTTTAAGCCAAACGGCATAACCTTGTAGCAATATAACCCTCGCCCGGTAATAAAAGAAGTGATTTCTTCATCTTTAGCATCTAACCGGATTTGGTTGTACCCTGAGTAGGCATCCATGAAAGACAACAATCAGTTACCCGAGGTCGAATCTACTAACTGATCAATACGAGGCACTGGAAATGGATCCTTGGGACAAGCTCTGTTTAAATCTGTGAAGTCAACGCACATTCTCCACTTGCCATTCTTCTTCCATACCAAGACTGGATTCAATGCCCATACGGGATAATGCGACGCGAATGTGGCCTATGCTTAGTAGCCTTTCTACTTCCAAAAGAATAGCGGAAGCCTTTTCCGGAGAGACGGGTCTCCTCAACTGGACAATAGGTCTAACATCAAGTCGTACCGCAAGTTTATGACATATGACCTCCGATGGTACTCCAGTGACATCCTGTGCACACCAAGCAAACATATCGAGTTTGTTAGATAAAAACACAATTAACCTTTCTCTCAACTCCAAAGAAAGTTTTACTCCGATCTTCAGAGATTTTCCACTCGCAAATTTATGTGTCTCGAAATCTTCTTCCGGGACCAGAAACCCGGTGGTCTCCCTCGGATCATCACATGGGATGAATTCGGAGGAAGGCCCCTTTAATTGCTATGCTTTGTCTGACCCTTCTCCCCGAACTCCCTTCGAGGATAAAGCTATCTGGTAACATTCACGGGCCATTTTCTTGCTACTTCTGATTATCCCGACATTGTTCCCAACCACATACTTTAGACACTGATGGACCGTCGAAATTACGCCATGCATCCGGGACAACCAAGAGCGACCCAGAATAGCGTTATACGAAGTTGGCGCATCGACGACAATAAACAGTACTTCCACCTCTTTCTTGAATGGCCCACGGCCCAACTCAACCACACACTGAAATTCTCCAACCACCACTGCTGTAGCGCCGGTAAAGCCCACTATGGTCCTGTCGGAACGTCGTATAACTGGTGGGTCAGAAATTCTCCTGTAAGTGCTCATAAACAAGATATTCGCTGAGCTTCCTGTATCGATAAGTATCTTCTGGACTTGATCCCCAGCGATGCCCGCAGCAATCACCACCGCGTCCTCATGCGGGCCTGCAACATTTCGCATATCATCGTTGTCAAAACAAATGATGGAGGAGGGTAATCGGTGCATTTGTGCTGACACCCCCGCTTCGATCTAGGTAGTCAGGTTGACCATGTGCCTCTTCCGCGAGCTATTGGAATTTTCCGCAATAGTATCTCCTCCAAAGATTGCCAGTGAATCGAAGAAAGCACCGAGGCTATTCACATCCCCCCTCGGAATAACTTCTTCCACCATATTCACATTGTTCCTCCCCTCCAAGGGATCCAAATATTCTTGTTCAACGTCAAAATCGTCGACCTCTTCGGAAATTGCCATGGCTGTGTCGGTGTTCTTTGGGACAGCTTTCACTGCAGCATTCTTTTGAGAGTGCTTTTTGACAAACTCTAACAACATTTCATTCTCGATCAAAGCTTGCACTTCTTTTTTCAAAGCTATGCAGTCCTTGGTATCGTGTCCAATATCCTCGTGATACTTGCAATACTTGTTAACGCTTCTACTTTCCCTCGGAGTCTGTATAGGAAAAGGCTACCTGAATGGTACTGTAGATCTCGCCTTGTCAAATATAACGGCAACATTTTCCGTTAACTCCGCAAAATAGTCTGGTCGAACCCACTTATTCGACATTGGTCGGGTTCCTTGATTGTAATTTTGCTGGTTGCCATAGTACTGTGGGTTTGTTTTCTGCCTCGGCGGATACTGAACCGTACTTTTGGCTTGAACATTTGTACGGGGCCCTTGGCTACTCGGCTCAGACCTTTGAAACTGATTCTGATCCAACTGATCCCCAGATCCTTTCTGTGATGCCTGAGTCTCCTCCACCAAAATTCTCTTCTCGACCTGATCCAACAATTCTCCGAAGGTCATAGCATGACTCTCCGCCACCGTATCCTTCAATAATCCGGGGAGTAGGCCCATCCTAAAAGCTGCAACTGCCACTGAGTCTTTACAATACTCCATGTCCGTTTTCGTTTTGACAAACCGATTGGTGTAATTCTTCAAGCTCTCCCCAACCTTTTGTCTGCAATAGATTATCGTGCCTCCGTTAGCTCTGAACTTTTTGCTCCCCACAAAGTGTTATCTGAAGATATTCCAGAACATGTCGAAATTCTTTATCGAGCCCTGCGGAATCCTGTTATACCATTTGGAAGCTACCCCCTTGAAGGTCTGAAAAAACACTCTACACAACAATTTATCATCGTCGTCGAAATTAATCATGAAGTTTTTGAATTATTCGATGTGATTATCCGGGTCTTGTGTCCCATTGAACTTTTCTAACTTCGAGATATTGAAATGCTTTGGGAGGTTTCCCACCAAAATGTCCGGGGACAGAGGAGAAGCTCTCCAATTGTGACCCGTACGATAATCGTTGGATCTTAAAATTTCATTGTTCGGAAAATACAACCCTTCCTCGGATGGTAGAGTATATTGATGCTGCCACTCCGAATTTCGCGGGCCCATGTCTTCTTTTCTAACAGGAAACTTCGCTTGGCCATAAGCCCGATCGCCAACTTAAGCACGGTAACTTTTTTCCCTCGGAGACTTCCTCTCCGAGCTTCTTCCCCTTCGGTAATCAGCGCGTCCTCGACCATGTTTTTTCTTTCTGTGATTTTTCCTAGGAGATGACTCTGATGAACTATATCGAGAATAATCGCTCGAGTCAGACGAATCCAAATTTCGCTTTTCTCTCCTCCTCGACGATCGCCGTTCGTATCCCCTGTATCTATCGTCCCTATTTTTAGGACGAAAATCGGTTTCGCGCTCCTCTTTTCCACTAGATGGCTCCTTCCGTATCTCGGAACAAAGATTTGCCTGTACGGTTTCCTTTTCTTCCTTCAATCTTTCAATCTCCAGCAATAGTTCATTCCTTCGAGCCAATAGGTCTGAGTCATCGAAAGTGTCTTCGACTCGTTGCCCCCCATGCACCTCGTACTCCATGTCATTCTGATAGTCATCGCCCACTAGGTTTTCCTCGCAATTATTGACAAAGTCGTCCCCTTGCTCTTCTATAGTTTTCCTCGGAATAGGATCTATTTCCAGGAAGCGATTGTCGTCAGAACGATCTTCGCTTCCCACAGACGGCGCCACTGCAGAGTTTTAAGAGTATCTGGGGGTGATTTTGTGATACGAGAATCTCTTAGTGTCAATATAGGTTGAGTTACTTTGTTTAGGAGCTTTTTAGAGAGAGAAAGTGAGAGCTTAGCTTAAGTAGAGAGAGAAAGTAATATTATATTCGTCTTGGGATCTGTGAAGCGTGTGTGGTCCTTTTATAGTACAATTGCGGGTCCCACACGCTTTAATTCCCGTTTATTACACTTTTGGTCCCTACATCTTCTCTTCTTCTCATTCTAGCTATTTCTTTGATAGTTTATACAATTTTTCCCTAACACAATTTCCTCTTTACATTTTCCTCCTATCATACTTCTTATTTATAATTCTCTCATATCATACTTCTTCTTTACAATTTTCTCCTATCATACTTCTTCTTTACAATTTTCTCCTTGTCTTTTATTCTTCCTTATCAGTAGGAAGTGAAGATTATGTGTGCAGACTGAAAAAGAGTCTATATGGTTTGAAGCAAGCTCCAAGACAGTGGTATAAGAAGTTCATGTCAGTTATGGGGGAGCAGGACTACAAGAAGACTTATTCTGATAATTGTGTATTTGTGAAGAAATTTGTCAATGCCGATTTTATTGTTCTCTTACTTGACGTGGATGAAATGCTTATTGTTGGGAAGAATACTTCACGGATTGATTCTTTGAAGAAAAAGTTAAGTAAGTCTTTCGTAATGAAAGATTTAGGCCTAGCAAAGCAGATTCTCGGCATTTGAATTACTAGAGACAGAGATTTGAAGAAATTGTTCTTGTCACAAGATAATACATTGAGAGAATTCTTCAGAAGTTTAAGATGGATAAAGCTAAAGTGGTTAGCTCACCATTTTCCGGTCACTTCAAGTTAAGCAAGAAACAATGTCCTTCAACTAATGAAGAAAAAAGAGATATGGCTAATATTCCATATGCATCTGCAGTTGGAAGTCTCATGTATGCCATGGTATGTACTCGTCCTGACTTAGCTCATAGTGTTTTTGTTATGAGAATATTTTTTCCAAATCCAGGTAGAGAGCATTGGGAAGCCGTGAAATTGATTATGAGGTATCTGCGAGGAACCTCTAATTTGAAGCTCAGTTTTGGGATGAAGAAACTTGAGTTGTTGGCTTATTCTGATCCAGACTTGGCTGGAGATGTTGATACTCGCAAGTCTACTTCTGGATATTTGATTAACTTTTGTGGTGGTGTTGTTTCATGGAAATCAAGACTACAAAAGTCAACGACAGAAGCTGAATTTATTGCAGTGATAGAAGCGAGTAAATAGCTACTATGGATGAAGAAGTTCTTGAGAGAACTTGGATTTGAGCAACACATGTATGTACTGTTATGTGATAATCATAGTGTTTGTCCTCTACAATCTGACCAGAGGGTTTTTGATTTAGAGTCATCTAAGTGTGTTTTTCGATCATATTCTTCTAACTGTGTTTTGGGGATATTTCAGTGAGTTTTCTGATTTTGGTTCATTATCTTGTGTATTGAGGTTGTGTATGAAGTTGTCATACTTTGTGTGGTGTATGCTCTAGTTTTATCTAGAATATATTTTTGTAACCCATCTTGTGATAGTGGATATTTGGTTGGACTTTGAAATCAGTCACGTGGTTTTTACTTCCTACACTGGGAAGGTTTTCCACGTAAAAAATGCTATGTGTTATTTACGTTTATTTTATTCAGACTTGGTATTTTGTTTGGGATCATTATCTCTACTCATATTTGATACAAGAAAGAATATTTCTTTTGTGCTTCTATTTCATGAGACATTGTTGTAAGGCATAATAGCAGATAAGGAATCCAATTAAGCATTTGAAGAAGACATGAGTTCATGCAAGGGAGGAGAAGTAACTTGATGGCCAATTTGTATAAGTTTTTCCTGGATTTGTTGAACCTTTGGATCCATATATTTGTAGAGAGCTTGAAATTCATCTTCACTAGTAGGTTCGTCAGGAAATAAGTGGTCATCTCTTTGGTAATTTTTTGCTGTCGTCTCTCCTTAATTTTCTTATACTATAAATCCTCATCAAATATTGTCTGTTTGTTGTCTCCTCAGCTTCGGTAAGATAAATTTTTAAAGAAGTTGATTCAAGGGTTTGTTCTACTCTTTTCGATGATGAAGCTTTTGCAGCTTTCTTTTTCCTTGGAATAAAAGTCTTCTTTATTTTCAAAGAATTTTCAACCTCAGCTCCTGCTTTGATTCTTAGAAGGTTAATGTCATATGCTTTCCTTTTACTTTTTATTTTTTTTATTTTGCGGCTTCAGTTTAGTGAAAGGGCTAGCACAAGATGTGGTAGCTGTTTTTTTTTCTTGTTACTTTTCTTTTTCAAAGCCAAGTGACTGTCAGATCTATTTCGCACAAGCAATATAACTTTGTTATCATGTGCAAGCAATCTTTTCACAACAAGCTTTGGATTTGGTTGCTCCATTCGATTTTTGGGGAGTTCGGCACCCAAGGAAATCCTCTACATATGACTGTTAATGAAATTGATTGGTTGAAAAGCTGAATGAAATCCATTAGCCCATTCATTTTCCGCCCAAGTGGCTAGTTAAGCAAAAATATTTTTTGCATCATTTATTCTACTTTTATACGTATTCAAAATTACTAAGAGAAATAACAATGTGTGTAGGAAAGCTTATTTCAATTATAAAGGATAAAAAGAGATAAAAATGAATATACGTATTGTTTCTTCTCCAAACAAGATTAAGTTTTGAAGGGTTCTCCTCATATATTTCTTTACCATTCTTCCAAGCTCCTCATATATTTCTTTACCATTCTTCCAAGCTCCTTATATAAAGGAAAAAAATTATTCCAAAATTTATCAACTCCAACTAAGTCATCAATAACCTTGAATTCATCAAGTAGTGTCAAGTAGTAAAACGGTAGTACTGGTCCCTTCGAAAGACCAGTTATAACAAGGAAAAGTTTAATGGAAAGAGGGGGTTGGCTTAGTTTTGAAGCCATAATCACTGACAGGAGTGTAGACTACAGATTATGTGTCGCTTGTGTAGGGAAGAGTTTCAAATTTTTGAAGTACTCCACTATCATAGGATCTAGGGAAAATCGAAGACCAGAGTTGATGATCTCTGGATAGACCACCAACTCATTTGCTCCACAATCTAGTGGAGTCTCCCGCTCTTTTGAAATTTGAAGAGTGATTTTGTCTGTTATTCCCCATTGTTTCTTTAAACGATCAGTATGAGCTTCGTTATAGTAAATGTACGACACATTTTTTAGCACCATGATGTATTCGGGGAGGAGTGGTTTCAAGTTTACACTGATTGAGGCAGCAACGTCCTCGGAAATATCAACTAAAGCTTTATTTTTCTTTCTTCTTCCGTATGTTACTCCTTGTTTCAAGGCATCATCTTCTGTGTCAGATGTAACATCACTTTTCTTGGCCTTGATGTTTGATTGTGTTGCTTCTGAATCAGCTTCTTCCTCTGATGTTTCGTCTATTAATTGAGGAGAGTTGGAATTTGAGATAGATTTTTCTTCTTGTGTGTGTGAGGGAGTTTATTGAGACTTTGTGTTGGTCTCAACAATCTCCATCTGGGGAGGAGATAATGGTGCATGATTGTTGGTATTGTTTTGTGAAGAAATGTCAGCCTTGAAGTCCCCCATAGCTATGAAATTCTTCTTTTTAGTAGATAAATTCTTCTTTTTTTGAAGCTCGTGACCTCCGATGATTACTAATTCTTATTTACTATCTTTCTTACGAACTAGGGGGCTACTGATAAGGATATAAAATGTTTGGGGGCTTAAATGTAATAAATTAAAGTCTTATATGATCAATTGTATAGTTGTAAGATAGGTTTTAGACTGTATGTAAAGATGGGGGACTAAAGTGCAATTAGCCCATTTGTGTAACCAATTCTGTTACACTAAGTTTGAACGCCTATAAATAATGGTTGAGGCTGTTAATACAAGGGACGATACTTTTCATAAACTGAGACTTACTTTTTCACTTTTATTTTATCTCTCTAAAATCAAACTCTCTCTCTTTCTAACTCTCAATAACTAAATTCACACATATCACGTGCGACATACATCATCACCTGGTATATGGAATGGATACGATGGCCCTTGCATAAACAAGTATCTCATCATTACAAATTAAAAACATCAAAGTGTCTATAAATGATGTTGGAAGAATGATTGAGTTAGATTTAATTGAAGAAAAATGTGTCAATATGTACATTCATATGGAACATTACCCCTCATTGATGCACAATCGATATAACTCACATATCCAAAATAAAAAATTCCAAGTATAAGATAAAGTTTAAAGATAAATTCTTTTACACACCTAACTGAGAGGCTATGTACTTTATAATGGAAAAGATTGAGCAGTGATCATACAAGTTGGTAGAATCTAGGAACATGAAACTAACACACCCATAAGACATTGACCACTTGAAATTTAATAGTTTTTGAATTTTTATGTTACATAATTTAATTTACTTTTAAAAAAATTCAATGATATACTCTTTCTTATCCTAGTAATGTGGGTAGGTTTCAACAATACATCAAGTTTTCTACATTTATATAAAAAAATCATTATTTTTCCTTTTTCTTTAAATTTACTCATATTTTCTTTAAAAGACATGTATGTAGTCATTTCAAGTCTTATTTGTAAGCTATCACTAACATGAGACATAATACTTGGAAAAATACCAAATAGGCCCGACCCGAAGGGGTAGGGCAGAGGTGTGACCTCGTAAGGGTCTGAGATCAATGTTTTTTAAACCTATAACATATTTGTGTATCGAAAGATTTATTTTTTTATAAAGAATAAAAAAAATATTATGTGCACACGTGTGCTTATACTGATAACATATATAACAATAATAATATTAATTGTCTTTGCTTCTTTAACTTCGATAAGTGTAGTAGCTGTTTAGGGGTTTTCTATAAAAGTGTGCAATCTCTCTCTTTCAAATTAGTCATTTAGTCATTTAAAATATTATTATTATTGTAATTTGTTCGCCTCTTCGTGTCTTCCACTCCATTTACTAATAAAGTAATAAGGTAAATCAATAGTATACGTCAGATTTATATTCTACTTTGGTTTGTTTGTGTTTTATTTCAATCCATTTAAATTTAATTTGTGTCTGACATATGGCTAACATGAAAACTTGGAATGAACTATAATTAAATTTGAAAAAAACAAACTATTGATAAAGAATTGTAACAAGAAATAACAAAAGAAAAAGAACGGTGGAAGCTAGTTTTAGTTAAAATTGTTGCTACTGTGAAATGATTTACTAAACATAATCTAACATTTTGTGGGGTTAAATGAAAAGCTTTACTAAGATAATAATGGTAACTTTTAGGAATAGAAGAATCAAAATTGATGAATTTGATTTGATAATACAAAATCATATTAGAGGTATTTATAGTCATGGAATTCATCATCATTATCTTGGTCATAGAATTCAGAATGAGTTAATTTCTCTTTTGGAACATAAAGTTCAAGTTTCTATAGTTAACATAATTAAATAGACCAAATATTTCTCTATCATTCTTGATTGTACACCGGATGTAAATTGAAAGAATGACTTTAATAATACTGTGTACGGATGTCAAATAAAAAGATAAAAGTAGAAGAGTATTTTATTAGAGTTTATTATTATAGATAATACATTTGGATTAGGTATCTTTGCTAAAATAGTAGATGCACTAAAATCACTAGATCTTGATATTGATAATGTTAGAGGTCAAGGTTATGACAATGGTTCTAATATGAAAGGAAACGTCAAGGAGTTCAAAAGATAATGCTTGAAAGTAATCCAAAAGTGGTAAATAATCATGTGCTTCTCATAGTGTTAATCCCGTGGTTAGTTACATGACACATTCTTGTATGAAGGATATTTCTTTTTTTTGGAGTTTTGCAACGTATATATGTATTATCTTCTAGTTCTACAAAAATGGAAGATTTTGTGTGACATGTTCCATATTTGAATGTTAAAGATTTTTCTAATACTCGTATCAAAAATGTTAAATCTATTAGATTTCAAGCTCTTAAGGTAAGTTTAGCTCTTTTTAATCTAACTGAATCTTGTGATGATACCACAAAAAGGCGATGTTAAAAATTTAATTGGTTCATTTGAGCATTTGGAATTTTTACTTGGCATGATTATTTCGGTATGAAATTTTGTTTGCGATGGATACTAAAGAATTCAAGTTTATGTTCATTGGTAATGTTTTAAAACAATTAGAAAATTTGTTTTTTGAAAAATTTAGAGAAGAATGTTCTATTTCTTGTTTGAAAGAAGTTGAAAGACTTGCTCATGATATAGATATTGAATCTAAATTTTCCAAATAAGCATAGGATGTTTAGAAAAAAAACACTTTGATGAGAATGATCTTGAAAAATAAGCATTATCAGTTGATAAGTTTTATAGTTAATTATTTTTTTTGGATATAACAACTATTTCAGTGAAAAATAAATTTGAGCAAGTGAATAGATTTAAAAGTGTCTTTAGTTTTTGGTTTGATTCTCTTGAATTAAAGTTATTTGATGAAAGATCAACTAAAATAACATAACATTAATTTTCACAAAATATTTTCATATGGTTCGGTACCGGATGTTGATTTTAAAAACATTACTCTAAGCTGAAAGTTTTACAAATGAATTTTCCACTCGTACCAATGAGTAACCTTAAAGTTTTACAAATGAGTTTTCTACTCGTACCAACGACTTCATTGAAAATGTAGGTTGTTATCTGTTTCAATTTTTTATCAACTTCTTTTAACTGTAGCATCAGATTAGAGAAGCTTTTAAAATTCTATGTTTCAAAAACTATATGATATTTACTATGTCTCATAAAAAGATTGAAGATTAGAAGTATATCATATGATCGAATGGTCCGCACCCTTAAAACGTTCCGATCATATGACTTTTACCTCTAAGGTGGTTTGATTTGATGGACCATCGTTCGAACCATGAGGGTCGAACAACAACAAAAACGCTGACGCAGACAATATACAGATTACGAAAGAGAAAAAAAATAGTTATATTTCAACAAAAAAATCGCCTCTAACGGTCCGAATAACAGGAAGTCGGCCTTAGACGCCATCTTTGCCTGACTGACCATCCTCATCTCGTACAGTTAGGCGAGCTCCTAGTTGAGTGGTTTGGGACCGCCATCCCTCAGAGAATCTCATCTAAAACTTTGGTCTCCAACCCCTTCCACTGAGGGGACCGATGCACTACAAAAAGGTCATATCAGTAGGAACAAAGTCCCACAGCCTAGATCGACCGAGTTTCCAAAAGAATGGTACAATCCGAGCATCTAAAGTGGTTTGACTTGATGGACCTTCGTTCGAACCCTGAGGGTCGAACAACAACACCGACGCAGACAATATACAAATTACCAAAGAGAAAAATAAAGAAAAGAATAGTTATATTTCAACAAAAAAAATGGCCTCTAACCATCCGAAAAGCAGGAGGTCAGCCTTAGACGCCATCTTTGCCGGACTGACCATCCTCATCCCGTACGGTTAGGCAGGCTCCTAGTTGAGTGGTTTGGGACCGCCATCCCTAGGGGAATCTCATCTAGAACTTTGGCCTCCAACTCCTTCCACTGAGGGGACCGATGCACTACAAAAGGATCATATCAGTAGGAACAAAGTCCCACATGAAGCCTAGATCGACCTGAGTTTCCGAAAGAATGGTAAAATCTGAGCATCATATCCACTAGGACATATATGAGCAAGAAAAAAGGGATACTAGCAACGTGTTTTTTTGCCAAAGAGAAACAAAAAGATGAACTTACCTCAAGTCCCAACTCAGCTTGTCAAGTGACTGACTTCACTAAGGGTTGCCCCACGACCATTGTGTGTTCAGCACAGAGGGAATTCCGCCAAACCCTCAACCGGACCAGGCTGGCTGCTGGAACCCTTTTTATCTGATCCATTAAAAATTGTGTCTACCTGCTCTTTTGGACAGGGTCTGCGGTCAGGTCGATGATAGGGTGCAGACCAACCGAGGGGCCAATCTTGGATGTTGGGACAACTTCATGCGTTTTCTCTTTGGCTATAACATATGCTTTCTTTCAGACCACTTTAGACGAGAGGAAATACCTTTGGACCACGCCCTCTTGCTTGGATACTTGGTTGGGAGTTACCACCGATATGCCCATTACTCTAATAATTCGAGCTTCAAGCTTCACTTTCTTCGCTTTGGTCATGGCCTCGACTCATTCTTGATGCCTTTCACCAGTGTGCGACTCATTTTTGTCGCTACAACACGGGGCACTGACATTTCCCCCTTCTTCGTTGAATCATCAGCTTTCTTATTTATTGAACTTTGCTTCTAAGTAATGTTCGGCGTCCACTAAATAAAAATTTCATCAGCCTCCAGATAGGCGACTTGCATATCTTTAGCTTTTTTGCCGGGCGTCGTGAGCCTAGCCCTGCCCAAGGTCGGTCCTTCCTGAGTAATATCGTTGTCCGCTACTGCAACACCCTCAACATCCTTTTTGACCGAGGCTTCCGAGCTGCCAGCAACACAAGTTGGCCGTTAGTAGTTTTGAGGATCAAGAGGCTATAAAAGGTCTTCTTCCAAGTATCCTTCTGAGTATTTGGCCAACATTCTGAAGTGTTGTTAGGCATTGGACAGACATTTGTGTAAGCCTAGGTGATGTCTGTCAAACGAATCAATACAAGTGAGTAGGATGGTCCAGCCAGAAATGTATGATTGACCAAAACCAAACATTAGAATTTACATGGTAGGCTCCACTCTCGGTGCATCAACGGCCTATGTTCCTTCTTATGGGTCTCTTTTTTCTCACTCACAAAAAACAAAGGACCGTTTTAAATTATTATCGGATTTGAGAAGATCATCCACAGTTTTGTACCCGTGAATGGACAAATAATAATAGAGGCTTTTTAGGGTCGCCACCAAAGTAGAAAGCGTGGTTATAATATCATAAATGCGTCTCAATTATTATAAATTGTTTAAATTCTTGAATAAAAATAGCTTTATCACTATAAAATCTTTTAAAAAGTAAGCATATATATATATATATATTATATATCTCTTGAAAATATCTGATGATGTAAATTATGAAACTATGATAATTATTTTAGTTCCAACTAAACCTATCTGAAGTAGAGACTCTTAAAAATGTTATTGTAAAGTAACATGCACAAGATCTTCAAATAATAAAATATTGGGTTCAATGATTTATGCATTATATACTCTAATAGCATGCATTCACCTATCAGCGTTTATATAGGATTCCATGCCTGGTTAAAATAACAAATCAGTCCAATTTTTTATACGAATTAGGAAGACCATTGATCAGGAACTGTAAGAAAGTATGTAGTCATCGCCTTGCGAAATCTTTTCTTATATTGTTTCGGCGAAATAATTGTAGGCGAAGCATTCTTTGGTCCACCGAGTATACCGGACGCCTTAACCCACGTCTCGAGATGTTTGTCCCAAGTGTACTGCCTCATGTAGTCGATGATCCCCAGTACAAGTTCTTTTCTGTCTTCGTCTACACCGACTAGTAAGGAGTAGTCCATTACATCCGCAGCCTGGGAAAAAAATACTGAATTGGCCAACAAGTAGATAAAAGAAATTATATATCCACCCTACGCGTTCTTCACTACATTTTTTGGACCCAGACCTAATCATATTCAATTGCCTTCGGATCAGACTACAAAGTCTATGCATGTGATAAATCTTTTTCATCTTTCGATACTTGCTAGAATCAAGAAAATCCAAACAACTCAAGCTAAAATTTGCAAATTCGATATAGTGGTGAACAAGCTAAAGAAAATTACTTACAGCTAAAAATGACGTATCATTCCAAATAGCTCTTTCGAGGGTTCTCTTTGCTTTACTTCCAAGGAATATAGGGTCGGTTCGCAAAGTCTCGAGTAGATTCATATCGAGCAATACATTGTTTGTCCCTGATGTGTCTGAGTTGTACCGAGATCGAATAGATCCCTTCAAATCATAAACCCGGGAGATATTTCGTTTAAAGAATAGGTTCTCCATCACCATCAAGTCCATTTTTGTTTCCTTGCCGCTCTTTAGTTGTTTAATAGAAACCTATATCCAAGAAAGCGACCAGAAATAACAAGAAGAAATTGGTTACTAATTTGCCATTAACATAATTTAAGAGAGTTCAAACAACACTTTTAGCTTAATATCAATAAAATCTAATACAAAAGACATGGCATGAATCTAGGGGTTGTCTTGAGAAAGCAAGCTTAAAATAAACAAATAAGAAAAGTTCCATAACTTATGAAAATTCATATACCAAGAAAAAAATTAATAATGATTGTGAAACCTAACCTGATAAATGCCGAGAATTTTAGCAAGGCAAGTCGGACTTCCTGAACAAAGCGATTCGGTCAAATACTTGAAATATTTTGGCGCAAATTCTTCAAAAGATTCCAACTCAGTCTTTGTAACTTGTTTTACAACAAATCTCTCGTCCAATGATTTCGCAAAATACACATTGCTTTTCCCTCCTTGTGCATTCCATTTCTGACACCGGCTTAACGACCTAACAAAATCAACATAGCTTGGACAACACACTGCCCTAAGAGAATCAAACTCCTTCGCGAAATAACAGGTAACAGAAAACTTCACTTTTCCAGAAGAATTGTCACTAAGCGATATTGTTAAATGCGGAGACTTTTTGGTCTCCATAAATAATGAAGATGAGTTATCCTCGGTTTTGTAATGTGTGTAATCCAAGTCTGACGAACCAAATGATTGCCAGCCCGAGAAGGATGAAGACGTAAATATCTTATTTTTTATTACACTAACTTTTTCGATAAGAAAATCCGCATGCTCCTCAGAATTGATGGCATACGATATAATACTACCGGGATCATCGTCATAAACAGTGATTAATATGTCGTTACCTTCCCTATGCGACTCTGGATGCAATATTTGCGAGTAAGTCCGCATCCTGTTATAATCTTTTGAGGCGCGATAAGACGCAATTGTCGACAGTGAAGGTGTCGCAGATATTTGCCGGTTTTTTTCCTGATATTTTAATGCCGATTCGAAAGACTGAACTCGAACCGGCACTGGAAACCTTTTAGAACGATGATTGATCACCCCATCTGCGTGAGAATCCATACCTATCCATGCAGAATCTATCTTTTCAGACAAAGACGACCCAGGAGAGAGAATATCTTCTTTTTCGAAATTATTCTCCTCGTCCGAATTCATAGATGTACAGATTGATAAGTTGTTCTTGAGATAATCGTATGATTCAGAGAATCGGGATGATATGTTTTCTTCGTGATCGTACTCATGTTGACCGGCTTCAGAATATAAATCACTTCTCAATTCTTTAAGCTGAATATCAAATGAATCTCCTTCAGTAAACTCAGCGACATGACCTTTTTCAAGTAGAGAGTTCAATAAATAAAGTTGCCGATTCCAGGCATTTGATCGGATCAGAACAGTGTGTTTTAGACGATTTAGCTCTAAATTGTCGGCACCCATTTGATCTGATTGCAGCATATCCTATACACAGGAATCCGAAGCTTATATCAAAGAACTAAATAGAAAAAAAGACGAAGATATAAAGACCGAGATATTAAAGTGAAAACGAAAACTAAAACAAACAATTAAACACTGTTTTTTTTATGACAAGTGTATAGATATGTCAAAAGAATATGGAGAAAAAAGTGACAAAAATCTAATGTTTTTTAGTTTCATAACTAATCAAAGTTTGCGGTTAAAGTCTAGTGATACCAAACAACCACTAACTCTAATCACAAAGATGTAGGCCAAAATAGACATTGTGATAGATCAAAGAACTAAACACTTACATTATACTGATGCCTTTCCTTCGAGAGCTGGTCTTTTAGTTCAACAATGAAATTCTCCCTAGCACCTGTGTCAGATGATTTCCACTCAACCGATCTAAATTTTGATTCCATTTTGACAAGTTTGTCAGATATCTCCGTATACATTGTCTCGATTTTGAGCAGAAGCTGCCAAAAACACATAGCTTAACAACAGTTACGAAAAGATAGAAATTCTCATTTTGTGTTAGATTATCTTTTACTACATTAGCATCCATAATGTATTCACCACGAAAGAAAGAGTGCTAAGAATCTGTTCCACATTAAGTTGTCTCCGATCCGGGGAAAACTGGATACCAACATCAATTTAGATCCAAAATCTGATTTAGTACAAAAAGAATGGTCCAAGTTCAATCCAGATTGGGTCCGGGTTTGGACATTCAGAAAAAAACAGTAAAATTTAGCTATTGAAAAGCAATCAATCTGTATCGGGTACAAAAAAAAGTAAAATGCTTATTGAAGTTCACAATTTCTACACAAACTTCAAACAAACAGATCGGAACTATTTCAAATGCGATTAGCAGGGTCTTATAAGTAAAAACCGGATTTCTGTCAGCTCTACTGAGTTGTTACTATTAAAACCGGATTTATGACAGCTCTACCAATACGATACTTTTATCCCGGATTTATGTCAGCTCTACTAAGTTGTTACGATTACAACCGGATTTCTGTGAGCTCTACCATGTTGTCACTATTAAAACCAGGTTTCTATCAGCGATTAACAGGGTCGTATAGTTTGTTGGAACTAACCTCTGATGCCTCTTTTCCAATGGAGTCAGACTGAACATGTGAATCTACTTCAAGCACCAACGGAGGTAAACGTACAGAGAGAATATCAATGGGGGAATAGCGAAAGAAAGCAACCATACTTCCAAACCTGCCAGATTGGCGATAACATAAATTATTAATGATCGAGAAATTCAAAATTCAGAATGAATGACCCAAACAAAAAAATTGTTTAGCGTTTATATCTTTCTAGACTCATTTTCGCTCGCCTTCTATCTACCAAACTTCTTCAAAAAAACCTTATTGAAATTTTGATTTATATTTCCGAACAACCCCTTAAAGAATTATATACTAAATGATACATACCCATAAAAACGGAGGCAGTCTTTTTGCAAAGAATGACCACAAGTCGCAACACGATTAGCAGTCGCATGATTAGAAAAACTAAGTTCGAGAAATTTCCCCAAGGATAGCCCCCAAGCCGCATCCGACATAACAACTCGACGCGTTGCTGGAGGAACTCCGTCTACATGAGCACACCTTAGGCACCGGTGCCACATCCATATTTTACCATCCTGTTCTCCTGATAGCTTTACAGAAGAAAGTCGTCTAACATTGATAGTGAGATTTCCATGCTCGTGGGTGTAACTAAGGACATGGGACTGGACAGCTTCTTTACAAGATCGACAGCGAGATGTCTGGCAAATGATAAAAGGAAAGATCAAATCTATCTGGAACATTCTGCATAAAAAATAGGGGTGGCAACATTGTACAACCCAACCGTCCAATCCGGAAAGAAATTGGATATGTACAAGAATTTTATGTCTGAAGTCCGGGTTTTGACAGAGATGTCATTTCATTTGAGATACGGGGCAGGTTTGGACATTTGAGAAAAATAAGTAATCCCGGTCGGTTCAAATGCTGGTTGTATTCAGATTGGACAATAACTAATAGTACGTCAAAATCATGACCCAAATCTGGATTTTGGACACGTATATTTGTATGAATCTTAACCCGGTTTTTATTTATACAGCTCAGGACCAATCACATTTTAGCCCATCTTTTGGTGTTTTTAGTAAAAGTTTGTAATTTTTAAGTGTTTTTTATATTTGTACCCGCCCCGAACACTTTGACCCAGATTGTCGCCCAGATTCATCACTAAATCTGACTGGATTGTCTGAATGTCCATGTTCGGACCTGACCCGTATTTCAATTTAGACGATAATTATATGTCCGATCCCGGATTTCGGATATGATATTCGTGTTTGTAACCAGATTTTACTGGACCGGACAATATTTCTCGTACGGCTAGGATAACATATTGCCACCCTAGGTTTTAAAAATATCAAAATATTAAAAAAACATTTTAAAAAAAAATTGAAACAATATGCAGTCTAGTTAACCGATTGGTTCCAGGTTGGGATATAAACAAATACGTGTCCGAATTCCAGATCCAGGTCCAACAGCCTATTATTTCCTACTATCAACGATTTGTCCGACCCAAACTATGAAAAATTGGAAACTATGAACCTTACATAAGAGTTACCTTATCAAAGAGATTGTCAAGAAGATATCTCCCAAGAGGCTTATCAAAAGATCCATAAAACTTAATCCGCAATAACCGTGACCGTTCACATATTGTTCGTTTAATCACACATCGGCTCGAAAACGATACCAGTATACTCTGGTGAGTCTCGGTAGCTGACGCCAAATATTCACCCGAAATTTCATCTTCATCGATTCTCTCACCTTTCGCCAACTCAGAAGTGTTTTCTTCATTATTCGCGACTTCTTGAAGCTCTTTCTCAGTAAAACCTCTACAAGAAGAAGATGAATCGAAAAGATCAAGACCATTCTTTACCCTTTCAAAACTGAAATCGATAAAAGTATCATCTTCAACACATATAGTAGTTATAGCTCCCAAGTTAGTTTGAGCAACCGAATTCGGGATTGCATGTGAGTGTTTATGTTTAATCATCGGTAGAGTAGCGCCTTCATCAGCAAGAAATGAAGTCTCTAAGGACAAGTGATATGCAGCAAAAACTGCGAACTGAACAACATGTTTAACCTTCTTTAGTTCCTCACGAGTACTTCCCCTAAGCAGTACCTACAGTCCAAAAAAAGACAGTTAGAGAACTAAGCTCCAAAAGTTTATACTTTACCTATAAGTTTATACTTATGAGGGGGTGAATATCCGGTTTACGGTCAAATTCTGGCAAACAAAGCTGTAGCATAAATAATAGTTTGCCTGGCCTGAATCAGGCCCAGATTCCAATTTTCGGACTCATATGTGTGTCCAAATCCGAACAGGTTTTAATTCACGCCACACAGTTAACTTGATTTGGTTCTGACCTGTTTTCTGAGAAAACAATTATAGAAATTTTAAAGGTATATTTATTTTGTTATTATCCAATCCAGACTGTTTTCAACAGTCATGTAGAAAAGCCATACTTGCTACATGCATCGGAAAACAAATTTAATCCCAGCATAGCGCTTGAGAAAGAATTGGCCCGTTATTTCTATTAACTAAGGGGTTGTTTGGTTCGTCCATTTTATTTGAAGCTATCTTTTTAAGCTTATAAGATCAAAATGCCCTCTTTCACAAGTTAGTTTTTCAACACAATTATTTTCATAAAAAACACATTTTTTACCTTTTCTGTTCTCGTTTTCACCTCCTTCCATTTTTTTTACCTTAAAGAAACCTATAATTTTATCTCAAATGCTACCTTTTCAAAATTACTTGTTTTAAGCTAGCATTTTAGCTTATGAACTTGGTATCAAACAACCTCTAACTAAAAACATACAACATAATCATAGAGATAAACAGAACCATTACCGTACAACCAAGCCGCCTTGGACAACCTTCAAATAACATTAACGTTTTAGACGGTTTTTTGTTTGCCACCTCATGCTCTTCAACCACTTTCTCTAACCGGAATAACTCACATCGCCCTAGTTGCATGGTCGATAAGTTATCAACCGAGGGACTAATAAGACCACCTGTACATCGAGCTATACGCTCAAGTAACGGCCTTTTCACATTAAGCACTAATGAAATTTCCTTCTCCAAAAGATATTGTTGTGCGTACGAAGACACGGTTTTTTCCACCAACAGAACATTAGGCCGAAGAGCTTCTATTTTTCCGATTATCATTTTGAGATGATCATTTTCCTGCTCCAAAGATTTTAGTTAGATATCTAATTACATACAAAGATACATAATAAATAAATCACATATATAGTAAGGGATAACCTGTTGTAGTAATGTATTAAAAGACGCCAATTGACTTTGAGTTCTTTGATATTCAAGAGCTCCTCCTAAAAGAAGCAATCTTGGGTTTTTGTATTGTGAGGTCATGCGCTTGTGCTTGATATTTTTTGTGCAAACTACTCCCTTAACAAGAATGCTGCTTAAAATAAGAATTTGAAGATTAAATACTCAACTTTGTAAAAAAATAAGAAGCTGTTTATAAGTCTAGAATATACTGATTAAAGAGGTGAGTTTCTTAGAAGAAATCAGACGTTGTTTGGTGGGTGATAAAATTTTAAAGTTAAAAATAACGCCGTGATGTGAAAAAATAAAGTTAAAAAATAGAACAGTTGTGATGAACTCACTTATATAAAGAAGAACCCTGCGTTGTGAGAAAAAAATCATCAAAAATTAAAAAAAAAAAACATACTTGCACAGGACAGCCCCCTAATTTAAGCCAAAAAAAACTTAAATAGCTATACCAAACAAACTAATTTTTTGTCTATAAGCCAAAAAACATAAGGGCACCAAATAATCCCTTATTTCAGAGATTTTAATACCAACAATTAATATCATTTAAAAAAATGAAAAGATATCCAATGCGTAATAAATACCTCTGACTTGGGCTTCCCGTCGCTATACATTTAACCTTAACATAATCCCCGGGGTCCATACTACCACCTTTACTAGTATCCGGTTTTACAAATTTCGCAGCTTGCAATGCTATATTCGAAATAATATCGAGCCACTCTTCTTTATATGTGTCTATACCCTCACCCTGTAACAATTGAGCAACAAGAGCCCTAAAATGAGCTTGAACCGCAACCCTAAGAGATTCCCCAGTTCCCTCCTTTTCCGGTAACATATTAGACAAGCTACTACTCGACGAAAACATAACACCCGAATCCCCAATCTCATCATCTTCGTCATCATATAAAGAAAAACTAGTTTCTGCATCGTCATTAATGTCCTCGGGTAATGGTGGATACCAAATAAGTCCATTGTTTTCGAAATCCAATGACTTTTGCAAAATTGTTTCTGTATTGTTAAAGGTGCCATCTTTCGGGCTTCCTTCTCGCTCGCTCTGTACAGAATTCCGATTAGGAGTAAAATTATTCCTGTTCGAGGGGCTGCTATCAAAGGGACTATACTTACAGTTGTGTCTAAAACTAGTACTATGAGTATCTATATCTGAACTATCTTGACAGGATTCACTCGAGGGGCTAAAAATGTGCTTCCTCGAATCTTCTGCTTCTTCTTCATCACCTCTACAAATACGAAATAAAAGCATCATTTGAATGTTGTAAAGGACTGTTCGTGATTGGTACAACTTGAACAAAGGATTAACCTTTTTCGAGGTACATTAAAGCTTTATAAACCAAAGCAATAGTGGATACATCAAGGCACACCCCTTTCCAAAAGAACACCAAATATCAAAAAAATCTAACAGGCATCACTGTCCAATATATGACACGACTAGTAAACCCCATATGATCTATTAGGACTAGATCAAAATTTCAGGTCGACACTAAAATATGTATTATCACTCATCCAGACCTGACCCCTGACATATAATACAAATTTGACCTCGTAATATAACACAACCGGCACGATACTTAGGGTTCGGTTAGAAAATTTACGCAACACAAAAAAAAAACAGGTCGATTTTGGCTCATATGTTTTTTTCTACCTAACCTGAAGAAACCGTACACTATCCATGACACAAAATTGACACCCCTGCTTACAGGAGAGCCATGCCTATACGAGAAATGGGTAAGGACACACAGAGTCCCACACATGCAGTTCTATGCATAAAAAATGACATTAACAGCCAGAGTTTCATTATAGTTCAGATCTTAGAAATACTAGCAAGTGAAGAAAACAACAATTAGAAAGTAAAACTTACTGTAGAAGTTATTAGAAACTGCAGATATAGAGAATTACCTGTTAGCATAGCAACGGGTGGATATAGGGGATAACTTCGGATAAAACGAACCCATATTCCCACCTGAAGCCATATTCCCACCTGTGATCGCTCCAAATGAATCCCTGCATTCTAGAGCATCAAGGTTGTAACTTTGAATCGATTCACTGCTGTTTCTTTCGCCACCATGTGAAGCTACAGAATGTACTTTCTCATAGCACTTCATGTCACCATCGCAGACCTCACAAAACACTATGCTCTTCCCACGAATCCACCCGCCACAGTTTTGGCATTGGTGTTTATCCACAGCATTTTCAAACTTAGAATTAAACTCATTACTATTAGCAAGCATATCGAAATCCCTTGAGAAAGATAAAGTATCACTTGCTCCCCAAGTAATCCAAGACCAGACCTTTCCAAATAGATTTGGCAAAGAACTAGCGGGTAATCCCATAAGAATGATAAAATTCCAAGCCGAATTCTAACAAACCCCTATTTTTTTTTCCTTCTTCTTCTTCCACTATATTCAATCCTTCAACAAAATCATTTGATTTGGGAGAAGACTAGACAGATTGATAGAAAAGTTAACCCACAGAAAAAAGGTAGGGGGTAATTTGGTTAGGAAATTGTTGTGTCTTTATCAAAACTTAAAGAGTATGAAAACGAATTTTTTCTTTGAAATGTCAAATATTTTTCAAAGATATTCTCAAATAAAGTTCTAAATAAAGATTTTGTTACTTATTTACATCAAATCCATCTCTCACAACAATAGAGACCCTAGATCTTTGTAGAAAGCACAACAATTCCGCAGATCGATTCAAATGCTAACTAATGAAACCCAGTTCCCCAAATCGACTGAATTCCACAACCCAGTTCACCAAATCAAGTGAATTCCAAAACCCAGATAATGAAAATTCCTAACCCTAACTTCTATAAGTTTTTCTATTTTCAAGATAGCAAAGAAAACAGAGTAAAATTTAAGAAGAAGCAACTCCGGTCAATCAAAAGAGTACGAACAACAAAACCAAACCAGACGGACTTAAATTCGAGGCAAAATAAGAATCAAAAGAAGAAAGAGAAGAAGAAGTACAAAGAAGGTTCCGTTTCTACCGGAATCTGCTCGCATCTCGGATTAACTTTCACTCTTCCAATTTTTTTCAACTTTATCGGGTTTAATTTGGCTCCTTCGTTTTACGATTTTGATCTGACATCAATAACACGAGGAATTTGGGTCTTCTCCATTTCTCCTCCACTACCACCTTAATATACAGTACTGATGATAAAATAATTAAAAAGTATTGAGTCGGAAAGGAGACACCTTTAATAGTATTATTTCTGTGAAAAAGGTAATAGGGTTTATTGGGAACTGTGCTAAGATGATTTATACACTTTAACGAGGATTAGGCATGAATCTGCAAGGTTTCTCTGTTAATTGGTCAGAATCAGCGTACAAGAGAGCTTTTTTCTTTTTTGAATTTTTGGGTCTTGTAGTAAAAGAGGACAAACTTCATTACGCCTTTTACTTTCGTTGACACCATTTCTTGTCTAATAAATAGTAATGTCTAATCCTATGGGCGTTACCGAATCGTGGCGTATAAATTTTACCATTACTATACATATATTATATATATATTTATCAAAATAAAATGATAATCACAAATTTATTTATTCGGTGGGGGTCAGATTTTCTGTAATTTTTTCATATTATTCATAATAAATATATATTTCATATTTATTTTCTTTACCTCTTATTAGATTCATTTTAAATTTTATTGGATTGTTATAAAAAAATTATTGAATTTATGTTTATCAATAGTAGTTGAATTTATGTTCATCGTAAAAATATGAAATTGATATCGACTTAAAAACATAAAATTGATATCAATTTAAGACCGGCAGGTTTTCGGCTTTGATGGATGATTCTGACTTTTAATATTTTTAAATAAGTTTTTTATGATTAACCGTTAAATTTGTGTTTATCTGTATTATGTGTAATTAATATTGAATACTTAAAAAATATGTAGGTTTTCGGTTTTAAAGCACGATTCCGGCTTTTTATATCTAGACAGGTTTTTCATCGTAATCTGAACAGGTTTTTCACATTTAATCGGATTTTCGGTTATAACATGTAATCATGTTATTTTTATGTTTAACTAGATTTTCGGATATCACGTTTTTTATGTTTAAATAGGTTTTCAGGTTTAAAAGATAAGCATGTTCTTTCAGGTTTTAATCGTGTATTTGTACCAACTAGATTGAGTTTATATTTTTCGGGTTTGTAACAAATCCAGTTCAAACTTAAAAATGACATATTTTTAAGATTCTGATAGAATTTTCCGACTCGAAATACAAAATTGACATCCCTAAATTAGGTAATGTAAAACAATATAATAAAATTTTATATAAGTAAATAGTTTTCAACCCATCATTTCACATTTTCTTCTTACAAAATCATATTCTTTCCATTATCTGCTTCACATTCTGATAAAAAATGAAACATTTTAGACTTTCAGAAAAACATTATTTTGAAGAAAAAAAACGAACAATCTCAAAAAAAACACAAACATAAACATTGTCATGTCGTTGCGAGAAAATGTCAAATTACTTGAAAAAATGCTCAAACACTCAAAGCCATCAAAACACAAACACAAAATAATTCATGGATACCGATTGTCATGTATTTGCGTAAATGAGGCTAAATTACTCCAATAAAACACTCAAACATCCAAGATCATCAAAACATAAATAGAGAATAGTTTGCGTACTCATCTTCATGTACTTACGAAAATAAATTTATCTTACTTGCAAAAACCACTCAAACACAAAAACTATCTAAACACAAACATGAAATAGTTCACAAGTACTATCATGTACTTACAAAAATAATGTCAAATTACTTTGTGGAAAATACTCAAAACCATCAATAGTTCATGCGTACTCATTTTCATGTACTTACGAAAATAAGGTCATCTTAATTTCGAAAAAAACACTCAAATATCAAAACTATATAAACACAAACATGAAATACTTCACATGTACTAACTCTCACGTACTTACAAAAATAATGTCAAATTACTTACGGAGAATACTCAAAACCATCAAAACACAAACACAAAACAGTTCATAGGTATCGATGTCATATACTTACAAAAATAAAGCTAAATTACTTGTAAAAAACACTCAAAGATCCAAAACCATCAAAATACAAACACAAAATAGTTCATGAATATTGATCGTCTTATACTTCAATAAAAAAAAAGGTAAACTTACTTACGAGAAAACATTTAAACACCCCAAACTATGAAAATACAAACACAAGTTCATGGGTATTATATATCATGAAATTCTAAAAAAAGACCAAATTACATGTGAAAAAACACTCAAACACCCACAATTATCAAAACACAAACACGACAATTCTCGAGCAGTGACTATCATGTACTAGCTAAAATAAGCTTAAAGTATTTGTGAAAAAAATACTCAAATACCCAAAACCATCAAAACACAAACATAAAACATTAGGTATTGATTGTCACATACTTGCAAAACTAAGGTAAAATTATTTACGAAAAAATAGCCAAACGCCCAAAACTATAAAAACAAGTCAAATTACTAATTGTCACGCAATTGCGCAAATAAGGGCAAATTACTTAAAAACACTCAAATACCCAAAACTGTCAAATTATAAACATAAAATAGTTCATAGATACGTATAGTCATGTACTTGGAAAAATAAGGCTAAATTATTTACGAAAAAAAATACTCAAACATCTAAGATCATCAAAATACAAACACAAAACATAGTTCATGGGCACTTATTGTCATGTATTTGCCAAAATAATGCTAAATTACTTAAAAATTATTCAAATACCAAAAAAAAATCAAAATACAAATACGAAATAGTCATGGCTATTGGTCGTCATGAAGTTGCAAAAATATGGCCAAATTACTTGGAAAAAATACAGAAACGCCAAAACCATAAAAGCACAATACATGATTACTTATTATCGTATCTTTGTAAAAGTAAGGTCAAATCACTTGGGAAAATTGCTCAAACACATGAAATCATCGATAAAAAACTTAATTACAATTTTTTTATCATTTTTATAAAATAATTGACACAACTCGATCATGTGAACAATATTTAGGGTTTAAAACATGAAATACATAAATTGTGAAATTAAGTTATAATTTTTATGACCAATGATAAATTTTGTACGTTGATTTTTTTATGGATAGTTTATCTTCGAAATAAAAAGTAATTATTAAGAAAATAAAAAACAATTGTTTATTATAAAAAAAGATTTGGGCACATGTTTCTAGTTATTTATATTTATATAATATTCTAAGAAAAAAATACTGCATATTGCAAGGAAAATATAAATTAAAATGTCTTATGATCATGTATAAATTTAAGATACTAAGGCATATCATTATGATTTCAATTAAGTAATTAAAGTAATCAAAATTAGACATATTATACGAATAATATTAAGTCTCATTGTATGTATATAAATATAATGTGGATACTGGTTGAGATAAAGTGTATATAGAGAAAAGGTCACTTAGCCCAACAATTCAGTATTGGGCTTGAGAAGCCCAATAAAGATTATGGTCCCTTACAGCGGTGAATCCATCAGATTATTATAAGAATATATAGTTAGGAGAATGATTTTGAGAAGAAATAAAATGGCATATGGCTAATTGAATATGAGGTATCAATTGATGGGCTAGCGTGTTCACTTAAAATAAAACAGAGGACGTCCAACTTCAAAAATCTCACCAGTTACACATAATTGTAAGTATAAGTCTCATACTAACATAATATACCTTACATTGAGATACCCCATATAAATTCAGCTTCAGCTAAACCAGTGTTGTCAGCTTCGACTCCATCAATATATTTTTATCAAATGCCTAGATTAACTCACATATACACTGTGTGGATCCAAGAAGAATAGTGGGCCATGATCGAAGAAGTTGAAGAGGACACACACGCAAAGTTAAAAGAGGAAACATTTAACACATGTAATATTTTTTCCATCAACTTGCATGTTCATATAAAAATGAAACACATGTCCTCTAACTTCAAAAATCTGGCCACATACATATAAAATTAAGTATAAGTGTCATACTTATATAATAGACCTTACATAGAGATACCTATTTAAATTCAGCTTCAGCCAAACCAATGTTGTTAACTTCGGCTCACTAAATAAGACAAAAAAATATTTATATATATCTTTTTAGCCCTTACCCATCAGTCATCAATAAGGACTAGCGATGTTATTTAAGAAATTTAAATAAATAAATAAACTTTGAATGAATAGATAAAGTCTTTCAAAACAAAAATAATGAAGACAAAAAACAACGGCGCATGTGTATTCGTACCCTCACCATTTCGTCAAGGCAAGAGGGGAAACTAGCATACCTTCCTAACATACTCGGCCAAATCAAAACCTGGTCGGTTAGAAAGAGGTTAAGCAAGAGCAATACTTCAAAAATACATGGTAATAATTATCTCATCACTCATCAAAGAATATGGGGTAATTCAACCATGGTCAACAAAAAATTGAAGCAATCCAAACAAAATTTAAATCTGAAGATCAAGCTTTATCCGAACAAGCGAGACCAGAGACATTCCTTAGCAAAACTACAAAGCATGTTTCAACAAATATAGTAGGTTTTTGGGGGAAAGATAGTAGACGTTTCGGCAAAGGCAACTAATGCCACAACCATTGTCAAAATTGCTTCAAACACCATCAAACTCGCTAATTCTTTATGCTCGCGAATGAATGGGGGGATATTGATAAGGGTGTAAATAGTTTAACCCTAATACATTGCTTCAAGTAATTAAATAGCCAAGAGACTCACTCAAAGATATGACTAACTTTAGAATCTAAGTAATTAGAGAAAAATAAGACATAATCTCCATGATATCTAAGATATATTTATTGTAACACTAGACCTATAAATGTAGGTCCAACAACCATTAATAAAATAACCTATTAATCATTCATACTTCATACTCTAAATTATTTATCATTACTCCTAAACATTCTTATTCCATTGTAAGTCTACTCTCAGTTTTGGCTAAACACAGTAACTCGAAAATATTGATACTAGTATGCATGCAATTAAGTTATCGGTATTAAAATAATTCAATTTTTTAGTATTTCAGATTGAATTATTATCAATAATACAGTGATTTGGTTTTCAAGCTTTATTTTCATATTATGCGATCTCAATTCAGTAAAGTATGACGAGTTAAAAAATTGACATATGTTGCTTACATGGTCGTATCATACTTCATGAGAGGTTACTATTAACTAAAATTAGGGTTAATAATGTGATTTATTATGGAACCATTACGCATCATAAGATATGGTGGAACTCTTTGGTTCATTGTTAATTATCTACTAACATGAATAGACATTCAGAATAGAAACAAAATGACATATGGTTAATTGAACGTGAAAGATTAATTGAGATACTATTGTGCAGTGTGAAATAATATTATCTTAATACGAATAGTCTAAAATAAACCCTAGATTCATTACGTGAAATTTTGGCAACTTATAAATTTCTTCTTCTCTCTATTTTTATTGTACATTTTTACGAGGCTATTGATTATAATCTTCTAAAAATAAATTAAAAAAATTTCGGTCAAAAACCTACAAGAACTACCGAAAGAACAATCGTTTATTTTAAATAATCACATAAATCATAATACTTCAAAACTTTTGCGCCAAACTTTCCAAAAACGGAAACAATTATTACTAACGACATATATCTTTCTCATTTATTGTTTCTATACATAGAAAAGTGGATTCTTTAAATTATCATTACACAAATACTTTTGATTTTTAGTTTTATTCAATATAAAATATTAATGATATTTTTTTAAAATATTATTAATATTTTTTTAAAATATTATATGGTAATAAAACGTTGATGACTATTAAAAATATAATTATACTATTTAAATAAAATTAATAATAATTTAATTGTAAAGTAAGCTTAGATAGGATTTTATACTGGGTCTTATGACTTCACATAGAAGCCGAAATAAAACAGAACACATTATCATCAAATATTTATTTACGAAAATAGTATTTATTTTATTTTTTACTACTACATTTTAGTTTATATTAGTTCAAACACCTGCATGCTGTCATAAGACTATAAAATTTGATAATTTAAAAATAAAAATATTAAAAATTATTCATCTTTATATAGATAAAAGTGGTTCGGAAGGTACTTAGATAATATGATGAAGGTGTAATAAATGAAAGATGAAAAGTAGAGAGATAATCGAGTTTTTACATTTATTTTTTTAGAGAGATAAAGTCCATCTCTATTAAATGACATCTCCAAAAGTATTTATAGGCTGAGTTTAGGTTAATGAGTCTAATGAGTTAGATCATTGTCATAGGTCAAACCCAAAGACTGAAAATCCTATTTAACTCATTAATCATTATAAATTGATAGATTTAGTATAAAGTAATAAATAAGAAAGTAGTAAATACATTTGTGCTGAAATAACTAAGTCAAAAGGTAAATCTGAGGTATTCTCTTTTGGTCAGAATTGACCCTCGAAGATTTTTTGACCCTCTCAAAACAATCACCCCTAAAGATTTCTGACCCTATCATCTAGCCTCCTTAGTCCTCTCGAATGTATTTTGGGATGACTAACTGACATATATTCAATGCGCACTTGAATCACACTTTTTTATTTCTTTAAATTTAACTTTCCAACGTTTATTAAATTTAGTGATGAACATATTTGAACCCCATCCAAGGGCATTGTTCGAAAATGGTTATTGCTCAAAAGTTGTGGTCTTTAACCAGTCGTACTTCATGACACGTGTCATCATTTGATTTGAGCCACGCACTTGTTTTACCATAGGTGAGGCAAATCAATCAAATGAAAACGTTCCCACTTCTCTATGGATTATAACTGGTTGTAGCATTTCCATTTTCATAAAGGGGTACTCAAGAGTTTTCTACAATTTTGTCTATCAATTTTTCTCTCATTTTTTCATTTTAATGATTTTTATATAGAGAAAATTTATCTTCTAAAGAGATAAATTGTTATGTGTTGTTGATATCAAGTTAGCCACCAGTCATATATTTTTTCCACCATCGCGAATCCTATCTCCGGCAACACTTTGGCGTGTGTATGTTCAGTCATAGAAAAGCATTAACCTAGGACGGTTGGTTAAATTTATCTAAACTAGACGAAAAGAATAAAAAAGTTAGGAATATTGTTATGTTACCTATCTCTACATACACAGCCGTAGTAACTCAGTTAACTGACTATAGGTGTTTACTCATACAATAGACGCAATATCCATTCTAAACCTTATTCAAAAGCTCAGTCGTTTACTTCTCAAAGTTGTTCATCGAGTCCCTCTCAATCTTAAGGAGCCACTAAGTGTCGGATTCTTTCGAATTTTAAACTCATTGGTTATGATTCTGAAGAAAACACCATTAGTAGAGTAACCAGAAAGTCTAAGGGCAATGCTAACCCATATGAGGAGATAAGGTAAGCACAACAAATATAGCATTCTAACAATCTTATACCAGAAAATCTGATCAGGGAAGAAAACCCTGCATCCCAACCAGCTGAACCCTCACATTCTAACCAATTTTAACCAATCTCTGCCTCAACAATAAAATGAATTGGATAACATCACCTTTCAACATATCGAACCTTCAAGATCTATTCCAAAGGTTATGGAGGAAAATATAGAAGATATTAGTGAGGAATCTCCTCTTGAAACATTTGGTCAAACCAGGGAGACTTCGAAGCCAGTTAAAAATAACTCTTAAAAGAAAAAAGGTAAAAAAATATAGAAAGGGAAAAAGCAAGGCGCTCGAACAGAATCTGAAACGCTTCATCCATCTTTGGTCGGACGTGTAGGCCTAACTTCGCAAAGGGTAGTGTTAAACACCTTTTTCCTTTAGATAAAATTTATTATGTCTATTTTCATAAAAACGAACTGTAAACCATTCTTGAAAAATGGGGGTTCCCCAAAGAGGTTAAGGTTAGAATTTCCACATACGGAGAGACCCCAATGAGCTGTGGTACTAAGGATTTAGTTGTTTATCCGGATATGCTCAATTGGGGCCTCCGGTTTCCCTTACACCCTGAGATAGTAAACTACTTCAGCTTAGTGGGATTGTGTCCAAGTCAGACCAGTCTGGGATTGTGTCATGCATCATGGCATGTAGACTACCAAAAATCCTGATGCCCATGGAACAATTCGCTACTATTGCGGGGTTGTCTCGCAATTCCCAAAAACCCTTTTATTTTTTCAATATGGGGAATAAATTCAATGTAGTAGATGATCTATTGAAGTTAGATAACCTGTAGAAGATTTAGTTCTTCTTCGTAAGTGGCTGGTGCAAAAATGGAAATAAAATTATCTCTCAAAGTAATCCGAGCCGACTTACTAGGTTATGGAAGTATACATGTAACCTTCTTCGAAGAATAGTCGAAGGTTATAATAAATGAAACCAATGGGCTGAGGAAAAATGGTCTAATGGCTTCCATCAATGCTTCATCCTTACCAACTTAGTTTGAAATCATCTTTGATGTAATAACCCCGGACGTGATTTGACATGGAAGCAGTTCACTAACCCTCACCGATCAACTGCTATTTTAAAGAGAGTTGAACCTGTAAATGGAAAAGTATATCTTCCAACTAGAAACTAAGCCCCCAGTCATTGGAACAAGAAGGATAAAAAAATAAAGTTTATTTAAAAGCGATGTTGAAGCTGGAAAAGAAGAGCAACCATATGAGATTAATGCATCTTTGTTAGATTTCGTCGATGCCACTGTTGAATAAGGTGTTTTATCCAAAAATATTTTTATGTATAGGAAGATAAAAACACACAAGAAAATCAAATAAGATAGTAACACCAGAAATAAGAAAAAGAAAACGTCAACTTGTTCGGATATCGTCTTTCTTTTGGAGATTATTCCTTTTACAATCCCTAACGTTGAACTTCCACCAATTTATGCATTTGATCCTCCTTCCTCATTACTTCTACACTTGAGAGGAAAATATATGAAGATGACAACCCGATAGAAGGTGTTGTGGGGGGGGGGGTTGACTTTGATATATTTGAGAAAGACGTCCCCGAATATACAAGAAATGCCACCAATGTGGTGTTTGATGATGTACCCTTTGAGTTGTCAAAGAAGATTGACGTACTGGGATATTTAATATTGATTTATGTGAACCTATTGTTGAGCTGGATAGAGAAGTGAGGTCCCACGGAAAGACCATTGCTTCTCTTCAGGAGGAGAACCAGAATCAGAAAGCTTCTCTTGAAGAGGAAAAAACTAGGACTGACCGTTTATCCAAAGAGGTCAACTTCCTCTAAGAAGAAATTGTCAAGGAAAATGAGTCTTTTGAAGGGTTGAAGTCCTCTAGCTACAAACTGATCACGTTGCTGAAAATTCAGCAGATTACTGATAAGCGCACCATCGAGGGCATATTGAAGGAAAAAATGACCAGGAGGCCCTTATAACAAAAATACGAAGACGAGATGATTTCTCTTAAAGTGAAGTTCACAGACAAGAAAAATGATGTGCTAGAAGCGTATACTGATTGGACCCTATATTCTTTAGATAAACGGGATGCCTCAATCAAATCCGACATAGTTTTGGAATTTCATAAGGCGTTTCCGAAACTAGTCATTGGGTCTTTGTGAGAGCTGGTTCCAGAAAAATTATGGACGAAAGATATGGATATAGTAGACCAGTTAGGAATATTTGTGGAGTCACCCAATTGTGACTTTGATGATAGTGATGAAGGGGACTCATGAAGTGGGAGTTCAGAAGAAGAGAAAGAAAAAGATATCGATGGGAACGAGCCCAAAGGTCAATAGATTTAAACTTTGTTATATTGTGAAAGTCTTGTCGCATATAAGGAACTTTGTGATAGTGGTTGGAAGTTTTTGTGTAAGTCCTTTGCATGGCCAATGCACTTTTGTAATTGTTAATTCAGATTCTATCAAGTCTTTGGGTTTTCCGAGGCATTTTGTAGTTGATATTAACTTAACAGTTCTATCTTATTTCGTTATAATTTTTATTTCATTCATTGATTCAGTTTATTCGAAGGTAATTAAATTTAAGCATAAGCCATTCAAAGGTAATCCATTCGAAGACACACAACCTTAATACACAAGTCATTCTAAGGTAACCCATTCGAAGGCACACAAATTTAATACATAAGTCATTCGAAGGTAATCCGTTCGAAGGAACATAAATTTAATATATAAGCCATTTGAAGGTAATCCATTTGAAGACACATAAATTTAATACATAATTATGTTTATGAGAAAAAATATTTTAAGGAAGATATAGTAGATTAATTATGATTCAGATACCTTGTTAAAACCTCTCCAAGTCACCAGGGTAGGAAAGATTATGACCTCCAAATATTTATATTAAACAAAAACAAAGTAAATATTTACATTATGCATTCACTCGAGGTACAACCTTAAGTGTTCGATATTTCATAGAAGCATCAAAAAACTGTTTTCTTGATCAACCAATCAATACGTTCTCTGCGTAATATTTTCACTTACAGTATATGGTCCTTCTCAATTTGGTACCAGATTTCCGAATTTCATATATTTGGTGTGTAAGAATACTTCTATCAAAGCTTTATCCCCCATTTTGAATTTTCTTCTTCGAATTTCAGTTGCATACATGCTTCTCGTTAAACTTTGATAATGCGTTGTTCTTAAGTGAGCTTTGACTTTTTTCTTCAGTCAAGTCTAGTTGAGCTCTTAATGTTTTCTTATTATCCTCTTTGGAATAATTTTACCTCTAAAGAAGGAAGAGTAAATTTAATTGTTGTTATTTTATCCATCTCATAGACTAAAGCAAAATGAGATTCTTAAGTAGCAGTTTGAAGAGTAGTTCGATATGCCCATAACACCTCCTCTAAATAAATCGACCATTTGCGTGCTACTCATTTTAAGTTTTTTCTTGAGACTCATCAAAATATATATTTTCACAACCTTTATGTGCTCGTTATCTTAGGGATAATAAGGTGAAGAGAAACAATGTCAAATTCTTCTAGAAGTACAAAAAAAACCATGTCTTTGTTGCCAAATTGAGGACCATTATGAATTATAATACTTTTAGGAATTTTAAATCTACAACATATGTTAGAAATGATAAACTTGATTATTGCTTTGGAAGTAGTTCAGGAGAGAGACGCAACTTCTACCCACTTAGAGAAAAAAACCACTGGTAATATAATGGTTTGACACCCTCCATAAGCCATTGATAATGGTCCCACCAAATCAAATCATCTATCAAATGGTACTGCTTCAGAAATTGATTCTATTGGGAATACTGGCACATATATTACATTTCCAAACCTTTGGCAATGCTCACGCCGCTTAACTAGCTCTTCAGCATTCATCATGATGGATGGCCAATAATATTCCGCTAGTAAGACCCTTGTAGTTAAAGTTTTGTAGACATAATGGGCAGGGCCTTCTCCGTCATGCAATTCAGACAGAATTACCTAAAATTCCTCCAATCCGAGGCAACGTAGTAAAGGCTTACTAAAATATTTTTTTATAGATGATATCTCTCAATACCAAAAAGCTATGTGCCCTAATTTTAATTTTTTAGCTATCATTTTGTCGTTGGGAATACTTATTTTAGTAATGAATTCATTGATTTCATGCCTCCAATCTTGACTTGTTAACATTGGTACTTGCAAGTTTTCATCAGTACTTGATCCCATTATTAGATCGGTTGTTATGGAAGAGAATTCATGTATCAATATCTAAGGATACGCCTTAGTATATACAATAGTGGCTAAGTAATCTGTCATTAAATATTCAGCCCTTGGCACATGTTCGTATTTTACACACTTGAAGAAAACAGATGTTTCTCTCATAATTTGTAAGTATTTCAGCAATTGTTCTTTTGTTGCTTAAGATTGACCCTGAGATTTATGTATGAGCATTTGTAAGTCACTTATCAAGCAGACTCTTTTGGCACCACATACTTGGGCGATACTTCACCCAATTATTGTTGCTTTGTACTCAACTTCATTGTTTGACGCCTTGAAACAAAAATATATCGCTTGGTACATTGAGTCTCAAAGGGGGAAAGTAAATAAAGTACTGCCCTATAACCCATCATACTAGATCTTACATCTATTTATATTACCCATTATTTCCCAGGTTTATTGATAGAAGGTTGTACATAGGATAGTTCCTGGTGAGGACAATAATCGCCTGAGGGTAGGCTGGTAATTTCAGTTGGTATTTTACGGTGGTATGTGGGTGTTTAAGTGGTGGTGTGTGGGTGTTTAATGTGTTTAGAGAGTAGAGAGATAATTAAGCAGCTTGGTAGCAGTTAATTCTCATTACCCATAGTTAATGCGGGTGGTTGGGTATTTATAGTGTGATGTTTGGGCCCTTATGGGATTTCGGGTCATGTTTAATGGACCCGGGTCATGTTCAAAGACCCATGAGCTCTAAGTAGGAGAGCAAGTAGCTTAGTCAAGAAGTGTTTAGGTTTTTTAGTACTTTTGTCATAGTTCGAACAGTCATATGGTCATAATGTTCGAAGTGATCTGTCCGGTCCATGTCCATGTGACCTGTCCGGTTTCCGGAGAGACTAGACCGATTTTCCCTTGTTCGGGGAGCATGCTGAATTCAGACTCATCAGGAGCCCCTTTTTTAGGTGTTTGAGCAAGTATTCTTGTCAAAGAACTGAAAAATAGTCCGACGTCAGAAGTAGTTTTCAATTCGGACAGGTCTTATGGGTTTACCCGGACAGATAAAGCTTCACGAATTCAAAACGGTTTTTGCCAGAGTTCGTGGGACACGTGTCGCTCTCTGATTGGTCACTCCAACCGTTTTTTCACCTTGAATTTCGCACCACCTTCTTCGAAAAGCAACCTCTTTAATTATAAGTAGTGACATCAGCGCCGTCTTTTAATCATTGCCAAACTTTTCGAATTCTCCTAGGAATCAACTCCTTTTTTCAGATTTACTATAAATTCAAACTCATTTTCTACTGTTTTACTATCTCTTTCACATTTACTCTGCAAATTTACTCAGAGCTTTCTCTTTCTAAAGCAAAGGTTTTCTTAGTAGTTTATGTTTACAGCAAGGACAGCACTGATCAAAGGTGGGTGGCTCAATCTTTCAGAGTTGGAAAGAGCACAAAAAGTTGAGAAGGAGAGACGAATAGCAGCAGGGCTACCTTCATCACCCGTTGATAAACCAGTCGCCTCCGTTACAGAGTCAGATCGAGGCTCATCCTCCTCTAAAGGTACTAAGCCCAAAAAGTTATTTCAATCCACCCTCTCGTCTATAGTCTCTGGTTCCTCAGTTCAGGAGTCGATACCTGCTGTTGAGCCAGGAGTTACAGTTACCAGTGTTAGGAAACCTTCGCCTTTTATTGCAATGGGGTCTGACACAAAGCACTCTCCGGAGAAGCTGGTGGTTAAATGGACAAGCCGGCTAGTCAAAGGGCTAGCCTCCAAGAATACTCCCTCCAAATCGGGGGCAAAAAACAGTAGTTATGGGTCTGGAGCGCCCATCAGAGCTCCCCGGGAAAGGCCATCTGGTCCGGAGGCCAGCAGTCCGGTACCTCCAAGAGAGACTTCTGCCTCCGAGCCCCAGCCTGAGATGGGAAGTCAAAGAAACACAGAGGGCCAGCAGTCCGGAAGCCAGGCTGAGCCAAGCTTTAACCCTCCCCGGACCACTACCACAAATATTCCCCCAACAATCATGGAGGAAAGAATGGAGGACTCTGCTGAAGAAGTCCCTTTCGAGTCTGAGTCCTCCGGCCAGACTGATAATGCTGCTGCCAAAAAAGGCAAGGAAAAACTGTGCTTGAAGCATCCGGACCTGCTGGAGTGCCTTGAAGAGAAGGTGAGGCCGTGTTTTCACAGAGTTGAGCTCAAATACCTCTTGGCTTTACAGAAGACCAAGTATGCATTCATCCATACTGCTGAACTGGGTCGAATGCGCACAAAATGGAGGATCCCAGAAAACGTAAAGATAAGGATTCCCATAGATCCGGAGACCCCTATGCATTGTAAGCCGAGCGAAATAGTCTTTTTTACAGAGCTGTTTAATTGGGGACTCAGGTTCCCCTTGGACCCCGAGATCGTTAGATACTTCCACCTGGTCAAGCTCTGCCCGAGCCAGCTGAGCCCTGACGGCTCGTATACTCTGATGTCATGTATCATGGCATCTAGGTTGTCCGGGATCCCTCTCCCCATGGAAGAGTTTGCAGCAGTGGCCAACCTTTGCAAACATCACCAATTCCCCTTTTACCACTTCAATATGGGGAATGACCTTAAAGCTGTTGATGATCTGTTGGAGTCCGAAAGTAAATGGAGGAGCCAATTTTTATTTGTCAGTGGCGCTTGGGAAAACGGCAAAAAGATCAAGGCCGGAGAGAACCCAAGCCTCCTCAGGAGCAGGTGGAGGAGTGATCGTAAGTTTCACACTTCAAATCTTTGACCATTCCTCCCTTTTTTTTAAGTTGGTTTAAATTAACTGATCTCTCTTTTGTTTTATCAGAGCTGCCCAAGGAGTTCGGGGACTACTTGAAGGCCGAACAGGTCACCTGTGGCAAAATCAATGTTTGGGCCGCAAAGAACTGGGGGAATCGATTCCACAATGCTTTTACTAGTGGAAATCTGGCAAGGTCTCACCTGTGGAATACCACGGGTCAGATAGATTTAAGCTGGGAGGAGCTCACCACTCAACCGTCTCCAGACACAGTGCTCAAGAGGTCCCATGAAGAAGATGGGACACTCTTCTTGCCAGGTCGGGCCAAGGCCCCAAGCAAAATGAAGGGCAAGAATAAAGGCAAAAAGGTGGTGAGCAGTGCTAACCGTGCCGATGCTGAGAAGGATGCCCCAACTGACCCGGAGGGGCCGGCTCAGAGCCAAATTGATGCTGCTCTCTTGCAGGTAGTGGAGCAAGAGACTGTAAGACAGGAAGCAGAACTCCCAAAATCTCCAAGGGCTTCCAAGAGGAATTGCAAGCAGGAGAGTGGTGGGGCAGACCGGGCAGCCAAGAAGAAAAAGACGGCAAAAGGAAATGAGCTTGCTCTCCGGGATTCGGAGCCTTCTGTCCATCCTGACCCTTCTGACCCAACACAAGCTGAGGAGATCCGAAGAGAGTTTCATACTGATGAAGTTGAGGGGGGAGATCTCAACCTTGATGAAGTGGACATCACTGGTCTAGGTGGGCTTGGTGAATACTTCCTTAGCCTCCCCAGAGACGACTTTGCAGGGCCTTACATTCCTCCGAGCAGCTCTAACACTGTCAATTTCAATGGTAAGACTTTCATTGTTTCTAGTGAAAAGGACACCATAGCTCATTCCTTGCTTAGCAATGTGCAGCCAGTACTCACACTGGAAAGATAAGTCCGGAGTCAAGCAGACATCATCAAAGACCTCAAGTCTGAGAAGGAAAAGCTATCCGAAGACCTTCGCACTGCTACTGCCAATGCTGACTTGCTTAAGGAAGCAAATGAGGAGCTGAAGAGGAATCAAGATGAAAGCAACACAAAAGTTGCCACCCTAGAAGAAACCATAAAAGATCTCCGGGAGAAGTTGTCCGGTATGGAGAAATACCTTACTGTCTCAAAGGGAGAGACCATTGCAAAGGAGAAGATTATCACCAACTTGACCACTGACAAGATTGCTCTAGAGAATGCAGTGACCAAGGCTGCTGAAGAGAAAACTGCTTTGTTAAAGGATCAAGAGGCTACAATCAATGCCAAGATCAATGCCTATGCCAACCAGATGATTAAAAACGAAGAGCTATTGCTTGAGAATGTGAGGTCTGACATGGTTCTTTTATTTCATGAAAAATTTCCGGGTAGGAACCTAGGGGACTTATGGCTTTATGTTGAGCCCGACGAGGTTCCATACCACACGATGGCTGAAGGTGACATTTTTGGCTACTCTAGTGGCTCATCAGTTGATGAAGAACACACTGGAGAGAGCCCAGACGAAGGAAAGGACGATCCCAAAGGCAAAAAGGTAGTCGAAGAGAAAAGCGACTTAGAGAGCAAGAAGACAGATGAAGATGAGCCATCTTCAAAGGCTCAAACTTAACCCACAATCTTCTTTGTTTATTTTTCATTCAAACTAAAGTCCTTGGAAGGCCAAGGCACTCTTTTTGTAATAGTGTCCGGAATTTGACCGGACAGGTTTTTGTGTTCTACTTTGACTTGTTTAAAAGTCCTTGGAAGGCCAAGGCAAGTTTTAAGTTGTTTGATTTAATGAATATCTTTGTTTTGTGCAACCATCATCTTCTTTCATTGTTCATTTTAATTTTGATAGCCAGAGTTTAAGTAGCTTTTAGATATTGCATTGTGAGAGTGTTTAAATTCTCCGGCTAGAGTTTTAAATAGCCTCTAGATATTTCAGTCCGGATAGTATGATAAGGAACAGAACTTTAAACAACACTTAGAAAAATTTTCAAGAAGGTATCGAATTTCATTGAAACCTCTCCGTGCCACCGGGGAGGGGAGAGTATGCCCCCAAATATTTACATGGATGTTTAAACAAGTAAATATTTACACAAGTGTTATTCCAAATACATCCGGAGATGCTCAATATTACAAGGATGAGTTAAAACTCTGCCATCTTTGTCTTCCAACCAATAAGTTCCAGGCTTAATTCTTTCAACCACCATATACAGACCCTCCCAAGTTGGGGCCAGCTTTCCGAAGAGCTTTTCTTTAGTGTGTAAGAAGACCTTCCTTAGTACTTTGTCCCCAGGTTGGAAATCTCTTCGTTTGACTCTGGAAGCAAACCTGCTCCTCATCAAGCCTTGATAGTGTGCAACTCTAAGGTGAGCTTTAACCCGTTTTTCTTCTATCAAATCAAGTTGATTTCTGATTGCCATCTCATTAACGTGTTCGAAGAAGTTGTGAACACAAAAGAAGGGGAGGGTCTTCTCTATGGGGGCTACTGCATCCATCCCATATACCAAGGCAAAAGGTGATTCTTGTGTTGCAGCCCCAGGTGTTGTCTGGTAGGCCCACAAGACTTCTTGCAAATAACTAGGCCACTTCCCAGCAGCCCCTTCCAAGTTCTTCTTTAAACCGGAGAGTATGGTTCTATTAGCCACTTCAACCTACCCATTTGCTTGTGGGTGGAAAGGTGAAGAAAAACAATGCTGTATACCCCTTGAGGCACAGAAGCTTTCTATTTCTCTATTGTCGAACTGTGGCCCGTTGTCTGTTGTTATTTTATGTGGGACACCAAATCTGCAGCATATGTTGGATATAATGAATTTTATAACAGCCTTTGACGTTGTACCTGCTAGGGGGGCTGCTTCTATCCACTTCGAGAAGTAGTCAATTGCCACAATTATAGTTTTGCGCCCTCCGGATGCCACAGGGAGAGGCCCTACTAAATCCAATCCCCATCGAGCAAAAGGAATAGGCTCAGAAATTGACTCTAGAGGAATGGCTGGTACATGAATTTCATTACTGTACCTTTGGCATGGGTCACACCTTCTTACCAACTCCTTAGCATCTTTCATGATTGATGGCCAATAATATCCAGAGAGTAATACTCTTCTTGTTAAAGCTCTAAACCCACAATGGGCTGACCCCTCACCATCATGCAATTCGGAGAGGACCACTTGTGACTCATCATCCCATAAACAACGTAGGAGAGGTTTACTGTAGGACTTTTTGTACAACACTTCTCTTAACATGATAAAACCACAAGCCTTGTGTTTCAACGTTCTAGCTAGTGACTTATCTGGTGGCAGGACACCATCGGAGAGATATTGTAGGAGGGGAAACCTCCAGTCTTGAGGCTGTTTCACTTGCATTTCAAAATTTTCCTCTTCTTTACCCTTACTAAGTTGAATTGAAGGGCTTTCAAGCACATGGATCCATGGGTATGACTCCGTATATGCTATGGTTGCCAATGAGTCTGCTAACTCATTTTCTGCCCGGGGAATGTGCTCATAGACAACAGCTTTAAATTTTAGTGCTTCATTCTTGAGGAGGAGTAAATACTTCATAAGCTGCTCCTTTCTAGCCTCAGATTGGCCTAAGGCATGGTGGACAAGCAATTGGGAGTCACTTAGTAGCTTGACCCTCTTAGCCCCACAAATGTAGGCTAACTTTAACCCAGCTATAGCTGCTTCATATTCGGACTCGTTATTAGATGCCCTGAAAGCAAAACAAATAGCCTGGTACATGTTGTCTCCATATGGGGAAGTTAAACATACCCATGCACCACACCCCATAGTGCTAGATCGACCGTCTGTTCGGACGATCCACATTTTCTTGTCTTTTATATCAGTAGCTTGCTCTGAATCCCTATTGGAGTGGAATTCAACCAGAAAGTCAGCCACAACTTGGGCTTTCACTGCTGTCCGGGGAGCAAAGTCTATGTCGAAGTCCCCCAACTCTACTGACCACTTAGTCATTCTGCTCGAAATGTCTGCTTTTTGAAGGACATTCTTTAAGGGGAAAGAGGTCCGGACGATGATAGGATGAGCCTGGAAATAAGGCCTCATCTTCCTTGCAGCTATCACTAGGGCTAATACCAATTTTTCAAGTTTCAGGTAACGTCTCTCAGCATCTATTAAGCTCTTGCTGATGTAGTATACTGGGTGGGGATGTCTATCGACCTCTCTTACCAGCACAGCACTGATGGCACAACTTGAAACTGCCAAATATACGAAGAGAGTCTCCCCATCAACTGGTTTGAACAAAGTTTTGGGAGAGGACAGGTGTTTCTTGATTTCATTGAAAGCCTCATCACACTGTGGGGTCCATTCGAACCCCTTTGCACCCTTCAAAGTTTGAAAGAAAGGAGCACACCTGTCCGAAGACCTGGAGATAAATCTGTTTAAGGCTGCTAATCTCCCTGTTAATCACTGTACTTCTTTAATTTTTCGAGGAGGCTCCATTTGGAATAGAGCATTGAGCTGGTCCGGATCGGGCTGTATTCCATGTTCACTTATGATATACCCTAGAAACTTCCCAGACTGCACTCCAAAGACACACTTTTCAGGGTTTAACTTTAGATTCACTTTCACCAAGTTGGCAAAAGTTTCTTGGAGATCAGACAAGTGCAACTGCTCATCCACACTTTTCACCATCATATCGTCAATGTATACCTCCATATTTCTTCCAATTTGATCAACAAATGCCTTGTTGACTAACCTCTGATAAGTAGCCCCAGCATTTTTCAAACCAAAGGGCATAACTTTGTAGCAATGAAAACCTCTATCTGTGACAAATGTGGTATGCTCTTGATCCCTTGGGTCTACTTGAATCTGATTGTATCCGGAGAAAGCGTCCATAAAGGAAAGCAGCTTGTTCCCAGAGGTAGAGTCTACTAACTGATCAATCCGGGGGACCGGATACAAGTCTTTTGGGCAAGCTCTATTGAGGTTTGTGAAGTCAATGCACATGCACCACTTGCCATTCATCTTTTTCACCAAGACAGGATTGGCAGTCCACAAAGGGTATTGAGATTCCTTAATGTGCCCCATCTTTGTGAGTCTGTCAACCTCTTGCACAATGACATCAGCCTTTTCTTTGGAAAAAGCTCTTCTTTTTTGAACTACTGGAGCTACATCTCTCCGGATGGATAAGTGGTGGGATATCACCTCTGATGGAACCCCAGTTACATCAGCATTGCACCAAGCAAAAACGTGCTGATGGTTTTTCAAAAACTTCAACATTTCCTCTTTCAACATTGGTGGCATCTTGGACCCTATCTTGACACTTTTACCATCTTCCACATAGTGCGTTTCAACTTCTTCGATTGGTATTAATACTTCAGGGGTCTCTCTGGGGTCATCAATTTCACCCTCACCCCCAGAAAGGCCCTCAAATTGCTATTGTTCGTTAATACGGACTGCCCCCAGCGTTCGAGGAGCCAGGGCAGTAGCATAGCATTCTCTTGCAATCTTTTGGCTGCTCCGGACAACTCCAACCTGCCCCTGAACAACATACTTCAAGCACTGGTGGACTGTCGAGGCCACTGCATGCATCCTAGAAAGCCAAGACCTCCCTAGAATAGCATTATAGCAAGTGGGACAATCCACCACAATAAAGAGTATTCTCAATTTTCTTGAAAGGGCCTTTTTTTACCCAATAACACCTCCTCTTCGAACTCCCCGATCACATCTGCTGAGCTGCCTGTGAAGCCCACAATTGACCTGTCCGAATTCTGAATTACAGTTGGATTTTTCATTTTCTTGTAAGTGGTTAGGAAAAGGATATTGGCTGAGCTTCCAGTATCCACCAAGATTCGACGTATGTCATTGCCCCCTATAGATGCTCCTATGACAACAGCATCCTCATGAGGGCCAACAATGTTTCTTAAATCATCCTCATCAAACACAATGAAGGGAAATGAGTTTGGTGACTGGTAGGATGTCATGCCTCCTTCTAGCTGGGAGGCCAAAGTATGAACATGCCTCTTCCTCGAAGAAGCAGTAGGAGCTGTCATAGTGTCCCCTCCGAAAATTGTAAGCGACTCAAAAAACTTAATGAGCCCGGAGACCGACCTAGAACATTCCTCTATAGCACCCACCCTGTTCCGAGTTGGATCAGGATCCAAGTATTCAGATTCCACATCAAACCTTTCAACTATAACCATGGCCCCCTCCGGGGCAGCATTACTCAGACCAACCCGGTGAGTATTGTCAGGCCTGTTGCCTCCTCTTCTTTTAACGTAATCTCCCAGCTTCCCCCTTTCAATCAAGTTTTGAACCTCTTGCTTCAACTCTATGCAATCATCAGTGGTATGACCAATATCATTGTGATATTGGCAAAAAGAGTTGTTGCGATGCTCTCTGGGAGACAGCAATGTTTCCGGTCTCCGGTAATGCACCTCATCCTTTGTTTTATCAAATATAGTGGCCACGCTTTATTTTAACTCTGCGAACCACTCCGGTTGGACCCATGACCCTCTCTTGTTTCTGGATTGTTGACTTTGAGCAGGAGTAGCTGGCTGAGACTGAGCTTTTGCCCTACCATGCCCTTGTCCGGTTTCTCTTGCTTTGTTCCCGGACTGATTCTGATTTGGAGTTTGTGCCACTGGGGTGGATCTCACCTGCCTGTGCACCCTGGTTTTCTTGGTTTCATCGACGTTTATTTGTTTGCCAACCTGATTCAGCAACCCTCCCTATGTTATGGCCTTCTTTCTGGTTACCGAATCAGCTAGATTGCCTGGGTTCAAACCCTGTCTCAGGGATGCTATTGCTACTTGTTCGAAGCAATCAGCCAACCCATTTTTTATGTTTACAAAACGGCTTATGTATTCTTTCAAGGACTCATTTGGTTCATAGGCACAATGGATTATGGTGTCTCCATTGCCCTTCAGCTCTTTACTCCTTACGAACTGCCTTCGAAAGGCCACCCAAAACGTATCGAAATCTTTAATAAAAACCTGAGGCAGGCTGTTGTACCATTTCAGAGAACTCCCCGTAAATGATTGGGAGAATGCCCTACAAAGTAGTTTATCATCGTCATCAAAGTTCATCATGAAGTTCTTGAATTGCTCCAGATGGTTATCTGGATCAGTACTACCATCGTACTTATCCATTTTAGTGCTGTCAAACCTCTTGGGGAGGTTTCCGGACAGAATTTTAGAAGACAGTGGAGACTGCCTCCAATTCCTTCCACGACTGAACACAGTATCTTCATTGGGAGTTGCAAAAATACCTGGCTCATCGTGGAAAGCAAAGGGATCCATCAGCATCTTGTCCGTATACCTCCGGTGGTGAGATGATCCCTTGCCAATATGCCTTTTCATTCTTCCATGCCTGTCTCTTTTCCTTGAATATTTCTTAACCTGCTTTTGCTTTTTCCTGGTTCGACCCTCATCGCTGCTAGAGGACAAGGATTTTTCATTTCCCTCAATGTCCGAAGAGCTACCTGAAGATTCTGAGCTCGAGTCAGAACTCTCCACAGGCTTGGACCGGTGAGACTTTTTAGAACTAGCATGAGTCTTTTTTGTGCTCACATGAGTTTTGGATGCCTCATGCTCTCTGGGGTCATCGGTGTGATGAACAACCGATGCCTTGGATTTTTCTTTCACGCCCATCTTGGCCTTCTTAGCCCTCAGAGCTTCTATTTGACACTTTAGCCTGTCACGCTATTCGACAGTGTATTCATCGTTCTCTTCCACCACTTCGAGCAAGGCTGGTGGCATTTCTGGATTGTCCGGATTCATTCGGACAAATTTTCTCAGCTGGTTTTGAATGCTTGATTCAGGCACCTTCGTGCTCCCGCTGTGGTCGCCAATTTGGTGAGGACAATAATCGCCTGAGGGTAGGCTGGTAATTTTAGTTGGTATTTTACGGTGATATGTGGGTGTTTAAGTGGTGGTGTGTGGGTATTTAATGTGTTTAGAGAGTAGAGAGATAATTAAGCAGCTTGGTAGCAGTTAATTCTCATTACCCATAGTTAATGCGGGTGGTTGGGTATTTATAGTGTGATGTTTGGGCCCTTATGGGATTTCGGGTCATGTTTAATGGACCCGGGTCATGTTCAAAGACCCATGAGCTCTAAGTAGGAGAGCAAGTAGCTTAGTCAAGAAGTGTTTAGGTTTTTTAGTACTTTTGTCATAGTTCGAACAGTCCTATGGTCATAATGTTCGAAGTGATCTGTCCGGTCCATGTCCATGTGACCTGTCCGGTTTCCGGAGAGACTAGACCGATTTGCCCTTGTTCGGGGAGCATGCTGAATTCGGACTCATCAGTTCCGAATGAAACTTAACCAAGAAATCTGCCATAATTTGTGCCTTGATTGCTGTTTGAAGAGAAAAATTGATATCATAATCCCCCAGTTCTACAGACCACTTGGTCATCCAAACCAATACATCTAGTTTATCTAGCATACTTTTGAACGGAAAAGAAGTTTGAACGGTAATGCAATGTTCTTGAAAATAGGTTCTCGTTTTTCTTGCTGCTATTACCAAGGCTAAGGCTAACTTTTCCAGCCACAAATATCTTTTGCAAAATCCAAAAAACTCTTACTAACATAATAGACGGGGCGGAGGTGATTGTCAACTTACTAGATTAACATTGCACTTACCGAATAGTCAGATACTTCCAAGTATACATATAGTATTTATCCCATTACCGGCTTAAATAGAGTTTTGGGGGAAGATAAATGCTTCTTAATTTTTAGGAATGCCTTATCACAGTTCAGGGACCAATTAAATTCCTTGTCATTTCTCAACACTTGAAAGAATTATGCATTCTTATCTGATGACATTGATATGAACTTAGTTAAAGCTGCCAACCTTCCAGTCAACACATGGACCTCTCTTGTGAATTTGGGAGGGTCTATAGCTAGTAATGCATCTAATTATGCTGGGCCAGCTTGAATTCTTTTCTTATGAATGACATATCCTAAAACGTTTATGAATCACACACTAAAGGTGCACTTCTTCATATTTAGAATTCAGAATTCAAATTTCTTTCCATTTCCTGTTTGGTTATCTGTCTTTCTAGATCTGGATACAACTTGTCTTCTTTCTTTCCTCGTATATTCATTGGAGCGCATTTCATTTTTAACACCCATCAGGCCTTGGCTATTTGGAAAATGTGTTATATGGCCCCATTCGATTTTTGTCTTACTTTTTGACAAAGTTATCCGATTTTTATTTCTTGTATAATTTTTGTTCTTTAAAGGCAAATAACTTTTAACATGAATATTCATGGTAGTATCAGACTTGCAGTTTTGTTCCTGCCATTGGTTTCTTCCTATAGTGTTGTTTTCTTTTCGTTATGCTCTAAAGGTGATTTGTTTGACTGGCATTTGCTTCTCTTGTTGTTGTTTTTATCATACACGATTTTATTTTTTGATATTGGTTTAATATCATTTTGGATTATGCCAAAACGATCTTATTCCTCAACTCTTTGATTTTTGCACTGGTGCGTGCTTTGTCATTTTGATTTTTATAGCTCATCTTTCATTCTAATTTAGTGTCTACTTGTTAAAGTACCTCTTCAAATCATAAGACCCAACTCTTCAAGAATTCATTCGAAGTCTTGTAGTTGAGATTTTATCTAACAAATATTTTAGTATAATCTCTTCACGCTCTCTTCAACCATTTGCTTGTAACAAATAATATAATCCACGTCTAATAGAAGCACACTATACCCCACATAATAATTTGTGAAAGTTTTAGAAAGTATTTTGTAATTTTTGGTGTAATATCTTTGAAGATTGTTGAATAATCACATTGTTTTTCCCCTTACGGTTAGGGCAAAAGCTGTTCGTCGACTCTATATTTTAGTATGTCAATATTAAATTGGCGAACGTGGTATTCGGGATTACCTCGTCCATAATACTTACTCATCAATTAACTGTGATGATATGATTGCATAATGAGAGAGGATATTCTCAGTAATTACTGGGATTTTGCTTCTAGATGCGGGTGCTAGTTTTTTAGTAGTAGACATAAAAAATTTCCTCATACTGATATTCTTTTTGAGTTCCTAATCATTCGAGTTTTTTATTGCATGTTTATCATTTCCATTATATCTAATTTGGTGATACCCATCAATTGTTTTATAATACCCAAAGAATGACCTATTTAAGGGTTCTGGATTTTTCTTTTAGCTCATCTATCTTTACTTCTTGAGTGGCATTGTATTTGCTTGTATCATCCATTGTGTGGGTATTTCATTCGAATTTTGAAACCTGCATTAACAGATAATTTTGTAATAAGTATTTTTAAACATGTTTTCTCATTACTGACTCGACCAATCTTCATCTCCGCTGGGGATTTCGTGAAATATTTTTTATAGTCGCTGATTTTCAGCCACACAGTTCTATGATGATTTGTCTGATGGTGCTCTGTTCATCATCGTTTGGAGACAGATTAACGCTTTTTATAATGTTGACACTGAATTTTGTAATTTTGGATATATATGAAAAAACAATTCTTAGAGTTCCCATAGACAAAGCCAATTGTTGTAAACAAATTTAGATCGTTGAGTTTGGCTGAAGCGAAGACTGATTTAAATGTAACAATGTATATGCTTAAGATTGACGGTGGAATAAATACCATTGAGGATTAGAGAAGCTAGAAAATAAAATAAATGGTAAAAGATGTTTTATTTTTGTTTATTAAAGCTAGAACTTTATATATAGTCGTGTTACAATAAGTCAATAAATATTTCATAGATATATGAGAATCTAGACAACGATATAAGGTAGAAAGGACAATTTGGTAGATTAAAAATTTGATTCAAATAGTAAATTTGCTTATTTCGTTGCGACATTCTTTAAAAAATATTTAGTAAAATTTGTTTAAAAATACCCAATGTCTAGTCCATAACTTAATAATTATCGGAACGGATTTAGATAGCTGCGAAAAGAATGCATTCAATTGGTCTATATATAAATTTTTTATATTAAGTTATTATTGAAATACGAATATATTACAACTATCCAATTTGTATATATATCCAATTTGTGTATATTTATGTTTTTTCTTATTTTGTTTCAATGCTATTTTTAAGATGGATTCTCATTCTCGATCCACCGTATTTTGATGAGATATATCACACCTTTATCAATATTTTTAATAATTTTATAACAAAATAAAAACAAAATTTAAAATAATTAAAATCTATTTTTTTTTTAAATATTATTAAAGATATGGCAAAGGAGGAGGAACTCTCACCTCCATGCCAATAAAAACAGGTCTGCTTCATATTTTTTTTCCTTCAACTCTTCTGAATGTTTTCAAATCTTCTTAGCTTTATTTATTATTATATAAAACAGGGAAATACATATATTAGGGTCCACATCCTGTTCGAAAGTCAACTCTTCTTTAGTGATTAAGATAATCTTCAAAATATATTGGTATAGAGAATACATTAAACACTTGAAACCAGATCACTACTATTATCGGAAGACAAGTCAGAAAATTTAGCCACAAAATACGATATAGATGGTTAGTATTATATTCGGAATTAAATGTAATAACAACTTTCACGTTCATTATCTTTATTTTAGTTATTTTAATACTTTTAACTTAATATTATATTTTAGTCTTAAATGTCTTTTTATAAGATAACCCTTAAATACATATATTAACCATTAATTTATATTACATATTAATTTTGTTTATTGAATCATTCATTAGTATCCCTGATATTTCCATTAATTTAACCAGAAATTCTGAAATACCTTAAATGTACAAATTTTTATTTTTGAAAATAAAATAAGGAGAATTGTTTGAGAAAAAAAGGACAATAAACCAAAAAGTGTTTTATTATTGGGAGCATGCATAGTTTGACGAATACAATGAGAGAGAACAAAAACAATTACTAGATAATGACAAGAAGCAGACTACTAGAGTTGAGAAAAGGGTTTCGCTAAAGCTCTTTAAGAGATTGATGGGTCTCAAAATTACTTCATTTTTAAACCTTAATTATCAAGGCCAGATCTATTTTAGTTGAATATAATTTTGTTTTAATATATAAATCTAAAGGATTTATATGAATTGGGTATAAAAACGTATCAAATTTACTAATATCTATTAGTCTACCAAAATATGGTTTTATTTATCTATTAGTCCAAATTTATATTTTAAATACAATTTTACCCTTAATGAATTTGATAATATGACAAATAAAGTTTGAGGAGAAAGAATTGATTTTGAAACTGGGGTTAAATATTTTGATTTGAGGATGTAATTGTTTTGTTTTTATAGATAATTGAGTCTTTTCTTAAATGGGTTGGATCTATTTGTAAAATTGATCTGTTGGGGTATGCTTGGGTAAATAGAGACAAATTTTAGACTCATCGCGTAAGTCTCCCTATATCTAATGTAATGAAACACAAATCAAAGTTTTCTAACTATTTGTTTTTGAATTTAAAATATTATAATCAGAATATATAATTAAAATATCTAATATAATACCAAACCAAACTATTAATACCAACTTGGAACTCTATTTTATTGTTTTTATGTATTGTGATTAGTTTATAAGTTAGACATTCCAATAATATAACAAACTAGGCATTGAACAGTAAATCGTCCTTTGACTATCGCGTTTGGTGGCAGATAGTCCCTTGACTTTCAAATGTCCGTTGACAGTCCCTGGACTATCGCGTTTGGATAAAGTTAGTCCACCAGATCCTCTAATCCATGAGAGGCTGCCACCTGTCACCATAGTCCCTAGATTTTTGTATCACCACTAGTCCCTTGAGTTTAGGTCAAACCCAAAATGTAGAATATTACGGAAAACTAAACTCAAGGGATTGGTGGTGATACAAAAATCTAGGGACTGTGGTGACAGGTGGCAGCCTCTCATGGATCAGAGGATCTGGTGGACTAACTTTATCCAAACGCGATAGTCCAGGGACTGTCAACGGACATTTGAAAGTCAAGGGACTATTTGCCACCAAGCGCGATAGTTGAGGGACGATGTATTGTTCAAAGCCTAACAAACTACCATGTTGCAAGTCTAGAAAATTCAGTTCTAATTAATTCAATCTATCGTATTACGGTATCTCGCATGCATTGAACTAATTAGAACTGATTTTTCGACATTTGGAACATCGACCATGATAACCAGTAAAATAGGTTGTCTATCAATTATCACTTTAAGTTTGAACTCAACACTATCAAGAAGCTACAGGTGAGAATATAGTGTCAAAAGTGTAGCTTGATAGTAACTGCACCCGCAAGAAAGCACAGCATACAAAGCAATACAACAATGGCAAGAATTTTTGATATTAGAAAAATATAGTTTCAATATATTGTACATAATAGAGAGAATAAAAAATATATATGAATAACTGGATTAAAAGTTCATTGTCTAATGTAACTCAAAACATTGTTGGATCCAAGTTCAAATCTTAGTGCTTCGTTATTGTTTTATCATTTTGAGTTCATTATTGATCTCCTCAATCCTACATCGGTCAATCCTACATCGGTTAATATTATATATATATATATATATATATATATATATATATATATATATATATATATATATATTAACAATGATAAGTATATAAATAATTAAGACGTAAAAGTAATTACCAAAAATTGTAGTATTGTATAATTGAAGGAGAGATTTAGTATAAAATGTAAATGTAAAGGTGTAATATGTAACAAGTATGACGGTATTAAGTAGTAAAGTGACATGACTTTTTACATACTCGAACTCATGTTAGCATTCTTTCTCTAGAATCTTGAGTTATTTTACATTTCCAAAAAAAAATTCAATTACTCTTTTTAGACTTAATTTTCACCGTCAATATAATCAATACTTATCACTGGCGACCAAAGTGGGAGAGTTAGGTACCTATATATCAAATCTAAACCTTTAAAGATTTTCGATGGAATTACAATGGATCCTAAAATCAGAGTTGATCCCGCGGTCTTGATGGGAAATGAGGTGCTCGAATCAGGTTTAGTTAGAGAAGAAAATTGAGGTGATATTCGAAGAAATGAACAATGTAGCCAGTCTAATATGGAATATCAGATGAATCAGTTGCTAGAAAGAATAGTTGATTTGAACGATCAACTTGATCAGATGGAACAATAGATTCAACATGGTAGGGTGCGATCTGAGGTAAAACGGGTAGATGAGAAGAAGGATTTGGAAGATCCATTTGATAAGTCATATAACACTCACCGGGCACAGAGTTCTCGTCAAAATATACAGTTTCAATCAGATATGAAATACCATTCCTCTCGAAATGAGAAGAAAGATAAACATCAGTACATTCTGACTGATGCAAGTGGATCCTCTAGGTCGGAATCTGAAGGAAATTTATATAGGCAATAAAAAAATTGGCGCTATTCGAGGAAGGAAGATAGTCGAGCTTGGAAATCCCAAAGAGAGGAATTTATATAGGCAAGAAATAAATTGGCGCTCTTTGGGAAGGGAAGACAGTTGACCTCGGAAATCCATATGGATGTAAAGCTAAGCAAATAGCTTCCGCTCCAAGAACGGAAGACTCCGAAGACATTATAAATCAGAAAGAAGATAGGTCTATATTTTTTTATGGAAAGCCTATGTTCGAGGCTAACACATCTAATTTGTATGTTTATCTTGCAGATCAAAATTTGTATGTAATTATAGGAACGGTTGGAGCCAATCAATACATACAAGGAACAAATTATAAAATTTATCCTTTGCCATCTAAGATACGGTCGATACATCTTCCGAAGCATTTTGACATCCTCCTCGACCAGGATCATCCCAACATTCTAACTATCAACCACCTTGGTTAAAGTCGAACCAGTGGGTGATGCCATAGTATTTTGCAGAATTAACTGGTAATGTGGCAATAATTTTTGAGAAAGCTAAGAACCATGTAAACTTTAGAAAACCAGCACCGAGAAATAGACCGAGGGATGAACGAAACAACAAGTTCTGTAAGTATCATAATGACGTGGGGCACGACACCACAGATTGTATAACATTGAAAAAAGAGATTCAGATTTTGATAGAGAATGACAAGTTTACAAATTTTGTTAAAGGATAAGGTAATGGTCGGAATAATCCAAGTACATCTGGGCAACATGTGTGGAATATGCTTTTGAAGCAGGAAAATACATTAATGATTGTAGATTCAAAGTTGGAGAAGTAAGGAGGTTTTGATGCAGCTTCATAGTACTTAGTTTCAAATCTAGATCGAATAATCGTGTTGGCTGAAACAATGACACAAGGACTGATTTATAATTTGTACGAGTATTTTGAGTCTCTAGCCATCTTTGGAGGAGATACTATGGCTGTAAATACCAACAGTTCTAGGAAAAGACACGTAGTGAGTTTGGCAACTCAGTTGGAATGCAAAATATCCACTCATTTGTATGAGAGGAATGTCACACCTTTCATCTTGTTCGATGATCATAGTTGGTCATCATGAAGATGCAATGATGATTATTGCATAAATAACGAGAACTGAAATCCGGCGAATACTCATTGATACTACTAGTTCTCCTCTTATTCATGGTGGTGGAATATCCGACCAGCTACAACACTATTTTTAAAAGATCATGGTTATCCAAGATGCATGATGTTGTTTTGATTGTCCATTAGTGTTTGATGTATGTAATCGGTGATCGCATTAGAATAGTTTGAAGTGATCAACGAGTGACTTGAGAATATTATGAAAAATATTTTCACAACAAAAAGACTATTGATAATGATCAAATGACTAGATTTAACAGTTAACGGGGTCGACCTCAAATATTGACGGGGTAGATAATCCGTGGGACACCCTAAGTTCATTAATAGTAGGAGAAAATATGGAGGTGTATGTGTTTCTTAATGGGAAAGAGTTTTCGAATATGGATGTTGTTGTCACCTACTTTACATTATCACTTTTTGAGGTACTTGTCTAACAATTTATATATATTCGCTTGGAAAACCGAAGATGTTGTCGGAGTCCTTCCGAGGTAATATGTCATATATTGGCTTTAAACTCAAAGGTAAGACCTATCATTCAAAAGAAGATGAATTTTTAAGTAGAAAAATTTAATGCAATTGTGGCAAAAGTGGATTCATTATCTAAGATGGGACATATACGAGAAGTACAATATCTATTGTGGTCTGCAAATCCAGTGCTTGTGAAAAAGATGAACATAAAATAGAGGATGTGTGTCGAATTTACCAATCTAAATAGAGAGTGTCCATATAATCCATTTCATATGCCGAGGATTGGGAAACTTATTGACTCAACATCCAGGAATAAGATTCTTTCTTTCATGGATGCGTTTGCAAGTTATAATCAAAATCAGATGAATCCCAGATATCAAGAAAGTACTATGTTTATAACTTACATTGGATTTCATTGTTACCGAGTTATGCATTTCAACCTCAAGAACACTGGTGATACATATCAAATATTAGTGAACAAGACATTTGCCTTTAAAATTAGAAGGAATATTAAGGTTTATATCGATTATATGTTAGTCAAAAGTTTTCCAGATGACGAACACCTTTGAGATTTAGAAGAAAATTTCTTGAATTTGAGAGCCATTAGACTTAAGTTAAATATGGAGAAGTGCACCTTTGAAGTTAGACCGGGGAATTTATTGGGGTATATAATACGTGAAAAAAGAGTATAAGTTGATCCTGATCAGTTAAAAGCTTTAATATTAATGACCCTTCATCGGCTAATTAAAGAAGTGGAGGTTTTGACAGGAAGGTTGGTAGGTCTAAATAAATTCATATCTAGATCTTGTGATAAATATGCTCAATTTTTCAAAAGGTTGAGGCAGTCAAAGGAATTTTCTTAGAAACCAGAGTGTGAGGAAGAATTTTATAGAATTAAGGAACAGTTATCGTCTCCATAAGTTTTGTCTAAGCCTCAAGTAGGGGATCAATTGTTTTTATATATTGTTGTATCGAATTATGCAGCCAATACTATGATGGTAAAAGAGGTAGATGGATGTCAGTGACTGGTATATTATATGAGTAAAAGTTTGATTTCGTCTAAAAAAATATGTTTGAAGCTCGAAAAGTTGGCTTTGGCTTTGATGGTAGCTGCCAGGAAAATACTCCGTTATTTCTAGGCTTATTCAAATTTGGTCTGAACATCATTACCACTAAAAATGTACTAGAAAGACCAGACATTTATGGGCGAATGAAAAAATGTTTTGTCAAGTTAGGGGACTACGACATTAATTTTACTCCTCAAACGACTATTAAGGCCCAAACTTTAGTAGATTTTTATGTTTAATTCGACTCGAGCCGTTTTGATGAGGAGAATGATGAGGGTACTTTACCAATAGTTACAAAGAGGGTAGTTCAGATTGATGGAGGTTCCAGTCATTTTGGGTCAAATGCGGGAGTATAGTTGATTGTTCCCTCCAGAGAAGCCATGTACCAATCCATATGCTTTGGATTCAGTGCATCTAATAATGAAGCAGAGTATGAGGCAACTTTAGCTGGGTTAAGGCTTGCTAGTATTTATGGAGAAAAAAGAGTTTGTGTACAAACAAATTCGCAACTTGTGACAATCACATGTTAGGAGTATTTGAGGCTCAAAAGGAACATATTGTCAAATATTTGTGAGAGTTACGGGGATTCACTCTTTTGTTTCACAAAATGACAGTCGAACACATTAACCGAAAGGAAAACATTGTAGCGGATTGTTTGGAAACTATCACTTATTCTGAGGAGTATCCCTAGATCTTACTACAAGAGAGTCCATCTATACTGATGTGATCTGATCAATGTCAATATTCTGAAGAAGTATTTGTGAGTATTGAAGAAGACCGAAAATACTGGGGATATGATTTAAAAGAGTTTTGACTTAATCGAACACTACATCTTAACATAAAATTAGCTCAGAAGCTGAGATATAAAGCGCATGACAATAAAATAATAGATTGAATATTAATTTAAAAAAATTGAGTCAACCGCTATTAAGGCGTTTGCGCAAAATTGAATCTCAAGTAATTATGTCTGAATTGCATCATGGGGAGGGTTTCACACATTGTGGGTTTAAGGCTTTAACAAGAAGATTGTTGTTGGCAGGATATTATTGGCCTTATATAATGAGTGATATCAAGAATTTAGGTCGAAACTGTGACTGCCACACTTGCCAAAGATTTGCAAACTTCATTCATAAACCATTTGTGCCTTTAACTTCAATTTATGAAGTGATTCCTTTTGACAGATAAGGTTTGGATTTAGTAGGACTATTTCCAATGACTTCAGGTGGACGACAACCCATCATAGTTCCAGTAGATTATTTTTCAAAATGGGATGAAGCCGAACTATTATCAGGAACAAGAGTTACAGATGCAATCAGATTCATTATGTCAAATATTTGTTGCATGTTTGGAGTTCCTCGTAGAATAACTACACATAATGGGCCACAATTTAATAACAAAGAGATGATATCTTTCTGTAATTCGATGGGAATTTCTTTTCAACACCACTTCATCCACAATCGAATGGATAGATGGAGGTTAACAATAGAACCATTTTGGAAGGTCTTATGATAACTTTGAAAGGTGCAGTTAGGAAATGGCCTAATTATCTTCAAGAGGTACTATGGGCCTGTAGAAAAATACCTCGAGTTGTGACTCAAGAAACTCTTTTTGCATTAGTATATATGATGTATGTAGTAAGCCCAACGAAGTCAACACTCCTATCTTACAAAGTGCTTAACTATTCAGAGGATGAAAACAAGGAGGTTAGACGAACAAAGATTGACTTGATTGAGGAAAAGCGAGTTAGAGGACAATTGAGTTTAATGCATTATTAAACTTTATTGAGGAGCCACTACGATTCTAGGGTAAAACGAAGAGACTTCAAGGTATGTAATAGGATTTTAAGGAAGTTAGTCTTATATACAAAAGATAAATGGTCGGATAAAATGGCTCTAAATTGGGAAGGATCCAATTCAGTTGTAAAGAAGATGACGCCAGGGACATATCGCCTATAGTATAAAGAGGAAAGATTTTTGCAACACCATTGGAATATTGAGAATTTAAAATTGTATTGTGAATAATTTTTATGCATTAGTGACATTGTTATTTTCTTACATGTATAACTTGAACGGTGGCATACTCTCTTCTCTCTTAGTGGCTTGGGAGGTTTTTAATGAGGTGTCTGTATATCCAAGTTTGTAAATATAATTATCTTGGCTGGCCAAATTTTTTGTACGCATAACATTTTGTGTTGAGAAAAAAAAAATTATTTGTCTGTGTGAAAAATTATTTCACTTATAAAATTAGAAAGTCATTGAAAAGTAAAGTTTTATTTTGTAAATTACACAAGGATGGATCACCATATGGGTAATTAGCAAAAATATAATTCGAAGCGCTAACGTCTATCAAAGTATTTTTTGAAGTTCGAAGTGCTAACATCTATCAAAACATTTTTCAAAGTACCAATGTGAGTGGCAGTATAATTCTAAGTGCTAATGTCTATCAAAGCAGTTTTCAAAGTGCCAATGTGAGTAGTAGTATAATTCAAAGTGCTTAAAGTCTATCAAATCATTTTTTGAAGTGCCAGTGTGAGTGGCAGTATAATTCGGAGTGCTAACGATTATTAAATAATTTTTTTGAGGTGCCAACATGAGTGGTATCATAATTTGAAGTTTCAACGTCTATCAAAGAATTTTTTGAAGCTCTCAAACTTGTTAAAACATTTTTGAGGCAGTGATGAGGGTAGCAAGATATTTCCTTAAGACAACTTGTTAAATGGGAACACCACTTTAACATTTTAAAAACAAAGACTATTATGTGATTAACACTTACAATCACAGATCATCAATACAAAATTTGCCAACAAGATACAAGTCAAACAAAAGTGGCCAACAAGATATATTAATATAGAAAGTTTGAGGATGACATATGGTGGTCATCAATACTAAAAAAAACGTCGCAACCACAAATGAAAATCTTATTTTCCTTGATTATCATTAGGTGTACCATCCGAGCTACCATCTGAGGAGCCACCATCACTCTCTAAACCTTTATTAATTTATAAGGAAAATTTGTTGTCGCCATTTTTTCGGATTTAGAGTCCTCTGAATCACTTGTAATTGTATCAAAGGCTTCCTTAGGGGGTCGGTCTTCTGGCACTAAGTGCCAACAATCTATCATGTTTTCCCTCGAAAACATTTGGTGGAATTCAATGATCATTTCAATTCTCACATCCTCTCCACGAGTCTTTAGAGCTCCAAGACACTCGTTTGCACCAACATTCACATAAACCTTTATAGCATCGACTTTCTCTTTTTCAGCTTCAACCTTATACAATTTCAAGTCTTAAAGGGCATTCCTTTTCTTTTTCTCACTCTCACACTCCTCGTATAGTTTGTTGAGTTCTATCTGATTGACACACTCCTCGTCTAGCTCAACTTTATGCTTCAAAGTCAGCTTCTCCAATTCTTTTTCATGTTTCGGGGCCAATCAATTTTTTATCTGGATAACTTTACTATGAAACTTTGCCATGTCCTTTTGAAGCTCTTGGAATTGCTCAAGTAGATTTCTGTTACAAATATTAGACCATTTTATGTGTGGATATTTTTTTTTTCCACAACACCACATCATTTGCAAGAAGCACCAATTGGTCTCGAGCAAATGTAGTTTCTTTACATATCTATTTGGCAGTATTTTTAAGGTTTAAAAAGAGAGGAGAGGTTTTTGAACCTCTTCGGATGGTTCACCTGGAGGATGTGGATGAAATGAACCATATACAAGGCAGAGGCATATAAAGGAATGCTCTGATGACAAGGTGGGTCTTCTGTTTGACTTAATCCGGGATAAGTGTCAACCAATGCTAGTTCATTATACGGGGTTGCGTTGCTATTATCATTTCCCATTTCAACAACATAATTTCGTTTTCTTGAAGTTGGGCTCGGTATATAATTATTGGTCTTCATTTTCTTTCTATCTCTCCTCGACATCCAGTGTTGAAGTTATGGAGGACATATCAATGATATTTTTGTAGTAGTTTCAGGGAGAGTTTCAAGGAACAACATTTCTTTTTCTTTGAGACAGCTACATTTTTTCCCTATTTTTAGATGCTCTGCTTGAGACTGTTTGGTTTAAAGAATAATAACTTTTGCAGTTTTCTTTTTTATTTTTCTCTTTGGACTTTCGAATGACCATATTAAGATTTTTTTCTTCGAATATTTCTTTGATTTGTGGCTTACAACTCTATTCTAAGCAGGAAGTGTGATGCATGTATCTGGAGCACTCAATCTTTTAACAACATCCCCTGCATTCAAAGGATTCATCAACTAATATGCACGTATAAAAGAATTCGAGGTAAGTTTCCACAGATGACTCTAGACAATATTCAGAAGAACAAACGCTTTATAACATTCGTTTGACCATTCTAGTTAGCTAATTTGCTCAGTTTCGAATATATATCCTCGTCAACAGCTTTGTGAATCTTGTATCGCCTCGAAATTTCTATGCAATATAATGAAGGTTAGTGTAAATTTAGGAGAAAGTACATTAGAAAATCAAATAACTTACTTGTGTTCTCCCACTTGAAAGACATCCGTGAGGGATTGTCTGTTGAGACTTCCTTGCAGTTTTACCAAAAACTACAAATGATTAAACATTTACGTTTCCATATTTTGTCTGCCTCGAGAAGATCGTCGATGATCTTCAATAAATTTTTGAGGGTCAAATAATAGAAAGGTAACACATGGTTCTTGGAAAGTCCAATATGGGCAATGAATTGTTCTATGTGTAGAACTATCTTGGCAAGTCTTGATGCCATAATGCTGGATAGCATGGTAAACCATAGATTGAGACTTGCTTGGATCAGGCATATATCGATTATTTTGAAATAGTCTACCACAACTGGGTCCAATAGAAATTGAAGGTACCAATCAAGAATTTCTAGGTAGACTACTAGTTACTTCTCACCACATAAAAATGGCATCTATCTCATTTTGGGTAATCGAAGGGTAATTTTGTCAGGAATCCTCCATTGCCTTTTGAGTTTCTTAGCTTCGTATTGATTGTAATATTCATATTTCATATTTTCAGTGCTCTAAGATATTCGGGAAGGGCATATTTGAGGTTGAACTCAGATTGGTAGCGATGTCTTCAGGAAGTGTGACTTTCTCATTGAATTTCTTTTTATTCTTGTTCGAAGCTTTTTTATTTGCAGCGTCACCCTCAGAATTAGAAGGAGGACAAAAAACTGTCTATAATAAAGTATTGTATAATTAAATGAGAGATTTAGTACCAAGTTTAAAAGTAAAGGACCTACTATGCAATATTTAACAAGTAAGATTGTACTAAGTAGTAAATTGGGGTGTCTTATCCCTTACTACAAATTGATTCAGTTATATGTAACTACCTCCCCTATACATATGGGGCTATGACTTGGAAATAAGATTGACTAACTTTTTACGCACTTAAAATCTTGTTAATTTCTCTCTCGAGAATCTTGAGCTACTTTACATTTCTAAAAATCTCTCAGTTACTTTGTTTAGACTTCATTTTCACCTATCAATATAATCAATACTTATCAAACAATCGTACGAGCTCAATAACGACTGATCGTAACTCACTAAAATTGATTTAGGTTTTTTCTAATTAAAACATGATGGATTATTAGATGTATCAGATAAGGTTATTAAGTGGTTGAATTATTAGGTAGATCATATGTATTGGATCAGGTTGTTAAGTCAGCTGAATTATTAGATGGCCTGATCGGGCCATTGAATGTGCTGATTTATTAGGCAGATCAGACCAGATTATTAAGTGATCCTTGATGAGTTCGGATTTCATTGACACAAACCAAGGTATATATCTGGAGGGCTGTACGGACATAAATATTTTATTCGAACTACATGATGGGGAAGGTTTTCGGAAACAATTCGTTGGAAACAAAGAGCTTAAAGGTAATGGGGATACCATCATCCAGTGCTCTCAGGAGCTAAATGAGTCTCTAAAAGAATACATCAATATGTTTGTGAATACAACGAATGTGTTAAAAGATTTCTTTGAACAAGTTGCGATTGCTTCCCTCAGAAAGGGTTTGAATTCGGGAAACTTGGCTGATTCAGTGACCCGAAAAAAGGACATGATTTTTAGGGGGGTTGTTAAATCAGGTGGGGAAACAAATCAACGTTTAGGAGACTAAAAAGTCTGGAGTTCCTCGCCAGAATAGGTCCACCACTACAACATCAACACCTCAACCTGCTAATCAGTCCGGTTACAAATCAAAGGAAACTGGACAGGGATCTAACCGATCAAGGCAGAAGCAGTCCAACCAGAACTAAAACCAACAGGTTAGATATAAAAGGGGACCTTGGGTTCAACCTGAGTGTTTTGCTGAATCGGGATAAAGCGTGGATACAATATATGAAACAACTAAAAAAGAAGTACACTTTAGAAAACCATCAGCGTTGCAATCCCCCAGAGAAAACTGGAGTACCCGCTTCTGTAAGTACCATAATGACATTGGGCATGATACCCGTGATTGTATAGCTTTGAAGCAAGAGGTGCAGAACCTCATTGAAAGGGGTAAGTTGGAGGCCTATGTTAAAAAACAAGGAGGGAGCAGGCCAGATATTACACAATCCAATGCCAACACTCCCCAAACTACTCCTTCAAGCCTTCTTGGAACGTCTAGGCAGGAGGATGCTATGGTAATTATTGAAATATTTGATGTAGACTCTGAGTACCTTGATCCGGATCCAAGTCGGAATCGGGTGGGGGTGATAATGGACAGGACCGCTACAGTTTCCGGTTTAATTAAGTATTTTGAGTCTTTAACCATTTTTTTGGGGGACACTATGACTGCACCTTCTAGTTCTTCAAGGAAGAGGCACGTCAACAGTTTGACCACCCAATTGGATGGAAGGATGTCAACACACATGTACCAAACTCCAACTCCTTTCATAGTTTTGATGAGGATGATCTAAGAGACATTGTAGGACCTCATAAAGACGTTGTGGCGATAGGGGCATCGATAGAAAGAAATGATATATGTCGAATCCTGATTGACACAGGTAGTTCGACAAACATCTTCTTCTTAATCTCCTACAAACAGATGAGAAACCCTTCAGTTATTTAACTTTCGAACATAACTATTGTGGGCTTCACAGGGAATTCAACAGATATGATTGGAGAATTCGAATAAGAAGTATTGTTGGGAAAATGACCGTTTCAAAAAATAGTGAGGGTGTTTTTTTATTGTGGTGGAATGCCCAACATCTTATAATGCGATATTTGGAAGGTATTGGCTCTCCAGAATTCATGTTGTGTCCTCTACTGTCCATCAGTGCTTAAAATATGCTGTCTAGGTACAAGTAAGTGTTGTCCGAAGTAGTCAAAATGTAGCTAGAAAATGTTATGTAACATCTCTTACCTCAAAGTCTGTGGAGGCAGCCAAGAGTAACAAAGATTAGCAGTTATTGAAGCCTTCCATGAATGAGAATGAAATTGATGATCCCAAGGAGGCTCTTAATGTCATAATACCTATAGAGGAAGTAGAAATTCAATAAAGGAAAAAATGTTAAAATTGGTACAAAGATGGCATCCGGTTTGAAACATGTGTTACTATCCTTTTTAACGAATAATCTATATGTATTCGCATGGTGCAATGATGATGTTACCGGAGTGTCTGTTGATGTAATTTGTCATAAGCTGTCCATACGAGCTGATGTCTGACCGGTTGTACAAAGAATAAAGTCCTTCTCTAAGGAAAAATAGATGTAATTGTTCAAGAAGTTTATCGCTTGACCAAAATGGGCCACATCAAAGAATCCAGTACCCATTATGGACTGCCAATCCTCTTTTTGGTCAAGAAAAAGAATGGTAAATGGCACATATGTATTGACTTCACTGATCTGAATAGGGCATGTCCCAAAGATCATTATCTTGTTCCTCGGATAGATCAGTTGATGAACTCTACCTCAAGCAACAAGTTTTTATCCTTCATGGATGCTTTTTCATGATACAACCAAATACAAGTAGATCAGAAAGATTAAGGTCACACTACTTTTATTACAGAAAATGGTCTTTATTGTTATAAAGTGATGCCATTCGGATTGAAAAATGTTAAGGAAACCTATCAAATGTTAGTGAATAAATCTTTTGCTAGTCAGATTGGCAGAAATATGGAAGTTTACATAGATGATATGATGGTGAAGAGCCTTGAAGAAGATACGCATATATCCCATCTTCAAGAAACGTTTTCTAACTTAGAGAATGCCAATTTAAGATTAAACCCTGAAAAATGTGTTTATGGAGTCCGATCTGGAAAGTTTTTATGTTATATTATAAGAAAAAAAGGGGTTCAACCTGATTCGCATCAACTCAATGCTCTATTGGCCATGAAACCTCCTCGGATCACTAAAGAAGTTTAAAGATTAACCGGACGTCTGGCTGCATTGAACATGTTAATTTCAAGATCATCAGACAAATGTGCTCCATTTTTCCAGGTGTTAAGGAATGCCAAAGACTTTAATTGGTCTCCACAGTGTGATCAAGCATTTTTTGAAATCAAGAAGCATTTGTCTTCACCCAGGACTCCTTTTAAACCCGTTCAAGGGGAAAAGCTCTACATATACTTAGATGTATTAGCATATGCAGTAAGTGTTGTGTTAGTAAGAGAAGTGGATAATTACCCTCGTCCGATTTATTATATTAGCAAAAGTCTGTTGGATGCTGAAAGAAGATATCTAAAGTTAGAAAAGTTGGCATTGGCATTTATAATTGCGACAAGAAAATTGAGACTATACTTCCAAGCTTATTCCATTGTCATTCGAACATCTTTTCCCTTGAAGAATGTTCTCCAAAAAGCTGATGTATCAAACAGAATGACCAAGTGGTCAGTTTAGCTGGGTGATTATGATATTGATTTTGCGTCCCAAACGACGATTAAAGCCCAATCAGTAGCTAAATTCTTTGTAGAATTCCATGCTGATAGGTCCCCCAGACAAATGTAAGAAAACCAGTCTAAAAAAGAATGGGTAGTCCGAACTGATGGCGGGTCTAGTATTATGGGGTGTGGGGATGAAATTTGTTTAACTTCTCCTTATGGTGATACTATGTACCATGCCATATATTTTGGTTTCAGATCCTCCAACAATGAATCTGAATATGAAGCAGCTATAGCTCGTCTCAAGCTAACCCTTATATGTGGGGCGAAAATAGTCTGATTAATGAGTGACTCCCAACTACTTATTCACCATGCTTAAGGACAATCTGAGGCAAAGAATGAACAATCAATAAAATATTTTCTCATGTTGAGAGAAGTTGCTGCAAACTTTAAGAGTATCCAAGATGAACATGTCCCTAGGTCAGAGAATACTATGGTAAATTTTTTAGCAACCATAGCTTATTCTGAATCTTACCATTGAACTCTGATGTCAGAGTGTCCATCAATACAAACAGGACAAGAAAAAGGTAAAAAGAATGAATAAATTATGAACATATTTGTCATTCAACGCAATGACTGTGGGTATGATATCTTTTAGTTTATTTCCGATGGGATTTCACCTCCGGATAAAACCCTAACTAAGAAAATTAAATACAGAGTTCGTGGTTTCCTGGTATTAAAAGAAGTTCTTTACAAGAAATCATTTAGCAGACCTCTCTTGTGTTATTTAGGATTTGAAGAATCCTAAAATGTTTTATCCGAACTACGTGATGGGAAAGGTTCTGCACATTGTGGCTATAAGGCCTTAACCAGAAGAGTCTTATTAGCACGGTATTCTTGGCCAACTATAATGGCAGACACTAAATATATGGTCAAAATGTGTGATCCTTGTCAGAAATATGGAAATGAAATCCATATACCAGCAGTTCTTATGGAGTTCATATATGAACCAATACCTTTTGATAGATGGGGGTTGGATTTGGTTGTGCCTCTTCCAATGGCACCCGATGGATATCGAACGACCATATTTGCAATTCATTATTTCTCTAAGTGGATAGAGGAAACTCCCTTAGCTAGAACTACTTTTAAAACAGTTATAAAATTCATTCGATCCAATATATGTTGTAGATTTGGGGTTCCCCGGAAGATCACCACAGATAATGGGCCACAATTTGATAATAAAGACATGAAAATGTTTTGCACTTCCAGAGGAATTCAACACTGTTTTTTTTCTCCATTTCATCCACAAGCGAATGGACAAGTTGAAGTAGCTTACAGAACAATCCTATCAGGGCTAAAAACGAATCTGGAAGGAGATGCAGCGAAGTGGCCAAGTTATCTGTAAGAAGTATCTTTGAGTTGATCAGATTTCTTAAAAAATACATTTATTAAACACTTGTGATTAAATTCCGTAAACACACATTTAACAAATCGGAAATATTGAAAGCTACTTAAAACATTGACTGAAAGAAGGCAATAGAGTTCATACAAAAAAATGCAATATTAATACTTGATCGAAACACGTCTGATCCACAACACAACGAAATGCCTTGACTATTCAAGGACTTTGAATTTTAAGACATAAATTAAACAACAACACAACAAAATGCCTTGGCCGTCCAAGAACATTAGTTTAAAATAAAACACACACAACATAACATTACAACCTTAAGGCTTGTTCCCTTCGGTTTTTTCATCAGCATCATTTTTTTGGGATTCTTGAGCTCAGTGCTTGAGCTCTCATCGGTTCCTTCCTCAGAATCTTATCCGCTAGAATAACCATACTTGTCACCAGACGCCATTGTATAAAATGGGATATCCTCATACGGTATATATTTCCACAAAAGAGAGTTCTTTTCTGAAAGGTTTCATAAAATAGCAAAACTATGTAATATTTAACCCCATCATCTCTATTCTCCAAAGAATACACTACTCCGGAAGCATACTTCGCTATTCTCGCAACTATCTCTTGGGCTTTCTTGCTTACTAAAGAAGCATTCTCACCTGTCTTCTCTTTAAGGAGCTTCTCCAAGTTGATTCTGTCTTCGGATAAAGTTTTGACAGTACTGGCGCTGACTTCTAGTTGTTCTTTCAAAGTCTTAATCTTGATAGAGGAAGAAGTTTCCAGTCCAGAATACTTGGTATGAAGATCTTTTTGAGCATCTTGTGACTTGCGCAGTTCGGTAGCTAAGTTCTCTTTTTTCCTTCTTTAAGGATTCTATGCTTTGTTGAGAAGTAGAGAGACTATTTTTCAAACCCTAGTTTTCTGTGTCAGAGAGGTTATGGTAGTTTTTTGTTCCCTCACTTTCCTTTCTAGGTCAACTACTGGACGGATATAACCTAAGAGGGCATGCCTCAGAGTCTTTTGTTTTCTTGATATCACGTATGACTCACTGTTATGGGTTACAACATTGGCCGTATTGGCATGAAGATAAAACTCCACAAAGTCTTCCTTGTCCAGATCACTAAAATACATGTTCTGAAACGCATCCAGATTGACACCCCTTTAGTAGTTTCCTGTCCGGCAAGAAGAAATGTTTGAGAATGAAGGTTAGGTGAGATTTTTTCTTGTAAAAGAGGATCAGTAGGAATAGAAGGTGGGAGTTCGGAAGGACGCACAATTATCTCTGACCCCAGGCTAACTTTTTTTTGCAGCTTTTTTATCACTACTCGCTTTGCGTCTCTTATGATTCTTCTTTTTTATCTGAGGCGGATCATCCGATCCGCCGGCCTCTTTGACTGTAACCCCAACTGCCTCCAGCAAAGCAGCATTGATTCCTTCTTGGTTTTCCGAACTGACCCTTTCTGTGACTTGTTGAGATGGGTCAACTTTGGTTTTCTTCTTCTTCTTATTCTTCTTCTTCTTAATCTTGTCCACCTGATTAGGGAATTTGTTTTGGGAAAGCAAGAAAAGTTTGCCATCTTTAGCCTCAGTCCTCTTCAAAATAACATCAGCAGAAGGGGGAGTGATAAGTTGCTCCCAAGTAAGGTCCCTACTCCCCGAATTTTTCCAAAGGTGATACCTCACAAAGTTTCCAAAAGTAAAGCAATTGTGGAAACCGTTTTCTCATTTCTCTGATGCACATTCGTTTAACTTGATACATGTAGCTTGGCCTGCTTCTAGGTGCTCCATAAACCTTTTTTCAAATACTATAACAATACATAATAATCAGTTCGAAATATTGATATAAAATTTAAGAAATAAATAAAAATATGATCAGGTATTACTTGAACTCTTCCAACGACTGGTTAGCTGGGTAGGGTTTGTGGTCGAGTTTATTTTTTCACCATTCTCCCACGCCTCGTTGATAAAAAAGAATTGTGTCATCCATGGATTCTTGGACTCTAACAACTCATTTACCACATTGAAATCATTTCCCATGTTGTAGTGGTAAAAGAGAATATGGTGATTTCTGCATAGACTAACCACAATAGCAAATTGCTCCATGGATAGAGGAATTTTTGACAACCTATATGCCATTATACCAGCCAACAGTGTATACTATACATTTGGGATCAGTTAACTTGGACATAATTTTATCAGGTGGAAATACCTGACAATTTATAGGTCCAAAGGAAACCGAAGGCCCCAGTTGAGAACTTCAATATATACCAAACATTCATAGGATTTACAGTCCATCGGGGTCTCTAGAGTGACTCGGATTCTCACTTTAATGGATTCAGGGATGCCCAATTTGGTTCGGATCCAACCCAGTTCAGTAGTGTGAGTGTATACATAAGCAATATTTTGAAGGACTATCAAATACTTTACATTGACCTTTTGAAAGTTTAGCCCAACTTTTATTTCCAGACACTCCGAAAGTGATTCAGTGTTGGGCAAACCTACTTTTAATTTTCCCTTCCGATCTGTTGCAGTGTCCCCTGTCTTACTGGACGCCTCGAAGGAAGTACCTTACATACTGTCTTCCATAGTCTCCTCCATCACATTCGACTACTGTTCGGACGGTTTAGTATCTGTTGGAGGCTTTGTTGTCTCCGAACTAGCAAGTTTCGAAGAAGAAGGAGTATTTTTGGCTTTAGATAAACGAGTTACCCTGCGAGAGGTGGTTTTCTTACCATATGAGCCCATGGCCAGAAATGGTGAAAGTTTCCTAACGCTGGAAACTGCCTTCTCTTTAGGAAGAGGCTCTTGGGACTCTTGAACCGAAGACCCTAATTGTAATGGAGATAGAGTTGGGACGGAATGTGTTTTTCTAACCTTTGATATTTTTTATGATGATGAGCTCTAATCAGTGTTTGTTTTTTGTCGACTAATTTCTCCACCGGGAGAGGCAGGGAGTCCAGCTGCAACTCTTGCGTATCTTCTTGCTCTTTCTAAATCAGATAAATTTAGCCAGCCTCCTTTCACAAATGCATTTATGGCTGTGAACATAAATTTAGCCGAGAACAATTTCAGAAGATTATCAAGCTTTCTCTCTAGGAAGTTTTGTGTTTTCAGATACAATGAAATAATGAAATTGATTTAAATAAATATGAAGATATATGATTTTACCTAGGGGGAGACAAATCGATCAGATTAACGATTAGGAGCTAGAAAATATGGGGGTTAAACCCTAAGTTACCTTTTAGCCCACTAGGTACAAGAACCTTAGGAGAAAAAACGGCTGAGAAGTCAAACCAAAATTTGACACGTGTCCCACTTCATGAAACTGACTTTTAAGATTCTTAACTGTAAAGTTAATCTATTTGAATCCGATCAAGACTCAGTTCAGATACAAACCGCAGATCAAATGATCACCTTGAATACTTATTGAGTATTAGATTTTCGAATTAGCTCTTCTGAAGATTCATTGCAAGAAGTAAAGGGGGTACTGATGAGTTCGGATTTTATAGACACATGCCATTGTATATATCCGGAGGGCTTTTCGGACATATTCAATACCATGTCCCACCGATCAATACAACTTAATGGATTATGACTCAGCTAGTTTCTAGTTGCTTCACCTCTTGGGTGATGGGTTTTTTTAAAACTTAACCTAAGCCCATGACCCGACCCGAAAGGCCCATGGATCATCACATTAGTATAAATACCCAAACTACTTTCATGAATAAGGGTGATCAGAATTTACTGCTAGAACACACTTTAGTTATCTATCTACATCTTACTTTAAAGATTAAATTCCCAAAAATCTTTCCAAAACTACCCTTTCATAAAAAATAATCCACACCAAGCCTAATCGGGTCATTAAGTGGGATGATTTATTACGTCAACCGAATCCAAGTATTAAGTTGTTTAGGTTATTAAGAGGATTGGATAATAAAACTATTTAAATAATAAATATTATTATTTTAAATTATTTGTCGCATCCATGTCAACATCCTACATGGAAACTGAAGTGGAAGATCAGGATAAAAATGGACAGAAAAAGGGTTGGGATAAAAAAATAGTGGTTTGTTACATATATTTTATAATGTTGGAGACAAGTTTATTACACAAGTGAATGATAGGGACTAACGCGAGAAAAGTCCAAAATAAGAGGGACTTGCCATATGTTTTAGCCACTATTGGTACATAAGTTAATACTAGCGGTAATGGTTCTAGTTCCAACGATAATAACTCAGCTTTTTCAAAATTTTGATAAGAGTTACGAGAAATTCCATAACTTTGTTTAAAATTTTAATTTTAATATAGTTTTTATGCATTGGAAACTAGACTCGTAGATTTTTAGAACCATATATGGAGTTAAATTTAACATTTTTTAAATTAGAGCAAAACTACATTTCAAGTTGATTAAAAATATATTGATGCAAAATCAGTTTTTAACAGTTTTGAAGAGTATCACTAGAAAAAATATAACATTATTTAATATTTTTATTAGAAACTAGACTAGTAGGTACTTTTAAATCACTGCATAACTAAATCTGAAAATCTCTCATAAATTTTTTTAATTTGACACTTTACTTTTATTTTTGTTCTAAATTGTATATTTGTATTCCAAATATTCATTGTGTCCAAATCATTTGATTCCAATAAAATATTTTATATTGCTTTTAAAAAAGACTAGTAGATACTTGTAACTATATATGTTATGAAATTTCCAATTTTTTTTTTTAAATATGGGAGAATTATATTTCAATTTGATCTAAAAATTATTGATATAAACTGAGCTTTTGATAGTTTCGACGGTTTTTACAAAAACTACTATAGCTTTATCTATAAATTTCATTGTGATATAATATATACTTTTGCTTTATAGGTTTGTCATCATGTTTTAAACTAGTACACAATTACATTTAAATTAAATTTATAAACTCTTCGTACAAAATTGATTTCTTGAAAGTTTCGATTATAGTTACAAGAAATGTGATAATTTTGTCTAAAACTTTAATTTTAATATTATTTATTCACATTAGAAACCATGTAGATCTTCGTAACAATATATGAAATTAAATTTCTAAATCAGTGTGAGATCATATTTCAGTTTGATAAAAAAACTGTCGATGCAAAATCAATTTTTAACAGTGGTTACAGAAAACACGCTTAGAAATTTTATTTTTTACGATAGTTTTTGAATTACAAACTATATAACAGATATTAAACTTTAGTATAATTAAACTTTAATATAGGTGTTTTGATGCCAACCTGGTTTTTATAATTTCAACATATGTTACGATGAAATATTATAAATTTATCTAATATTTTAATTTAATTTGATTTTTAATTAAAAAATAAATTCGTAAATACTTTTTTTTTTCTAAGAAATAAAATTTTATTGAACCAATCTGAAGTTTTACATCTTGTTCAAACCCAATCTGGGTTGACTAAACATTTCTAAGATTAGCAAACTACATAGTGTAGTTAACTTTTACAAATAAACTCAATCAAGTTGAAGCAATCTAGCTGCCTTCCTTCAAGCCAATCTCCCCTAGCTGCATTTCTTCAATCCTCTCTCCCCTTGTTGCCTTCCTTCTCTTTTCTTATCCTTCCTTTGTTGTTCAATCTTCTTAAACTTCATCGACCTTGAACATGTTCTACAAAATCAAAACACATTTGTGGTCAAGTCTTTCAACTTGCCAACAAGTTAGTCTAAAAACCTAAAATGACCTAAGTTAAACGATTCCAACAGAGTTATTGCATTTAATTCATTTAACGTGTGTGTTGAATCTACTATAACTCTAGAATGTATTTTTAATGCATACTTAGCTACCCAGTCAGCTGCTGAATTTTGCTCTCTGTATATATGTTCCAATGTCATCTGTGATTTAATAAGTGTTCTACAATATTGCAACATCTTATCTAAATACCAAGGATATCTACCAGTTTCAATCATAGTAAATAACTCTAAGCAATCTGTTTCTACATCAACACAGTTCAAATCACTATCATTACAATACATGAGGCCATTTACAAGAGCAATTACCTCAGTCATTATAGCAGAACTATAACTGCAGAACTAGAGGCAGAATGACTTACTAAAGAATTTAACAGTTGGTCTGAATTGTCTAACACATTAATTTCATATCCATTTCTCCAAAATAACCAAAATTTATTATTTAGGTTTGCAAAATAATAATCAAATCCAAGTTTTACACAAACAGAATTAATTTTATCTACAGATATTAAAGGCTCCTGAAGAGCAATAATGTCTACAGCACTTTTTTTGGTCAAATGTCTTAATCTTCTTAATGTTTTAGCATTTCCAACACCCCTTATATTCCAATTTAACAATACTGTCACCTAAAACTTCTATAAGTAGATCCTAAAGACCTTTTAAAACTCCTTGTTCTAGTTACCATTCTATTCCTAGCGGATCTTCTTAAGCTAACATTAGAGGTTTCTTTTAATCTTTGTTTAGGTGAACTAGACTCACTTAGACTAGGCCTATCTTTACTTATGTTATCTTCTATAGCATCTTCTATTTCATCTAATTCATTATCAGACAAGGGTTTAAATGGATTATTCAGCTTCATATTCTCAATTTCATTAATGATGTCTTCATTTGTTATTACTACAGAATCTTCCATATGATTAGAGAATTTTAAAGTTTTACTTTGATGCTCTAAAGTAGCATTTGCTATATCCTTAATAGTTGGTTCTTTTACTATCTTAGAAAGATTATCAGAAATTACATCTTCACTTGAAATACAAACATTCAATGGCAGAGTATCATCAACTATCATTGAAATATTATTATTTATAATTGCAGATAGGTCATCATTTTTACCAACAGTATTACATGACATAGACTCAACTTCAGAAGCAACAAATTTACAACAATGAGTTGTTATTAACAACACAATTAGCATCTATCATATCACCCTTTCTAACAGCATTATCATGTACATCAATCAATGTCAAAGTATCAAGTTCAGCAACAACATGCATATTATTATCTTTACCAGCATAATCAGCATGCATATCATTATCTTTAACAGACTCTTTAGCATATAACTCCAAATGTTTAATAGCAGATAAATCATTAACTTTCCTAATCATAACATCATTTGTATTCAAAAGCAAAGTATTACTTAAATTAGCATGTCTAACTTCAGTTGAACCCTCATCTTTCCTAACAATATCAACATTTACATTACAATTATTCAAAGAATCCACTTCAGGAGCAACATGCAAGCATGACAATGCAATGTTATTATCAGTACAGTTTGTTTCGATATGCAAATCTACTCTATCACCCTTTCTAACAATATTATCATGTGCATTATCAATATTATTATGTGCATCAATCAATGATAAAGTATCTCCATATATATTATTATCATTAACAGCACAGTTGAGAAACTTATTATCATGCACATTACAATCATTCACTGCCACATTAGAAACACAATGTTTTGCAAGCTCTTTAGTATTACAATCAGAATGTTTATCTATAGATACATTGTTATCTTTTCTATTAATACCACCAATCAAAACAACATCATTATCAGGCAAGATATCAACGTTATTACTACCAATATTTCCTATTTGCACAACTTGATCATTAGATATTATTTCAACCATACAATCAACATTATTACTATCAACTGTTTGTGTACTTTCACTGCCTTTATCACTTTTTTTAATATTCACTAAATCATTCATAATTGGTTTCATATTGTTAATTTCCTTGTTGTTTTTAGTTTTAGGTATCCAAACATTATCAGTCTTCCTAACTAAATTAATACCTTCAACTTTTTTTAAATTTTGAGACTTCTTAAATTCTAAATCGTCTGACTTACAACCAATATCCTTATGACCTAGATGCCTACATTTTTTGCAATAGTCAGGCTTATCTCTGTAATTTACCTCTTGCCAAAACCCTTCCCTCTCCCCAAAACTAACCCATATTTTTTTAGGAAGGATACTAGACACATCTAGGACAGTCCACACTTCACAGCAATTATAGCTAGCCCTATTTCTATAAGGAAGCCAAGATTTTAAAGGAAACCCTATAGCTTTTGCTAAATTCTCTATAGTATCTCTATTATACATAAATTCAGGTAGTTTAGGAAAGGAAACTCAAACGGGAGTCATAGGAGACTCACGCTTAGGGTGAAAATCAGGACACCATTTAAATATCCTAAATGTATACTGCCCTAAAGACCTGACATTGAACTTCCAAAAACTTTTTACATCTAACATATTATCGAATTCCACAAAGACATGCCTAAAGTCCCATTTATATAAGCTATAATTACCTATGGGCTTTAAAGAATCTAGATAATTCCTAAACTCTACAGCAGGAGGACAACCAAAAGAAAATTTTGCAATTAACGTGTATTTAGATAGAGAGTTTAGAAGAGACTTATCTTTTTCATAAAATTTAACAAACCTGTAATCTTCTTCAGTCCCGATTTCCACCTTATCGTGAACGAAGCCCCCCACCGCACCAGCAGATGACGCCTCCTTTCCCGTTCTTAGAACTTCCGCATAAGTTTTTGGAACTTTTTGAATCAGCTGCCCACCAGACTCTTTTTCGCCTCTGGAAAGATCGATCTTTGGAAACTCATTCTTTTGAATATAGGATTTTCGAAGAAATGAGCTTCAGAAATGATGTTTGAAGGCTGAATTGAAGACTGTGTTTTTGGTAAGGTGTGGTTTAATGGATGAATTTTTGGTGCGATACAGTTTGATGGTCTTTGAGATATAGGTAGTGGATCTACTCGATTCTGTTCTTCAAGATGAAGAACAGAAATCAGTTTTTGCATGTTCGATTTCAAAGCAAAGGAAGACGATTTTGGATCTGAGAAAGATGAGAGAAGAGTCTGTGGTTGTGAAAAAAGCAGCGAACTAGGGTTAGTCAAAGTAATGACTCTTCAAAGGCTTGAAATCAAGAAATGGATACGGTTTGATAGTATCTGAGATGTAGGTATTGGGTCTACTCGATTCTGTTCTTCAAGATGAAGAACAAAATTCAGTTTTTGCATGTTAGATTTCAAAGCAAAGGAAGACGATTTTGGATCTGAGAAAGATGAAAGAGAGGAGTCTGTGGTTGTGTGAGAGAGCGGCGAGCTAGGGTTAGTCAAAATAATGACTCTTCAAAGGCTTCCGTTCGACGCCTAAACCAGGCCCATGGCCTTGAAATCAAGAAACGGATTTAGGTTCTTGGAGGCCTAAATCCATTCCCCACAACTCCCAAATAACTTAAATTCGTAAATACTTGCAACCACGTCTATAATTAAATTCTAAATATTCCAAATAAATTTAAAGATACATTTCATTATGATATAAATCAAAGCGGAATATTTTTAATCATATATGAAGTAAATTTTTGATATGATTTTGTGTGTTGTTTATTTTAATTTTTTTTGTTTTAATTATTAGAGATATTATTATTTTTAATTGTAATTATTAAAAAAAAACTAAAAAGAAAAATAATAGGAAGTGTTGATCCGATACTACGACACGTTCACTTCGTAGGTATACGACACGATTATTAAATAGTGAAAACCTTGATAAAGTAGAGAACATATAACCATCATTCTGAGTGAAAATAACATATAACACTCAAAACAAAGTAGAAAAAAGTGATACATATGTTCATGATATTGAATTAAAGTTACTTCACTATATTTATATTTAGTGCATATTCACTAACTTATATATAAATCCATCAGCTATCCTTCTTTATTTAATAAACTAAATATTTCTTATCAAACAACCAATTATGTTTTAGGAATATGTATTCCATAATTGATCACAAAAACATAGCCGAACGGGCTTCAATCTCTAGCGGAACCATCTTATTTTGAAAGCTCAGCTTTCAACATCTCTTCACATCTATTTCTGCTTATAGGTAGTAGGCGTGGGCCAACTCCAAACTAGTTCAGTCAGCACTGGAAATCAAGTAGCTAATTAGTCGACTATGACATAAATACCCACGAAAGGTGGTGGGGAACTATACATTTAAGTGTGTGGTCATATCATTTTATTTTTAGTTTGGTAAGAACTTATTTTCCCTCCTGTATCGAAACATATCATTGCCCATTTTATCTTCAAATTGGCTGTCACATAAAACGATTCTAAGGGTACAAATTCCGGTTACTTTTAATAATTATATAGGTGAAAATAAATATATAGGCTAGGCTGTAATAATTATATAGGTGATAATAAATATATAGGCTAGGCTGTATATGACCTAGTTTTGTTGGATGGAGATTTTTATTTTAAAGTTTGAATTATCTAAAATACCTCTAATTTATAAAATATGGTAATTTTCAAAGCGTTGATATTAATAATAAAATTACAAATAATTGGGTCCAAATACAACAACATTGATCTTAATAATAAAAATAGATTTAATCCTACCGGTTTGTAAAAAAAAGCCCACACTATATGACTTAGCTTTAAATAAATAAAAATAACAATCTAACATCAAAATCGTTTATTAATAACCGCGCATAATTTGTCCTCTTTTTAGATTCTCTTTTTTAATTTTTTTTCTACTATTGATTTTAAAAACCTTCACTGGTTTTTATTTATGTACGATTCATTCCCTTTTCTTTTTCAAAGCTTATGGTTCGAAGATGAGGAAATTTTATTCATTTGTACATATTTTTTAAATATATATTTTCATTTTTTAAATTTTGGAGATTTCACTTTAACTTTTAATTCTTGATAGAAAAATCACTATCTCTTACTCATTTATGAGCCAATGGTTTTTTTTCCGCAATCTTAAACTCGCTCTCCACAGTAGTATATTTATTGCATCAACGACAACTTGTCTCTATTGACTTTCAATGGCTCATTTTATTTACCTTGGCCATTTTTCAGCCCCAAGGTTGCTTTTATTGTTAGCATGAGATGCAGTTTTCACATGCCTACATTATCAGTATTTTGTGAGGGAAGGTCCATTAAGATGATGTCACGGGACATATTGATGGTTTTTTTAGAATTTTCAGTACCGCTATAAATTCGGTGCTTGGATCATGTTCCACATCGCACGCTTCGTTAGTCCACTTCCCGATCTTTGATGGCCCACATCTTAGCCTGGTCATGGGTTACCCCAAAGTATCGCAGGTGAAGTTGGAGAACCTGCTAAAGCTGTTTCAGATGTTGGAGCGTAGCAGTTTTCCTTTTTGCTCAAGTCAAGATGATATGGTTAGATGGACGTTTCTCATCGTGTGGGTTACTTTCAGAGATCTATCGTTGTTCATAATTTTTACTTATTTATCGTTTAATTTGTGGAGGTCTTCATCTATTTTCCGGTGTCTAGACCCGCAGACATGCATACGTATAATCATAATCATGCTGTTTGATTTCCCTAATTCCAACCGCACTCTGACCTCTAAATGCTTACCTGGATCATTCGAAGCGTTTTCCTCCTACATCGGAACCTTAATTATGTGAGTAAACACAAGTTTGGATTATTCAAATCTTCTTTTCGAATACGGTTGGTGTCTCAATCACTGATTTTGGAGTCCTCTCAGTGATTGGTAGCAATTGTTACTCGACATCCTCGCTCTCTAGCTAACATTCAGATTTCATGGCCCGGTTTCGTGTGTTGTCTGGTATTCTAGCTCTCTAGATTTCCATTGTCTCTCTTGGTACCACCGGCTTGGACCGCCTTCATGTGGACCATCGGGACAAGCTACTTATTTGACGGATTAGTGTTGTTCGTCCCGTCAACCGCCACCTTCCAAGTAACCTCCCGTCCCTCTCCTCGTACTGTGTTAGAGTTAACTCAAGTGATGACTTTTATGAATTAAGGAATCATGTACCTATTCTCGCTAACCCTTACAAATGCTTTATTCTATTATTAGGCCATTGGCTAATGACTCATAATTTGAATAATATTCAATTGTATATTTTCTCTTTCTCTATGTGTCTCTTTCTCTATCTTTGTTTTATTATAAGCTTGTATTTGTAATCTTATATTTTTGGATTTATCTGTATGAGGAGAAGACTCACCACTATGTTCCAATGATCGATAATGTTGAGGAGGAAAATGGTAAGGAGGTGGTCTCCCAACCAAACATTACTCATTCCACTAGCAATATTATTTCTGATTTTTTGGTTTTATTTTTCATCAGAACCACAATCTGATCCTTCATAAGTATTATTTATCTTATGTTTATTGTTTTTTACAATGTCCGTGGGTTAAAAAATCCATATTAGGTAAAAAAACGTTACTGATTTTATTATTAGTTATAGTATTTCCATCATGATGCTTTTTGAAACAAAATTCCAGATTCATAAAGTCGACTCTATTATTAGAACTATGACCCCCTTATGGCATTATGTTACTAACCATAACTTCCACCCCCTCGCTAGGATTTGAATATTATGGAACCCTAGTGTATTCACTATTTTCACATTATTCTCCTTCCCTTAATACATCGAATGGGTGAAATTAATCTGGTCCTAAATATTAGTTTAAAATGGTGAAATGATGAATAGTTAATGCATATGGAAGATTTTAGTAAAATAGATACTTGTTGAAGTGCAATATGTAATAAATATGTTTTTTACTTAGTGTAATAGTGGGGTGAAGTATCCAACAAGATAATGCATGTGTGTTTCGTGGAACTTATTACCCCTATGGATATGTGTACTTTTTTTGGAAAGAAGATAAATCATTACATTTGACTTTCACTTTTGACACATTCTCTCTCTAGAATATTCTTTACATTTTCTCTCTCTAACAATTTGGTTTCATCTTATAAGAATAGTTTTAGACCAATTATTGACTTTGCACTCATGATAATATTTGGAGCGATCAATGGTGACCACAATGGGAGGTACGTTTGGTACCTAGATATTAGATCTAAAACCCGAAAAAGTTGTTGAAAATATACATTTAAGTCCAATACGAGATATTGATTTAAAAGTACAAGTATATCCATCAATGTTTGTAGATTGAGAAGTAGTAGAAACAGGCCTTAGATAAATGAAAGTTCAAACTGAGCGGCAATTGGAAGAGCAAAGAAGTCAGCAAGCCTTGGAAGATAAAAAAATCACTTATTAGAACAAATAGCTAAGTTAAACGACCAACTGATTTAGAAAGAACAATATATTTAGGTTAGACCAGGATGGTTTCGATCCGAAACTCAAAAGGTGAATACGGGTAGAAATTCATTTGGACGCTCCGATGAGACCCAAGGTAGAGGAAAAGAGAATCACCACGAAGTTTGATTTCAGATAGATCAAGGTTATCGTTTTTCCAGGAGAGAAAAGAAATCGAAACATAGATATGCCTCAACGGTATCTAGTGATTCACCTATTTTGGATTCCAATGAATATTCTCAAACACGGGAAAAAGTCGATGAATATAAGAAAACAAGGGATTTAAATGGTAAATACTATTCGAAAAGATGGGTTAATAGAAGTGAAGGATGCCGAAGAGACCATAAGAAATAAAGTGTGCCTCAGAATATGTTTAAAAACCAAAACTTTAAGAACAAGATTACTAACCAATTTACAAAACCCTTGGATGACACCTCTTTTGTCTGCCGGAGTCCGATCTATTTTTTTTGATATTGCAAAAGTAGAAAAGTTTTATGAAACTCAAGATCCCGATGATCACATCGAATATTTTAAGATTTACATGATGAACTTTGATGATTATGATAAACTGTTGTGTTAAGATTTCTCACAGAATTTTAAAGGAACTGTTTTAAAGTGGTATAACAGAATCCCGCAGGGAACCATAAACAACTTTGGAATGTTCTATATTGTTTTCCGAAGGAAATTTATAGGAAGTAAGGAAATACGAGCGACTAAAGATAGTATAATTCATTGTAGGCAAATAATAGGTGAAAGTTTAAAAGATTACACTAAACATTTTGTGCTTACTAAAAATAGTTTGGATGATTGTGATGAGTAAGTCGCATGTGATGTTTATCAGCAAGGGTTGCTTCCCAAATATTTAGCTAATGAAATAACAAGGAGAAATACGCTTACTTTTGGATCTTTAATGACTCATATGGAAAAACAGATTAAGGTTGATGAGTTGAAGAGGGTAAGACTTGGGCACGGTTCTACGTAGAGGGAAGCTTAATATGGGATAGCCTCGAATAACCAAAGCTACCAATCACTAGCTTCCCTCCGACCGAGAGCTCTAAATAATTTACCTCCTCAATCAGAAGCGTATCAACTAACAACTTCAGTTTATCAACAACATACATTCTAAATTATTCATAACAAAGTTCTCAAGTAACATAATATAATCCTAGGTCAAATTGGTGGATTTGATAAGATCAATATCATGAATTGACATAGAGCATTGCGATAATTTTTGAAAGAGCTCAAAATCATGTTCAATTTAAAAATCCTTCACCTATCATGAAACCCAAAGAGGAAAGAAGTACTATGTTTTGCAAGTACCACAATGATATTGAGCATAATATGATATATTGATAGCTTTGTGCAAGAAAATTCAGACATTGATTGAGAATGGGAAGCAAACAACCTTTATTAAGAAGCAAATGGGGTCTTAACAGGTTCTAAAGCAACAAGACAAGAGGTGAACGTATCATCTATGCAAGAAAACATAATGGAATAACTTGACCTATGGATGGTTTTGACGTGTCTACAAAGTACCTTGATCCTAATCCAAAATAAAGGTTTGTGTTGGTGGTTAATGAACTGAGGCCGCTGAGTAGGTTTCAAAGTTTTTGTAAGCATTTTGAGTCATTATCTATTTTAGGGCGTGATAAGATGGTAGGAAATACTAATAGATATAGGAAAATGCACATTGTGAGTTTAACGACGTAGTTGGTTGGTGAGATTTCAACTCATCTTTATTGGAAGAGTCATATGCCTTTTATTTTGTTTGATTATGATGATTAGAAGGATGTTTTCGGCCCTCATGAAGATGCAGTTGGAATTGAAGAAATAATAATATGCACGAAATTTAAATGATACTCATTGATATCGGAAGTTCGACTAATGTTCAGTTTATATCAACCTATGAGAAGATGCACGATCTTCAAAAAATAGCATTGTAAGTCGTTGGACTATCCACCACCATAAATAATACCCTTACTTTTTTATTAAACGTTCCTTACCGTAACAAGACTTACACATACCATCAATGTTTGGAGATCGTATGAGAACGGTCAGGAGTAGCCAACAAGTGGATAAGGAGTATTATGCTACAACTTTACATACTAAATAGATCTGAAGTAGATTTAAAATTTGTTCATCTTCTTTTCTTGCAAAGCTAGAATATATTATAAAAAATAGAAATTGGAATCATATGAAATAGATTTAAAATTTTAAACATTTAAGTTTTAGAATTTAGAAAACTTATATTTTTTTCTAAATAACCAATCCTTTGTACAAATTAATGCCTCGGCCGTATCCGGTTTAAGAAAACTACAAAACTGGTCAAGAACTCGACCCCAACACTGAATGTCGACTCTGATGCAACCGTAGATATAGGAATGGATAGCACATCATGAGCCATAACAGTGAGTTCCGAATATTTATATTGGTTTATTTTCCAATATGCTAGGATATCGAACTTTTTATCTCCCTTCACCTTTGCCGCATCCAAATATAATCTAAGTTGTGTAGTTTTTGATAAACCACTAAATGCATCACTTTTTGAAATCATCAAACTCCCGCATAAACACAATCATATATAGATTTAAACAAATGAAATTAATATTATATAATAGATTAATGTTCTTCACATATTTTTGTTATTAAATAAACAATTTCATAACAATAAAAATAACATTTTACGTATACCTTAATGAAGTCATGTGCTAGTCCACCCATTGATGGTAATCGAGTACTCCCCATATTATCCGAAGATGAAGTCTCTTCATAGAAGTCTTGGTCGCATAATCATCAAAAGAGAATATAACTTGTTTTTAACATTGCCAAACTCATGTTCATAACCATCATCACCATATATTTTGCGGTAAGAGAACTCCACAAACTGAAATTTGTAGCAAGGATCTAACATGATGGAAATAACCATAATTAGACTAAATCAGACCAATATTTTCTAATTGTTTCCCATATTTGATGAGCCATCTTTCTTATGTACTCGTCTTCACTTCTTAAAGTCAAATATGCCATGTCAACCAAAGAAAAATACAAATTCGATGTAGGATATTTGCTTCAGGAAAAAACACAAGTAATATAAAACATTTGTAAAAAATTTGCTATTATTCTTTCTCCTATCCCACTCCTCACGGGTTAGAAAATAAGTAAAATTTGAATCACTCAACTGTAGATGGGAAAATACACCACGATAAAACATAGCACTCTCAAGCATAAGAAAAGTTGAGTTTCATCTTGTAGGTACATCTTGCCTTAAACCCTTAGTAGAATCTAAAGACACATGCTTAACACATTATAAAAACTTATGCTTTACTTGTGATCCCCTAACATACTTCACACATCCACGAACTTTATCAACGACTATATCGATTTGATTCAATCAATCTTGCACTACTAGATTCAATAGATGTGCACAGCAACGAATATGAAAGAATTATCCATAAAACAAATAAGTGCATCTTTCAAATTCAGTTGAGTTATCAACTTATCAACTGAAACGGTGTTAGAACTTGCATTATCTAATGTAAGAGCAAATAGTTTATCTTCAATGTTCCAATCATCAACCATAGTATTCAATTTCTCATACAAAAACACACCATTTTGAGGAGGCGACATATAACTAAAATTCATAACACATTTTTGTAAAACTAATTCTTTATTAGTAAAATGTACGGTGAGACAAATATAACCATCAATAGTGATATAGGTGCATAGGTTAGATGTCAAACTAATTTCGCTCGGAGTTAACTTTAACATTTTTTTAACTTTATTTTTTCCGTATCATAAATCTTCATTACATCACTCTTGCAAGTATTTCAAACACAGAATTGAACATTAGTTTGTAAATATCGACATACTTGTCGAAACCCTTCATACTCAACAAATTGAAAAGACATCTCATGAAGAATAATTGATGCGAAAAGTAACTCTCTAAACTTTTCCGGATCATAAGAATGACTAGCAAGAGGCATGCAATCACTTGAGTGTGAAATTACCATTTGTCCTATATCACGGCTACCGGCTTTTTCATATTTTTGTATATGACGGTGCAAATTTCCCGTACCATAAGTACTCTTACACAAGAAAATAACACCAATTTTTTTTATAAATACATGTTTCTTGCATATCTTTGGTAAGGGGGAGCATATTAAAATATAACCAACCATCGGATTCTAATTTTCTAATCTTTTGGTTTTTGTTTTTCTCCATACTTGTACAAGTTTTTCTCACTTTTTTGTTGTCGACATAATCCGTTCCAAAATATCCGACCTCAATTACGTCATCTATGTGGTCTATACTTATATTTTCATTAGTAGAAGAATCAATCTCACCTAAATATGGAAAAATATACAAGATAAATTCAATAATCCCAAAAACGATCATCAAATCATTAGACAAAAACAGATCATTAGTGACGATCCCGATATGACTTACAACTCGTCTTTACAATAAATAAAATAAATATATTTAATATGAAAATCAAAATAATAAATAAAATATATCACAAAGTATGGAAATATATCAACCATATTTGCAAATCAACCACCACTAAAATATATACAACCTCCACTATTTTCAACGTGTGAAATTGATTAATCAGGTTCATAAAAGGTTGACTATACTATACACATAACTGTATAAATATAACAAATATAAGTATAAAATAATTATATTTAATATGCAGATGAAATAAATATAAGATGGACTATACTATACAAGTATAAATATCAAAATATAATTAAAATAACATAAATATATTCAAAATAACATAAATATATTCAGCCTCCACTATCTTCGCTACTAAAGGCTCTTGCTCCACTTCTCACTCTTTTCAATTTTAAAAACGGAAGAAGAAATAAAAAGAAAACTATAATTCTATAATTAAAGAAATCCAGAAAAAAAAGATATTAAACTATTATATTTCTGTACAAGACAACAAACAAACACAAGAAATAAATCAATAAATTTTAAATAGCTATATGAGGTTTCACTTCATTTTCACTCTCTATGTTGGAAAAAGAAACTACAGAGCAAAAAATTAAGAGAGAGAGAGAGAAAGAGCTTCAAAAAGAGTAAAAAAATGGAGATCTTGCAAGAGGATATGGTTGTGATTACAGAATTAGAAAAACTAGAGATTTAACCCTTAAATATAACAAAGCCACTAATGTCTTCATTCATTTTATTATACATATAGTTTGCATACGAATCAATAACATATCCACCAAAAACATTCATATAAGTACCCATCAATAGGAAAACGCCAAACATTCATATAAACCCCATCAATATCAAAAGAGGTTGTATCCATCTTTGAATGCATAAATAAACAAAGTAAATCTTTCAGAAAGCAATTAATTAGAGCTCGAATTCATAGATCAACACATTAACGAGCCTAATAAATAGCAAAACATGATCTACCATTTTTGAATTGATAAATACAGAGAGTAAATCTTTTAAAAACAATTAATCGGAGCTCAAATTCATTAATAAACAAATCAGAAAACCTAATCCATAACAAAAACAACTCCTAAAAAACTTCAAAACTTTACGAATCAAATAACACAACTTTTTGCAAAATATTTATACAACATTATTAATCAGATTATATAGACGAATCTAATATGAGTGAACAAACCAAAATAAACACACTGTATAAAGATCATTAAACAACTCACAACTTCGTAAACTGGTCTTTTTGCGGCCACACACAAAAAACGTACGAAAATAAAAACAATACCTCTCAGGTCTAGGATAAAGATGACGATTGAGTCTTTGTACGTTTTATAGAATAATTAGTATCGTTGAAGAAGACTCGTGAATTTTTGAAGAGCATACGGAAAACGTTGAAGAAGACTCATGAACTTTGGAAGAAAATACAAAAAACGTTGAAGAAGACTCTTCGAAGAAAGCTGCGAAGAAGATAAAAAGAGAGGGTGACTCAGTGGCTTGGGCTAGATTTAGAATTGTTAGGTTTGGAATCGATAGATTCATTAGATTTAGTTATGTAAGGATATTATTTATTTTATACCTTTCAATTTAAAATAACATTATATGATTTATCAATGAATTTTTATAAGTGTTTTTGGTTTTTTTGTTTTACAATGCAATTTTTTAAAATAACATTATTTTATCAATAAAGTTTTATTTAAATATTTTTTGTGTTTTATTTTATAAGTCAATTTTGGGTTTTACAGGTCAATTTTGGATTTACATCTCTTTTCGGGTTTTAGAGGTCAATTTTGGGTTTACATGTCTTTTTGGATTTTATAGGTCAGTTTCAGGTTTATAGGTCTTTTCAGGTTTTACATGTTAGTTTTGGATTTTACAGGTCAGTTTTGGGTGACACGAAACCAACCCGAATCTGACCCGTTTTTTTTCGGGTCGAGTTTGTGTAGTGTGTTAATTATATCGGGTCTAAATTATCGGGTCTCTAACCTTAACATTTTGGGTAGAATTCGTGTTAGATTTACAGGTTGTGTAAAAAATTGACAGCCCTAACCCTCCATGGTCAATCAAAGAGGTACAGATTTTAACAGGAAGATTGACAACTATAAATACGTTCATTTCAAGATCTTCAGACAAATGTGCTTTATTTTTTCAATTTCTGAGGCAAGATAAACAGTTTTGTCGGACGTCGGAATATGAGGAGGTGTTGCAATCTTGGATTTTTCCATAAGTGTGGTTTTAGTACGAGAAGTTCATAATTATTCGAGGTCGGTGTATTATGTGAGTAAAGGTTTATTGGATCTTGAGAAGAGGTATTTGAAATTGGGAAAAATTAGTATTGGCCTTAGTCATAACTACTTCGAAAATGCGCTCTTATTTTCAAGATCACTCCATCATAGTTCAAACTTTGTTCCCATTGAAGAATGTCTCGCAAAACCGTATATTTATGGAAGGATGACAAAATGGTCTATAAAAATGATAGAATCTCATATTGATTTTTTGCCACAAAAAACAAATAAGGCTCAAGCTTTAACTGATATTCCAGTTGAATTTCATTTGGAAAGGTGAGATTCAGAAGAGTTTGACAAAGAAAGAGATGAATCATGGGATGTATGGTTGATTCGAACTAACAAGGGATCAAGTATATTAGAATTAGAAGCATGAGTCATACTAATAGTCCGACAATGAGGTATGTATCAAGCATTACGATTTGGGTTTAGAGCCTCAAATAATGATGTATAATATAAAGCAACTTTAGTTGGCTTACGACTTGCAAAAATATGTGGGGCCAAAGTAGTGCATTTAGAGAGTGATTCACGACTCTTGGTGAACCACGCTTCTCGAAATTCCAAGGCAAGAAAATATCATATTACAAGATATTTAAGGGATTAAGAGGATTAACGGTAATGTTTGAGAATGTTACGTTCGAACATATTCATAGAGGTCAAAATTCTATTGTTGATTCATTAGAAAAAAATGCATATACCGAGGGGTATCCAAGGATTTTGGCATAAGAAAGCCCGTCTATAGTAACAAAATCCAAGAAATGTCAATATTTTGAGAAGGTTTTTATGGTTTTGAAGGAAGAAGAACGATTTTAGAGATGTGGCTTGAAAGAATTTTTTTGTTAAGGGAAAGTTACGAGTTGACAAGAAGTTGGCTAAAAACTTGATATTTAAAGCTCATTGACTTATAGTTCTTAGAGATGTTTTGTATAAAAAATCTCTAAAACGACCGTTGCTACGCTGTCTTGGAAGGATTTTGTCTAAGTTGTATAATGAGAAGAGTTCTGTTCATTGTGATACTAAAGGTTTAGTTCGAATTTATGATACTTGTCAAAGATTTTCCAATAAGATACACATATTAGCAGTACCTCTTGGTTCAACCTCTATTATTGGCTTATGGGGGATGTCAGACCATTATTTTAGTTGATTATTTTTTGAAGTGGTTAGAAGCTGAAACTTTGTCTAGAACGAGAGCCAATGATATTATCATATTTATTTTGTCTAATATTTGTTGTAGTTTCGGAGTTCCACATACGATTACTATTGATCGTGGTCCATAATTCAATTACAAATATATAAGGGGGATTTTTTTTCTTCAAGGGGAATTAAGCAGTGTTGTTTAACACATTTTCACCCCCAGGGAAATGGGCAAGTAGAAGTCACTAATAGAACCATCCAAGATGGTCTTAAAAAGAATTTGGAGGGAGCAGTAAGAAAATGACCAAGTTATCTTCAAGAGTACTATGGGCTTATAGAACGACACCTCCAAAGACAACACATGAATCACCGTTTTCTTTGGTATATGGGATTACTGCAGTGACCCCAACTAAATCTACTCTTCCATCTTATCAATTGCTTAATTAATCCGAGGAGGATAATGATAAAACAAAAAGGGAAAAACTTGATTTGATTGAAGAAAAAAGAACTAAAGTACATATGAATTTAGTCTACTATCAAACATTAATGAGAAGAAGATATATATCTAAAGTCCAACGAAGATAATTTAAAGTAGGTGACAAGGTTCTAATGAAGGTTTTCTTGCATATAAAAGCAAATAAGCTTGGTAAGTTAGGACCGAATTTGGAAAAACCGTATTCAGTCGTTGAGAAAGTAAAACTAGGACATATCATTTTCAAGATGATGAAAGAACACCTCTACAACATCATTGGAATATAAAGCAATTACGTTTATATTGGGAGTAATGTTGTAAGCATTGAACTGGAAATTGTTTTGCATATCAGTGTATGGACCAATGACATACTCTTTCCTCTTCTGGTGGTTTGGGAAGGTTTTAATGAGGTTTCTACATAACCGACATGATGAATATAACTCTTTCTTTCCATATATAAAGTGTGTAGAAAGTTTAACAATGTACTTAGTTGATTGAGATTTTTATGGGTGTTAGAGAGAGAAAATCTATTTTCTCTCTAATAACCCTAGCATTTCAAAAAATTCGTTTTCTTTCTTCTTGTAAGCCGCCATTTTTTTTGTTCAAAACCCTAAACATAATAGTTTTTCTAGAAAACCCATTTACGCAGCTACAGTACCATAATCTATGGTAACTAAGAAAATATAATTATTTTTCTAGAAAACTTATTGATGCGGCTCCAATACCATAATCTATGGTATATGAGGTTGTGCTTGACGTGTGATTTTTTCCTGTTTAGCCTCTTGTCTCTCGCTGACGATTTGTCTCATCCACTTCTCTTCTACCAAATCTTGTCTCTCGCGACAATTCATTATCTTCCTCTTTGATGTCTACAACGTTCTTCCCTTCTCCGCGGAATTAATTTTTTGTCAACGATGTTCTCTAATCTATAATCGAATCCGTATGTCAGCTTTGAATGTGGTACGGCTATATCAAATCTGGGGTGTAATGCCTTTTACGGTTACATTATGCAGCATGGTAGCTCGATTGTCCTTGCAGACTCATAAAGTCTCATAATAGTTTTTTATTCTAATGGTAAATGAATTATTATTTTGGTTAATGATTGTGAACATTATGTATTAGAGTTATATTTTATTTACTTTATATATTTCAGTTTTATGTATTTTTTAGTTAAGATGCAGTAATCAAAGTACTCTTATTTGTATGTATTTAGGTAACTAGATGTGTTATGTCTGTAGTTAGGTGTTTCCAAATATGCTCGTTACTTTGTAATTTTATTTACTATATATTTAATATTTTTTTTAAAAAACAAAGTACTTAGTGACAACGTTAATTTGGTAACTAAAATGTAAACATCAAAACTTAACAATTTTTTTAAAAAATATATATAGAGAAATGCTTTGGAAACTAAAGAAGGATTTATCACCGTTATTTTTATAATAACAAAGGTGGGTAATTTTAACTTGGAAGCTAAAATAATATTCTATAGTGATAATATATGACCAACTTTTCGAAGTTAAAATGTACGAATTACCAACTTTTCAAAGTGATAATTTAAGAAGTGTCAATTTTTCGAAGTGATGAATAACAAAGTGTCAATATTTAGACGCGGTAATATCTAGAGTGCCAATTTTTTTGAAGTGCTAACTTATGAAGTGATAGTGTAGTGATAAAGTGACGACAGGTTGGTTATGAGTTTTATGGTGAAAGTTTAAATAATGTTAAGTTATAAAATGTTACAATGGTAATAATGTAGAAAAAATGAAATGGTGTTTAAATATCTGATTTAAAATGCGGAATATTATGGTTACAAAAAAATATGGGATAAAAAAACATGGTGAATACAACTTTCTATGCTCAATTTCCTTAATCATATTTTGAAGAACTTCATGCGTTATTCTTCGGGGATTTTTCATTCTCTCTGTCTTTAACTCCCGAATGGTTAGAACTATCATTCTCAGATTCATCAGATTTAGATTTTTCAGATCCAGATTCATCGGATTCATCTAGAGTAGCATTGAAGATATTTTCAAAATGTTGATCATTAGGAACCATGTACCAATATTCTTTCAAATTTAACTTTGAAGACCTATTATGAACATCGAGGATTAAAAAACTTTACCTTTTTTTTTGCAAATTTTCAATGTCTTAAGGAAATCATTTGCAGATTTGTTAACAACAACGGTGATAATAGAGGCTTTGTATTTTTCATCTTGAATATTGAATGCTTTCAAATATTTGAGGGTATTATTTTTGGCTTCTTCACTTTCTTAGTACAGGGTGCTGAGCGCCTTGTAGTTTGAATGCTCATCTTATATTTATGCATTGTGTTTTACAGATATTTCATTCTGTGCCTGAATTAGGACATTATAAAATTCATATTTGTCTGCTTGAAAGAAATGGAATTGTTTGACCAACATGTCTTGAGCAGATTCATCCTATTTTTTTGTTAGCAACAACTTTTTTCGAAGTCGAACACCGTTTCGTATTCTTCACAAACCGATTTAGACTCATTGGCAAATTTCTTTGCATCAATTTCAAATTATTTGGCATTTCTTTCAAGAGTGGCCACAAGTCGAACCACGTTGTGGATGGTGAGTGAGAGTTCACTTGAAGGATGCATCAAGAAGGTTGGTTCTTAAGATGTAGATGGTTAAGGTTTGTTCATAGAAAGAACCGGTGAGTGATCTTTTAGAAGTTGATCTTGTTCTTGATTATATCTTTCTATAGGGTTTTCATTTTTTTCAAACAATAGTTCGGGATCAAAGAAGTTATTATCTTGGTTTTCTTCATTATCCCTAAAATATTTCGGTGTGGAATTAGGGGAGAAAATATTCACAACTTGTTCAGGTACAGGCTCATTGGGATTTTTGGTGTGGAAATATTTTTTCTTCTTCGAGGCTAACATTTTCTTCTTCTTATAAATCTCAGGAGTAGTTTCAGTTTACGGAGTGATTACTTCATTATCTTTAATTTTGCTTTTTTATTCATCTTGGGACTAGGCTTTGATTTCTTCTTGTTGCATTTGGATGGTTCCCCCTTGAACTTCCTTTTCACTTTATGGCTAGGAGCTCTGTTCCTAGCACGTAGGATAACATTAGCATCTGTGGAAACTAGATTATTCACAACATCGGCTGGGCCATGAGGATTCGTCAATTTTTCTGGTAGAATAATTATCTCATGAGACTATTTTTACATGTTTCTTTGGACCAGGTTTAATGGGTCGAAACACTAATAAAATTCATTTGACCCATTGACTTAGCTTTAAAAAATAATCCCCGTCAGCAGGAAGGTGCTATAGGAAGCAGTTTGTAATTTTCACATTAAATAGTATAGGTAAATGTAAACTACTTACAAAATAATTTTGGCACAAGTTAAACTTACTTGTGCTCTTCCATTTTCCATGAAAACCTTTGAGAGTTCTTAGCCAAAACCGTCTTCCCATTTTCCCAGCACCCATTAATAAAAAAACTTATGCTTGCATGTCTTGTTCGCTACATAAAGGTCGTCGATAATTTTCAAAGCGTTCCAACGAATAATTTAGTAGAAATGAAGATATGAATTTTTTGACACATTCATTTTTGCTATGAATTGCTCTATAGGTAGCTTAATGTTTCAAAGCCTAGATGAAATGATGCAAAAAATAATTATAAACTAAAGGTTGGGCCTGACCTGGCTCAGACATAACTTGATCAGTTTAAAGTGTTGAACAATGATGAGATCGAGTGAGAATCAAAGACCCCAATTCATTATCTTTGGATTTATACTTAATTCATCTACTACGCAGGATAATAAAGTCTCTGGTCATAAGAAAATGAATAGAGATAGACTCAATGATTCCCTATTTTCTTCAAATATAAGCGTCTCGGGTTTGGAAAGTATTCATATTGCACTTTGCTAAGTGCAACAAGGTACTTTGAGAGTACTTGTTTGGAATTTTCTATAAGGTCGCTAGCTAGCTTAATAAGAAACATAATAGATTATTTACCTTCGTGTTTCTCTCCTTAGGCTACTTATTTGATACTTCACCTTGAGAATTGGTTTTGGTGGTGCCCTCGATTATATGCACTTTATCAAGGTTATTTTTTGGGATTGTTTTTTTTTGTAGAAAGCCAATGATCGTAGGTAAGAGTCCAAAAAACTTGTAGAGGTTTATTGGATACTGTTCATGTAGCTTTTCTTTTGTCGGCCCTCTTAGTAATAGGGTTATGGTAAATAGGTTTTTTTAATCCCAAACATAAACAAAAAAGAATCAATAGGTTGGAAAGAACTAGTTCTGATAAATACAAGAGGGTAATTATGTTGGAGGATAAGAACGAAGCTGCTATGGTATTTTCTATTAAAGTGTCACTGAAGACTGGGTGTCACCATGGAAAGAGTGGGAATTTACTTTTGGTGTGGATTATTTTTAACTGAGGGTAATTTTATCAGATGTTTTGTGGTATTTTAAGGGTATTAAATGTTTGAGTGTTTTGTAGTGAAAGATTAAAGCTGTCTGGTTGTATTAAATGTTCATTACCCTCATTAATGAAAGTAGTTGGGTATTTATACCCTTAATTATGGGCCATATGGGATTTCGGGTCAAACTTATGAAATCGGGTCGAGTTCAAAAACTCATTAGTTTATTAAGCAGATTAACGATTAGCTTAGTCAATGGTGTTTAGTGTTTTTAATATTTTTGTCTTGTCCGGATACATTAGTGGGTGATTTATTGTCCGGATTACCCCTGTCCGGTTCTACAGTGAGTGGTGAATATTTCCGGACTCATCAACTTTCACTTTTTATCTCTATATTTTGATAAGTGAGGAGATATGAGAATTTGATCAAAATTTATAAGGAAATAACAAAAAGTTCAATAGGTTGTGAGGAGGAGTTGAAGAGTATGTCCAGTTGTCTAAACACGCGATCCTTAAATCTCAATGTTTACTTGATAGAACTTTGTGGGTTTGAAAACTATTGAAATGTGTCAGAGGAAATACATCATATTTCACATAGATAACAAGATAAAAAATACAACTTCTAAGTAAATCCAAAGTGATTTTAGCTGAAAATATATTAGATTTAGTCCTCCATTAGATTTATTTGCAATAACTAGGGGGCTACTGATAAATGTGAAATTAATTTGATTCTAATTATTAGTTTAAAAGGGTAAAATGATGAATAATTAATGCATAGAGAAGTTTTTAGTAAAATGAAAACTTGAAGGATTTGAAGTGAAAAATGTAATAAAAATGTGTTTACTTAGTGTAATAGTGGGGTGAAGTACCCCACAGGTAAGACATGTATATATCACAGAACTTATCACCCCTGTAAATATGTGTTCTTTTGCTTTGGAAAGCGGATTCATCATGACTTTTGTCTGTCACGTTTGACACATTATTTCTCTCGAATATTCTTTACATTTCCTCTTTCTAGCATTATGTTATTTACTATAAGAATACTTTTTAGACCAATTATTGACTTTGCACTTACGATAATATTTGGAGCTATCAATGAGTAATAGTATTTCCATCACGATCATTGTTGAAACTAAAGTCCACATTTATAAAGTTGACTTCATTATTATAACTATGACCCCTTTCTAGCATCATGTTACTAACCATGACTCCCACCCCCTCAGTATTATGGAACGCTAGTGGAAATACTATTTTCACATTATCCTCCTCCTATAAGTACATCCATTGCACATCGAAATATCACAACACGTTGATCTTTATTTGTTTCACTACTATTTATGCTATTAACAACGATCGTGACTGTATATCCCTTTGGAATGACCTTGATATCATTTTCACCCATGATCAAGGTATCTTTTGGGTTACCCTCAGAGAGTTTAATGTTATCCGTAATCCAGAGGAGTGTCATGGCTTCTCTAATAACTGGTCTCATGCTATTGGTGATTTCAATACTTATTCCTTCCAATGTGACTTGAGTGATCTCCACTCCACTTGTTCTTTTTTTACATGGCACATCAAAAATCCCATTAATCCTATATTCTCCAAGATTGACCATGTTCTAATTAATAACGACTAAGATGAGTCCTTCCTTTTCTCTTTCATAAACTACAGATTTCCCCGTTCCTCTAACCATACCACTATCACTCTTAACCTTGGCACCCCTCATAGACGTTAGAAAAAAGCTTTTAAATTCTTCAATACGTGGCTATCTCACCCTAATTTCAAAAACTTATTGACTCCTCTAGCTGAAACCTTCCAAGCCATGGGAAGGGTATGAACATGGTCTCCAAAAAACTTATCACCCTTAAATCTTCTCTTAGAAAGCTAAACCTTAAATAATATAACGGTATTAGCTTCCGCGTGTTCAATGCTCAAAATGACATTTTTAGTGACTAATTCTTGACTTTTATTTTCAGCTTCCGCGTCAAGGATTTCTTGACTTTTATTTTCCATAGTAGAGCCGAAAAATCTTTCCTTAAGCAAACATTCAGAGAAAACTGGCTCAAGCTTGGGACATAAATACTAAATTTATTCACACAACATCAAAATCGAACTCACACATAACATTTTTTTTTAATTTTGTAACAATCATGATGATTTGATCACCAATCCTTTTGGGGTTATCAATGTCATGGTTTGTTACTTTTAAAACCTGCTCGGTACTAGGACCCCCTGGTTACCTAGGTCTGGTTAGAATCTCGACCATTATACCACCTAGGGTCAACTCTTTGGACAAGACCTCTATGACTCGCTTCATAGCATGCGATGAGATTAGAGATGCGCTTTTCAATATAGACAGTAATAAATCTCATGACCCGAATGGGTTCAATTTATATTTCTTTAATAATTTTTAGAACATCTTAGGTAACAATATCTGCAATCGTGTACTCAAAATTTTAAATTTTAACCATGTGGTCTATTCATGGCACCTATCTCAATTGCCTTTATCCCAAAAATAGACTCTCCCACCTATGCCTCCGATAGCATACCAATTGTTTTATGCAATTTTATTTACAAAATAATCTCTAAATTCTGGATAACGAATCAAACATTATCTCTTTTACTCGATTGAAAATTTCCAGCTGGTATTTGTGGCCGACATAAATATCTCTGAAAATGTTTTACTCTCCTAAGATCTTCTTAAGGGGTACCTCCTTTACGATAAAAGAAAAACGATTTACCTTAAAATCGATCTTATAAAATATTTTCACAATGTTCGATGACATCTCATTCTTGATATCCTTGTCTCCATAGACTTCCCTGGAGAAAATAATCATGTGAAGTATCCAATATATCACCAATCTCTCTTATAGTATTAACCTCAATGGCGACCCTTCCTGTAACTTCCATGAGAAGAAATGTCTCAGACAAGACTATTACGTTTTGTTTCTTTCTTGTTATCTAAGTCTTATCTTTCATTCTTAAGGAGAAAAACAATAACATAAAATTCAACCTCCAATGACAGTGTCATAATATCTATAAAAGCTATAAACAAATCGCATACACATGAGCCCAATACCTAAATCGCAACCATCTATATAACAGTGACAAAAAATTCAACATATCTAGCAATCATAACATCAAACAAATCGCATCCACTGTAACATTAATTGGCTATAGTAATTGTTTGTAAAACGCATCCATAATTATTATATTGTGAAGTTGAATTTATATTATACTGTATTTCTTAGGTTATAGACGATGAGTTATCGTTGACAGAGGCTGAATGTGATGCTTTTGGAGAAATTGATTTGGGGAGGAACTACGAAGGTGCTGCGGAAACAAGTGAAGTAAGGAGTAGGAAAAGAAAGAAATATGTTGCAAACAAAAGTATAAGAAGGAAGAAGAAGCAGGTACATGACGGGGATGGAACAAGCAGTAAAAGGAGTTCGAACACTGAGGTTGAAGACAACACAACAATACCAGAAGAAGCATATAATTACGATGTTACATTGCGTGAATTCATTGGGGAGAAGAAGTCGAGAGTTGGTACAAAAAGGGGAGATGTTGAAAAATAAAAACAATCGTAGGTCCAGTATTCCAAGTTTTGGAGGGCTGTCACAGTCTGTGCTGCGTGACAACAGGAAGCTGAAAAAACGAAGGGGGATGCACCGGTTGAAAGGTGAAAACAAAAAGTTAAAAACGTCGCTTGAGGAGAAAAACAAAGAAGTGAGTATTCCCATGTTTTTAAGGACTAATAACGTTTATAGGCTGTATCTATATAAGGTGGTTACACTGTATATAGGAAATGTTTAGATGTTGTATCTAGCAGCATCATTATAAGGGATCTAGCAAACATCATTATAAGGTATCTAGCAACGTTAATCTGCTGCATCTAGCAATGTAGAAATAATGCATCTAACAATGTTCATACGTTGCGTATATCAATGTCAATATGATGTATCTAGCAATGTTAATAGTCTAAACTATTTCGTATGCTTGTTTGATACAGGTTGAAGAATTGATGAAAGAGTTGAATGAGCTGAAACAGAAGCTCGAGGTGGAAGAGGAAAGTGTAGATGCTGAGGATGAGGATCTGCTGAACACCTTATCAATACCGTTTTACCGTGAAGATGAGGAGGATACTGAAACTGTGGCTGCCAATATTAGCGAGAATGTAGTTAAGGAAACATTGGTTTACCAATCTCAGAGGTATTGATTTGTTTCCAAGAGGAGCCAACAAGTTTCGGAGACCGAAAAAATAATAGAAGAAGAGGATATTGAGGCGGAGGAAACATCGGAAGAAGATAAGGAGTTTGAGAAAGCTGAGACAAAAGAAAATGAAGTATCATAACTAGCAACGTATGTTTGAAGACATCTAGCAATGTATCATAAGTACAATCGCAATGTATGTACACTAATCTAGCAATCCCTGCACCAAATCGCAATGTTTATACTGACATCTAGCAACCACAATATACATACATAAATCGCAAAACCATATATCAGTTCTAGGTAGAATCGCAATGACTAAAGGCAATGTAGGTATTCGTGCCATTAACAAATAAAATGCAGCCTCAGTCAAGAACTATACCAAACTAACAATCACAACATATAACACATCACATAAATCGCAGCCTGTATCATAAACTGCAAGTACAACGATCACATCCTATCAAACAGAGCTGAAAAATTGCACTTTCTTACCGGAATGTCACCGGAGCCTGTATCGATCCTTTGTTTCGACCAGAAATAGACACTAAACGATTTCCTGCAATTAACATACATTAGTTACACTAGTGAACCTAGTGTTAAGATCGAAAATGGAAAAACAAGAATGCAGTTGCAAATGAAAGCCGATACTGACCTTTCATTCTGACGTCGAAACTGGTTCACCGGTGAAGTCGACGGTAACCTAGTGGTACAAAGGTCCGGGTACGAGATTGAGTCAACTAGAAATGACTAGAAGAGGTAGTTCAGTGCTTAAAGAAGCTGGAAAAAACAGCCTGAAATTATGAGCTTCGTCGATCCTTTTGGTCGCCGGTGATCGGAACGATGGTACATAATCATCCTATGTAGGATATGTTTGGCATTCGCGTTGACCCCTCCTCCCGATCCATTTCAAGTATCTATATCTTTCAACAAACAAAAACAGAAGTACACTACCAGGGTAAAGTTCATCCTTTCCTCAATATATTAATTATTATTGAAAACAAAATACATTTCCTTTATTTGGATATATGGTTTGATACCCATCTTCAATAACTTTAGAAGGATCTATATTTTTGTGCATTTTTTAAGTATCTACCCCTATCTTTAACAAGTCTAGTATTCTATCGTTTTTTGTGCCATTAAAAGAATAAAAATAAAAATATAAAATAGATCAAACACTAACACAAATAAAAAAAATAGATATAGTATACCAAGCTTGTAATCACCGATAATTCACCAGCAAGCAATCTTGAGTAGATGAATGCGTTCGAATTTGAAACTTTGCTAAAATAATATAAAAGACTATAGAATAATAAATTTGTTTGAGATATTATATAAGAATAAGTTAGTTTGAGATATGATGAATAAGTAGAGATAGAAAAAAATATGTATGTACAGAGAATATGAGGAGAGAAATAGTATAAGTTTTTAAACAATTAGGCTTAGCCTATGACCGTGCTAAAATTATTTACAAAACATTTTTTTACTATTTCTTTTCTTTCTTATAGATACCTCAATTCTTCATATTTCTCACCCAAAATACTATATTTTCAACCAAATGATTTCCTGTATTTATCTCTCAAAGTTCATCTATTTTACACCAACTAATTTATCATATATTATCTTTTCTCTACTAATATCTTAACAAAACAACTCTCCCCCTCTCTTTCACTAATATTTATACTCTTTCTCCTCCACTAACATGTTTACTTCATTTCCTTCACTAATCACTAAACCAAACTACTTGTTCTCTAGTAAAAAATATTCAAAAATAGCTTTAAAAAGGGTTAGACAATATACACATACCACAATACTTGTACATCGAAAAGAAATAATGTCTTCGTCAGAAGAAGAAGCAATCATGCATGATGAGAAGAAAATACCCATTGTCCGGACCATGACTGGTAAAGTAATATTCCTCATAATTTTCTTGGCTACCTACAAAATTAAAAGAATTTTTGGTATAATATTTATTATTGATACTTCATACAAATTTTGAGCATAATATTTATTATTGATGCTTCATACAAATTAGCTCATCCGTCAGTAAAAGGTAAGAAAAGGGTGGTTGTTACTAAATTGAACTTGATAGAAAGTCGAAGATTAAAATTAAAGTTAATCAATGATTTAACAAAGATTCATGTATATATTCAAACATTTGTAACAATTTATTTTTAAGAGATATAACCTTTTATTAGAATCTAAAGGTTTAGATACAAAGAATATTTTGATACACAAAATAATCGATCTACAATTTGGGGCAAAAGTAAAATTAGGGTACCAAAATCAAAGGGAGATCCACAATGCCTGTTAGGGAGTCTCTTCATCAGTATTCTTAAAGATAATTGCCATCAATAATCCACATTCATTATTGATTCCAACATATATAAAAGCGTGATATGCTTGATGCTTCAGAGATTTTCTCTAGGGCAGTTGATCATAGAATAAGTCGTTGACCTCAAGAGATCGATCGACACTGATGTTACTAACAATTAAGTAATATTCGGATTGAACTACCTGACAGATCCAGAAGGCTCTTGATTAAATCACCACTAGAACTTAGCACATGTAAGCTATTGGAACTGGAACTTGGCGCTTGATGAAGGCTCTGTTTACTGATAAAACCTATATTCTCCTGATTGAACTACTGACAGATCCAGAAGGATCTTAATTTAATCAACAATAGAGAGAAACGTTTCTCAGGCGAGCTATTAGTACTTGAAGCTGCACATAAGCCCTTTCAATATTCATTCTAGATTCGGAAGTATCCTGATTGAATCACCACATAAACTTTTCACGGGCAAGATATTAATACTTGAAGCTGTATATTAGCTTTTGGCCACCCTTTTCAATCTTTATTCTCTTTTGGATATCCTGAAGGAACCAGATTGAATCACCACTGGAAGAAAACTTAGTGCAAATGGAACTATAGTTTAGCTTGCAATTCCTTTTTGAAGATTGTCTAATCTTGAGAATATAGGATTGATATAGCCATTTAAAGATATCATTGATGCTTGGATGACCCTTTAAAGTGTATGAACTTGCTTGTGTTCAATACTTTTGGTGGTTTTAACTTGACTTGTTTTGATTTTCCGCTCAAGAGCTTCCCAATAGCTTTGATTTCTTGAGTAGTGGCAGGAGGAGTTATGGGAATGCTACCATATGTTTTGAGTTTTGGAGAGGTATGTATAGATTTTTGGGCGGTGAGTTGGTTTTTAGAAGGTTTACTTAGGATTTTTGGACTGCTATCTTTACTAGTTTGCTGAGTAGTTTTGACTATGATTGATTTGAGTTTAGTATTCCCTTCATTTTTCTTCTTCTTTTGGTGAACTGAAGACTCATGTTTGTTGTTTGACCTGTTCTTGTTTGGACTGAATTGAAATATAGTCTGAATTATGATCCACTTTAAATGGTTTTAGCTATTCTTTCTTGGTGCTTTTACTTGTAATTTCTGCATATGTTTTTTCCATTTTCCCTTTGTTTCCTCTTGTGGTATCTTTTTCTTTCTTTTTTGGAGCAGTTCTTGCTGGAAGTTTGATTGTTGAATCGGTTTGATTAGTGAATGTTGAAGATCAGGAAATATTCATTGATGAGCGATGAATTGCTGTAGGAACACATCTTGGTTGAGGAAGAAAATTCCATTAAATGGAGAAGCTTAGAAGGATGAAGGAGGTTGGATGGTTAAGGAAAATTATTGAATTTAATTAGCTTTCTTGCAGCTTTGTATTGGACTAGTCTAACTTTCATATATTTTAAATGCGAGAGGAGAGTGACACTAAAAATCAAACATTTGTAAGAGTTACACTATTGCAAAATGAACCCATATATTCGCCGAGTTTAATGATTAAGCATATGGATAACAATCGTCAAAATAAATATCTACTTTATGAGATGTTGATATATAATTTTTTTGTTGACAAAACTATATATATATTAGTGAATATGCTGAGAATCTTATTTAATATAAAGGTAGAATAATACAGATATCTCTAAAAAAACCATATATACATAATAAAAAAAAATGATCAAAGTGAGAGGTGTATGAATATTTTCAGGCCTCTCTGATGACGTATGGACTGTCAATCACTGTGCACGACCTCCTCATCTGAATCAAGGGTGGCAATCATGTTGGTAATATAGAGATTCACCAAAATAGTTGAAGTTGAAGTCACCACAAGCACCTAGTACTGCTACTAGTAGTATGAGGAGGATAGCTAATTAAATTAAACTAGTCAGGTTGGATCTAAACAAATTATCGAATAAATTAACGGTGCGACTAAGTCACAGCAGAAATAAGTGACGGCGGGATTAGGTCACCATTATTATATATTTAGCCTAATGTAATACACGTGATAAATAATATGGTTTATGAAGTTCTTATAAATTCTCGGTATATGAATGAATCTTGTTGTAAATTCCACATTTTTGGGGTTTTAGAAAGTTGGTTGTTCCTTTGCAAATGAGGATAAATTACTGAACGCTGGTTCATTTTTAGATTGACCCAAGCTCAGTGGAAGGTTTCTTACATGCACGTTGTTTGTATACATTGACTGACCTAGTTGACGGTTCGCTGCGTTCTAATTAAGACAATCATTTTTTTACACGATTTGTAATCCCAACACGAACCCGACCTGACTGTTCTAATTAGGGTTGTCAATTTTTTACACGATCTGTAAACCCAACACGAACCCGGCCCAAAATTTTAGGGTTATAGACCCAATATTTCGGACATGGTGAAATTAAGACACGACACGAATCCGATTCGAAAAAAAACAGGTCGGGTTCGTGTCACCCGAAATTAACCTGTAAAAACTCGAAACTGACCATTAAAATCGGAAAAGAACCCGAAAATACATGTAAACCCTAAAAAACCTATAAAATAAAACAAAAATAAAAATTAAATAAAAATTAATTGATAAAATATTATTTTAAAAAATTGACTTGTAAATTAAAAAACCAAAAAAACTTATAAAAATTTCTTGATATAATTGTTTTTCCAAAATCTATAACAAATTACATAAATTCAATAAAAAAATACGAACATAACCAATAAAGTATTTATTTTTATTTGATTTAGTGGGGTAGCATTACTTTATTTTCTTTTGCCTAAAAAACACTGTCACCAGCTACAAGAATGCATTATTCTTTAGATAATTGTCTACAACACACATAGGTTATAAAAGATATCAACAACATATATTTCTTAAATGAAGATGCATATTAATATAAAACTATAGGTAATAAAATATTTAACGTTATAAATTTAGAGTTTTTATTATTATTATTATTATAAAATTAATTTTTATATGATTATTATAATATTCATTTATTGTTAACTAAAATTACGGAGGATATCATTTAATATCTAATTAAATGAATTAAAAACTAGTTTGATATAATGTTATTTTAAAACTAAAAGATATCAAATAAATAACACCTCTAAATAACTAAAATAATATAATGAATTTAACGATTCTAAACTTAACATCCCTTGTGTCAAATTTGAGTCACATTCTAAACCTAGCCCCAAACCCTGCCATTTTTTCATCTCAAACTGAGTTATCATTTCTTTATTTTTTTCGCAACTTTCTTCGAAGAGTCTTCTTCAACGTTTGTCGTATTTTCTTTAAGTACCAAGACTCAATCGTTATCTTTATCTCTAGATCTGAGAGGTATTGTTCTTAATTGATAAATTCGAGCTCTAATTAGTTTCTTTCCAAAAGATGTGTTTGTAAAAAATGTGATGTTATTTTAATATGCTTCCCCTTACCGGAGATATGCAAAAAAGATGTGTTTGTAAAAAATATGGCGTTATTTTATTGTGTAAGAGTACTCGTGGTACGAGTAATTTGCATCGTTATATACAAAAATGTGAAAAAGTTAGTAGTCGTGATGTAGGACAAATGCTTATTTCACAATCAAGTGATTACATGTCTCTTGCTAGTCGTTCTTATGATCCAGAAGAGTTTAGAGAGTTACTTGTCGCAATAATTATTCTTTATGAGATGTTTTTACAATTTGTTGAGTATGAAGGGTTTCAACAAATATTTTTGGTATTTAAGAAATAATGTTCAATTATTTGGTAGAAATACTTGCAAGAGTGATGTAATGAAGATTTATGGTAGAGAAAAAAATAAAGTTAAAAAAATGTTAGTGTTAACTTCAGGCCGAATTAGTTTAACATCTGACTTATGGACCTCTATCACTACTTATAATTATATTTGTCTCACCACAAATTTTATTGATAAAGAATGGGTTTTACAAAAATGTGGTCTCAATTTTAGTTATGTACCGCCTCCTTAGAATGGTGTGTGTTTGTATGAGAAATCGCATACTATGCTTGATGAGTGGAATATTGAAGATAAACTGTTTGCTCTTACGTTAGATAATGCAAGTTCTAACACCGTTTTGGTTGAGAAACAATGGTTTGTGTGCACTGCATGTACGAAGATAAAATCGCATCATGCTTGGACTTGTTTTAGTGTCATCCATACATAATAAAACGAGAAACATAATACAAAACCAAATAGAATACTTTTGAAAAAAACATATTATTCTGCCGCAGTTGTCTAATCGAAAAATTTATGCATTTGGTGAAATTTGATAAATCTTGAAAAAAAAAGTGAAATTTCACAAATCTTGAAAAAAAAAACAATCCAAAAATTCATAAGACCGAACATCATGTATAATCAGATTTATAAATTGAGGAGTAACTATGTATACTTAATCTAAAATCAGATTTAACCAATTTATAAATAAATAAATAAAACTGATTTTTTTAGTTTTAATATTCTTTTTATACATATGTTTTTATCCCAAACAAAAGTTATGGGAAGCTGTATTTTTAGGAATTCTTAGGGGGAGGTGATTCAGTGTGTTGGGAACACTTATGGGAAGCTTTCTCCCCTTTTAGCTGAAGCTCGAGCTTTGCTCGATGACTTGCTGATATGTAAGCGTAATCATTGAACTAATGTCGATATTGAGTCTGATTGTCAGACTCTAATTAGTCTCTTTGCGAATGGAAGCTCTCCTTGGTACCTGAATCCGATTTTGAAAATATGTAGAAACTCTTCAGCTTCCTCCATGGTTATCAAGCACATAGTCCAAAACCATGCCGATGATTGGCTTGCGAAATGGACTATGAGATGTAAAGAGAAACTAAACTTTAATTCTTTCAAAATTCCTATTAAGCTTTAGTCTATTATCTTCCTGGAAAGTTTAGGTTTGGGTTACTTCTCTCAGCATAATGCCTAATATTGCAGGTAAGCTTCGGGTTTCTTTTTCCTTTTCTCTTCATTTTGCAGGAACATGGTCGAAGAGCTAGAAGATTAGTGATCAAAGGTCTCTGAGTATTAACTTATGAATCAAAAGGGATACTGTCGGAGACTTGAAAGATGAAGAAAATTGAACCGAAGCTAGAGCTGAAGTATAATGAAGGAGACTCTATTCTGAATTTCATAAATTTTGGGAGGAAAAACTTTGGCGCCTTGTCAAATTACTAGAAGCAAAATTGTAATCTAGTCCTTATATTTTGTAAACTCTTTGATATAGATCTTTTATTTTTTTTAATAAATATTATTTTGATTAAAAAAAATCGGATAAATAATTAAATTATTTCTGATTGAAATAAAAATGATCATGGTATTATTAACGTCCTAAAAAGTTTTGAAGAGTTAAACTTTTAAAGGAGTAAAAAAACAAAAACATTTACAGATTCTTCTTACATATTAAATTTTATTATATAATATATTTTTATCTACATTTTAAGAAGTCAAAACTTTAAAATAAATATTATAAAAATTATTATTTTTTTCCTTAAAATTCGATTGAATTAAGAGAGAATTGATAGTACAAGGGCCTGATGGGCAATATTACAAGAATTTGAAAATCAGACCGTTAGACCTCCACTCACTTCATCTTCTCAACCTAACATTCACCATTGTTACGAAGGTAACCAATATTCAAGCTTTCCAGATACACAATAGCATTCAACTTGGCTGGAGAATCTGAATCGTTAAAATTTAACTCTTTACCCATTTTGAGAACCTCTTTGGCAATCCAGTCAGCCCCAAAATTTTGCTCACGAAATATATGGTTGATAATCATCGAAGGTTTTATGAGTCTTCTGCAACAGGAGAGGATTGAATCAAGATACCAAATCGAGTTGCCATAAGAGAGGAGATTAACCAGAATTTTCGAATCGATTTAAGCATCGACATTTTCAATGTTCAGAAGATTGCAGGTTTTCAATTTGTCGAGTAAAGCCCTACATTCCACAATCAGAGGATTTCCTTTAGCATAGATTCTACCCAATCCAATGATGATTTTCCCTTTACTGTTGCGAATCAAGATGCCACCACTCGTTTCATTTTTAAAGTTGCAAGAGCCATCTACATTCAGCTTGAATTTGTTGCCTTTCGGGTTCTTCCATCGAAGAAAAAAGGGTTTTGGGATGTTCTTAATCTGACATACGCAGCCAAGCATTAAAGCTTCTTTGTTAAATCGCCCCCAATGCTTGTTTTTTAATACTTCTGTATAGTCAAGACCAGCCAGAATGAAAACAATGTGGCTGATAATGGTGGTTGCATTAACGTTGAAATCAGAATGTTTCTTCTTGTTTCGAGCGTGCCAGATAGACCATGCTATGATTGCAGGCAGGATTGTCCGAATCTCACACTGATTCTGGGCAGACTAGTACCACATTCTGATGATGTGAGTAAGAGACATACGAGGTTGAATGTGAATTCTGAATATTGTACTGAAATAAATCCAGACTGACCAAGCCTGAGGACATTGAACAAGAGCATGATGAGAAGATTCAACATTGTTGCAGGAGTTACACTTCGAGGCGAGTTGAAATTTTCTATTTTGAATAACTGTATCTGAAGGAATCCAGTTGAATATAGCACGCCAAAGAAAAAACGAGCATTTCTTAGGGGTAACTGCATTCCAAGTTTTTGAATACAGGTTCGATTTGTTACTTTTCTGTCTTACAAAATTCCAGGTATCTTTGCATTTGAAGCTCCCATCCTTAGAAAGAGACCACATCATTTTGTCATCATTTTCAGTTAGGGTGATAGTATTAATCTTGGAAATCTCAATATTAGTCACCACCGATCTAAGTCTGTCCAGATCCCAGTTATCATTTATCCAAAAGTCTTTAACCTTTACAGTATTGACATCCCAAAGAAATCTTCTGCTGTTGTTGTCACTAATTTGAATAAATGGTTTCTTAAAACACCATATATCGAGCCATAAATCCATGTTGCCATGCCCAGGATTGTAAAATATGTGGCTCTCAGCATCATCTCTGATTTTAATGATACGATCCTAACTTTAGATTTATTGATAGGAGGAATAGCAAGAGAAGGATGCATCTGATTATTGCAGTAGATAGAGGTAGTGAATCTAGCCTAGAGAGAAGTTTGGTTTCTGAAAATAAACCACAGTTTCATGGAGTAAACAGTTTGAACATCCTTTAGCTTCCTTAAGTTCAAACCACCTTCATCATTAGTTCTGAAAAGCCTATTCCAGTTGGACCAGATAATAAATTTTTTATTTTCTTTGGTTCCCCACGGGTATTTGTTGTAGAGAATCTCCAATCTGTTGATGACACTAACAGGAATAATCGTGTGTTGAAGGAGATATATGGGGAAAGCAGCAAGAACAGTTTGGATTAGAAGCAATCTGCCAGCAAAGGAAAGGTCAGTTTTATCCCAATCTTGAATCTTATTTCAAGTTTTGTTCATCAGATCATCAAAGTTGGCAACACTAATAGAAGTATCGATTGTAGATCCCATATATTTTATAGGCAAGGTTTTGTGCTTGAATTTCAGAATGCTCTCAATATTGGTAATGCAGTGACTTCTCATGTTACTAGGGACAATGATCTTAGATTTAGATGAGTTGATTTCCTGACCTAAAACAAGTGGATAGTGCTCAAGATGTCTCTTGATAATTTGAATAGAATCAGCACCACCATTACAAAAGACCATAAAGTCGTCTGCAAAAGCCAGACAAGAGATATTGATGTCACTTCTTTGTTTAAATCTGAGGCTTATGTTGTTTGATGAAAGTTTCTTTATACTTCTGATTAGATATTCTTCCACCAGGATAAAGAGACTAGAAGATAGTGGATCTCTTTGTCTCAGGCCTTGAGTGTTGCCAAAGAAACCTCTCATTTCCCCATTGATTAGGATAGAAGAATAAACATTGCTGATACAATTTTTCAAGAGCAATATCACGTTAGAATTGAAGCCAAATAGTTTAAGGATTCTGTAGATAAACCTGTGATTTAGCCTGTCAAAGGCCTTTGTCATATCAGTTTTGATGATGACATTTCCACCATTGCACTTAGCTTTTAGATCACAACATATTTCCTGAGCAATTAAGATTGACTCATGAATACTCCTTCCCTTTACGAAAGCACCCTGTTCCTCCGATATAAGATTAGGCAGTAGCTTGGACAATCTGTTGTTGACAACTTCCCCAATGATTCTACTGATCATTATAGTGAGACTTATAGGACGAAAGTCATGCCAATGATTCGGGTTATCAATTTTCGGGATGAGACATATAGCAGTGGCTTTCATACCAGTAGGAAAACTATAACCATTAAAGAAAACCTGGATAACATTGCATAAGTTATCACCTATGATATGCCAACATTTTTTATAAAATTCCCCATTAAAACCATCAGGTCTAGCAGCTATCACAGAACTAAGAGTTTTAATAATGGAATGAATTTCATTTATATCAGGTTCAGAAGTTAAGTAGTTGTTATCTTCAATAGAAACCCGGTTAGGAATAACAACCATTAGAGTAGGCTCAATGTCATCATTCAGGGAAGGAGCCAGGAGAGCTTGAAAATAGCTAATAGCAGAGCTGCTGATAGACTCCTTTGTAGTTAGCCAAGTATCACCCTCTTTGATTCTTTCAATTCTATTTTTTTAGCCATTTTCTTCACAAAACTATGATAGGAAGCCGTGTTATTATCACTAACTTTAAGCCAGTTAGCATGAGCCTTCTGTTGCCAGTAGATCTCCTCTCTGTTAAGAAGCACAAGATGGTTTTGATTAGCATCATCAAGAAGTCTCTTGTTAGTTGCCGTAGGAGATGTTTGTAATATAGAATCTTTAAGAATAATATTATCTTCAGAGTTTCTGATTGCATCAAATAGATTTCCAAAAACATTTTTATTCCATTCTTTAAGAACAGTCTTTAATCTCTTTTGCTTGAACCAAAAGTTCTTAATAGGATTCCCATCAACACCATCCACATTAGCAGCCCAATTGTCTTCCACTACTTTCAAGAACCCTAGATGAGTTACCCACATGTTTAAGAATTTAAAAGATGACTTCCTTCTCTCCAAGCTGGAGGAGATCTTGATAGAGATAGGACAGTGATCTGAAGAGCTCCTAGCGTGATGAGTTACATCAGTAGTATCAAAGTAATTCGTCCATAAGTTGTTAGTTAAGACCCGTTCTAGACGTTTCCACTTACATCCATTGGACCATGTAAACCTACAACCAGAATAACCAGCATCATTTAAACTGCAATCCATGATTAGATTGTTAAAGTCTTCCATTTCACGATGATCAATTGTAGAACACCCAATCTGCTCTTGAAGGTTAGTTGTTGTGTTGAAATCACCAAGAAGAATCCATTCCTTAGAAGAGTTGTCAAGAAGCCTTATAGTATCCCAAAGAGGAAGCCTAAGAATACTCTTGCATTTGGCATAGATAACAGAAACCCAAAAAACTTTGTTCAAAGTTGGATGTTGGACATTTAAATGAAGAATTTGATCCTCATCAAGACACACATTAACCTTGTAATCCTTGCACCAGAAGACCCAGATTTTGTTGTTGAGATTAGATGTGTAGCAACTGAAATAATGCTTCTTGGCCACATTGTGAATATTATGAGCTTTGATGAGAGGCTCCTGGATAGCAATAAAATTGGCTTTAGTAGACTTAATTAAGGATCTTAATCTTTGAAGAGTAGACTTGTTGCCAAGCCCTCTTGCATTCCAACACAGAATGGTAACAGTCATTAGCTTGAGGGAGTTTTATTGGCTCTTTTGAGCTTTATAAGTTTAAAAGATGTAGGGCCTTTAGCATTCCACATCTTGACCTTCTTTATCTTTTTTATTTCTGGTTTACTTGACATAGCTTCATTATTATCTTTGTTTGGGGAGCTAATCTGACTACCAACATATCTTGGAGAATAATGATCATCATCAGACAGTGGCTCAAACATATTTCTTCTCTCAATGGTCTTCAAAACATCGATGATCTCAGATTCTTTTGGTGGGACAGAAGGATTCAACTCTTTGTCTTGGATTTCAAGAAGAAGATCACTAGAAGTAAACTGAACAGGAGATTTATTTTCACATTTGCTATCAGAAGACATCTGTTGATTCAGTGTATCTTCTTTATGGACAACAACAGATTTCAGCTTACTATTATTCTCAACATTTTTTGAAATATTATTGATAGGAACTGGTCTTTCTTTCATCTCTTGCATCTGGTTTTTACAATTTTCCTCAGAATGCCCGATATGAGCACATTGTTTACAGTAAGATGGAATTTTGTCATAAATTATATGAACCCAGAAACTCTCCACTTCACCAAATCGTAACTCAACTTTGTGAACCAAAGGCTTTGAAATATCAACCTCAATCCATAACCTGCAACAGTTTTGCCTAGCACGATTGATGTTAGGGACCCAAATCTTCAACGGAACACCAAGAACCTTAGTAACTTCTCATATGGTTGAATCATTAAATAAGAATTCAAGTAGATTCGGTATGGAAACCCAGATTGGGGTGAAAGGGCATTCCAGAGTAGGATTAAACGTCGGAGTCCATTTCAACAGACGCATGGTCTTACTGCCAAGAACCCAAACGTTTCTTGACCACAACTTTTTGAAGTCTTCTATGTCATTGAATTCGATAAAAACGTGTCTATAATCCCAAACCGAAAGGTTATAGTTTCCTGCAAAATTGAATTTACTCAAAAAAATTCTGATGACTTCCATTGTAGGTTTGCCAGTAGCGAATTTAGCAATCATCGTATGTTTCGATAGTTGCATTAAAGCATCCTTATCCTTTGCATCGAAGGTAATTATTGGATAATCATCAGTACAGGTAACTGATACATTTGTGTGAACAAAACTTATTTTCTTGACTCTAACAGTCTCAGCGTAAGCGTCAGGGGAAACGTCATTTGACCTATCTTTCCATTTCTTCGATTCCTCAAACATTGGATTGTGAATAATGTTGTGATTGTTACATTGAAGCATAGGACGATTCTCGTTATTTGAAGAACAGGGTTCAATTGGAGATGCTGACCCAGATTTCCTAAGCGTAGGAAATTCAATAATTGATGACAGCTGAAGGTTTTTAGTAGTTTGATTTGTTGTTGGAGGAAGATTGATGCGAGAAGAAGCTTTTCATCCTCTATAGCGAAAAGAACTCGATTAGAGCAGTCGGCGATTCAAAAAGACACAATCTGTTCTTGACAGAGCATTCTTGGAGCGACTGTCAAACTTCCGTTACTACGGAGAGTGAAGGTCCAAATATTATAAAAATTATAACCAACGCATTTCAATTTTATTGGTATAAATTTACAATATTTATAAATTACATTATATATTATATAATATAATATATAACCAGTCAACTCTGTAAAATCATTTTTCATTAATTTAATGCTTTTTATAAAAAAAATTAGAAGAGTGTTAACTTATTAACTCAATCAACCATAAAATTACAAGTTAAAATAGAAAAACACGAAGAAACAAAAAAAAAACCTAGTTGTTCTTCCGATCCATGTTTGTTGAAAGCTGTTTCATCTGAAACCTCCAAAACATGAAATAAGCCAAACCAAACCCGATCAACACATAAACCCAAATTTTCTCTTCACCGCTTTCTCTCTCTGACTTCACCTCTTCAATCCCAAACACTTCTCTCTCTTCACTCTCGTCACTATTCCCCGTTATAACCTCCCCTATATGTCCATATAACACATATACCCTGTTCTCATCACCACTGACAACTGACGAAGCAAAACTCGACTCATCCAGGGTAGTTTTGTCATAAACCACTCCTTCACCCCAACTATCTTGACTCTTAAGAAACCACAAAGTGTGATGCGAAACCACTAACAAAACGCCGTCGTTTCTCAGAGCAACGCCGTCCGCCCATTGTAGATCGGCGTTCAATAGTACGCGTCTCGCCGCCCCGGACTCTTCGTCGACTTTGAACAACTTTCCGGTGTTGCTCTGGATTACTAAGAGGTAGCCTTTGTTGTTGTAAGCGATTCCGTTGAGTCCGCAGTCTTTGAACGGAGACGATTGATCGACGGTGGAGAGATACGACGTGAACGCCGCCGATTTCGAGAAGATCGATGCTTCTCCGGCTGGATTTACTTTCCAGATCAGATTCGCCGCCGAGTTTGTTACGTAGGCGTTACCTTTGTAATCGACCGCGACGTCGTTAGCTCCGTCTCGAACGGCGGATGAATCGGAATCGGAATCGGAATCGGAGGATGATGGTAGATCTGAGAGAAATATACGACGGCGGGATTTAAGATCGTAGGCGGCGAGTGCGTTGAACGGAGTGAGAGGAGGCATGGTTTGGACGACGGCAAGGAGACGATTGTTGACTGAATCGACGGTGAGTCCCAAGATAGAGGAGTTTTCAGGGAGGTGGTGGTCAGTAATTAGGGTTTCGATAACACCGGCGTCAGAGACAGAGTGGATGGTGCGGGTACGGAGGGAACCGACGAGAAAGTGCTGGGATGATGCATCCCAAGCCATACCCTCTGGGTAGAGATTCGGAGACCGGAACTTGATGATATGGTTGTTTCCAGCGGTTGCCGGAGTTAGTAGGACGATGAGAAAGACGGTGAGGAGAGGATTGAATTTGAGAGAAGACATGATTCTGATACTGTATTTTGTTGTTGTTGGAATTGTTGAAGGTACTGAGTACTTTGTTAATGATGGTTTAATTATCTACAAGTTTATTTTTAAAATAGTTTCTACAATTTTTTTAATTTGTTTTTTGAAAATAATGGTAAAGACTAAAAGAGGGTACCATTTCTATCTTCGGACGTTTTTTATTCTGTAGTGGGCCATAATTAACTGGACTGGGCTATAAGACCGAGGGTTTAGTATATTTGGACTGGGTTCTCAATCATTTCATAGTTTTATATCTGGACAGACTGTACTCTAAAGTTTTATTATATTTCTCTACATTTTTTCTTAGCAGCATAATCCAAAAGATGATTAAAATCAACAAGAAGTAAGGATATTCATTTTTATTTATTCTGATAAGGCGGGATAGATGGTATATGTCTTTTATAATGACGTATAACTATATTCAAAAGTTAACAATAAGATACGGCAACAAGAAGCAAATAAATAGGTGGAGGGAAGATATTTATGATTTTAGTTTGAAAGAGTTACCAATAGGTTTTAATCAGATATCCTTCCAACAAATATTAATGAATATAAAAAAAAATGACAATCACTTATTTTTAATCTTCAATATTTATGATTTTAATTTGAAAGAGCTACACATAGGTTTTAATCAGATATCCTTCCAACGAATATAAAAAAAATGGCAATCACTTATTTTTAATTTTCAAAATTTTATACGGTTTCAAATCCTATTTTAAAAAAAGAGTTCCAAATATATTAAAAAAAAGTTTCCATATATATATAATAGCAACAAAAAAAATCTATGATATTTTTGGAGTGTTTTTTTTTTTCGCTATTAAATTACACGTAATTTAAAAGAAATTTCATTATAGAAAATAATGCCTAATTACGAAAGAAAAGTAATTAATTGGTATAACTACTTTTTTATATTTAGTGCATAACTACAAATAAAAGCTTAAACATCTATTTATATTAATTACAATTGTCTTTATGCCCAATTCTATCATCATTACTTTATATGTGTCATAACAGATTGACAAACTATCGCGATAACCTATTAAGTGATGACATGTGTTGTAATTGCTCAAACAATTTTTACCGTTTGTTTATTGCATCTTATATCTTTCTCGACGAATCTCGTTTAATCATTTTTATGACCCTCGTCTTAACACCTTTTCAATGACCCCCGTTTAATCATTTTTTATGATCTTCGTCGTAACGTCTTCTCAATAACCCTCGTCTAATCATTTATTTACGGCCTTCGCCTTAACATATTCTAAATGACCCTCGTGCTTAACGTCTTTTCGGTGACCGTCATTCAATCACTTCTTTATGACTCTCGTCTTGACATTTTCTCGGTGACCCACGCCTAACTACTTTTTTATGCTCCTCATCTAACGTGTTTTGGTGACCTTCGTCTAACCATTTCTTGATGACCTTCATTTAGTTTCTTCTTTATGTCTCTCATCTCATTTTCTTTGATCACCTTCTTCTAGCATCCTCTTAGTAACCCTCGTTTAAAAACCTTTTTAATGACGTTCATCTAACATCTTTTTGGTTACTTGCATCTTATCCTTTTATTAGTCTTTGATATGACCTTACCTCGTCGTTTTTAATGATAGATACTATCTTTTGGATATAGCCTTATCATGACTCTTCCATAGTCCTTCAAGTAAATTTTTTCTCAAAGTTCTTTTGAGGATTATTAATAATTTCTTATAAGAGGTATCATCAACAAATCTAACCCGTTTATTCTATTAATATACATATTTTTATATTAAATTTTTTGTCGTGCATTAAAAACCTTAACTTTTAAGATTTATTATGCCACGTATAAAAAGTTAAACGCTTAAACCTTGTAAATACTGACATATTTTTCAAAATTCTTTATGCTTTTTCAAAATGTAATCATTTCCATTTTGCTAATATATATTATTGTTATATATATATTTTTTAAAACAGTTCACTATTCTGTAATTTTCCGGCTAGATTCTTTCTTAATTTTCCTATTTAAACCAAGAAAATTGCCTCATTTATGATTCTCATTCTTCTTCTAAACTGTTCAACTTTATGCATTTTCTTTATTGAAGCTCTAAAATTCTCAATTTTCATCTCCATCTTCAATTCCATTGATCTGGTACTTTCTAGACTGACTCATTTTTTATTTAGTTGTACATTTTATGATTACTCAATCTAATACAACTATGTGCTATATGTTAGATAATTGTTCAATTAAAAAACCCAATTTTATAGATTTTTTTCATCTCATATATGTTAAATCTAGCATATTGATTCTACTGCTCCTTCCTAAACAATCAACTTTAAAAATAAATAAAATTTAAGTTAGAAACGCTAATCATAACATTTTTTATTTTGCCCAGAAATGGCTCAAAAAAGGAAAAGACATTCACGAGTAGTAGTTATGGATGAGCTTCCTCATGTATATGTATGAAAAAAACTTGATTTTTAAACACGTAGTTCGAACAACCTACTTATAGAAACATGTCAAATGAGGAACATAAAACTTTTAGACGTATTTATGTTTTTCCAAATGATGCTGTTACTCGCCTCCCTAAACCCGGTGACATACCTCATCAAGATGAAGAAGATGAAACGTGTTTCTTTACTTCTATATTTCACTGAGGACTTCGATTTCCCATTCCCCAATTTATTGAATATTATTTTTGGCATATCCATTATTTTCCTCACTCAACTAGTTGTTAATGGGTGGCGTATCATTCTTAGTGCGATACTTAGTTCAAAAATCTTAATAAGACCTATTGATATTTCAGATTCCCTAACCAACGTTAACATTATAAAATATACAAATACTTATTTATACTTTATAAATATCAAATACAAAAATAAAATCTTCAACCTTCCTTCATATGTTCATGACTGGGAAAATCCTTTATTTTTGTAACCGGGAACTTAGAATACATAAATACTAACCGAGAACATGGCCAAATTGAAAGACGTTGGATGACTACATGTAAGATAGGATATGTCTAAACTTATTTTCATTTTCCTTTCCAATTTGTCTTATTCTCATAAAAATGTTATTTATTTACAGATTAAAATTAATACTAATAACTCTCCATGAAGGTTTATGATGAAATTAATGTAAATCATTTTCCATGTTTACACGGTACATCCTATTTATTTTGATTTTCAATTTTCACTACCTCTCACAATTGAATTTGTTTTGTTAGCAAGTCTTTGGCATATAAATGAATTTACCATGACAGTTAATGTGAAGATTACTCTAACTGAGACTAGAGCATATGTTATACCTAAAAATATTGGGAATGTAATTATACAACGATTCCATAACAAAAAAATCAGGCTTAGTTTAAAAGTTCTTAGGAAGAAAATACTAAAATATATTGATGATACCTCCTCTAGGAAATAAAATCATCAAGCAAATCAACCTGAACCTGGTACAAGGCCCCCTCAAACCTATCTTAGCACATAATTCTCTTTACAAGATGACGAACCATGTTAACATTTTCTATTTTTCTTATGTTTTCTATTTTGTTTCGTGTTTGAATCATTTTTGAAATATTGCATATTGTTTCGTAGTAAAAAATATTATTTTTGAATGAGTGAAAAAAATCTTGATTAGATTATTAAGCATATATTTGAAATAACGTTACCAAATATATCAATTTACAAGTTTTGTTCTATTCAGTATTTTTTTTATACATTTGATGTTTGGAAACCGATAAAAAAACTTATCAACCATGCGAATAGATACATAATAAAAATCGTGGAGAAGTTTATTCACACTTAGCTTTCATAATAATAAGTTGTTTTAATTTCTCTAACGGATCCATGTACGAAGTCATATTTATTATTAAAACCGTGTTTTTAATTACTCATCCAACATAATAATTAGTTTATCAATAGAAATAATCAGATTTCAAAGTTTGAATTATTCGACCATAAGGCATATCTCTCTTAAATATTTGGATACTCAAATCAATATCATATTAAGTAATTAGTACTGCATAACGAAATTACTTATTAAATTATTTCTTGGAGTTAAAATATAATGCTATCAATTTTAATTGTAAAATCATTCTTTCCATGTTAGATAATTTCTACATATTTAAAACATTCTGCTCTATAGATCTTAGTATATTCTAAAGCCACCATGGACCGATGCACAATACCGTAGCATATAATAATTGTGAAAGTCGTAAAAAGCATGGTCTTGCAATAGAAATTTATAAAAACAATAGTACAAAACTAGGACAAGTCTTAAGTCCTTCTAATTCTAAAACTTCTCGCATTGTAATTATAAAAACACTTATGAATTATTTATCTATAATAAATCAGACCTTAATATGTTGTGTCCCAATACTTTTTGAGTAGTTCAAGTGATTTGGGGATGTAAAATATTTTATCAAGTGCTCATATATCTGGAGGGATATGAATGTTAATAAAACTTCATAACATGAAACAAACAATCCTTAGGCATGCATGACATCACATCATACATCTTATGGTCCAAGTGCCATCAGTAATGGGTAATTACATCCCACCACGAGGTCATATATTCCTAATCTAAATGCTTCTCAATGCGTACATAACGAGGTTACATAATTATAAACCCATAAACACACACCACATTATCCAACATGGCATACATAAAATCAAGCAATCATTCTAAACGTGCTTGATCTAAGCATGCTATATAGTTGATTAGACAATCATATACAATTTTATAGATACGTATTATAAACATATTGTATCTAAACATACATATATGTTATATAGTATATAAATTATGAATTGGTTGATGTTATACTGAATGGGGTCCAATGCAACCAACCACATTCAAAGCAAACATACATATTACATATATTAAAATAATTATTTATTAAAAAATATAACTAAATGATCTTGTAGATCTCTGAATCTAGGTGAAATTAGAAAAATAATCTCCTAATTCGGATAACCGAGCGTCAAGTTATGGTGTTATGAAGTTAGACACGTAGAATCGATTTTTTTTTGTCTCAGGTTCACCGTGATCACCATCTTAGGTGATCGTGGTGAAGTCAGCAGTTTGCATAGGCAAAACCAGCTGAAGTTGGTTCATCAATGATCTTTTCTTTGATGGTGGAGAACATTGATAATTTTAGAAGCTTGACAAAACCTATAATTTATTTGAATTAATGTTTTGTCATGAATGGTCTAAAAGCAATCCTATAATAAAATATGATACAACACATATTCAATTATGTACCCTCGATTTCAACATCAAATATTAACATACGATTATACGTTCTCTATCACTTAAACATGCATTAGGATTTAAAAAAAATTAGGAACTGAATTAAGGGTTTTCTCCTAACTTGAATCGATTGTGAAATTGTATTGGTATGAGACTCAATCAAAGGTTTGTTGCTTCATATATACAGTAATTAAATGGCTATAATATTAATTGTTAAATTTATTTTGTGATTCACAAGGTTATGAACCCTTGATCTTCTGTATAGAATCTAAATACTATATATATAAAGAATATGACTAAATAAGATGAGACTTTTAGTTCTGCATCATCAATGCCTTGCGGTTGGAATTTTTTAGCGGAAGTAATTTTCCCTGACTGATCGAGATGTTGGTAATGATCTTCCCACAACCTACTAGCTTGCAAACTAAACCCTTATTGAAAGAAAGATAACAATGGGCAATAGAATTAACGAAGAATAAAAAACATAAAAAAGAAATTGAAGAAGGAGGATAGAGTTTTTAGAATGGTTGAAACGATATATTTATCTCTTATGTCTAATATCGTCTCAATTAGGGTTATATTATTAATTTTTGTAGTTAGTGAACTGAAACTCATTGATTACATACATATCTCTTAATTCAAACACGGTAGAAATAGAAGAAGAAGCAACGATAGATGAAACCCTAATTCAGGGGCAACATGATGAAACCCTAATCTAAGGGTAACAAAGATTGAAATTTTCAGAGATGAAAAATATATTATTCCAAAAATTTAAAATAACTTAAGGCATATGAGGCTTTATATAATAGCTTCTCAAAACTCTAAATTAGAGTACAAAGAAATAAAATAAATATTTTAAAATAAAATAAAATCAAATCTTAATATAATTAGATTTGATTTGAATAATATAAGATATTTGAATAAAATAAAATCAAATCTCGGCTACATCATCCTCCCATGGTTGACAAGAATTCATCCTCGAATTCACAACACCATCCTCATTAACAACCAAAATTATTTTATTTTATTTTTTTCAATTGTTACATTGGGAATTATAATCGTTGACCTTATCGGAATTAAATAAATTCTTCTCGAGTGTTCCTTATTCGAAGTCACATTGAAGCCATCTAGTTGATGAAAAAATTGGTTTTGAAAACTTTTTCATAGCCTGAAGACAACATCTCCATGTCCAATTGATGAAAAAAAATTGGTTTCGAAAATCTCTTCATAACCTGAGATAGCATCTCGATAAGCAAGTTTTACATTGATCCGACGATTGGTAGCCAATTTAAACTCCTCTAGTAACCGGTCAATACAATCGATATTGAAACTCTTGGTATGTCCCCTCATACCAAACGATCTTCGAGATATTCATGATCATAGATGTTGTTCTCTCTTTTAGACCTTAAATAAGATGAAATCAGGATTCAGAAACATGCTTGCCCCGTAGCAGGAACTGAGGCTCTGATACCAAACTGATAACGCGACGGAAATAGAAGAAGAAGCAACGATAGATGAAACCCTAATTCAAGGGTAACATGATGAAACCCTAATCTTAGGGTAATAAAGATTGAAATTTTTAGAGGTAAAAAATATATTATTCCAAAAACTTAAAAAATAACTTAAGGCATATGAGGCTTTATATAAGAGTTTCTCAAAATCCTAAATTAGAATACAAAGAAATAAAATAAATATTCTAAAATAAAATAAAATAAAATATAATCTTAATATAATTAGATTTGATTTGAATAATATAAGATATTTGAATAAAATAAAATAAAATAAAAAAGATTTGTGTTTGGACTTTCTAGGCTACATCATTAATCATATATATTCAATATGCACAACTCTATTTTATTCTTCATTTAATTGCAATACAAGTTTTAATTTTCCTATATTATGACGTTCTAGCCGCCGCAATGGACCATAACCACTATTGGGATATTAGGGCCTAATACTTAAGTAACAAACTAATGGATCCTCTCTCAAGATTCACATTCATCTCAACCAATATCTATACTTAAATACTTCCACAAGACCCAACAATACTATAATTACTATTTTTATTATTCGTAAGTATAATTCTATAATTCGATTAAATTAATCACTTAAACGTGTAACAACAAACCTGAATACTTTATATTTACACATGATGAGACATTCCAAATCCGGGATTTCCTTACATACGAGATACAATAATTAATGACTACTCTAGATTTAGTTATGTTTATTTTCTTGAACATAAAGATGAAGCATTTAGTATGTTTGAGATATACAAATGAGATAATAAAATTAAAATCTTGTGTAGTGACAGAGGTGCATAATATTTTTTATGAGGATTTTCTAGGCTTTATGAAGATCATGGGATAACTCATCAATGTTCGGTGTCTTATATGGCGCAACAAAATAGATTGGCTTAAAGGAAAAATAGAACTTTGATTGAGATAACCAATGTCATGTTACTTAATTTTAAGTTGTATATTATTTTATGGGGTGAAGATGTTTGAACTTTATATCATATTGTTAATTTCATTCCACTTACGAGAAGAGCATGCGAAAATCCATCAATGTTTGGTACTTTATATAACGCGCCAAAATGGATTGGTTTATAGAAAAAATTAGAACTTTGATTGAACATGGTATAATCCATCAATGTTTGGTGCCTTATACGGCGCAACAAAATGGATTGGTGTAAATAAAAAAATAAAACTTTAATTGAGATGAGCAATGTTATGTTAGTTATTTTAAGTTGCATATAATCTTATGGGGTGAAGATGTTGGAACTACATGTCATATTGTTAATTGCGGTCCATTTTTGAAAACTGAATTTTTGTCCATATGAATCATGAAAAATGAAAAACCAAATATTCGTATTTCAAAGTGTGGGGGTTGTTTACTATTTTGCAAGAACACATATTTAAGATAATAAATAATAGATCATAAAGCTATAAGATGTGTGTTTAATAGGTAAGCAGCCAATAATAAAATTTATAGCTAGTGTTTATTAGGTATGCGGCAAATAGTAAAGTTGATAGACTATTAGATTTAAAGTTTAATGTGGTGTTTGAACCAAAACAAACAAAGTTTATTATTTTACGATAACAAACGAGAAAAAAATTTTCACAAAAAATATTTTTTTTGTTAAAAAACCAACTAAATTTTGGAAAAAAGCTTATGAACCTATAGGATGGATTTTTATAAAAAATGAAAATTTCATAAAAGTTCAACTTTGGATACACTTAAAGAAATACACTGACTCCTGCCAACCACAATTGTCATGTAAAGAAAAAGATCGGTCACTAAACAAACTTTTTGTTATGTATTAATACACTTTCCTTCTACCAAAATAATACTTCTTAAGTCCAGTTAGTTGTTTTAATTATTTTTCCATGAGGGAAACCACCTCAAGGTATGCATAGTGTGTAAGATATTTCGAACGCGGAAACTTTTAAATTCAGAGATAGATCAATCACAAGACGAAGACATGAGTGTTTGTTCTCATTCATATTAAGGGTAAATACATTTTCTTATACCATTTAGCGGAAATCTGTTTAAATTCACATGTGAACCAAAAAAGTTGCAACTTGTAATAACCTTCATGAAAGCTTGTTTGGTTTAGTTTTGCTATTATCTTTTTACTATTCTTTCAGAGTCTTTTATATACACTTAAACATGTAACTAAATTTCAGTAATTTAAATAGACTTAGTAACGCATGTGTTATTAAATTACTATGCATTTATCACAAAATGACTCAAGCACAAAATATATGGGAAGGACAAACTTGAATGAACATAGGATTTAACGTGGTTCGACAATTGTCTACGTCCACGAGCGCCGCCATAGAAAAGAGGTTCACTATCATAGAAAAGGTACAGATTTCAGATTGTGTTTTGTGTCGCCCTAGTAATCTAATTATAGGGAATTAATAGACTCACTAGACAATGAGCCTAATGGGCTCATACCACAAGATTGACAACGATACTGTCACAACACTTATTTGTACTGCCGGACACAGTACACTGGTAAGGCACAATATCACTAGCACAGAAACAAAACTGTAATGCCGGACACAATAGAGTGTTAAGGTACAATATCACTATCACAGACACAAAACTGTACTGCCGGATACAGTACACTGTCAAGGCATTATTCGACTCATTCACAACAAATCTTCCCCTTGAGGCGAATATCCTTTCTTCACTATCAACAAAGAAACTTCTCTTCTTCTAACTCACCAAATGCCCTTAAGGCATTCACTCTATACTGTGAACACCGATCTAGTTTAGGAACTCCCTAAACTTTCGAATTGATACTGCCTTGGTCATTATATCTGCTAGATTATCGCGTGTAGACACTTTCTTCACATCAACAATTCCCTTTAATATTATATCACGAATAAAATGATACCTGGCATCTATGTGCTTTGTACGCTCATGGTACATCTGGTTCCCTGTAAGGTGTATGGCGTTTTGACTATCACAAAACACTTTTGTAGTAGTCATATCCAAGCCCAAATCTGCCACCAAACCTTGCAACCATATTACCTCTTTAACTGCTTCTGTTACCGCCATGTACTCTGCCTCTGTTGTAGACAAAGCTACAGTAGCTTGCAACTGTGCTTTCCAATTGATCACAGTCCCAGCTAGAGTAAATATATATCCTGTCAGAGATCTTCTTTTATCCATATCACCTGCAAAATCAGAATCAACTAAACCAACCAATGATCCAGCAACATCATTCAGCGATTTACCAATATCGGTCTTGTTAAAAGTTAAGCCAACGTTCACTGTATTAATTTGAAGAGATTCAATCTCTTCCCCCATAGCACCGATTCGTCGATCTGCCTCTGAACTCGCTATAGCTTCTCTGTAGCTACTAGGTTCCTGCATCTCAACTTCTTCTGCAACTGACAGAGCATATGCAACTAGATTCACATACCTTTTTGAAAGTCTAATATATCTTCTTTCTCTGCCCAATGATATGCTATAAGGTTGTTGTTCTGGTTTGGGCGCATCATCGTCACTATCCTCCGATGCTGACGCTTCATCTCCTGATTCTGGATCCACCTCAGAACCACTTGAATTATTGGACATGCTAGGAACTGATTCTACTTCAAGCTCCACCTGTTTACTCACAACCGATCCTGATTCGACTACTTCTCCTACTTCCTTCTGACTGTCAATCCTAGGAAACTCATTAAAAGTAACGTCCATACTGATGAGAAAACCTAGAGAGTTTGGAGAGGTTCACTATAACCTATATCCCTTCACTCCAGTAGCATATCCTAGAAATATGCACCTCTTTGCCCTCGGCTCTAGCTTACCATCTCTCACATGAGCATACGCAGGACAACCGAATACCCTCAAATGTTCATAATCAACCGACAATCCAGACCAAATCTCAAAAGGGGTTTTACAATCAATAGCCGTTGATGGAGATCGATACCAAATAACACGTTGTATTGATAGCTTCAGCCCAAAAATCCTTTCCCACACCGGAATGCGAGAGCATACTTTGTGCCTTGTCACAAAGTGTTCTGTTCATTCTTTCTGTGACTCGATTCTGTTGCGGTGTTCTAGAACAAGTGCGATGGCGCACTATTCCCTCAGCTTCGCAGAACTCGTTAAACTCACGACTGCAATATTCTAAACCATTATATGTCATAAGACGTTTGATTTTTCTTCCTGTTTGCTTCTCAATCATCGTTTTCCATTTGACAAAGGTTGAATATGCCTCATCTTTCGTTTTCAGAAAGTAAACCCACACCATCGTTGAATAATCATCGATCAAACTCATGTAGTATCTGGCTCCGCTCTTGGATAGAATTTTGTTTGGACCCCAAAGATCTTAATTAATGTAGTCCACTGTGCCTTTAGTCTTTCTTACAGCTGATTTGCTGAATTTGACTCTAGTTTGTTTACCAAATACAGTGCTCACAAAATCCTAATGATTTTTCTATATACTCTTTCAACAAGTCTCTCTTTCCCAAAACAGCTAATCCACTGTCACTCATGTGACCAAGACGCCAATGCCACAACTTATTTTGATCCTGCCTACTTTGGCTATTACTCCATGATGATGCTACTGCAGCATCGCCCATAACAACACTCCCCTGGAGAATGTAAAAACCCTTGTGCAAACTGCCTTTCATGCATACCATTGAGCCTTTTGTCACTTTGATTACACCATCTTCTCCACGGTACTTGTAACCCCGAGAGTCTAGAGTCTCAAGAGAAATCAGGTTTCTCTTTAACGAAGGAACATGCCAACACGTCAAGATTCTAACAACCCCGTCAAACATTCTGATTCTAACGTTACCAATACCCCCAATAGTTAACGAATGGTTGTTCCCTAAATTGACAGTTCCCTGCATTGGCTTGTACGTATCAAACCACTTCTTGAACTGGCACATGTGATATGTAGCGCCAGTATTGAGTACCCAAGATTTTTTCCTAAAGTCTGAACTCACAGACATTACATCTCATGTACCACTTTTTTCACTATCGTCAGAATCGTTCACACCTTCAACAATGTTTGCAACATTTTCCTTTTGATTTCCCTTCTTACCATTCAGTTTTGGACAATCTCTCCTATAATGACCCTGCTCACCGCATTCATAACAGTTTGAGTGCTTTACCCTTGACTTAGACCTCCAGTTCTTCCTTCTTAAATAACTCACTTTGCTTCTAGATCTTCCCTTAGTCATAAGACATTCCCTTTCAGCTTGATTGTCTAGCTGCAACTGTCTCATCTCTTTGGATTTCAGTGCCCCATTGGCATCTGCTAGTGATAACTTATCCTTACCATACATAATTGTATCTACGAAGTTTTCATAGGGAGCTGGTAACGATCTCAATACAAACAAAGCTTGATCTTCATCCTCAATATTGATATTTATGTTCTCCAAGTCCATTATAATTGATTTGAAATTATCTAAGTGCTCTGTTATGGACATGCCTTCTTTCAATCTAAATCATACAAACTTTTCTTCAAGTATAATCGGTTTACTACTGATTTCTCTGAGTAAAGATCTTCTAACATTTTCCATGCGCATGCAGCAGTCTTCTCACCACTAATCTCGCAAAGCACATTGTCTTTCACACTCATTAAAATTCAGCACAAAGCCCTTTCTTGAAGATCTTGTTTCTCCTCTTCTTTCATCTCTTCTGGTAACTTATTCTCCACAGCCTTCCACAACCCTTGCAGTACCAATGAAGAATTTATATTAATCTTCCACAACGCAAAGATGGATCCCCCATCAAATTTTTCAATCATGTATTTTGTTGCTGTAGACGCCATTGTGAAACCCTAATTGCAAAAGCCCTAATTTCACCACGTGGCTCTGATACCAATTTTTTTATTAAATTACTATGCAATTATCACAAAATGGCTCAAGCACAAAATATATGGGAAGGACAAACTTGAATGAACACAGGATTTAACGTGTTCGACAATTGTCTACGTCCACGTGTTGAGAATATGGGGGTCCGGTCCGCATATTCCACCTCCGTATATAAGTACGAAACACAACCGATCTCAACACTAGTATGATATTATCCTCTTTGGCACCCGAAGGCCCTCACGGCTTTGCATTTCGTCCCCTACCAAAAGGCCTCATACTAGTTGAGATATTTTCTTACTTATATACCACTGATATTTCCTATGTTTAACCGATGTGGGATGTGGGACTTTGGTCGCCACCCTAAAAAATCCTCCTCTCGAACAAAGTACCACATTAGCCTCCTCTCAATTGACTTTCATCCGCTCACTCTAATCAGAAGTTGCTCCACCTGAGCAATAGAGCTTTTACAGCGGATCTATCTACTCACTCGACCATTCTGTGCCTGTTCCTTAGCTCCACTATCTACTCCAATCAAGTACCACCGCTTGATGAGTCATGGACACTCCGAACTAGGATGTATAGAGTAGATCGACCATTCTGTGCCTGTTCCTTAGCTCCACTATCTACTCCAATCAAGTACCACCGCTTAATGAGTCATGGACACTCCGAACTAGGATGTATAGAGTAGATCATTCACCTTGAGCATGACTATTGGTTCATCATGTTCGACCTCCGAAAATATTGCCACCATCGTGTACGATCCGCATATTCCGCCCCATATATAAGTAAGAACTTAACCGATCTCAACACTAGTATGATATTGTCCGCTTTGGCACCCGAAGGCCCTCACAGCTTTGCATTTGGTCCACTACCAAAAGGCCTCATTCTAGTTGAGATATGTTCTTACTTATATATCACTGATCCTTCCCATGTTTAACCGATGTGGGATGTGAGACTTTAGTCGCCATCCTAACAGCATGAATAGGCTTAAGTAATCTGTATTGAATAATCCATAACATTCAGATTACCAAAATTTGATGGTTAGTTATTATTTAAAAAAAATTGAATTGCTATTAAAAAAGTCACCATGTAGGGAAATTTGTTCATTAGTTTACTTAGAATCTTGATAAAAGAAAGAACTAGAATCTTGATAAAAGAAAGAACTATAATACAATATTTAGTAAAGAAATGGAGTACAAGGAATGAAGTAGCTTCTCCACTTCCTCTATTGAATCAATAACTATCTTCTCCATTTTTTATTAAACTTGCTCGACCTCTGATTTGGTTGAAATTTCACTTCCATTAGTCTTGGCGGAATCTTATGCCATGTTTAAATTTCGTGGTAGATGATTCTAGTTTTCCGCATAGTCTTGATACGAATATCACTATGATCGAATACCATAGATATTGTTATATAAGTATTCTAAAGATTTGTTAAAGCTTCCTATTCTGGTTTAGGAAAGAAAGTAATACAGTAATGTCAAGATAGAAAGTTATATTTAGGATATAATCTCCCACAGAAATGATACTGGAAACTGAACAATCCATATCATATAGAATTTACATCTTGCTTTAACTTTTGTAAATGACATGCACACAAATAATGTCATCCGAAAACATTAGATAGTTTATGACCAATCTAATAATTATGCACAAGTAATACATCTAAATTATATCAATAACTAAAGATAATTAACATTTGGCCTATGTTAAAACTTTAACTCTACAAACCAAACTAATTTAATACCTTATATTAAAATCTTAATTAATTTATCAACAAAAATTATAATCTAATAGACCAAAATTTAAACATTTAGCTAAAATAAAAACTACTCGGAACACATTTTTATTAGTGTTTATCATATTTTCAAATACAATTGAATAATTTATGGTAATGGTATATTTCCATTAAAGTTTAGTTTTTTTTATATATATGAAAAATAATATGATAAGTAACACTAGATATGAAAGGATATGATAGAAAAATATATTTACGAAGAACAAATATAGAAAAATAAAGAAGGAAAGAAAATGAATTACGTGGCAAAGAGTTTAGACGAATCAAGATAAGAAGATATAAAGAATAATATTATAGTTGAACGAAGTGGTGTGGACTTGGTTAAAAAAAGATGACATGTTAAAATGTATTTTTTTGAAAAAACAGATGAGTTTAAAAGGTTTAAAAAGATCTAAGAAGATTTTAATTTAGGCTAAAAATATTATTTAAATACCCTAAATGGTTAAGAGGTATATTTATCAAATGTTTTCTAGATGAACGTCACGTGTCATATTTACATGTGTCATTCATTTGTTCATTCTAGTCTTTAGAAATTTGTATACAAAAAAGATTGTAAACCTTCATTTGAGGGTGATTGAAATCTGAATAATAAAAATGTGACGATTTTAACAATCCATAATCATATCGTATTTAATCATTCACACATTTGAATAGTTTTTGTTCATGATAAGATAAAACAAAAACACAGTAAAAGAAATTGAACACAATTTTTTATATTTGTTCAAATTCAGCCTACTTCCACTTTGAGCCACAATAATATTATTCACAATCTTTTCTAAACAAATACAACAGTAAACAAGATTAAATTCGAAGAACCGTATTTACAGAATTTGATAGCTCACACGATTCCTCTCTTCGGATCTCTCTTTGTTCTTCATAAAATAAATCTAATGAGCATTTTATCTCTTAATTTAATTTTCATCTGTTGCACACTTCTCCAAAGTCCCACATTCTTTATGAAACCCCAAATATTTTTCTCCAGAATAGAATAACAAACTCATAATATGAATAAGTATTTATGTTTTTTAACAAGAGGTAGCCAATTTTGTTTCGAACTTGAAATGTAGATTTAACCATCATAATTGAAATATTATATCGGTAGCTACACTAAATAGCATACGTGTTAGGGCTATAACTTCATGGTCGATGCACCATACACCTCGAATGACAATGTTTTAGTTGATGCAACTGCTCGGCTTGACCAATGGCTTCTTGACCGATGCAGCCGACGTTTTGGTTGATTTCTTTTTGGTTGATGCATTCGCTCGGCTTTGCCAAAGACTTCTTCACATATGCAGTCGACACCTCAGGAAATACAATCGATTCCTTTGTCGATGTAGACGATATCTTCAACAATAAATCTTCAATAGTTACGCTTTGACAGTTACGCAATTATCCTCATACAATTTAACATAATCACCTTTATCTCAAGAGATTCTAGAACGGGAATTACCTAAAAGATTTGTTCAAAATACATAATGGATAAGTGTGACAAGACTGATGATCCAGAATATCATTTGGAACAATTTCGAAATACAATGCTAGGGTTCAACCCTAATGACACTCTTCTGTGCCAAGCTATCATATTTAGAGGAAATGCATTGGCTTGGTTTAACAATTTGCTTCTTGGGTCAATTTTATTATGAAGAACTTTTGAGTTCTTTCAGAAGTTATTTTAGTAGAAATAAATTCATTAAAAATGATAGTGATTACAGTATGTATTCATTTCAAAGAAGAACTAAATTGCTAAGAAATTACGATTGGAAGTTCGTGCAGGAGATGAACAATTTTAGAAGAGTGTCAAGAAGGAGTTCCTTACGACACGTGTAAAAGATGTCTTTCTCTAGAGAGCTAATTTTTATAAGATCTGATAAAATTTTTAGTTAATAATATTGGAGATTTTTTGAAAATGCCAAAAATGTTTATTAAGAATGATGAGGCAAGATAAAAAAGCATTCTACCGGGTAAAGTTAAAGAGCTTAAATGAGGAATATTTGAAATAAGAAGAGTATAAGATGTGAGAAATGATGAAGTTAGAATATTACAACCGAATCAGGCTAGGCTTTATTACTCTCATAATGCAAATGGGGTTTACACCACTTAGTAAAGAGATTGCTACCATCTATGACAAGATCGATGATAAGGTAAATTATAAACTTCATAAGATGATGTTTTTTCAACGTAATGAAAATTCGAAAAGATATTTTTGTGTTAATCACAATGATCATGGTCATAATAGAGGAGATTATTTTCAATTAAGAGATAAGATTGCAATGTTGAATAATAGTGAGAATTGATTGAATTTTTCAATAATAAATGGTTTGATAAGTCATAGGGTAATGAGAAAGGTAATGATCCAAGGAAGATTCGAGCTAATAAGCAAGATTAATGTACTATTTATGGGGTATATACTTTGGTTGGAACTTCTAATAAATCCAGAAAAAATATATAGACGAGACTTGGAAGTTTATTTGGTTGATGGATATTGTTTACATATACATAGACGTCTAATACTATTTTTAGTTTTTAATGATGGTGATTTGAGAGGGTTAGTAACTCCACATGAAGAGGCTAATTACTCTAGAAATTGTAAAAGCAATAACTAAAAGAGTAATGATTGATACATGGAGTTCGATTTTCGTTTATAAAAAAAAATAGTTATGATTAAATACTTGGGATATCTCAATATAAAAAAAATCAAAAATATTTGGTGAGTATTGAAATAAGATCAATTGTTCATTTGAATTATAATGAAATGAAATAATATCTAACAACTAGTATTGTATACCGAAAAAATTGTTAAGATTAGTCTTCGTCCAATATTTATTTTGTTCTTTTGACATTTTTATATTTTCATATGAAAAATTATTTTGTTTGTTTTTAATTTTTGAGTCCAAATTTACATGTTTTTATGTTTGTTTCGACAAAATTCATTTTCATCATTACAATATTTTCTGATATCTATAATTAACATATATTTCAAAAATAAAAATATCAATTTAATATATATTCTTTATTCTTATTCTTCCTTGTAAGAACAAATTCATAGTTGTACGAGAAAATTTTGTTGAAAAAGTATAATTAATTTTTAGTACAATTTTCTGTTACAATTTTCAAGATTTTCTCCAAGAATCGCCCTAGCATAATTCCAGACTTTTGATCTTCTTCCTTCTATTTCTCTAATGGAGGAAGGGGAATGTTCCTCCTTTTATAGACCATCTGATCTCCCCGATCATTTCTCGGCCTTAAATGGAATCCATGCTGCTCCTCCTTGTCAGAGATAATCCAATTTTCGAATCGTCAGGAAATGGTGATAAAGAAGTTGGGAAGAAATCCTTTGCAAATCTGTTCAAGAATACAAGTGAGGGATTAGTGCATAAGAATGTGAAAAGATCATGGAATAATGATCAAGTTGAAGTGAATTTTGAAGAATTGGATTTTGGGCATCTTCAAGCTAAGTCATCTTATACGATAGTGGGCAAATTTTCTTCAGGAAAACCTAAATATGCTACTGTCAAGGTTTTTCTTGATACTTTCAGATTCAAAGGAGAAGTTAATGTCTCTTCTTGGGACTTCAGGAACATATTCTCAGAGTTCTCTTTTTTAGATGATTTAAAGCTTATATGGAGACGAAATGTATGACAAGTGGGTGATAAAAGTATGAGATTGTTTGAATGGAGTCCTACATTTAATCCTAATGTGGAGAACCCTTCTACACATGTTATTATCGATTTTCCTGGGCTTCCTGAATGTTTATATAATGAATCAATTATATTTTAGGTGGAAAAAACATTTGGGACTCCACAGAATGTATGGGTCCCTAAAAGAAATAAGGCTTGGCAAAATTATTGTAGGGTCTGGGTTATTCTTGACGTCTCTAAGAATCTACCTACTCAGATAAAGATATTATTTGGCAATCATGTTTTTTGTCAAAGAATTGTATACAATAGAGTACCTGATTATTATGGTGTGTGCTATCATTTGGGACATGCTAGTAAGGATTGTAAGAAGAACCTTCAAAGGAAACCTACTACGCGGGCTGATTCCTCGAAAAAGATGTCTGAGTCTTTAGTGCCTACAATTCAAATAGAGAATACATAAAAGAAAGTGAAGTCAGTTGTAGTTATGACCAACTATCAAGAAAGAGTTGAATCGAATGAAAAATGCAGAGTAGAGTTAAATCAAGAGTTACCTGTTACAGAGGAAAGTCCAGAGATGATTGAAGCTATTCACATGCTCCAATTGGGTACCACCAGTGTTGATGATTCTGTCCTCTCGTTGTTTCATCACTCATCCCCTACTAAGCAGACAATAGGGAGCTTGCCATCATCTCATGTCAACAAACATACAGTTAATTCATCTTGGTGGAAAAAGAATAGACTTAAAGAGATTGAAGAAGGCTAAAGTTTCTAACTCTAAGGGTTTAATTCTCCCTAAGTGTGTGCAACATAAGAATGTTTACAAATTCTCTAAACATTCTAAATGATTAACATCCTTGATTGGAATGTTCGAGGGATTGAGAATAAATTAACTCAATCTAGAATTAAAAATCTAAAAAGATCAAAGAATTTTCACTTTCTGGTGCTTCAAGAACTTATGGTTTCTGAGTATAAATTGGAGGTCATTGCTGGGAAGTTAGGTTTTCAAGGATTTGCCAGTAATATCAATAGCAAGACTTGGTTGTTGTGGAGTGAAATGTATGATGTGGAAGTTCTTGTTAATGATGAGCAGTTAATGCATGTTAGAGTCAAACATAGTATGGTCACTAAGGAGTTTGTGGTTTCAGTGGTTTATGCAAAGTGTAATGTCAGTTTGAGAAGGCTCTTGTGGAATAAACTAAGGGAAATAGCTGATAGTGACAGGGAGAGACTTTAATATGGTGGCTTTCCCTAATGAACATCTAAACTGTTCTACCAATAACACTATTAGTATGGAGAACTTTAATGATTTTATGCAGGATTGCTCCTTAATTAACGCTGGATTTACGGGTAACCGGTTTACTTGGACTAACAATAGGCGGTGGAGGAGGCTGGATCGGGTTTTGTTCAATGGGAAGTGGTTGTCCCAATTTGAAACTACTAATGTCCATAATCTTCCTAAGACGTGTTTTGATCACTCCCCTCTATTGGTTTCTATCTGCGCTCTTCTATTCATAAGGTATCTTCCTCCAAGTTTCTAAACATGTGGTGCCTTCACAAGGATTTTTTCAGGTTTGTTCAAAGCTTCCGGGATAGGGAAGTTTCTAGGCCTCCTATCAAGATATTTTGGATTAAGCTTAAGCATCTAAAGCCTAGTCTAAAGGTCTGGAACAGAACTGAGTTTGGTAATGTGTTTGACTCATTAAAACATGTTGAAGAGGATATTTCTAAGTTGGAAGCTAAATTGATAAATTCCAATTATGACCAAGATAAAATCCATCTTGACTTGGCCAAAAGTAAGAATTTGGTCCTTCTTGAGAGAGAGGAGGCTTATTGGACTAAAAAAACTAATGTTAAATGGGCTATGGATGGGGATAGGAATTCAGCTTTCTTTCATTCTTTAGTTAAAATAAAGCAGAAGAGATCCCAAATTACAAGAATTTGAAATGGGGTTGAATGGGAAGAGGACCTTATTTCTATTTGTGATTCTGTTGTGAACTTCTACAAGAACCTTATTTGTGACTACCCTAATCGATGGTGTTCTAATATTTTGGGGGATTATATTCCTAAGATGGTATCTTTTAGTGATAATGAAAATCTAATCAGAATTCCTATTGAGGAGGAAATTTTTGATGTTGTCAAAAGTTTAAGCCCTAATGGAACTGCAGGGTCTGATGAGTTTAATGGTTATTTTTACAAAGTTTGTTGGTCTATTATTAAGGATGACCTTTGTGATACTTTGAGGGACTTTTTTAAGGGATGGAGAGTTTTCTATTGGTATCTACTCTACGGTCCTTTGTCTTATTCATAAAAAATAATCTCCTAAAGAGTGGAAAGACTTCAGGCCCATCAGCTTGACAACCTATTTTAGCAGGATTCTTACTAAGCTCATTAATAGAAGACTATCTGCTATTCTTCATAATCTTATTTCAGATATGAAAGGAGATTTTACAAAAGGGAGAGGTATTCATGAAAATATTATGTTGGCTCAGGAGTTTTGTGGTGATCTGTCTTCAAAGGTTAAATGTGGGAATATTATGTTGCAGATTGATATGGATAAGGCCTTAGATAGGCTTGATCACACTTTTCTATTAAGTGTGATGAAGGCCTTTGGGTTTAGTGTGGAGTTCATAAGGATTACTGAAAGGAACATTGAGAACTGCCACTTCTCAATCCTCCTAAATGGGGCTCTAAAGGGTTACTTCAGGTCTAACAAAGGGCTGAGACAGGGAGATCCACTGTCTCTAACCCTGTTTATTCTTAAACAAGAGTACCTATTAAGGATTTTGAACTACTTATCTCCTCAGGATTATGCTATGAGATTTAAGAATAAGGATGGTATAGTGGTACCTTGTTTGAGCTTCGCTGATGATATGCTCATCCTTTGCAATGGATCCAATGTGTCTGTCAAAAAAGTGATAGAAGTTATTAATCATTATGAGGAGTTATCTGGTCAAATTATAAATAAAAGCAAGTCTAAAGTAATTGTGGCTATAAATACCTCTGCTCAGAATATTAGAAGATTAGAAAGGCTTCTTGATTATAAGCATATTCACCCTCCATTCAGCTACTTGGGTTCTGTTATCAACAATAAGAATCTGGTCAACAATTTTGATAATCTGGTTTCCGAAACTAGAAATAAGATGAGGGACTCAGACCACACTAAGTTGTCGTTTGGTGGGAGATTAATCCTTATTCATTCTGTCCTTACTTCATATCCTATGTTCACTGCTCAACATAATAAAATTCCTATTACTGTTACCAGTAAGTTGGAGACTCTCTTTAGCAAATTTTTATGGGGTTCCAAATCTGATAAGGCTGCTATTAGCTGGTGCAACTGGTCTAAGGTGTGCAAACCATTTGAAAATGATGGTCTTAACGTGAGGAATACTGATGATATGGTGGAGGTCTTCTCATATAAAATTTGGTTTAATCTGAGGTGCCAAAGTTCTCTCTAGGCTAGGGTCATGAAATCAACCTACTTTAGGAACTGTCACCCTCTTACAGTTCCTTTGCAAGCTAAGTGTTCTCACGTTTGGAGGAGGTTATGGGAGGTGAGGGATAGGGCTGATAAGATAATCTTTTGGCAGGCCATATAAGTTAATTTGGATATAATGCTGGATATATCGTGTAATAATCAGGATTTTTTATGTTTTACGGAGGTTGATGACAGACAGCATTATGTGAGCACCCTTGTCAAGGACTATTGGGATAGTAATGGTTGGATGGTTGATAAGCTTGAGAATGTTCTGGATTCATCACAAATCCAGGACATTCTCAAGATTTCTCTTGATTTATCTAAGAATGACACTGCTCTATGGACTGCTAGTGGGAGCTCTATGTTTGAAACTAAGTCTAACGGGTCTCAAATTTGCAACAGAGGGCATTATTCGTACCTTTTTTTACAACATTTGGAATAAGGTAACGCCGCTTAAATAATTCTTTCTTCTTTGGAGAATTTTGAATAATTGGTTGCCAATTGATTCGATCCTGTAAAATAGAAAATTTCAGTTACTCTCCAAATACCAACATTGCGATAATTCAGAAACTGTGAGGCATGTGTTTGTTGAATGTCAGAAAACATGGAATGTTTGGGCCTTTTTTGCTCGTCATTTCAAAATCCATATCTCCAAAAACATGAAAATTTATCATCTGGTCAGAACGTGGTATTTGTTTTCTAATAAGGAAATCCATATTCGGAATATCCTTCCTTCTATCATTGTATGAGTAATTTGGTTTGCTAGGAATAAGTCTAAAATAAAGAACAAGAATCTTAAGGCTGAGGAGCTAATAAGTAAGGTTATCTACATTCTTTCTTCCTTAGACAGTGCTAAACTTCTTAAGAGGAAAGGCTGGAGTTGTGATAGCAATATGGGTCCTAAACTGGGTTGTGTGAAATTTCTGGACAAGAATTATGTTCCAGTGTCTCTGAGTTGGGTTTGTCCTAAACTGGGAAGGTTCAAGATGAACACAGACGGGTCTTGCATTGGTTCTGGGGAATGCTTTGGAGGTGGACTTCTAAGAGACAGTGAGGGTATTGTGGTTTTTGGTTTCTCTAGAAGCTATGGAAAATGGAGCCCTTTAGAAGCAGAAATGAGGGCTCTCTTAGACGGGATTCTGTTATGTCGATCGAAGGGGTTCTTCAACGTCGACATCGAGACAGATTCTTGAATTTTTTATTAGATGATTCTCACTAAAAGGTCTCCCTGGTACTTAAGGTCTTCTATTGATCTTTGCTACAAAATGTTTTCTCCAAGCATGAAAATTACGAACATCTTCAGAGAACAGAATGAGGCAGCAGATTGGCTTGCTCATTCTGCCTCTGAAGTTTCTGGTCAATTGGATTTCGATCGGAACAATGTGCCTTCTACTTTTAATGCAATTGTTTTCCTTGAAGGGTTGGGGGTAAGCCACGTAAGGAGCATTCCCAACTCTTGAGAGGGATGCATGTATCGGTTGTGAAAAATTACCGGGTTCTGTGGAGTTCTTCTTCGTCGAATCAGTTGCTGAATCTTCTTTCGATTAGGGTGTCGATTATCGGTAATTCGTGGTTTCAAAAGGTTTGATGAAACTTGAAGATGGTCCGAAAAGATTGAAGCTTTTCGGTTTAAGAAGACGACATGTGAATGATAAAGTCGGGCTTCTAGGGTTCTTCTGTAGGAAATCGATTTGGGCGTAATGATTCTTTGTGCGTAATGTTTCTCTTAGGCTGTTTTCAGCTATAAACTATTTGGTTTAATAAAGCAAAAGAGCCATTTGGATCAATTAAAAAAAAAATTCATAGTGTTATATTTTTTCCAACTTCTAAATCACAAAATCCGTCGGTTTGAAATTCTTATTAAAATTAAATATAAATAAATAAATACATACATACGAACTACGTTCACAAAGAATTAGTTTCAAGTTTGAATCATATATTCATATGAAATATACTAATTGCATTTCATGTCATTATCAGTTTCCAATCATAAAATATAAACTAGATAATAAGATAAAATTTCAAAAATACATTGGTTAACATAATATTTATCGGCGTCACGTTTTCAGCCCCACACATTTCATATTTGATACTATTTGAATGTATTATATAGTCGGTAGTCTTTCATATGATTCAAACTTGAATAAAAAGTCAGGCTACCTAATCTATATGTATCGCACATGCACAATTTCTACTAGAGGAAGACTTATCATGTGAGCATTAAATACTTCCAATCAAAAGATGTCACAAACTGAATTTACTCATGAAATAAATTGTATATCTTCCATTGATATTATCCAAGCTATATTGTTAAACTTTAACTTTCATGTCATTTTGTTTTAATCGGACTAACGAAACCGAATTCATTTAAGTTTGTGATTTTGTTCACCAAACCCTGCAAATTAGGGTTTAGCTTCTAATCAATTAATTATAGGATGAGTTATTTATAAATTTCCATACAGCTATTTTATTGCTGATAGTATTGAAAAAAAAGAGGTTACTGATAAATATTTAGATGGTGAAGTCAGACAAAAATATCTTCTGATTATAAATAGAGTTTTTTATAAAATAAAAATTATTCCGAGATATCTTTACTTTCCTTTTTTTTTCCGATTGTGAAGTTTTGAATTTCAATCTTTCCAGTCAAATTTTTATTTTTTTGGACTCCGTAATCAAATTTAACGTTAATTTCAAACTCTCAGATTTCTATAAGTCCAGAAACCAGTTGAAAATCAACTTTTCACTTTTTTCTAAATCTGGAAATCAATCGAAAAACAACGAGGTAAACTATAAAAAATATATGTTATTTGTTAGGTTTCATCCATAAATATACATTAATACTTTGATTGTGTGCTAAACTATGGTTTGAGAGTATGAAATTTTTTTATTTTTTGCATTTGACTGTGTCGTATTTTAGTGATTTGGTTCGAATGTATGATCTTGAGTCCTATTGTTTGATGTTTTTAAGTGTCCATTTTGAATTATTGGGTATTCATTCAGTTCAAAGTTCAGAAATTACCATGTCTCACAACTTCGCGCTCGATGTAATTGAGCATGACAAGCATTTGTTGGTATGTCTCGCATGTTCGTTATGTTTGGTCTCGCATGGTTCAAATGTAGAATGTTTTGCACATGTCCATTATGTTTGGTCTCACATTCTCAGATGTTTATTATATATGGTTTCACATCTCGCACATGTTCATTATGCCTGGTCTCGCATATATCGCATATCGCACAAATTCATTATGTAAGGTCTTGCATTTCATACATATTCATTATGTCTTGTCTTGCATCTTCCATCTACTCTAATGCCTCGTCTAGCTACTTATACCTAAAATCTTACGTCATATTTTCTTACAAATAAAATGGATTTTAAAGCTTGCCATTTCGGATCGAGTTTATTCAGCATTATAACTGTGATAAAAGAGAATGATATTAGAGATGAACACATAGAAGCGGCAAAAGAAACATCATTCTATACCATCTTGAAGACTACACATGATTTGTGTAAGGAGAATCTACAAATGAAAAAGCATTATGATATAATCATCAAAATCATCAAGACATACAATGTAAAAATGATGCTTTCAAATTGGGCTACAAACATGTTAAATTTCCCACCAAAGATGTGAATACTACCTTTGGTTTGAAGCACGATGAGGAGGAAATTCCTTTAAACTCCATAAAGGGCTTTAAACTTAGATACACAGATGTAGAAGAAGTAAAGTCAATGATCGTCAAAACATACTTCCTTACGAGAATTAAAGAAAAATGGGGAAAAATAAATCAATACCAATAAGAAATACTTTTATAAATGTATGACTTCATCCTTATATTACATTAGTAGTTACATTTGTATCACATGTTCCAGTTGTAAATAAGTTAGGTATCGCATCAAGTTGTAAATAATCTTGGTATCACATGTAGTAGTTTCAGTAGGCTCCCACGTATATTTGTTATAGTCTAGGATCTTGACCATGTATTTGTTCCAGTATTAATACTTATTGTTTATCGTTGTGATATATTTTATATGATGGAATAGACAAAGCTATAATTACTTGAGGGATCAAGGTGTATATGATGTGGTTATATTGTTGGTCATGTATTTGCACTTTACACTGTTCTATTCGGTATCAGGGGATGTATGGGGCACAACATTGGTCTTTTATGTCGAATACCTTGAAAAAAATAAACAATTATAGTTTGTCTCGAGCAATAAAAAAGAAGTTACTTAGGTTAGTTCGGGCTTGTTATAAAAATAAACATGATGGAGTTATTGGATGTGTTGCTATTTTAACGGTGAGTATCTTGGTCTATAATTAAACTATAAAAAAATAGTTGCAATCATTCTTATATATTTTTTCGTGCAGTCATTCATCATGGAGAATAATTCCATTGTGAAAAAAGAAATATGGGAAGATATGATTCCAATATGGTATAAATGGTTGGGATTGGTAGAAAAATCAAAATTGGATTTGGTTGAAAAGATGAAGACGATAAAAACTGAAAAGATATGTTTTATAATACTAATGTTACATTAGTCTTGTATTTGTTGGTGTGGATTACTTCAGTCTAAGGGTAATTTTGTCACGTGTTTTGTGGTGTTTCAAGGGTATTTAATATTTAAGTGGTTTGTAGTGAGAGATTTAAGTTGTCTGGTTGTATTAAATGTTCATTACCCTCATAAATGAAAGTGGTTGGGTATTTATACCCTTAATTTTGGGCCTCATGGGTTTTCGGGTCAAACTCATGAAACCGGGTCGAATTCAAAAACTCATTAGTTTATTAAGCAGACTAGTAATTAGCTTAGTCATAAAGTGATTAGTTTTTAATACTTTAGTCCTGTTCGGATGGTTCAGTGGGTGGTTTTTGTCCGAATTTCCCCTGTCCGGTTTCTACAGTGAGTGGTGAGAAAATCCGGACTCATCAGTAGCCCCTTTTTTAGGTTATGTTCGAAGGCCTTTGACAAGACCTAAAAAATCGCTCATGAGCACCTGTAACAATGTCCGAACAGATTTCAATTTATATAACGGATTTATCCGGACTAACAAATCTCTCGGAAGCTCAACGGTTTTGCCATAGATCGTGGGACACGTGTCCCTTCCTGATTTGCCTCACCAGCCGTTTTTCTCCTAGAATGACGCTCCCACTAACCTAAAAAAGTAACCTCTTCAATTAATGCTGGTGATGTCAGCGTCGTCTTTAATAATTACTCTATCTTTTCAAATTCTTCTAGGTTTCAAGGTATCTTTTGTTTCTTTAGTATAAATCAAATCATTTTCACTGTTTTACCATCTTCAACATCTTTTCACTTCTAATCTTCAAAGCTTTTATCTCTCTTCTCCAAAAATGAATTTTAGTGTAAGTTTATGTTTACAGCAAAAAACACTCTAGTAAAAGGTGGGTGGTTGAATCTGTCGGAGTTAGAGAAAGCACAAAGGGTCGAACGAGAAAGGCGCATTGCAGGAGGCCTCCCAGACTCTCCTATTGAAAAATCTGAAACACCAACCTCAGAGCCTGATCGAGGTTCGTCTTCTGCCAGAAGCTCCAAACCTAGAAGTTTATTTCAACCTAGTCTTTCACCGATTATCTCAGGCTCATCGATCCAGGATTCGGAGCCTATTGTTGAACAAGAGCAACCAGTTACAAGTACTAGGAGACCCTCTACATTCATAGCCATGGGATCGGATGCTGACGTTTCCCCAGTAAAGCTAAACCTCCGACGAATAGGCTGCTTAGTAAAAGGCCAGGCTGTTACTCCACGGTCTAAATCTCCAAAATCTGTGCCTTCTAAATCTGGGGCTAAAGACAAAATTTTAGGGTCAGAAGCGCCCATTAAAGTTCCTAAGTACAAATTGTCTGGTCCGGAGGCCACCAGTTCAAGCCTTCGAAACGAACCCTCCGGATCTGAGCCCCAACCCTTTTACCATTACAATATGGGTGACAATTACAAAGTGGTGGATGACTTGCTCGAGTCGGAGAAGAACTGGAAGACTTAATTTTTGTTTATCTGTGGTGCTTGGGAGAATGGGAGGAAGATTAAAGCTAGTGACAATCCAAGCATGCTTATCAGCAGATGGAAAAGCACAAGTAAACATTTCATTACATCTTTCTATCTTTTCTTATAATAAGTTTGTTTGTTTAATTTCTCTTCTTTTGTTTTTTTGGTAGTGCTGCCGAAGGAGTTCAATGACTACTTAGAGGAGGGGCAGACTACTTGTGCCAAGCTAAATGCTTGGGCTGCTGAGAAATGGGGAAATCGCTTCCACAACTATTTTACCGAGGCAACTTGGTAAGATCTCATCTCTGGAATACAACCGGCCAGAGAGACTTGTCTTGGGAGGAATTAACCACTTCACCCCCTCCGGAGGTGATTCTTCAGAAGACAGATGTAAAGGATGGAAAGCTAGCCTTGTCGGGAAGAGCTAAAGCCCCAAGCAAAATGAAGGGCAAGAAAGGCAAGGCTAAGCAAGACGTGGCTGATGTCAATCCAGGTGATGTTGAGGAAGCTGTCCCAGCAAACCAGGAGGGGCAGGACCAAGGAATGATTGATGCTGCTTTGCTACAAGTGGTAGAAAACGAGAGTACCAAAGTGGTAGTTGGATCTCCAAAGCCTCCAAAAGCTCCTAGGAAAGATAAAAAACGGGGAGCAGAAGGTGGAGATAGGGAAGCTAAGAAGAAGAAAACCTTAAAGGGAGATGAAATTTCTCTCCGGCCTTCAGAGTCTCTTCCTCCGGTCGACCCAACAGACCCAACTCAAGCAGAGGAAATCCCAAGTGACTTTCACACCGGAGAGGGCGCTGGAGGGGACTTTCACACTGGAGAGGGCGCCGGAGGGGACACTAATATTGATGGGGTAGACATTAGTGGCCTTCAAGGGATTGTCCTTTACTTCGGAGACCTTGAGAAGGATGACTTGGCTGGCCCTTACCTCCCCCAAGCTCTTCGAACATAGTTACTTTCAATGGTAAATCTTTTTTAGTTTCAGGAGGGAAGGATATAGTGACCCACTCCTTGTTGAGCAATATTCAACCGGTGCTCAACTTAGAGAAGCAAGTGCGAAACCAGTCAGCCATCATCAACACACTCAATTATGACAAGGAGAGTTTGTCTAACGACCTCCTTACTGCCAACCAGAGTCTTGAGGCATTAAAGAGAGAAAATAAGGAGCTGAAGAAGGGGAAGGAGGACTTGGCCACTAAGCTGGCCACTTCAGAGGGTGTTGCGAAAGAACTTCAATCAAAATTTTCTGACTTGGAGAAGAATCTTTCTACTTCAAAAGAGGAGGTGAAGGCCAAAGACAACATCATTCAGACCGTAACTAGTGACAAAATTTCGCTTGAGGATGTTGTGTCTAAGGCCAAGCAAGAAAAAGACGACTTGGTAAAGGAGCAAGAAAAGACAATCCAAGCCAGGATTGATCCATACACTAACAAGGTGATAGACTCCCAAGAGGAAAGGTATGCTGAAGTCAAATCGGACATGGTCTTCCTCTTTCATGAGAAATTTCCGAAGAGTACGGTGGGAGATTTATGGCGATTCGTGGAATACGAAGACCTCCCTCATCATACTATGGCTGATAGTGATAAGAACGGCTACTCCAGTGGTTGGGATGATACCACTAATGAAGATGAAAGGACTAGAGAGAGTCCAGATGAGGAGATTGAAGATCCCAAGAAGAAACCAAGTGAGGCTGGGCCATCCAAGAAAGCTCAGTCTTAAAATTTTAACCATATTTCTCTTTAATTTTTGTGTAGACTAAAGTCCTTGGATGGCCAAGGCAATTTTGTAACCGTGTCCGGCCCTTGTCCGGACAAACTTTCTCTTCAAAACTCTAAAGTCCTTGGATGGCCAAGGCATTTTACATATTTAATATCATTCCCCGGTATCTTCCGAGAAATTTCATCTTACACAATTCTTATATTGTTGTATAGTTTTCCAATTTTGATGGCTCGTATTTAAATGACCTTTGAATATTTTAAAGTGAGAGTGTTTAAATTCTCCGATGAAAAATGTTTAAATGGTTATCACTCCACCAAATTAATTTAATCTATTAGTCAAACCACTTCAAAATTTTTAAGAAGGCATCAAATTTTATTAAAAAACCTAAGCACCTCATTAAATCCTCCCCGCGCCACCAGGTTAGGAAAGAGTATGCCCCCAAATATTTACATAGTCTTTATTCTAAAAACAACCGAAGGTGTTCAATGTTCCAGGGGTGATTTAAAATTCTTTCATCTTTATCTTTGAGCCTGTATGTCCCAGGCTTAAGCTTTTCAGTGACCACATAGGATCCTTCCCAGGTTGGAGCTAGCTTGCCGAACTGCTTCTCCTTGGTATGTATGAAGACTTTTCTCAGCACCTTATCACCTGATTAAAAACCCCTTCTTTTGACTCTGGAAGCAAATCTGCTTCTCATCAAACCATGATAGTGTGTGGCTCTAAGGTGAGCCTTGACTCTTCTTTCTTCCATTAAGTGAAGCTGGCTTCTGATTGCCTCTTCATTAGCTTGTTCGGAAAAATGGTGGACTCGAAGTGAAGGGAGTGTGGCCTCTATGGGAGATATTGCATCCATACCATATACCAAGGAAAATGGTTATTCTTGTGTTGCAGCCCCGAGATTGGTCCGGTAAGCCCATAGTACTTCTTGTAGATAACTTGGCCACTTTCCAGCAGTCCCTTCTAGATTCTTTTTAAAACCGGACATGATGGTTCTGTTAGCTACTTCAATTTGACCATTTACTTGTGGGTGAAAATGAGAAGAGAAACAGTGTTGAATTCCTCTAGAGGCACAAAAATTCTCCACATCCTTATTATCGAACTGTGGCCCATTGTCTGTGGTTATCTTTTGTGGAACCCCAAATCTGCAGCAAATATTAGATATGATGAATTTTATCACAGCTTTCGAAGTAGTTCCTGCTAATGGGGCTGCTTCAATCCACTTTAAGAAGTAATCAATAGCAACTATTATAGTTCTGCATCATCCGGATGCCATGGGTAGAGGTCCCACCAAATCTAGCCCCCAACGAGCAAAAGGTATGTGCTTAGAGATTGACTCTAATGGAACAACTGGGATATGAATTTCGTTACTGTATCTTTGGCATGAATCACACTTTTTCACCAATTCCTTGGCATCTTGCATTATGGATGGCCAATAGTACCCTGCTAACAAGACCCTTCTGGTTAGAGCCCTGAATCCATAGTGTGCTGATCCTTTGCCATCATGCAATTCGGAGAGCACCATTTGGGACTCTTCACACCCCAAACATCGTAAAAGAGGCCTACTAAAGGATTTTTTTGTAAAGAACATCTCTTAGGATGATAAATCCCCGAGCCTTATACTTTACTTTTCTTGCCACTGTTTTTTCCGGAGGCAAGATGCCATCTGAGAGGTACTGAAAAAGAGGAAATCTCCAATCTTGAGGCTGATTTACTTGTATATTTAAACTTTATTCTTTGTTATTCTGACTGAGTTGAACGGATGGGCATTCTTGCACATGAATCCATGGGTATGACTCAGAATAGGCTATGATAGTTGCCAAGGAATCTGCTAGTATGTTTTCTGTCTGGGGTATGTGCTCATAGGTGATGTTTTTAAAATTAATTTTCACTTCTTTAAGGACATATAAATGTTTAACCAATTGCTTCTTTTTGGCCTCAGATTGACCTTGTGTATGACGGATTAGAAGTTGTGAATCACTCATCAACCTGACCCTTTTGGCTCCACAAATTAGAGCTAATTTCAAGCCTGTTATAGCAGCTTCATATTCAGACTCGTTGTTGGAAGACTTGAAAGCGAAGCATATAGCTTGATACATTTTGTCGCCATATAGAGAGGTTAAACATATTCCAGCACCACAAACCATGGTTCTTGTTCCTCCATCAGTCCGGACAACCAATACTTTTTTAGTTTTTTCAACTGTTGCTTGTTTGGTGTCCCTGTCTGAGTGAAATTCTACTAGGAAATCAGCAACAGTCTGAGCCTTGACTGCTGTACGAGGGGCAAAATCAATATCATAGTCCCCCAACTCCACCGACCACTTGGTCATTTTGCTTGAAACATCTGCATTTTGAAGAACGTGTTTCAAGGGAAAAGATGTCCAGACAATAATCGAATGAGACTGAAAGTAGGGCCTCATTTTCCTAGCAACAATTACTAAGGTCAGTGCTAGTTTTTCAAGTTTCAAATATCTTTTTTCTGCATCAATCAAGCTTTTGCTGATATAGTACACCGGATGAGTATAATTATCCACCTCCCATACAAGCACTGCACTTAGGGCGCAATCAGAAACTGCCAGGTATATGTAGAGTGTCTCTCCATCAACATGTTTAAACAAAGTTTTAGGGGAGGATAAGTGCTTATTAATTTCATCAAAAGCCTGGTCACACTGGGGAGACCAATTAAACTCTTTTGCACCTTTCAAAGTTTGAAAAAACGGGGCACACCTATTGGAAGACCTTGAGATAAAACGGTTTAGAGCAGCTAACCTCCTTGCCAATCTTTGTACTTCTTTAATATTCCGAGGAGGCTCCATTTGCAATAAAACACTAAGCTAGTCTGGATCAGGTTGTATGCCCTTCTCACTTATTACATACCCCAATAAGTTTCCGGACTGCACCCCGAACACACACTTTTCTGCATTTAATTTTAAATTTACATTTACCAAGTTGGAAAATGTTTCTTGGAGATCTGCTAAGTGTAGCTCTTCGTCCACACTCTTTACCATCATGTCATCAATGTAGACTTCCATATTTCTTCCAATCTGATTCGCGAAAGCCTTGTTTACTAATCTCTGATAAGTAGTCCCAGCATTCTTTAACCCAAATGGCATCACCTTGTAACAATGGAGGCCCCTATCAGTAACAAATGTAGTATGTTCTTGATCCTTCGGATCTACTTGAATTTGATTATACCCGGAGAAGGCATCCATAAAGGACAGTAGTTTGTTCCCAGATGTGGAGTCCACCAGCTGATCAATTCGAGGGACAAGATATAAGTCTTTTGGGCAAGCTCTATTGAGATCTGTAAAATCAATGCACATACGCCACTTTCCATTTTTCTTCTTTACTCGCACCGGATTGGTTGTCCACAAAGGGTATTGAGATTCCTTTATGTGTCCCATTTTAGTAAGTCGGTCAACCTCTTGAACTATGACATCAACCTTTTCCTTAGAAAAAGCTCTCCTCTTTTGTACAATTGGTGATATATCCCTCCATATGGATAATTGGTGTGATATAATGTCTGCTGGTACTCCGGTTACATCAACATTGCACCAAGCAAAAACATGCTTATGGTTTTTCAAAAAGGCTAACACTTTACTCTTTAACTCCGATGTCATCTTGGACCCGATCTTGACACTTCTTCCTTCAGCCAGAGAGTGTGTTTCAACTTGTTCAATAGGTATTAAAACACTATGGCTCTCTCTGGGGTCATCAATTTCACCCTCTCCCCCAGAGGGCCACTCAAATTGCTAATCCTCACTTATCCGAACTGCCCCCAAAGTTCGAGGGGCCAGTGTTGTTGCATAACACTCCCTTGCTACCTTCTGATTACTTCGGACAACTCCCACTTGTCCTTGCACAACGTATTTCAGACATTGGTGGACTGTTGAAGCCACAGCATGCATCTTGGAGAGCCAAGATCTCCCCAAAATGGAATTATAACACGTAGGACAATCCACCACAACAAAAAGTATTCGGACCATCTTCTTAAAAGGGCCTTTGCCCAACAAAACCTCTTATTCAAATTCCCCAATTACGTAAGCTGAGCTTCCAGTGAAACCCACTATTGACCTGTTCGAACGCTGAATCACTGCTGGATTCTTCATCTGTTTATAAGAAGTTAAAAAGAGGATATTGGCCGAACTGCCGGTGTCCACCAAAATTCTCCTTATGTCATTGCCCCTAATAGATGCGCCTATTACAACAACATATTTGTGGGGACCAGCTATGTCTCTTAAATCATCTTCATCGAAAACAATGAAGGGAAAAGGAATTTGTGATTGATAGGAAGTCATGCCTCCTTCCAGTTGGGTGGCTAAAGTATGTACATGTCTCTTTCTCGAAGAAGCAGTTGGTGCAGTCATGGTGTCTCCCCCAAATATTGTAAGTGACTAAAAAAAACTGATGAGTCCGGACACCGTCTTGCAGCGCTCTATGATGACACCCACCTTGTTTCGGGTTGGATCAGGATCCAAGTACTCTGATTCTACATCAAACCTTTCAATTATCACTATAGCCCCATCCGGAGCCGATGTCCCTACATTGTTCGGGCCAGTCCGATGAGCGTTATTAGGCCTATTTCCACTTCTTCTTTTAACATATGCCCTCAATTTTCCTCTCTCGATCAAATTCTATACTTCTTATTTCAACGCGATGCAATCTTTAGTGGTATGGCTAGTATCACGATGATACTGACAAAAACTGTTATTCCGACTTTACCTGGGAGATTGTAATGCAGCCGGCTTTCTGAAATGTACTTCGTCTTTCGTTTTATCATAAATTGTGGCTACATTTTCTTTTAGTTCAGCAAACCACTCCGGTTGAACCTAAGCTCCTCGCTTATTTCTAGATTGCTGGCTTTGAGCAGGTGCAGCTGGGTGGGATTGAGCCTTGGCCCTATTTTGACCCTGTCCGACTTCCTTGGCCTTATACCCGGACTGATTCTGGTTTTGATTTGGTGCAGCTGGAACAGACCTCACCTGCCGGTGCATCTTGGTTTTCTTATTTTCATCCACATTAATCTGTTTGCCGACCTGATTCGGTAAGCCTCCCCAAGTCATGGCCTTTTTCCTGGTTACTAAATCAACCAAATTGTCATGGTTCAAACCCTGCCTCAGAGAACTATTGCTACTTGTTCAAAGCAATCAGCTACCCGTTTTTGGTGTTCACAAAGCGACTTATGTATTATTTCAAAGATTCATTTGGTTCTTGGGCGCAGTAGATAATAGAATCTCCATTGCCCTTTACTTCTTTACTTCCAACGAACTGTCTTCGAAAGCCCACCAAAAAAGTGTCGAAATTTCTGATGCAACCCTGTGGCAGACTATTGTACCACTTCAGAACAATCCCCGTAAAAGACTGGGAGAACGCTCGACAGAGTAGCTTATCATCATCATCAAAATTCATCATAATTTTTTTGAATTGCTCTAGATGGTTATCTGGATCTTTGCTGCCATCATATTTTTCCATCTTTGTACTGTCAAATCTTTTAGGAAGGTTTCCGGATAGTATCTTGGAGGACAATGGAGATTGTCTCCAATTCCGGCCACGACTGAATACAGTATCTTCATTTGGATTTGTAAAGATACCTGGTTCATCATGAAAGGCAAAAGGATCCATTAATAATCGGTCTACATGTCTCCGGCCATGGCTGTGACTATGGGACGACCCTTTACCCAGATGCCTCTTCAACCTTCCATGCCTATCCCTTTTCCTTGAATATTTTTTGACAAACTTCTGTTTCTTCTTAGAACGACCTTCATCACTGCTAGATGATAGGGATTCTTCGACTCCGTCTTTATTTGATGAGCTGCTGGAAGATTCTGAGTCTGAATCTGAGCTCTCCACCGGTTTAGACCGATGAGACTTTTTTGAACTAGCATGAGTCTTTTTAGTGCTCACATGGGTTTTTGATGGCTCATGCTCTCTTGGATTGTCAGTATGGTGAACTGCTGACACTTTTGACTTTTCTTTCACACCCAACTCTGCCCTTTTAGCAGCCCTCAAGGTTTTTATCTCAATTTTTAGTCTATCCTCGATAGTATATTCATCATTTTTTCCCACCACTTTTGCCAAAGCTGGTGGCACTTCCTGTTCGTCCGGATTCATCCGAACTTTTTTTCTTGATTGTTTCGAATGCTTGATTCAGGCACCTTCTCCTCCCAATGTGGTCGCCAATTTGGTGTGGATTATTTCAGTTTAAGGGTAATTTTTTCAGGTGTTTTGTGGTGTTTCAAGGGTATTTAATATTTAAGTTGTTTGTAGTGAGAGATTTGAGCTGCCTGGTTGTATTAAATGTTCATTACCCTCATTAATGAAAGTGGTTGGGTATTTATACCCTTAATTATGGGCCTCATGCGTTTTCGGTTCAAACTCATAAAACCGGGTCGAATTCAAAAACTCATTAGTTTATTAAGCAAGCTAGTAATTAGCTTAGTCAAAAATTGATTATTTTTTAATACTTTAGTCCTGTTTGGATGGTTCAGTGGGTGGTTTTTTTCCGAATTGCCCCGGTCCGGTTTCTACAATAAGTGGTGAGAAAATCCGGACTCATCATCTGTAGTGTATATAGTCCCATATCTAGTCGCTATACATTGCACAGGTCTCGCACTTCACATGTAATGTTTACATGGTTTCGCAGTTTTATTGTAATGTTTACATGGTCTAGCATCTTTATTGTAATATTTTCCATATCTGGCATCTTTATGTAATTTTTAAATGATCTCGTATATCTATTATAATATTTTCCTTGTTTTACACTATCATTTTAATGTTTAATATACTCGTGTCTTTATTTTAATATTTACGTGGTCTCGTATATTTATTGTAAAGTTTGAATTGTTTCTCACTCACATGTAATGTTTTCCTTGTCCTGCATGTCCTGCATCTATATATCTTGTCTTGCATGTAGATTTTACTAACTTTTTTAGCCGTTTCTAGGTTTTGAAAGAATAATTAAGCCTACCAGTTGTGAAAATATAAGCATTTGTGAGGATAAATATATTGGGCATGATCTGGGTGATGATCAACTTAAAAACCTAGATATTGTACCAGAGACAAAGAATCGTGTGCAAAGAAGAGAGAATTGAACCCACTAAAAATAAACCACTGCAAGTAAGGCAAAAAAAAGCTTCAGAAACCATGATTTTAAGAGATGATGGTGAAAATGAGACCAGCGACGAAGAAGATTCCACCATAGGAAAAGTTTTCTTTAAAAAAAGAAGCACTCCAACCAAATCCAAGAACACTCAAACCACCTCCAAGAGAAAAACTCCAACCAAATTCAAGAAAACTCCAACCACCTCCAAAAGGAATTCTCTTTCTCAATTATTAGAATGTAAGAGACATATGTTTACGTACAAGTGATTAGTGGAGTACATGCGTATGTCGGTATTGCTGAAAAGATAAAGGCGTTTGATGTCTAGAAAATGAGAATTGTAAGCGTATATTTAGATATTCATGTCGAATATATTTCATGAATGCGTAGTCTTGCATGTCGCATGTTCCACCAATACCAGTTTTGCATCTAACTATTAAACCAGTATTGAATCATGAATAGTCTTGCATATTCTATCAATGCTAGTCTCACATCTAACTATTAAATTAGTATTAAATCTTGTACAGTCTCGCATGTTCCATCAATCCTAGTCTCGAGTCTAACTATTAAATCGGTATTAACATGTCTAGCGTGTATAACAATCTCGCATATTTGTATAATATTTGTGACATGTATAATATTTCTCGTAGTATAACATATCTTGTACTTGTCTCTCATGTTACATCAATGCTAGTGTCTGGCCTTATTTTTAAATTATTATAAAATCATGAATAGTCTCGCATGTAATATTTTATATCAATCCTAGTATGGCGTCTAACTATTAAATCATATCTAGTCTCGCATCTCTATACTGGAATAATCTAAGTGTCGTATATCTTCACATCCATCGGTAGATGTCCCGTATCTTTTTATTATATTATAACTAGTCTCGCATTATAAAACTGTTTTTATTTTTAAAGTGGATATCAAAGGAAATTATGTCATTCAAGTTAAGAAGGAAGAGGAAATTTATGTTTTAAAAAACTTCATAGAAGAAAAAGAAAAAAAGAAAGACGAATAACGTGAAAAGTTGTAGTTACAGTTCATGCCGTGGAAAGTACGAAACAACATGATATCAAAACAAAATAGGTTACCCAAGAACATACAGATATTTTTAAACAAATTGATGAGATTGTTGATATTGTTGCCCCATATGCTACTATTGTTTTTGTCCTATATCATATTGCTGAAGCTGTTGTGAATAAGACAAAGACAAAATCATTGGTAGAAGTTTTGCCACCCAATAAAGCTCAAGATGTAAGTGGGTCTTAAGTGACATAAGATTTAATTAAAATTTTCAAAATATTTTTTTATACATACTCATATATTATATGGTTATAAAACACTAGATTGATAATCATATTTTCCCTCATTTTGCATTTATTTTCTCCTTAGTCTTGCATGTCTTTTTTCCTTTTGTATTGTGCATTTTTTCCTTTGTTTGACATATCATATTTTCCTTTGTCTCACATTTATCATTTTTTATCTCAAATCAATGTTTGTTGTCTCACATCTACCTTTTTGTATAACTAGCCTCGCATCTATATGCCTTAGTGAGACGTGCCGATATCTCGCATCTATCTTTCATGTATAATTGGTCTTGCATTAAGGAAAATACTATACTTTAAGTACATTTTACATGGTCTTGTATTTTTTCCCCTATCTCGCATGTCTTTTTTCCCTTTGTCTCGCGTGTTTTTTTCCTTTGTCTCGCATGTTCTTTTTTCCTTTGTTTCGCATTTATGTTTTGTCTTATCTTGCATTCATGTTTGTTGTTTTGCATCTATCATTAATGTATAATTGTTCTTGCTTCTACATGACTTAGTGAGATGTGTTGATATCTTACATATATCTTTCATGTATAAATAGTCTCACACATAATATATAATCATGTCTTGTACCTCACTCTCACGTTATACATGTCTTGCATCGCAAATGACACATGTAATATACCTTGCAGAAAGGTAAAGAGTGCAAGAAAACAATGACTGGGAAATCTCTGACCCAACACAGTTTTAGAATCGTATGTAAGAGATAGATGAAACATATTGGGTAATTGATACCGAAACAAAACTCTTAATTGACATTAAGGAATACCACAAAATGCCTAAAATACAAAGAAGAGAAACTGGATGAAGACCGATGAATGTGTGTAAGTGATCTGATGGCGCTACCAGACGAAGACCAACTGGACTATAAGATAAAGACTATCTCTCAACATTATATTCAACAATATATCTCATGTAAAAGTGAACATATCTCACATCTTTTTATGACATGTCTTCTATCTTTGTATAACATGTTTCGCAATTGTAAATTAGTATAACATATCTCGTATCTTCATATAAAATATATCGCAGTTGTCTCACTCTTAGCTCATACTTGTATAGCATCTCTCACACTTGTCATTTGGTAAATTATTGCCTCTCGAATTTATAAAAAACTTGCATAAAGAGATTTTAAAGTACCATTCATAGATTTTGATGGAAAATTATCAGATACCACTAACGTAATAACACTTTCTACTCATGAAATGGTAAGTATAAGGATGACAATGGGACGTCCGTGGGACGGGTTCGGGTCGCACAACGTAATAGCACTTTTTGGACACTTGATTCCGAACTCGGCCCGACCCACTTTGGCTTAAGATTTTCAAACTCGATCTTGTCTGTTCATGTCTGTCGGTCAACATGACCCGACCCACACACATTAAGTTTTATATTTAATTATATATTTTATATTATATTTTATATTTTATTTAATATTTTATTTTATTATATATATATATATATATTATATATAATATTTAATTTTTGTATATATTTTATACTTCTTAGGCTGGAACTGGTCGAATAAATTAGACCCAGACCCGACGCAACCCGGTTGCTGGTTATAATTTCTAAATCCATACCGACTCGTTCTATTTTCGGACCAGACAAAACCCGACCAGGCTAGTCAGGCCGGACAACATCTAGATTGTCATCCCTAGGTAAGTATAACTACAATTGTACAAAAAAAAATATTATTAAACAAAAACTGTTTTTAATTTTTTGTCTTAATGTAGACTTTACTGGTCAATAAGAAAGATGTAACAAAAATGATTGACGATGTATTCCTCAATATGCGACACAAAGCATATTATTTTTTTATTCCAATTTGCACCCAATAGAAAGATACAATAAGTCATTGGTTATTACTCATTATGGACCTTGAAAATATAACTATTTCGTACCACTAAACACACAATAGACAAAAACAAAATAATTTGCAACCCAACTAGTAAGTATTACGAGTCTCATATTGTAATATTGTCGAGTCTCACATCGCTCATCGCTCATTGTAACATTGCCCAATCTTGCATCGTGCATTGTAACATTTCTCAATCTCACATTGTAACATTGCTCAATCTCGCATTGTAACATTGTCTAGTCTCATATTGTAACATTACATAGTATCGTATTATAATATTTTCACGCTCGAAATATTGTCCAGTCTTGCATTGTAACATTTCACACACTTACAATGTAACATTGCCTAATATTGCATTGTAACATTGTCAAGTCTCGCATTGTAACATTGCATACTATCGAATACCGCATGCCTTTATTGTATGGGGTCGCATAAATTTTTTATTTTGCTTATTTTAACCATGGTTACATGTAAGGATGCTAATGAGTCGCCCGCGGGCAGAGTTCGGGCCGACCTGCCCGAGCCCGTTTGTTGGGAACTTAAGTCGGAACGTGGCCTGACCCGCTCTCGGGTTAATATTTTCAAACCCGAGCCCATCCCTTCATGTCCATCGCTCAACCCGGTACGACCTGTAAATATTAATTTTAATATTTTTAATATATTTTTTTAATACATTTTAAATTTATTATATATATATATATATATTATTATACATATGTACATATTATGATAGATATATTTTTTTATAATTTTATGGGCTGTAATGGGTCGGATAAATTAGAAACCCGAGTTCGGCCCTGCCCGGTTGCAGATTACAATTTCTTAACCCGAACCTAACCCATTCTATGTTCGGGTCGGACAACACCCGGATTTGCATCCCTTGTTACATGCACATTACCTCATGAAAAAATGTTCATACCAATAAGAGATAAATATAGGATAGTTACACGTAGATATATCGCATCATAAAAAAATAGAACAATCAAATGCGACATCTTGGTTTGCGAATACACAAGAGACTTTATCGATATTGGTTTGTTTCTCAACAATACGATGAAAACATGTGTAGATGCAAGAGAGCAGATATGCTTTATCAATGCCTTAATGGTGACAAAACAAACAAATTCTTAAAATAAAAACAAGAGTTTTTTGTTAAGTTGTTTTCTTTAAGTAAGAAGTAAAGTATATTATACAGTTGACTATTTTGTAAAATAAAACATAATATATTTTGTACACTTGAGTATTTTGTAACTTACAATAATTATTATCTTATATTTACAACTAACTTATATAACACTTATTTATATTGAATGTGTCTCGCACCTCTTACTAACTCTTGTATTTACAACTAGCTTGTATCGTACTTACTAATATTGAAGAGTTTTAAGAATGCTCAGGGGGTGATTTTGTGATACGAAGATCTTTTTGTGTCAAACAAGCCAAAATCCTTTGTTTTTGGAGTCTTTCTTGGGAGAGAAAAAAAGAATTAGGTTAAATAGAGAGAGAAAGTAATATTTTATTCATCCCGGGATCTATGAAGCGTGTGTGGCCCTTTTATAGTACAATTACGGGTCCACACGCTTTAATTCCCATTTATTACACTTTTGGTCCATATATCTTTTCATCTTCTCATAATGGCTACTTCTTTAGTAGTCTATACAATTTTTCCCTAATACAATTTCTTCTTTACAATTCTCTCATATCATACTTCTTCTTTACAATTCTCTCCTATTATATTTCTTCCTTACAATTTTACCATGTCTTTTATTCTCCCTCATCAGTAGCCCCCCATTCCTAGTAAAAATAGTTTTACTCGGACTGTAAAGAAGTCTCCACTGCTCCCTCGAACATCTTTTCCTCGAAGAGCTCTTCTACAAGTGCTACATATCTTTTCGAAAAAAACGTCTCCTCGAAAAAGCGTCTTCTTAACAAGTACATCCCTTAGATTGTAGACTTCTTTCATCGCATATTAAACAGTAGCCCCCCAATCCTTGCAATGTCTTAACAAGGACTGGCTCAGGCTTTGGTAATGTTGCCCGTCGGAATTCGTTGTGCCACCATATCACAACCACCATAATATTATGATAAAACATTGCAAGGATTGACTGAGAAAGGTATGACGTCAACAGTCATACTTTCTTGTCAGAGTATCTTTGGAGGGATCGTTTCACATTCCTCATATTGGTTCATACCTCTGTAGCTTCTCCCGCGCTTTTCTGTCAACGATTCTTCACCTAGGGTACCCATAATGCCCCTAGACAAAATATTGTGACCCAAATAATAGTTTGAGACAAAGAAAAATTTGAGGCACAAATTATTAAGACCCAAATAATAGTTCGAAGAGTAAACAATTCGAGGCACAAATTATTGTGACCCAAATAATAGTTTAAGACAAAGAACAATCTGAGGTACAAAATATTATGACCTAAATAATAGTTTAAGACAAAGAGAAATTCGAGGCACAAATTATTGTGGCCCAAATAATATTTTAAGGCAAAGAAAAATTCGAGGAACAAATTATTGTGACCCAAATAATAATTTAAGACAAAGAAAAATTCGAGGCACAAAATATTGTGACCCAAATAATAGTTTAAGGCAAAGAGAAATTCGAGGCACAAATTATTGTGACCCAAATAATAGTTTAGGGCAAAGAAAAATTCGAGGCACAAATTATTGTGACCCAAATAATAGTTCGAAGGGTAAACAATTCGAGGCACAAATTATTGTTACCCAAATAATAGTTTAAGAAAGAAAAATTTGAGGCACAAAATATTGTGACCCAAATAATAGTTTAAGAAAGAAAAATTCGAGGCACAAAATATTGTGACCCAAATTATAGTTTAAGGCAAAGAAAAATTCGAGGCACAAATTATTGTGACCCAAATAATAATTTAAGACAAAGAAAAATTCGAGGCACAAAATATTGTGACCCAAATTATAGTTTAAGGCAAAGAAAAATTCGAGGCACAAATTATTGTGACCCAAATAATAGTTTAGGGCAAAGAAAAATTCGAGGCACAAATTATTGTGACCCAAATAATAGTTCGAAGGGTAAACAATTCGAGGCACAAATTATTGTTACCCAAATAATAGTTTAAGAAAGAAAAATTCGACAATAATTTGACAGAAGCAAGTATCTCTATACCAGAGAAGTCTGCAACAGTACAATGCTTTTCATCGGTTTCCATGGAAGTCTTTCCATGGATCTCATCAACCTTCAACACCAAAACGTTAGTGCTTACCTTCACAACATTGTAAGCTAAATATTCAAGTTGCACTCAAAGTATACTCATAATATCTGTCATGATGCATATCAAGATTCTAGATTACATAAGTGAAAAGACGGCAAATTAGAAAACTTAGCTTTGCGGAGCAGGGACCGAACGCTGGTGGAAGCACTGGCAAAGCAATTTTGATAAGTAAAAAACATGAACTAGGTGTTTATCAGAAACCTTAGAGGACCATCTTCTCGATCGTCCCTATATTAGTGGCATGTAGAAAAACTTGAAACTAAATAATAACACAAACCGAACCCGCCGCGTCTGCCTCTTGAAAAGAACTATGAAGCATTCAGAAACACCCGGGACTAACAACACATCAATGACAGATTAATTCAATTCTTTAATATCTGTGCTGCATACAAACTTTGAAAGCAAATCATAACCAAAATCCAAAGTCTATAATATTTGTGTGCTGATAAAAATAATGGGGCATTAGGTACTCCCTAGTTTAAGTCTTCTAGCTTGGTCAATCCATCAATTCCTTAACCAGCTCTACCCTACCATAAAAGCACATTCATGGACAGTTGGTAGACCATAATATACAAAGGGATACACGGCAAAGAGATACAGAATAAATATCCAAATAATCATACAAAGCGAATATGATACCAATCAATCATCAACTGCAAACTCTATTGAGAACCCAGCTCTGAAAATCAATTTAAGAAAAGAAAATCACCAAATTTGAAAATCAAGCAAACCCATTTATGAGTTTATCAGCGCACACGGTCCTCCAAACATGAGTAATGTGTATAGCACTAGGAAACCAATAATAATATCATACCCTAGTCAGTACAAATGGACAGTGAAAGAAATAATGAAAGCATTAGAAACTACCTTTTTAACTTTCCGTCAATGACATACCTTAAGTCACCTTTGTCCTTCCACAACAACATATCCATAGGCACATTAGAAACCAATAATTTATAAACCCCACTCAGTACAAATATATACTCAAAGAAATAAATGAAAGCATTAGAAACTACCTTTTTAACTTTCCGTCAATAACATACCTTAAATCACCTGTCCTTCCAGAATAACATCTTCATAGGCACATGCTAGACCAAAAGACAAAAGGCATGCACTAGAAATAAAATCAAGAGTTACCTTAATAATTATACTAATCCTGAATGATACTAAACCTTCCTCAACTGCAAAACCCATAAAGCTTCCTGACGAACCTTGTCCATATAGTAGCCAAAACCCACTTTGTGGCGAGAGCTTAATTGGAAGAACCATCCTTGATCTTCATCCATATAAATTTAGTAACCCTTGTCACCAATTGGAACTGATCAGAGTGACGAGGATAAAGAAATCACACAAATAGTAGTAGAACAGCGAAACGTAAATTGAAACAAGAGACGACATTGATCCGCAAGTGCCAATTTCTGAAATCTTACTTGTCCTACCTCAAAAACCATATCCATACGTAGTGGTAAAAGCAAACAAAACCAAGCATTACTTAAACAAAAGGCTCCATACTCTTGACATAGTAGGGACCCAAATAATGTCCATATGCAATTGTAAAACACAACTTAATTGGCAACTACAAGTAATATAGAATTGGATAAGAATCTAGCAGTAAATCAACGAAACGTACTCAACAGGTCTTGTCCTACATACACAGTGCATACATAAGTATGCATGTAGAAAAACGTGAAACCAAATAATAACAACCCGAACCACCACAACTGTGTCTTGAAGAGAACTATGAAGCATTCAGCAGGGACTAACTCCACATCAACGGCAGATTCATTAGATTCTTTGATACTCGTACTGCATACAAACTTTGAAACCAAATCATAACCAAAATCCAAAGTCTAACATTTGTGTGTTGATAAAAATAACGGGGTATTAGATACTCCCTAGTTGAAGTCTTCCACCTTGTTCAATCCATCAATTCCTTGATTAGCTCTACCCTACAATCATCAGCTACAAACACTATGAAATTTGTCTGAAGTCCCATCTCCTACTATCATAGAAAGATATCCTTAAATAGTGGCTGCTTGCAAGTAATATGATGATTGTCTCACCACTAACCAACTCGGATTAAATTGGAAGAACCATGGACAAAAGATCCGCTTTAAGGATGCTCCTCTAAGCTACAAGAATCAAATAATTACTAGCAGCCTACCGCAATCCACACATCAAATCATAAAAATATGTTGTCCGTCATGTTTATGCACGAGATTCTCAGAGAGACAGCGTCCTCTGTATGCCGAAAGAAACAATGAAGTACTAGAAACTCCTTCGTTTAGCTCCCCGTCAATCACAGATCCATTAAGTTCCTTAATAATTGTTGTGACATGACAAAAGCACAATCATGGACTATGCCACAAGTCAAAAAGAAATATACCTGGCAAGGAAAAGCAGTACAAGTCCCCAAAAAATAACACTAACTGAGCATATTACCAGCCTTGCATCAGCTGCAAACCCGAAATTATCAGACATATACATAGAAGCTAAATGGTACATTCTTGCAAACAATGAAGCGGGAAATGTGATAAAAGCAAAGTTCAAGCCTTATCCGCTACACATTGAATGGGTGTCTAAAAAGACTTCACCTCCTAACAACAAAGGTGGACATGAGGATCAAATGAAATCCACAATTCAGCCTCTGATCCACAAATGACCACTTTAAAGAATTAAGAAGCTTAGGTAGCATAAAATAACTAACCAGATACCTATAAATAAGAAATGTCATGCAAAAGACAAGGTAAGAACAAACCATATTGGTCAATGATTAGCTGATGCCACATGCTCAGATGTAGATGTGGTTTGGTCCATCTCCTCTTATAATCTTTCACGACCCAACAAAATATAATAGTATTAAATAAACTTTAGCCCGATACAAACAACTAAGGATAGATGTTTGAATACCATAATACTCTCTCAGAAGCTTTGTTCTTGTGGTAAGGGTCTAAAAAGCTTCTGTCCTATCAGAAAATAACCCAAACGTAAAAATATCTTGTGCATTTGACAACAAGCAAAGCCTATAGTCAACAAAACAAACCACAAGAACAATCAACACAGGTTAAGATAGAGAATCAGTGTGTTCAAAAATTAAAATTGAATCAAAATGATTGCGGAAAAACGGGACTCCCGGATATTAACATCATGGAAATGCCTAAGTTTCGTAAAATACCTTGCCCTGACACAAAACGTTTGCTTGCATAATTGTAAAAGAGAAAACGAAACAGAAAGGATACAAAAATACCGATTATGTTGAAAGAAGAACCTCCCTTTCATAAAGACACCTGATATTCCAATAAAGTACCCCACCAAACGATTATGTTGAAAGAAGAAACTCCCTTTCATAAAGACACCTGATATTCCGATAAAGTATCCCACCGAACCTTTACATACAGTACACAAACAAAGTCATTTCAACAATGACACATTGGAGCACAAAATCTTGAAGTCCTAATTGAAATAAATAGTTAGCAGCGTCTTGGTCAACTTCGACGATGACGAATCCATGACCTACGCAGACATCCATAGACATACGAAACAAAAACACAAGAGAGAAATACACATAATTGAAAACAGAGAAGTTACCCGAATAAACATACTGCAAAACCTGTGAAATTTCAGTACTTTTTAACTTTTACATACCAGAGAGAGAGAGGTGGCGCAGGCCAACCTGTCATCCCTTAGACATCCCGCTGACTCGTTCTGAAATAGCATGATGGAGCGAAGATTTTCCTGAATGGTTTCCTTTTATACCTTCAATCTTTCGATCTCCGGCAGCAGTTCATTCCTTCGAGCCAACAGATCTGAGTCATCAAAAGGGTCTCCGACTCGCTGGCCCCACGTGCCTCGTATTCCATGTCGTTCCGATAATCGTCGCCCACTCGATTCTTCTCGCAATTGTTAACAAAATCGTCCTCTTGCTCTTCCATAATTTCCCTCGGAATAGGAACTATTTTCAGGAAGCGATTGTCATCAGAACAATCTTTGTTTCCCACAGACGGCGCCACTGAAGAGTTTTAAGAATGCTCAGGGGGTGATTTTGTGATACGAAGATCTTTTTGTGTCAAACAAGCCAAAATCCTTTGTTTTTGGAGTCTTTCTTGGGAGAGAAAAAGAGAATTAGGTTAAATAGAGAGATAAAGTAATATTTTATTCATCCCGGGATCTATGAAGCGTGTGTGGCCCTTTTATAGTACAATTACGGGTCCCACACGCTTTAATTCCTATTTATTACACTTTTGGTCCCTATATCTTTTCATCTTCTCATAATGGCTACTTCTTTAATAGTCTATACAATTTTCCCCTAATACAATTTCTACTTTACAATTCTCTCATATCATACTTCTTTACAATTCTCTCCTATTATATTTCTTCCTTACAATTTTACCATGTCTTTTATTCTCCCTCATCAAATATCGAATGTGTCTCACACCTCTTACTAGTTCTCTCTCACAAATATACCTCTTAAAACATATCTCACATTCATCCATATCCCCAGAACTTGTCTTAAAAATTATAATAACCATACAACTGGTCTCACACATATCTGTAATGCTAGAGATGGTATCGCGTCTCTCCATTACACTAAAGTTGGTCTCACACTTAGCCACAACCATAATATTGAATGTATCTTGAACCTCCGACTAGCTGTGTCTCCCACTTACACTACCACCTACAAAATACCGCGCACTCATCCATATCCTTATAAGATGTCTCTTACAATTTACTATAACCATACAACTTGTCTCGAACGCCGTTGTAACCCTAGGGATGGTCTCTCATCTTGCAAATATACTAACGTTGGTCTTGTATTTTGTTGTAACCCTAATATTAAATATGTATCACACCTCTTACTAGTTGTATCTTATACTTATATATAAATCTGCAACAGCATACCTCACGCTCATCCATATCTCTGCAATATATCTTGTAATGTCCTATAACCATACAATTCGTCGCGCATGTCTATTTAATCTTTGGATTATCTCGCATCTCACCATAGTACTATAGTTGGTCTTACACGTAAAATAAGTTTATCTCACGTCTTACGGGTTCCTATAAGCCTAGTCGCACGTCTAATTATAACACATATCTCATAAAGTAAAACAAAAAAAATTGTTTTGTATTAAAAAATATTCACAAACACTTTATAACATGAAAATTACAGCATTCTAAAGTCTTTAATTATAACATAAAAATAATAGGATTCCAAAGTCTTAAAATAAATGTGAAAGTAAAATTACAAAAACGATAAAAAATATTTAAAACACTTCTTCGCATGACCGCCAATTATGCCTAAAATTTGAAAAATTGCTACATTTTTTTATTTCAGGTTGTTATTTCTCGTCTAGACGAAGTATGTTTCTTCATAGGCTTTCTAGTTCATTTTTTCAAGGTAAGAGGTAGAATTTTTGCATATTAATTAGAACTTGATCATTTACTAACATTAGATAAAGTATGTATGTCAAAAGAGTAAGTTGACCTGTAATAGATGATAGTATAAAATGGCTCAACGTGTCTCTTTGGATCTTCCTGAATTGTATGTATTACAGCAAAAGCATGAGAACATGAAAAGCAATATAATTTCCAAAAACCACAAGAACATGTAAAATCCAGTAAATTAAAAACCATAACAGGTTTAAAAAAAATTTCGTAAACCGCTGCCCAAGACTTACGAAGTAGCCACAGCTGACCTTCATCAAAATTGAACTTAAGATTTTTTTGTAATTATAACATAATTTACTAATCCAACATAGGTCCTCCGCATAATGACGTGATATTTGAATCATAAGTAAGACTTTAATCTAGTCAATGAATTCCATAATAGATATTTAATACCATGGTTAAAAGATTCGGCCAGAGAAGATGACATACAACCATATAATTTCCTTATAACAAATATTTGGGCTTATGTATCTCGAGGTGAATGATCGAGAAAGTTAATAAATTTCTGAACTCCTTCACCAAAAAATAATTTCAAAAAATCATTAAACATTTCTACCTTTAGATCATAAACACATTGTTTAAACATATAAACCATCTTAGACCTAAACTTTGGATCTTTACAACTGAGAGCATAATTCAAATTCCCAACAAGATTCCAAATACAATAAGCATGATAAAAAAAATTGCAAACAAGAAAGAGACACCATTAATGATACCTAAATGATGATCCAAAATAAATGTAACTTGAATTTATAATAAATAACGTTGCAAACTCTCTAGAAAATATAACCAATGCAACATGAAAAATACTTGGAAGTTTTTTGAAAGTGGAATTATATGTCTCACGTCTCATATATCCATATACAGGTTTCGCAATTATATTTATTCACGACTCGAATGATTGATGTAGTCTATCTCGCATCTCACACATCAAGGTCATATTGTCTCGCATGTAGCATACATGAAATATTATAGATTGGTCTCGCATGAAGCATGTATGAGATATTAAGGTCTCTCATCTCGATGATAGTACATATATTTGAACAAAAAACTATGCTCTAAGGTATAACGACATAAAGCTAACTTTAGAGTTGCAACACCTTGATAAAAAAACTTTCCTAACACATGTAATTGCATAAACCCAACCACAATAGCAAGTTGTTTTTTCTTATGACTAAAATAACTTAAACCAGAATTAATTCATTATTTGAGGCTTTAGATAAACTTAAGCTAGACTCTCTACATGTTTCTTCATCAACCTCACCAACCACATATTGTTCTATATCAAACCTAACACTTTGTAACAGCTCAACATCAAAGACTACTAGTAAACTTACAAAATTAGAAGCATTCGTAAATAAACAATTTTTGTTATCCCCACAACAATATGTTATACTGTAATTACCTTTAACCAACACATCTCATATATTTTCAATATACTTTTAATTAAAGTCTTCAAACTCACTAAGATGAACGATTGCAATTTGACAATTATGTTTGAAAATGCACACTCGAGGTTTATGCATTGCTTACATACATTGCATAATTCAAAAACAATTATTAGAAAGTATAGCATTTAAAAAATAAATATGGTCCTGTATCCATCAACAAAAAATAAACTCATATCGCAATTTACAACTTGACCATCCTGCATGGTCTCGCAACAACTTAAGAATGAATGGTCTCGTATCTCGCATGAACTTACTATAAGTATTTTATCTCACATATAATTCTTACTTATTCTCGCGTTTGTTTCAATCTACCTATTATGGTCTCACATATATCAACATGACATACAACGTGTCTCATATCTCAAATTTGGTCACATAAAGATATCTCCAATCTATGGTGTATGTGCAGGTATCACATCTCTCATATAATACATATTATGCAAGTCTCGCGTCTAATATATCTAATGTATGTCTTATATATTGCATGTATGTCTCTCTTATTGCACATATGGTAAATATGCAAGTATCATGTTTAATATACCTTGATAGGGCCGGATTTTGTTGGAGGATAAAAGGATAAAATGGTTCGAATTTATTTTAAGGACAATTTAGACTTATAGTAAGAGCAATGTTGAGTAAGCTATGTGTCTATTATAGTAATTTAAGTGCCTACTTCACTTAATCTTGGGCCTTCAAGTCCATTAATCTGACTCAAATGTATTAAACGGACCCAGTTAGCCCATAGATCTTGGTAATCTTATAAATAGATCCAAAAACAACATTTAATGGGCTGTACATTCTTTGTGTACGTATTAAATACTAGCAACTCAATTATCTCACTACCCTCTATCCAAAACTTTAATATTTAGACCAAACACTTACCAAAAATACCCTTCGATCACGTTTTATCATCACCATACCTAACGTCTCACATCTTCCTAACAAATCTAAACATACACCTTGCATCTTCCTAATACATGCAACCTGTAAAGTCAACTTTCTAAAGATTTCACAACCTAAATATATCTCATAACTAAAAAAACTAGAAAACCATGAGTTTATAACTAATTAGCAAAATAACAAAAGTAGGAAACATACTCTTATGAAATCGAATAGTTGAAAACATATTTCCCAATTTTCTTAAAAATATTCTTCGTAAAGCTATTTTTTTAAGGTTTCTGAATAGCAATATTAAAAAATGTGGGAAAATTATCTCTAAAAAACTACGATATTAAAAAAAATGTAAAAAGTTCTTTTACATTTTATGAGCTTTCTCTCTGTTACGAAATCGAATAGATGATACCTATGTAAAGTTGGAAAGAACATCTCTCAATTTATTTAAAATTATTCTTCGTAAAGCTATCCTTTTAAGGTTTTGAACAACGATATTAACAACGTGGGAAAATTATCTCTCAAAAAGCTGCAATATTAAAAAAATATAAAAATTTCTTTTACGTTTTATGAGCTTTCTCTCTCTAGATAAAGCTTCTAATAAAGAAAAAATATATATAATTGGTGAAAGATATTTGGGTGTATTATCAAATTCTGGGTATTATGTGAGAGTTAAATATAAAAAAATATATTAAAGAATAATTAGGGATAGTTGGAATATTAAATTTGGATTTTAATACCTATTAAGTATATACATTGTATATATATATAAATATTATTGTTTATTTGTGATTATATTTATGGTGATATTTTATAATTTAAAAAACCATAAAAATATATATTGAAACTTAATTAGGGTCTAATAGTTTTGAAATTTTTTATACGGCATCATCGCAACTTGATACATAATTTATCGTCATGTATATAGATATGTGAATATATAGTTTGACGTTTTACAATTCTTACATAAACATAGCTCAACCGACAAATGAATATGCAGAACAAGATTACTATTTTTAAAAAATAGCCGCGATCCGATTTTTCTTGAAAAAAAAAACTAACATCAACATGAATATAAGCATGTGTGGCAGTATGAAACGCACGTCAACTATAAAACACTATGATCCTAACTTAGAACAATCAATTAGATAAAATAGTATGTTCAGTCCATATCAACCTACACAACAGACCGACAATGACCATATATTAATACCAGTCGACCAATAAAAAAATATAGTTCAATTAATTCTAAAACAACTCAGCTTCTATAATAAAAACTGAATAGTTGGTGAAAGATAAAAATAGAAATCTAATAGTTCTAAGACTTCAATATCTAATCGCATAATAAGCATTATTACATGGGAAAAATATAATAAAAGGTCGCATTTTGTTGTATCATTTTGAGTTTTTACAATAAAGAATTTTTAGTTTAGCTCATAAAATTATGTTCTGAAAAAACTCTATGAAATATTATTTTACTTTGTTGACAAAAGTCAACTTATGCAACAGTGTCATCGAAAGATGATGTTAATAACTTATTTTTTTAATGATGCAGTCATAAAATAAAGTAGTGATCCATATTTTTTATATGCAAGGAGAACCATGTTCAATTTATTTAAATTTTTAGCAAGTCTTAAAACAAAGCTACGAAAATATTTAAAAAATATGTAAAAAAATATTTAAAAAGATGCTCGATATAAACCTTCAAGAACATGATATTTGGATACTACGAACATTAAGGATTAATTTACAAAAAGAGTTCAAAAAGTTTAACATATATCACTGCATTCCCGATACTACTTATGATTTTGGAATCAAGCTAACCTCGATCATCTGGACACATATCATAGTGTCATCTTCTACTTTTCTAAATGGACTGAAGTCAAATCTTTTAACCAAACTCGTTAAAATAAAATCAAAACTTTCATCTACATCAACATATTTTGTCTATTCTAATCTTAGATAATGATTTATAGTTTGATGATGAGAAAGTAAATAGGTTTATAGAAAATTATAGAAACATATATTATTTCTCATACTCATACCACTTACACATATATAGACATGTCAAAATCGATAACCATATATTATTAAATATTTGAAGAAAATTAGTTACAGCGAAAAGAGTTTGTTTCCAAAAGTTTTGGATTGATTTTATGAGCGTACCAAAACTTTTAGAGAACCCTCACGCGGTTGAGGTAGTCATCACATTCGAGTTATTTATGCCAACATCAATAATTATTAACTACAATTCCATAACGAACGAAAATGTTAAGCTACCCGAGTTAGATTTTCTAATCCTCAAACTATGCGAGGCTCATCTTAAAGAGATTTTCTTAAAACAAAAATGACGTAGCAATTCAATGGATTCACGAAATGATATTTTTCAACAAACCAACAAAATGAGGTAGATAAACTCAATCATAAGTAAAAAAGTCTCTACCATAATGAAAATTGCAACCGATCTAGGACAAATTGGTTGGATTTTATTAATGTGATAAAATTTATAAGTTTTAGAATATCGTATATCATAATATGTATTTTTATTTATTTTTATATTTATTTTTAGGGTCAATTACTATTAACTATCCAGTCAACAATTAAATTACGACATACTATCCAAAAACTCTAACTTACTAATTGCTATATGGGCCGAATTATCTATCAAAATTACCCCTCGTATACAAAAATATCAAATACATGTACCTTATCTCTCATTTGTTTTTTTTAATTTTAAAAGTTTGTATCTTTTAAATCATAACTCTACAAGAATATAAAAGTACTATTAGTTTTGTATTTTTAGAAAAATAAAAGTATTTTTATGAATGATATTTTTTTCGTGAACCCAATTAACCCTAGCCTCGTATCTAACATTTATATATCACACTTAGCATTTACATTTTACTATGGTCTCGCATCTAGTATAGCATATAGGTCTCGCATCTATTACCTAACTTCTAGGTCTCGTATCTAGCGTATTCATTTTACCTTGGTCTCGTATCTAGCATATATTATATTGGATTTTAATTTTACCTTAGTCTCACATCTTCCAGCTAACATCTAGGTCTCGCATATGGTGTTTTTATTTTACCATGATCTCGCATTTAGGATCTAGCATTTAGGATCTAGTATCTAGGTCTTTTATCTAACATAAAATATCTAAGTTTTGCATCTTTACCATAGTCTCGCATCTAGCATGACGCTAGATGTGAGACACATAAAATGTGACACATGAATTCATCTTACTCAAAAATACGTAGTAAAACCTACCTAAAACATAAAATCGTTTTCTTTCCAAAAAATCCTTAATCTTAAACCTAGAAATAAATTCCGATTTTATTCTTATGTTTTATCGCTTTGATCATAGTTTATCGATTTACAATCCAATTTAATTGTATGGCTCCTAAGTATGTATAAAAAAGAAGAATAATATTGAACAGGTTGTCAATAAACCCAACTGAATCGTACATGGTTCTCCTGATGAATATGATCTTACAAACCATTTATAAAAAGTAATAGTATTTTTGGAAATATACCAAGTTTTATATGCTAGTAAATATTAAGGTGTACTATGACATGTAAAAAAAATTATTTATCTATGATGTGACTGTAGTCAAATTCTGGATTTGAAATGTATTATCATGTGTACATGTGAAGTATTTAGGCTTGTTGTTACAAATATATTATTTAATTGGTATATAGAATTGAACTTACTGATAATAACAATAGTAATTATATTATAGTTGGGTCTTCTGGAATTATTTAAGTGTAGATCCTAGTTGGGCTAAATGTGAATCGTAGGAGAGAATCCATTAGTCCAACACTTCAATATTGAGTCATAATATCCAAATAATGGTGACAGTCCCCTGTAACGGCTATAACATTAGAATATAAAACAAGTTAAAAATTATAATGCAATTAAGTGAACAATAAAATATAGTTGGAATATTGAATATAGTCTTGGATTGATTTAATTCACTAAATAAATGAATAATCTAACCCTAATTAAGACTACGATAAGTATACCATATAAATTTACGACTTCGGCAATTATACAACTCTATTTTGTCTTTTCATGTTCTTTTTTATAGTTCTTCTTCTCCCGTAATTCTATCAAGGCCATCGTTCATTTTTCTTCAAGAACAGTCTAGTCTGCAAGCTAGCAAGTTGTGAGAAGATCATTACCAATATTTCAATCAATCATAGACAATCTCTTCGGCTACACAACTCCAACCGCAAAGGTTTGAAGATCTAGAACTGTAAATTTCATCTTCTATATTTATATTTCCATATACATGTAGTAATTAGAAAATATAAGTATCATAGCCATCCAATTACTATGTGTATGTAAAAATACCTTATATTGAGTCTCTTAACAATATGATTTGACAATCAATTCAAGTTTAGAGAGAAAACCCTTAAGTTTGTTTATGATTTATTGAGACCTAATGCATGTATAGGTGATAAAGAATTAAAATCGTATTTTATAATTAAATGATGCGATTGAGGGTGCATAATTGAATATGTATTTTCTGTTTTTTCATTGTATGATCAATTTTGGAAAACTCAAGACAAAACCTTAATTTATATAAAAATCAAGGGGTTTTATCAAGCTTTCAAAATTGTCAGGGTTCACCTTGATCAAGGGGTAGATTATCGGTGAACCAATTTTATCATGCATTGCCTAAGCAAACTGCTAACTTCGCTACGGTGAAGTTAGAGCTCACCGCGACAAAGGGTATGAGACCATTCGTTGTGATAACCCAAGATGGTGATCAGAACAAACCTGACAATAAATGTTTTTTAAAACATTTTGGTGTCGAACTTCATAATGCCTTAATTTGGGGTTCGGTTATCCGAATCAGGTGATTCTTTTTCTTCGCTTAAAATTTAGATATCTACATGATTATTTAGTTATAGTTTTAAATAACTGAGTAGTTCAGTTCCAGAAGTCCAGTATATGTAATTTATGTGTTTGTTTTACATAAGTATAGATACATGTTGAGTATAGAAACAACCAATTTATACCTTCAGTATCATAGATATTTTATATATGCATGTGTATAACATATTTAGTACAACGATGTATCCATGATATTGTGTTATATTTCACAATTTGTTTATATAACATGTTTAGATCAAACAAATTTTGGATGATTGTTGAGATGTTGTGTGTATGTCATATTGGGTGGTGCGTTATATGTTTAGGGGCTTACGGTTATGTAACCTTATTAGATGTGCATTAGAAGCATTTGGATGATGAATGTATGACCTCCACCAGTAGCCTAAGGTTAGGTCAAACTAATGGGTGCGGCCAAATTATTATGCATGAGTAAGAGAGAAGGTAATAAAAAAATTCGAAGGAGCTAAAAATCATATCTAGTTTTGAAAGCCTCCATCTATAACTAGACCCAATGATGAACAAATTTATAAATTTTTTAAGTAACACAATGATATTGGGCATGGTATTGTGGATTGCGTAGCGCTACGCAAAGATATCCAGGTTTTGATTAAAAATGGTAAGTTGATTACTTTTGTTAAAATGAAATTTTGGGCTCAAAAGGTTCTGGGCCTGAATCCGTAGGCACGTCATATTGTAAATGTGTATCTAAAGCAAGAGAATATAATGTTGATAATGGGGCCCGTGGATGGGTTCGATGTGTCTGCTGAATACCTTAATCCTGATCTGGATCCGAGGGTAGTATTAGTAGTTACTGAACCAAAGTTATGAGGTAGGGTGTAAAGTTTATGTGATTATTTTGAATCTTGAGTTATTTTTGGAGAAGACATTATGGTTGAGAATACTAACAATTCTTGAAAGAGATATATTGTGAGTTTAAGTACTCAATTGGAATGTGGGATCTTAACTCATCTCTAAAGGAAAATCATTATGGCTTTTATCTTATTTGATGACGATGATCTGAGGGGTGTAGTTGGTCCCCATGAAGATGTAGTGGTAAACGAAGAGGAAATAGCAAGAAACGAGATTCGAAGAATACTCATTGACACTATCAGTTCTACAAATGTATTATTTATGTCAACATATAAGAATTACGCAATCCTCTAGTAATTATTTGATAAGAGCGAGCGATAGTTGTTTTTACTGGGGTGACAATGCATGTTATTGGACAACGCGAATGTGAAGTCTTGTTGGGTTATGGTCTGTTCAAGAAAAATGTGTGAGTGATATTTGTGGTGGTTAACAATCCGACGAGCTATAATGCTATCTTTGGGAGATTTTGGTTGTAAAAAATGCATGTAACTGCTTCAATGGTTCATTCATGTTTGAAGTATGTTATTGGAGATCCTGTGGGTGTAGTTAGAAGTAGTCAACAAGTGTCTTGAGAGTGTCATGCAATAGTTTTCCATACTAATTAAAATGAGGGTATTGAGAATATGAAACAATAACAGTTAAAGGGGATTGCCTTATATGTGGAAAGGGTGGATGATCCGAGGAAGACCCCTCGTTCATTATCTAAAGATGAAAACGTAGAGATATGCGTTCCTCGATAATAAATGTTTGAGGATAGGAACTTTGTTATCATCGCCGATACGGTTTCGTATGATAGAATACTTGTCAAATAATTTGGAAGTTTTCACATTAAGTACTAAATATGTTGTGGGGGTTCCAGCCGATGTGATATGTCATATCATAGTAGTTAATCTGAATATGAGACCTATTATTCAAAAACGAAGAACTTTTAGTGTGGAAAAATCAGAGACAATAGTGGCAGATGTGGATTGACTATCAAGGGTGGGTCATATTCGAGAGGCGCAATATTCTATATGGGCAACAAATCTTGTACTTGTCCAAGTGGAGGATGTGTATTGATTTTACTGATTTAAATCGGACGTGTCCGAATGATCCAATTATTGTCTCAAAGATAGATCAACTTGTTGATTCAACATCAGGTAATAAACGTTTTTCTTGTATGGATCCATTCGCAGGGTATAACTATATCCATATGAATCTGAATGATCAATAATGTATTACGTTTATTATTGATAGAGAATTACATTTTTATCAGGTTATGCCATTTGGTCTTAAGAATGTTGAAGCCACCTATCAAAGGTTAGTAAATAAAGTTTTTGCATCTCAAGTTGGGGTATGGAAGTCAACATATATGACATGTTAGTAAAAAGTAACATGGACGAAGATCATTTTGGGGAATTGGAAGAAACCTTTTATAATCTAAGAACTATCCGTTTGAAGTTAAACCCTGAAAAGTGTACCTTTAGAGTTCGATCAAGAAAATTATTGGGATACGTAGTAAGTGAGAAAAGGGTTTAAGTTCATCCATGATTAGTTGAAAACTTTGATAACCATGACCCCGCATTGGTCGGTCAAGTAAGTGCAAATTTTAACAAGAAGGTTGACACCCTTAAGCAAATTCGTCTTTAGATCTTCAAATAAATGTGCTCCATTCTTTCATGTTTTGAGACGGGCTAAGGAGTTTTCTTGGACACCAAAGTGTGATGTGTTATTTTAAAGAATTAAAGACCATTTTTCTCCTCTGAAAGTTTTAACCAAACCACTCTTAGGTAAGGAGTTATTTCTTTATATTGCAGTCTTACATAATGCTGTAAGCGCAATTTTGGTAAGGGAAGTCGAGGGTTATCAGCACCCAATATACTATGTGAGTAAACGTTTTCTTTCCTCCGAAAATATATATTTGAAGTTAAAAAAGCTAGCCTTAGCTTTGGTCATAGCCGCTTAAAAAATGCATCTTTATTTCAAAGCTCATTCGATTATAGTTTGAACATCACTCCTATTAAAAAATATATTGCAAAGGCTAGATATTTTAGGGAGAATGACGAAGCTGTTTATAGAGTTAGGAGATTATGATATTGAATTTACTCCTCAAATATCAATCAAGGCCCAAACTTTGGCTGATTTTCTCGTCAAATTTTATTTGCAGCGATCAGATATCGAGGAAAATAACAAAAAACAGATGTAAAGAAGTAAAAGTTGGTTATAACTTATGGAAGTTCAAGTATTTTAGGATCGGGAGCGGGAATTATGATGGTAGCTCTATCACAAGAGTCCATCTATCAAGCTATACGGTTCAAATTTAAGACATCAAATAATTAGGCATAATATAAGACAACATTTGCTGGATTGAGACTTGCAAATATTTGTGGAGCTAAGAGAGTATGTTTGGAGAGTGATTTACAACTTGTGGTGAATCATATGTCAGGAATGTCTGATGCTAAGAAAGAAACTCATAAGTTATTTGTGATAATTGAGAGACTTGGAAGTGATGTTCGATGATTTAACGTTTGAACATATCAACATGGGGAAAAATACTATTGTAGATTATCTAGCAACCGTTGTTTATTTCGAGGGATATCCTTGGATTTTAGTATTAGAAAGTCCATCTATAATGATGAAATCTAAACAATTTTAATATTCTGAAGAGGTGTTTGTGGTTGTCGAGGAAGAAGAGTGAGATTGGTGGTTTGATTAATATTTTTTACTCAAACAGACATTAGTAGTTCACAAGATATTAGCCCAAAAACTAAGGTTTAAGGGGCACGAATTTACAGTTCTTGGAGGAATATTATATAAGAAATATTTGAGTCAACCATTGTTAAGATGTTTGGGAAAAATGAATCTCAAATAATATTGTTGGAGTTGCATGATGGGGAAGGTTTTGCTCATTGTGGTTTCAAGACTTTAACAAGAAAAGTATTGTTGGCAGGATATTATTGGCCTACCATAATGATTGATGCCTAAAACCTAGTTCTGAATTGTGATACTTGTCAGAGTTTCCCCAATATCCTTCATATACCAGTTGTTCCACTAGATTCAGTTTCTGAGGCGCTCCCCTTTGATAGATGGGGGATATATCTAGTGGGTCTGCTATCAATGGCTTATGGAGAGCATCCGACTATTACTATGACAGTAGATTATTTTTCGAAATGGGAAGAAGCATAACCTTTTTTAGGAGCAAAAGCTAAATATATCATCAAGTTTATTGTATTAAATATTGATTGTAAATTTGGGGTGCCTCGGATATTTACTACATATAATGGACCCCAATTCAACAACAAAGAGATGAAATCCTATTGTTCTTCGAGAAAAATCATGTTTTTCAACACCTTTTCATCCACAAACAAATGGCCAGGTGGAAGATATTAATAGAACTATATTGGATAGTCTTCTAAAAATTTGGAAGATGCAGCTGGAAAGTGTCCTAACTATCGTGAATAAGTGTTATTAGCCTATAGAATAACCTCTCAAAATGAAACTCATAAGACTCATTTTACTCAAGTGTATGGAATGGATGCAGATTCCCTCAGTTATTCTGAGGATGATAATGAATAGGCTAGAAGCGTAGAACTTGATTTGATAAAAGAGAAAATGATAAGGCGTATTTGAATTCACTTCATTACCAAACATTGATGAGAATCCGTTATGCTGCCAAAGTGAGACAAATAGGCTTTAAGGTAGGAGATAAAGTGTTGAGAAAGATCCTTTGTAAGTGTCTATCACACGCCAATTTTCAAATTGATAAATTTCAAATTTCTAGTTTGTGAAGTGATATTTTTCGAAGTGCCAATTTGTGAAGTGATATTTTTCGAAGTTCCAATTTTTGAAGTGATATTTCTCGAAGTGTCAGTTTGTGAAGTGATATTTTTTGAAGTGTCAATTTGTGAAGTGATATTTGTTGAAGTGCCAATTTGTGAAATCGTATTTTTTGACGATGTAAGGTTTTTATAATACTAAGAGAAGTTATGAAATTGACAAAATAACAAACATAAATTTGATTGAAGAATACAAACAGTGGTGTGTGATAGAAACTTACAAAAACGTGTGAGAGGTCAATTAAACACATAATTCATCAAGACAAAATACAATAACTCCCTAAATTTCTTCGCCACTTTTCGTAGGATTACCTGAGTTACTATTTGAGGAGCTGCCTTCGTTCTTTTAATTTTTGGTTCCTAAATTAGTAAGACCTGTTATTTTAATATCATTTGGGTTCAGAGTCCTCTAAGTCACTCACGATGGTTTTGAAAGAGTCTTTAGGATGTTGGTTTTCAGGAACCATGTACCAATAATCTGTCATATTTAGCTTCATAATTTTTTATGGAAGTCAATAATCATGGAAATTTGGCTTATTTTTTACGAGATTTTAAAGTTTTGAGGCAATCCTTAGCACACTTGTTTGACAACAGCGTTGATGGCAGAGTCTTTGTTATTTTCAGGCTCAACTGTGAAGCTCTTCAAATCTTTTGGGCCTTGTTTTTTGCATCTTCACTTTCTTGATACAAACTGGTTAAGTTTTTGTAGTTGAAGTGCTCTTCTTGGACCTTCTCTTGATGGTTGGCTGATATATAATATCTTATCTACATTAAAAATCTATGAGAATCTGAGTTGTCTTCTTAAAAGATGTGGAATCGCTCTACAAGGTTTCTTTGAGCACTCTCAGCCCATCTCTTGTTACCAGTACATTCTTTTTGAAGTTGCACAAGTTCTATAAAAAACGGTTTCGTATTCCTCCTGAAAAATTTGTGCTTCAACATAAAAATTCTTGGCATCAATCTTGAATTCGTTGACATTTCTTTTGAGAGTTGAAACAAGTTGGAACATGTTGTGAAAAGTAACTAATAGTTCATCGGTGTGATACAACATGAAGGATTCTTCCGAGACAGATGGTTAGGAATGGTTTACAGAACGACCTGGTGATTGATTTTCTTGAAGAGAAGTTCGATTGTCAGCAGCATTATCAGTTTATCAACTTGGCCATCATGTTTAATGAAATTCTGGTTCAGAATAAAAAAAATTGATTGTTTTGATTCTCCTTCTTGGCTCCATCGGACTCTATTGTTGGATTTGAGGAGGATATATCAATATCTTGGTTATAAACAACCTTTATGGAATCCTTCAAGAAATATGGTTTATTTTTCTTTGGAGCAACCATTTTTAAAAGTTTCAAGAGCAGAGGTTTCAATGTCAAAGGTGATAACTTCATCGGCTTTTCTTTTAGACTTCTTCTTCGGACTAGTCTTTGATTTCTTCTTCTTGGTTTTGGATGATTCACCTTCAGGTTCCTTCTTCAATTTGTATCTATGAGCTTTATTCCTCGTAGGAAGATTGATCCAATCATCTAAGGCAACTAATATTTTCAGCATGTTGGCTGGATCAAGAGGTTCTATTAGTTTGTTAACAACAATGACAAACTCTGGTGATATTTTCCATAAGTGGCTTTGGAAAAAGTTTAGGGGATCAAAGTATCGGTGATTTTTTTATCACTTATTCTTGGCACATTTACTTAGCTTTGCGAACGTCTGATCCGTGACAGGAAGGTGTCTTTGGTAGCACTTTGTAATTTCTAGATAGTAGAAACTAAGTTAGTTAAAAATATAAGTAGAATAAATACGAAGAAGGGTAACACTTACTTGTGTTTTTCCACTTGAACTATAGCCTTTGCGGATTTTCAACGAAGATTTCTTTCTATTTCTTCATAACAGGTACTTATAAAAAACTGTTTCTATTTCCATGTCTTTTTTTCTTTGATAAGATCCTCGACTATCTTTGAAGCGTTTCCAAGAATAATATAGTAAAAATAAAGGAATAGATTCTTTGACACACCAGTCTTTGCTATATACTACTCCATCAAGAGTTCAGTTTTTAGAGTCTTGAAGCCATGATGAAAGAGAGTAGTGTAAACCATAGTTAAGGACTCTTCTGGCTCGGAAATAGATCAATAAGTTTGAAATACTCGACTACGATCGGATCCAAAGAGAATTGAAGCCCCAATTCAAGATCTCGGGCTAAAAAACCAACTCATTAAGACCATATGATAAGGAGTTTCTCTTTTAGATGGTAGTCGAAGTGAAATGAATTCATGAATTCCCATTGTTTACAAAGCACAGGTGCATCCGATTCATCAAAGTATTGGCAGCCAACTCTGCAGGCCTTTGAAGTTTTTTCCAAGATTGGCAACTAACTCTGCAAGAAATGTAACAACTTCTTTTGTTTTCTTCCTTTTTTCCTTGGATTTATTTTTTAATTTTTTATCATCGGAGTTGAGTGTTTAAGTATCATAGACTATGTAAATTAATGAATAACTATTCACTCTCTATTTGAGGCTGTTTAGCTTCTCGGAGGGTTAATTTTGGAGCTGGAGAGAGGCCTTCAGAGCATTATTTTCTTTAACCAAAAGAATCACCTGTGAAATTTTGTTTATCACAACTATTGCATCCTAGGGAGGAGGTTTTGGGTGATTTTGTTTTGTTAATATGTTTCGTTCTCCGGATTCACCCATGGCAAAGAATTGAGATTTTTTAGGAGAGTTTTGAGAGCAGGTTGTGGAGGTTAGGGAAGAAGGGTTGTTGGAAAAAGATCCAAGGTCAATAGATTGTGATTGTTTTTTCGTAAGTGGCCAGGGACCGTAAGTAAAAGTCTAGACAACTTGAAGAGGTTTATTAGACACTATCCATGCAGCTTATCTCTCAACGTCCCTATTTGTGATAGTACGCCAATCCCAAATTTTGAAGAGGTATACGATTTTCAAAAGATGTTCAAATATATTTTTAATCCAAAGTGGCTTATGATTGTCGAAGATATTGAAATTTGAGTGCAGACTGGCTTTAATTTTAAGGAAAGGTTATGCTCAGTTTATTTCTGAGGAGAGATCTGACTCAAGAGCAGCAGTTTTAGTCCTTCTTTAGATTTCTTCGCAAGGACCATAGGGCTAGTGATAAGGATAAATTAATATAAAATAAGAATTCTTATTTTATATAGATAAAAACAATATATAAATAATACACAACATGGATTTTGTGTAAAATAGAAGTGTAAAGGGCTAAAAGTGTAAAATGTAATAAATATGTTTACATTAAGTACTAAAGTGGAGTGAGATATCCAATATAAAAACATTAGTTTGTTACTTGTAACAAGTCACATATATATAGGTGTACTTTTCTTGGAAATATAATAAGATCTATTATTTTTGGACTTAATATTCAGCAACTTTATCTCCCTAAAAAAATACTCTACCGACTTTCTCTTTCTAGAATTTCATTAATTAGTTTGGAGATATTTTTAGACCAACCTATCACTTACAAAAATATCTGAGGCGAATCAAATATGTTCGAATTTTTTTTTAGTATAGTTTAGTCTACGTGTGATACATGTTTCTAAATATATAAAAATATTGTAAAATTTTTATAAAAATATAAGGGTAGTGTCGCATATCATGAGAGAATGACTTTCTCTCAAGTTATGTTTCTTAAAACAAATACAGCACACAACCAAAAGAGTTATTTGAAGAATTGAGGTCACATATATTGGTGAAGCAATTATGTGTAAGATGACAGGTAAAGCCATGTGGGACATTTGTTCAAAGTTATGATTTCAAGTTATTCAAGTTTAAACTTTTTATCTTTCCAATAAGATAAATTTAGATTGAAATATATTTTATTTTATGTACAAAACAATATCTCAATGAGAAGATGTGAGATATCAATTAATCAAGTGGGAAATTGTTGAAATATTGATTAAATAAAGTTATTGGAATCGTTACGGAGACAAGTCTTGATATTTGGAATTAACCTAAAATTGGAGTAGCGAACTAGGTAAGAGTGTATGCAGCTTTTCAAAGCAATAAAGTAAAAAAAACTTAGGTCGATGCATAAAAACACTCGTCACAACAATATGTACAAAAAAATCTAAAATCCTGAAATTACAAATTTTTGTTACATTAAAATATTTGTTAGTCGTAACAATCCTCCGCCAACTATACAAATTACATAAGTTTTGTCGGGGTAAGCTTGAGCTCACTATAATGACGAAAACATTGCGTTGAGTAAAAACTTGTCGTGGTTTAATAAGATAATTTTTTTACCCACTGCAACAAATCTCATTCGTTACCACCACAAACACAAATATATATCTAAGTAAAGAATTGTGTTTTCATAACAAAAAATATACAATTAATACGGTCCATCTTATTTTTTAAAATATATTTTTAAACTACTTTTTAGTAAATATTTCTAACTTTTATTTCTACATAATTTCAAAGCTACACACTATATCAATTTATTTTGCTGTTTTACACTCATGCGTTATAATCCATCAATTAATCATCATCTATTTTTACGCATATTAACCAACATTATGAAAAAAAATACCAATCTAAATTAAAAGCCAACTATTTAAGGTAAAAAATGAATTATTTATATTTAAGAAATTACTAATTCGTTTGAGTTCTATATTTTACATATAAATATTTTTTCTTTTATTTTTTAAGTAAAAGACTTATATTTCATCAAATTGCTTTTGGTCCAAGAGAAGGCCTTACAATTAATAATGAGTTAGACTAAAAAACTCGACTCATCACAGGATTAGGAGCAAAGTCCTAACCTTATTCAACACACAAATGGAAAAACCATAATTCATAAATCAGCTAGACAATGTTCTTCTCATTTCCTAACACTTTCTTCTCCTTTCTTCACCAAGTCGATCGAATTTTGAGCGATTACTACTCTGAAAAATATTGGCTTTATACTATTGGAGATGGCACCTTCATAAAAATTAATTTTTTGATGCTTCTATCAATTAATTTTGAGATAGATCTTGAAGGATTGAGGATGAATTGGGTTCGATTTCCTCCAAAATGTAGAAAAGGTCTCTTTAGGAGCTAATTTCAGAGAAGTTCACTCGATTAAAACAGAGAACCCCAATTTCGGAGGAGGAGTTGAAATGTGGAGGGAACTATCTCTAGATGACGGAGATGACACCCTCGAAGAAGTTTATCTTGAACAAATTTTGATTAGGGCTCAAAAGATAGATGATTTATAGGTTTTGGTTTCCTCCGAATTACTGATAAATTTTTCTCTTAGTTCAAATTCCCAATCAAAAGTATTCTAGTTTTTCACTCTTCATGTAATTTTATTTTCACAAATTCCATGAATTGAAACATTTAGGAATCCAGGAATGGACTGTCACGATTCACTGTTTTGATATCAATCGAGAGTCGATCACATCGATGTCTGACGTACAGTAAACTTCACAGCCATTCCAGCACATAGGAAGGATGGTGAATTTAATATCAAAGATATTGCAGTAACTCAGATGGCTCTCCACTGAGGATATTACTTGGCTTCAATTGATTCATCAGTTGATTAAAATATATAAGGTGTTTCCTCAGATTCTTTCAATTGAATAACTTAAGATGCCCCAATTAATCTTTAACTCTTTTGATTTGATTCTGTGTTAATCATCAGGTACTCAGGATTTTCAAGACTATTCAACTAGCAATAACCTCACGGTAGCAGCTCATGTCACTTCGAACTTTAGGTAATTTTATTTAGGTCACCCCAATTGTCATGAAAAACACAGAGAACCAGTAGTCATTCTATTCTGATATATCATACATGTAGGATTTTGAGAAACGTAATAGCTTTTAAGTTTCATTTTACAATGGAGAGTCCATCGAGCAAGCCAGCTGCTCGATTTTTCTTTGTGCAGATGTGATGCAAAATCATTTTTGGAAAAATTAAACTCCTTATGCTTTTCAAAATTATTTCTAAATTTTTTGGGTAAAGACCAGATGAAATATGATTAACTAGAGTTTCAAAGTCAGTTTCTATATCAACTTCATTTAATCCTGTTATTTTACATATTTACAGGCCATCATGAAGGGCGCATGCTTCTGCTTTTATGGGTGAGAGCATCATATAATCGTTACTATAGGCATGCATGATAGGGCCAAGGCTATCTTTGATGGTGATAGCACCACTAGATTCACCAGAGACTAGGCAACATGCATCAGAGTTTAGTTTGTATCTTCTTGGTAGTGGAGGTGACCAAGAAAGATAAGTTATTTTCTTCTTCATCTTTAAATGATTGTAGCATCCTAGGATTGTGGCGGTGTCTTTATTATTTTTCCAATGTTTGTGTTTTAGAAGAGTAGACTAGTCCAATCTGTTTAGAATATGTGTGATATAGTTGATAGTAGAATTAACTGAATAGACATCACCTATCATCTTTGTTTTACTTCTTTGTTGTCATATTGCCCAACAGGTTATGATAGGTAGAATAGTCTTGATGTGGACTTTGCTAGAAGCTGACAAGAACCAGCTAAGTAGCATGTGCTGTATCGTCATAAACTCATGATGTCAAACCTTAGGATACCTGCAAAATAGGACTATATTTTCCATGCAAAAGAACAAGACACAAATAGATGGTCTTTAGTTTCTAAGCTTAGGCAGAACTGACACTTATAAACTATAGTAAGGTGTTTTCTTTGCATAATTGAGTCAATATGGAGCTTATCCTCAATGAGACTTCATGCCAAGAGAGAGCATTTAGTTAGATTAATCTGGTTCCAAATCTTCTCATATTGAAAAGATTTGTTAGGATTAAGCTTGCTAAATTTTAACGTATCTTTAATATTAAATCTACCATCCTTAGTAGGAATTCAGTAAATATAATCCCATTGATGCTCACATATACTTATCTTGGAGATAATATTGATATTAGGGTCAGAAATTATAGCATTTATTTTATCCAAATTCCAAGACTTATTTTTTCAAAAGAGAACTAACCTTCCAGCATTTAAACCAAAAGTTATAAGAATCGGAATCAAGAGAGATAAGTGGAAGTTTATCAAACCAGTTGTCTAGCCATATGTCTGTATTTCCTTTGCTTGTGATGCATTTTATATTACCTTATGCAAAATACTTTATCTTTTTCAACCTCTTCCATGTTTGTGACTCTGTTTTTAGGTAGTTTAATTGAAGAGGGTGATTTCATTTGCAATAGATGTTGTGTACTAATTTTCCCCAAAAAGAGGTATTTTCTCTGAACCTAATCCACAGTTTACATGAAAATTCCTTTTGTATATCCTGTAAACTATTTAGGTTTATCCACCATTACCGAAAGGCTAACATATAGCAGCCCAATATGACTAGTGGAGCTTGTTAGACTCACCGTTAGAGCCTCATATGAATCTGCTAAATAGCTTTTTTTTATCTTATTTATGATTGGATTAGGGACCCAACAGCTTTGGAGCCAATACATAGGGATAAATATAAATACATAACTAATTAGAACTAGTTTATCACCAAAAGAGAGTTTTTTTATCTTACCAATGAGAGATCTTTTCAATGATTTTGTCCAAGAAATGATAGGAGTTAGCTGACTTATTGTGAGGAGTAAGAGTTATTCTAAGGTATGTTGTAAGGAGGTTACTAGTTTTGAAGCTAGATTGAATAAAGAGAGCTTTAAATCTGTCTTGAGTAGGAGAGGTGATGATCTCTGATTTATCCTTGTTGAGAGCTTGACAAGATATTTCCTGATAGTCCTGTAAAAATTTACCAATTGTCTTCATAAAAGAAGTTAGGCCATTAGTAAATATTAATAGGTCATCTGCAAATGATAAGCAATGTATAATTATTTTGCTTCTACATGAATACTCGAGAGACTTATCAGATACAAATAGGTTAGGTAGACCCCTTAGAAGCACTTCTTCAACTAATATGAATAGACTATGGGACAAAGGGTCCGATTGTCTAGCCCCTGTATTTGCTTAAAAATAACTTTAATGATGCAGACAGTTCGGTGAATTGACAGTTCGGAGCTCCGGTGTCAGATTTTGACCCACAGCACCTTGTTTCGAAGGAAACGACGTCACGAACGCAAGTCACCAGCTTTGCTCGTGAGCTATGGGCTTTTTTGGGAATTCGGGCTCATCTATCCTCTTTTTTCGCAATTTTAATACTTTAGGCTATTTTTGTAATTCTCATATTTTTAGTTTTAGGGTTTTGCTTGAACTCTATATAAACCTATCTTCTATTCATTGTTCTGGGAATTGTTTTTGATTAATAAAAAAATTAGGGTTTTATCCCTTTTAGGCTTCTCTGCGTTTCACTCTCCATCACTCAACCTTTCTATTTGTGATAATAGAGATAAAAATAGACCTAATCAAGTTATTAACTAATTTAATAACCTTGTAATTAAAACAATAAACCTTAAGAACTTTTAATATGTAACTTTGTGAAAGATTGTCAAATGCCTTTGATATATCGAATTTAATAACTATATTGCCTGCTTTTGTTTTTTTATAAGTTCTTTAGCAATTAGTATATTGTTTTGAATTAATCTATATTTAGCATATGTCACTTGCACCTTAGATATTAGTTTGGGTAGAAGGGTGGAAAACCTGTTTTAATCAGTTTAGACATAATACTATTCATTAAGGTACATAAACTGATAGGCATGTATTGGTTCCAGTTAGAAGAGTTATCAACCTTAGGTATTAGTTAAATACTTATCGCCAAAATTACTTTAGGAATTGTTTGACCTTGAAAGAAAGATTTTAAAGCACAACACAAATCATCTTTTATGATATTCCAACAGGTAATACAAAAACACCTGTTAAATCCATCCATGCCAGCAGCACTAGATGACTTTAGGCTCTGAATAATGCCCCTAACCTCCTGTTCTGTGGGACAAGCAAGTAGAGCTTCATTATCTGCAGCGCTAATCACTTTAGGGATGACATTAAACATATAATGATTCATATAGTATTTCTCCTTATCAGAGTTAGAGTAAAAGGGAGAAGATAACTTGTTCATAATATAAGATTCTGTTGAATTGTTGATGGTATCCTCATCAGAAACCCAGATGTTATTGATTTTTATGCTAGTTATTCTCTTTTTCCTTCTCTTTTTCTTTACGTAATTATGATAAAGTCTTGTGTTTCTGTCACCATCATGTAACCAGGTTGCGTAACATATATGTTTCCAATATTCATCTTCCATTGTGAGGTCCAGAAGATGTTATGCATTTGCTTTCGAAAGATTAATTTTATCATCAGTGCAGTTAGTTTGAAGGTAAACAGCTTCACATGATTTAACTTTTTCTTCTGTGTCTAATACTTTGTCGAATATATTTCCAAAGTATACTTTGTTCCATTCTTTCAGTGCAGCCTTTAACCTTTTAATTTTATTCTATAAAAAAACAAAGGAAAGCCTTCTATCGTACCTCTCCAGTTGTCCTCCACAAAGTTAAGAAACTCATTATCCATTGTCGAGATATTAAAAAATTGAAGCTTGGCTAGATGAACTCTGTTTTAATGATGGATACATACATAACAGTATGGCCTGAACAAGTGCAAGCCATATGTAGAAATTTAGTCTCAACAAAGTAATCAGACCATTCTTGATTGTATACCACACAATCAAGACACTTCCACTTTGTTTTATTAGTCCATCTGTATTTTGTACCTATAAAACCTGCATCTTCCAAGAAACAATCATTAATCATATCATTAAAATCAAAAGAACTTTGACTACAATAGTTACCACAACCATTCTGTTCAGTTCGAGAGCTTATACTTTTAAAGTCTCCAAGTATTAACTGATGAGTCCGAATTCGAAGAGCTCCCCGGAAGGGTAGTCCAAAGTAAATCACCCCGTAAATTCGGACAGACTCCAAGACTTCAATTCGAACAGCACTGATTGAACCGGACAGATGATCTCGAACACTGCAAGCATAAGGCAGTTCGAACTATGACTAAAGTACTAAAAAACCTAATCACTGTCTGACTAAGCTACCTGTACATCTGCTTAAAACTCATGGGTCTTTAAACATGACCCGGGTCCATTAAACTTGACCCGAAAGCCCATAAGGGCCCAAATATCATACTATAAATACCCAACCACCAGCATTAACTATGGGTAAGAAAAATTAACTGCTGCCAGGCTGCTTAATTCTCTCTCCACCCTTAAAACACCCTGAAACACTTTGAAACACCTTTAAACACCACCATACCACCGTGAAACACCCTTACACCGTCTTAAAACTCCACTTGAAATTACCAGCCTACCCTCAGGCTACTTTTATCCACACCAAATTGGCGACCACAGTGGGAGGCGACGGTGCCTGAATCAAGCATTCAAAACCAAGCAAGGAAATTCTGTCCGAATGAATCCGGATAATCCAGAGCTTCCACCAGCTTTGCTCGAAGTGGTGGAAGAGAACGATGAATATACTGTCCAAGAGCGTGACAGGTTGAGGGTCGAAATAGAAGCTCTGAGGGCTGAGAAGGCCAAGATGGGCATGAAGGAAAAGTCCAAAGCATCAGTTGCTCATCGCTCTGATAACCCTCGAGAGCATGAGGCTTCAAAAACTCATGTGAGCACTAAAAAGACACATGCCAGTTCTAAAAAGTCTCACCGGTCCAAGCCTGTGGAGAGTTCTGACTCAAGCTCAGAATCTTCGGACAGCTCTTCGGATAGTGAGGGAAATGAAAAATCCTTGTCCTCCAGTAGTGATGAGGGGCGAACCAGGAAAAAACAGAAGCAAGTTAAAAAGTATTCCAGAAAAAGAGATCACCATGGAAGAATGAAAAGGCACATTGGAAAAGGATCATCTCACAACCGGAGGCATATAGACCGGATGCTGGTGGATCCTTTTGCCTTCCATGATGAGCCAGGTATCTTTGCAACACCTAATGAGGATACTGCGTTCAGTCGTGGGAGGAACTGGAGGCAATCGCCATTGTCTTCCAAAATACTGTCCGGAAACCTCCCCAAGAGGTTTGATAGCACCAAGATGGAGAAGTACGATGGCAGTACTGATCCAGACAATCATCTGGAGCAATTCAAGAACTTCATGATGAACTTTGATGATGATGATAAACTACTCTGCAGGGCATTCTCCCAATCCTTCACGGGGAGTGCTCTGAAGTGGTACAACAGCCTTCCTCAGAGTTGTATCAGAGACTTTGATACTTTTTGGGTGGCCTTTCGAAGGCAATTTGTGGGAAGTAAGGAGCTAAAGGGTAATGGAGATACCATAATCCATTGTGCCCAGGAACCAAACGAATCATTAAAGGAGTACATAAGTCGTTTTGTGAACACAAAAAACGGGCTGGCTGATTGCTTTGAACAAGTGGCAATAGCCTCTCTGAGACAAGGTTTGAACCCGGGCAACCTGGCCGATTCAGTAACAAGGAAGAAAGCCATAACCTGGGGTGGATTGCTAAATCAAGTTGGGAAACAAATAAATGTTGATGAAACAAAGAAGACCAGGGTGCACAGACAGGTGAGATCCACCCCGGTGGCACCAACTCCAAATCAAAACCAGTCCGGAAACAAAGCTAGAGAAACCGGACAGGGGCATGGAAGGGGAAAAGCTCAGTCTCAACCAGCTACTCCTGCACAAAGCCAACAGTCTAGAAACAAAAGGGGACCATGGGTCCAGCCGGAGTGGTTTGCAGAACTCAAAGAAAGTGTGGCAACCATTTTCGATAAAACAATAGATGAAGTACACTACCGGAGACCAGCAACCTTGCAGTCTCCCAGAGAACATCGAAACAGTTCTTTTTGTCAATATCACAATGATATTGGCCATACTACTGATGATTGCATAGCACTGAAACAAGAGGTTCAAAACCTGATCGAAAGAGGGAAATTGGGTGCATACGTTAAAAGGAGAGGAGGCAACAGGCCTGACAACACTCACCGGGCTGGTCCGGTTAATGCTGCCCCAGAGGGGGCTATGGTAATCATTGAAAGGTTTGATGTGGAATCCGAATACTTGGATCCTGATCCAACAAGGAACAGAGTGGGTGCAATAGAGGAGCGTTCCAGGTCGGTCTCCGGGCTCATTAAATTCTTTGAGTCCTTGACAATTTTCGGAGGGGACACTGTAACGGCTCCTACCACTTCATCAAGAAAAAGGCATGTTCATAATTTGGCTACCCAGCTAGAAGGGGGCATGACCTCATATCAATCGTCAAGTTTGTTCCCATTCATTGTCTTTGATGGGGATGATTTGAGAGACATTGCTGGCCCTCATGAAGATGCTGTTGTTATAGGAGCATCAATTTGGCTACCCAGTATCCTTTTCCTAGATACTTACAAGAAAATGAAAAATCCAGCTGTGATTCAAAAGTCAGACAGATCGATAGTAGGCTTCACGGGCAGCTCAGCTGATGTAATCGATGAGTTCGAAGAAGAAGTATTGTTGGGCAGAGGCCCTTTCAAGAAAACAGTCAGAATACTTTTCATTGTGGTGGATTGTCCCACTTGCTACAATGCTATTCTAGGGAGATCTTGGCTCTCTAGGATGCATGCAGTGGCTTCGACAGTCCATCAGTGTTTAAAATATGCTGTTCAGGGGCAGGTTGGGGTTGTCCGGAGCAGTCAAAAAGTTGCAAGAGAATGCTATGCCACTGCCTTGGCTCCACGAACGCTGGGGGCAGTCCGTATAGATGACCAATAGCAGTTTGAGGGCCTTTCTGGGGGTGAGGGTGAAATTGATGACCCCAGAGAGACCCCCGGAGTGTTGATCCCAATTGAGGAGGTTGAAACACATTGCTTGGGAGAAGGAAAAATTGTCAAGATAGGGTCCCAAATGCCACAAGTATTGAAAGAAGAAATGTTAAAATTCTTAAAAGACCATCAGCATGTTTTTGCTTGGTGCAACGCTGATGTTACTGGGGTTCCGTCAGAGGTGATCTCCCATCACCTATCTGTCCGGAGAGATGTGGCACCAGTGGTACAAAAGAGAAGAGCTTTTTCAAAAGAAAAGGCTGATGTCATTGTACAAGAGGTTGACAGACTCACAAAGATGGGGCACATTAAAGAATCTCAGTACCCTTTGTGGACTGCCAATCCAGTCTTGGTAAAAAAGAAAAACGGTAAATGGCGAATGTGCATTGACTTCACAGACCTCAACCGAGCTTGCCCAAAAGACCTGTATCCAGTTCCCCGGATAGACCAGTTAGTAGATTCTACTTCTGGAAACAAATTACTCTCCTTCATGGATGCCTTCTCCGGGTACAATCAAATCCAGGTGGATCCAAAAGATCAAGAGCATACCACTTTTGTTACTGATAGAGGTCTGCACTGCTATAAGGTGATGCCCTTCGGCTTGAAAAATGCTGGGGCTACTTATCAAAGGTTAGTCAATAAAGCATTTGCTGATCAGATTGGAAGAAATATGGAGGTCTACATTGATGATATGATGGTGAAAAGTATGGATGAGCAGCTACACTTGTCCGACCTCCAGGAGACTTTTGCCAACCTGGCTAAGGTGAATTTAAAGTTAAATCCTGAAAAATGTGTGTTCGGAGTGCAGTCCGGGAAGTTCTTGGGATATATTATAAGTGAGCATGGAATACAGCCCGACCCGGACCAACTCAATGCCTTGTTCCAAATGGAGCCTCCACGAAATATTAAAGAAGTGCAGCGATTAACGGGGAGGTTAGCAGCTTTGAACAGATTCATCTCCAGGTCTTCGGACAGATGTGCTCCATTTTTTCAAACCTTGAAGGGTGCAAAAGGGTTTGAGTGGACACCACAGTGTGATGAGGCATTCAATGAAATTAAGAAGCATCTGTCCTCTCCCAAGACTTTGTTCAAACCAATTGATGGGGAGACTCTCTTCGTATATCTGGCTGTTTCAAGTTGTGCCATTAGTGCTGTGTTAGTAAGGGAGGTTGATGGGTATCCTCACCCAGTGTACTATATCAGCAAAAGCTTGATTGATGCTGAGAAGCGTTACTTGAAACTTGAAAAACTAGCATTGGCCTTGGTGATAGCTGCAAGAAAGATGAGGCCTTATTTTCAGGCTCATCCTATTATTGTCCGGACATCTTTCCCTTTAAAGAATGTCCTTCAAAAAGCAGACATTTCAAGCCGAATGACAAAGTGGTCAGTAGAGTTGGGGGAGTTCGACATAGACTTTGCTCCTCGAACAGCAGTAAAAGCTCAAGCTGTGGCTGATTTTCTGGTCGAATTCCATTCTGATAGGGACTCAGAACAACCTGCTGATTCAAAAGACAAAAAAGTGTGGATTGTCCGAACAGACGGAGGGTCCAGTGCCATAGGATCTGGGGCAGGAATATGTCTCACTTCCCCCTATGGGGACAACATGTTCCAAGCTATTTGTTTTGCTTTCAGGGCGTCCAATAATGAGTCCGAATACGAAGCAGCTATAGCTGGGTTGAAATTGGCTTACATCTGTGGAGCAAAAAGGGTCAAGCTGCTAAGTGACTCCCAATTGCTTGTCCACCATGCCTTGGGCCTATCAGAAGCTAGAAAGGAACAATTGATCAAATATTTACTTCTCTTGAAAAATGAGGCAATGAAGTTTAAAGCTGTTGTCTATGAGCATATTCCCCGGGCAGAGAATGAGTTAGCAGACTCGTTGGCAACAATAGCATACACGGAGTCCTATCCATGGATCCATGTGCTTGAAAGTCCTTCTATTCAACTTGATGAAGGGGAGAAAGAGGAAGTCTTTGAAATACAAGTAAATCAGCCTCAGGATTGGAGGTCTCCTCTTATACAATATCTGTCCGATGGCATCATACCTTTGAATAAATCACAAGCCAGAACGTTAAAGCACAAGGCTCGTGGTTTCATCATGATTAGAGAGGTCTTTTACAAGAAATCCTATAGCAAACCTCTCCTACGCTGTTTAGGAGATCATGAGTCACAGATGGTTCTCTCCGAATTGTATGATGGTGAGGGATCAGCTCATTGTGGATTTAGAGCATTGACAAGAAGAGTGCTTCTCTCCGGATATTATTGGCCTTCAATAATGAAAGATGCCAAGGAACTGGTAAGAAGGTGTGACCCATGCCAGAGGTACAGCAATGAAATTCATGTACCAGCCATTCCTTTGGAATCAATTTCTGAGCCTATCCCTTTTGCTCGATGGGGATTGGACTTAGTTGGGCCTCTCCCTATGGCGTCCGGAGGGCGTAAAACCATAATCGTAGCCATTGACTACTTTTCGAAGTGGATAGAAGCAGCCCCCTTGGCAGGGACAACATCAAAGGCTGTTATAAAATTCATTCTATCCAACATATGTTGCAGATTTGGTGTCCCCCAGAGAATAACGACCGACAATGGGCCACAGTTTGACAACAGAGAAATGGAGAGCTTATGTGCCTCAAGGGGTATTCAGCACTGCTTTTCTTCACATTTCCACCCACAGGCCAATGGGCAAGTTGAAGTGGCTAATAGAACAATACTGTCTGGTTTAAAGAAAAATTTAGAAGGGGCTGCTGGGAAGTGGCCTAGTTATTTACAGGAAGTTTTGTGGGCCTACCGGACAACACCTGGGGCTGCAACACAAGAATCCCCTTTTGCCTTGGTCTATGAGATGGATGCAGTAGCCCCCATAGAGAAGACACTCCCCTCCTTTCGGGTCCACAACTTCTCCGGACAGGCTAATGAAATGGCAGTTAGAAATCAACTTGATTTAATTGAAGAAAGGCGAGTAAAAGCTCATCTTAGAGTGGAACACTATCAAGGCTTGATGAGAAGCAGGTTTGCTTCTAAAGTTAAAAGAAGGGATTTTCAACCAGGAGATAAGGTGTTGAGGAAAGTTTTCTTGCATACCAAGGAAAAGCTCTTCGGAAAGTTGGCCCCAACTTGGGAGGGTCCCTACACTGTGGTTGAAAGAATCAAGCCTGGCACATACTGGTTGGAAGACAAAGATGGCAGGGTTTTAACTCACCCTTGGAATATTGAACACCTTCGAATGTACTTGGAATGAAGTTTATGTAAATATTTTACTTGTTTAAACATCCATGTAAATATTTGGGGGCATACCACTTCCTCTCTTCGGCGCCACGGAGAGCTTTCAATAAAACTTGGAGCCTTTTTAAACAATTTTCTAAGTTTTTGCAAAATTCTGTTGATTGTCATACTACTCGGACTGAAAGATCTAAGGGCTACTTAAATTCTAGCCAGAGAAACTAAACGCTCTCACAACACGATGATTTGAAATTACTTAAACTCTAAGATATTTAAACAGACTATGAAATAAGAGAGTGGTTGAGCAAGATAAAACTTTCATTCAACAAGTTTAAAATTGCCTTGGCCTTCCAAGGACTTTTTAAAACAAGTTTGAGCACAATACAAAAATCTGTCCGGATAAAACGGACAACATCACAAAAAAGGTGCCTTGGCCTTCCAAGGACTTTGGTTCAAGTAAAAGATAAACAAAACAGATTATAAATTAAGGAGGAGCCTTTGAAGATGGCTCACCCTCATCTGTTCTCTTGCCCTTGATGTTGCTTTTTTCCTCAATGACCTTCTTGCCTTTGGGGTCAACCTCTTCCTCACCCGGACTCTCTCCGGTTTCCTCTTCATCACCAGACGAAGATATATCAGTGTACCCTTCATCAACCATGGTCCAGTAGGGGAGATCATCGTCATCCACATAACGCCATAAGTCCCCTAGTCTCCTCTTCGGGAACTTCTCGTGAAACAAGAGGACCACGTCGGACTTCACTTTCTCAACCATTAATTCTTCACTCCGTATCATCTCCCTGACCTAAGCGTTAATTTTGGCCTTGATCATGGCCTCTTGATCCTTCACCAAAGCAGCTTTCTCCTCAACAGCCTGAGTCACTGCATTCTCTAAAGCAAGTTTGTCAGTAGTCAGGTTGGTGACAAGCTTCTCCTGTGCTGCAGTCTCTCCTCTTGAGGCTGTTAAGTCCTTCTCCAATCCGGATAGCTTAGCCTGGAGATCTTTCACGGTCTCTTCTAAAGAAGCAACTTTTGTGTTGCTTTTCTCTTGATTCATCTTTAGCTGTTCGTTCGACTCCTTAAGCAAGTCAACCTTAGTAGTGGCAGTCCTGAGGTCATCGGACAGTTTCTCCTTCTCAGACTTAAGTTCTTTGATGGTTTCTGCCTGACTCCGGACTTGCCTTTCCAGGGTGAGTACTGGTTGTACGTTGCTAAGGAGGGAATGAGCTATAACATCCCTCTCGCTGGAGACCAAGAAAGTTTTACCATTGAAGTTTACTGTGTTGGAACTACTGGGAGGAACATATGGCCCTGCGAACTCATCTCTTGACAGGCCAAGGAAGTAATCACCTAGGGGGCCCAGACCGGTGACATCCACTTCATCCATATTAATCTCTCCCCTATCCACTTCATCAGTGTGAAATTCCATTGGAATCCCTTCATTAAGATTCCCTGGGATCTCTTCGGCTAAGGTTGGATCAGTTGGGAAAGTGGGCTCCGGGTCTCGGAGAGCAAGCTCCTCTCCTTGGGAAATCTTCTTCTTTTTTACCTCCCTATCAGCACTGTCACTCGCTTGCTTACGAGTCCGTTTAGAAGCCCTTGAGGGTTTTGGGGACTTCGCTCTTTGTTTCTCGCTCTCCTGTTCTACCACTTGTAGAAGGTTTGCATCGACTTGAGCCTGAGCTGGCACCTCTGAGCATGTTGGGACCTCTTTCTCAGCATCCTCTACCGCTTTCCTGCTTTTCTTCTTCTTGCCCTTCATTTTACTTGGGGCTTTGGCCCGGACAGGAAGGAAGAGGGTCCCATCTAACTCATGAGACCTTCTCAGAACTACATCCTCATCAGGTGGGGTGGAGAACTCCTCCCAGGATAGATCCCTCCGACCTGTGGTGTTCCACAGATGGGATCTTACTAAATTCCCAGGGGTAAAAGCCTTGTGAAACCGGTTCTCCCAGTTCTCTGCGGCCCATGCATTTATCTTGCCACAGGTGACCTGTCCAGCTTTTAGGTAGTCTCCAAATTCTTTTGGCAGCTCTAATGAAACAAGAAAGTAGCTAGTTAGCATAAAGTTAATGAAAAGAGAAATTCGAACAGAAACTTAAAGGAAAACTTACGATCGCTCCTCCATCTACTTCGAAGAAGGCTAGGATTCTCCCCGACCTTGATTTTATTGCCATTCTCCCATGAGCCACTTACAAACAAAAACTGGCTCCTCCACTTACTCTCCGACTCCAGGAGATCATCGACGGCTTTCAAGTCATTCCCCATATTAAAGTGATAGAAAGGGAACTGATGGTGTTTGCACAAACTAGCAACAGCAGCGAACTCTTCCATTGGAAGAGGAATTCCGGACAACCTAGATGCCATAATGCATGACATCAAGGTGTACCATCCGTTAGGGCTTAGCTGTGATGGACATAGCTTGACTAGGTGGAAATAGCGCACTATCTCTGGATCCAGTGGGAACCTAAGTCCCCAGTTGAATAGCTCCGTAAAGAAGACTATCTCGTTCCTTTTACAATCCATTGGGGTCTCCGGATCGATGGGAATTCGGATTTTAACGTTTTCAGGGATCCCCCACTTGGTGCGAAACCGTCCCAAATCTCTAGTATGGATAAACGCATACTTGGTCTTTAACAGAGACAAAAGATACTTGAACTCTACCTTGTGAAAGCAGGGCCCTACTCTCCCTTCGAGGCTCTCCGGCAGATCCGGACGCCTCAGATATAAGTCCTCTTTGCCCTTCTTGGCAACAACTATAGCAGTGTCAGCTTGTCCGGAAGACTCGGACTCAAACCGAACCTCCTCAGTGGAGTCTTCCATCCTCTTCTCCATTATTGTTGGGGGAGCTTCTGCAGAAACAGCCCGGGGAGGGATGAAGCTTGGCACAGCTGATCCTCCGGACTGGTGGCTCGATGTATGTTTTTTAGTTCTCACCTCAGTTTGAGTTTCTGAGGTCGAGATTTCCTTGGGAGGTAGTGGACTGCTAGCCTCCGGACCAACCGGCCTTTCCCGGAGAGTCCTAACAGTTGCCCCGGACCCTGAATCGCTGGTATTTTTTTAAGAAAGTCCCTTAACCAATCTGCTTGGTCTTTTCATGATTAGTTTGTCTGGAGAATGGTCGGAGTCGGACCCCATGGCAATAAAAGTGGATTTCTTCCTGACACTTGTGACAACGACCCCCGGTTCGACAATGGGGATTGACTCTTGGACTGATGAGCCAGAAACTATAGGGGAGAGTGTTGATTGAAAAAGTTTTCTAGGTTCCGTACCTTTCGAAGAAGACGAACCTCTATCAGATTCTTCGATTGAAGGGGCAGGTTTCTCGACAGGCGACGCTGGAAGCCCTGCTGCAAGTCTTTTCTCTTTTTCAACCCGTTGAGCTTTCTCCAATTCTGAGAGATTAAGCCAGCCACCCTTGATTAGAGCTGTTCTTGCTGTGAACATAAAACAACTAAGGAAAGTTTGAAGTTTTAGAGAGATGAAGTTTTGAGTGAAATGGCAAAGTGAAAGTGAAAATGAGACTGTGAAAGATAAATGGAATTTATAGTAAATGTAAAAAAGGGTTTGATTCCTAGGAGAATCCGAAAAGTTGGGCAATGATTAAAAACGGCGCTGACGTCATCAATAGCATTTAAAGAAGTAACTTATTCGAGAAAGTGGTGCAACTTTCAAGGTGAAAAAACGGCTAAAAGTAACCAACCAGAGAGTGACACGTGTCCCACTACCTCTGACAAAGAATCGTTTGGAATTTGTAACGATTGCTCTGTCCGGATCCGTCTTCAACTCTTCGAATTGGAAGACCACTTCCTAAGTCGGACTGTTTTTCAGTTCTTTAACAAGGACACTTGTTCAAATACCTAAAAAAGGGGCTCCTGATGAGTCCGAATTCGAAGAGCTCCCCGGAAGGGTAGTCCAAAGTAAATCACCCCGTAAATTCGGACAGACTCCAAGACTTCAATTCGAACAGCACTGATTGAACCGGACAGATGATCTCGAACACTGCAAGCATAAGGCAGTTCGAACTATGACTAAAGTACTAAAAAACCTAATCACTGTCTGACTAAGCTACCTGTACATCTGCTTAAAACTCATGGGTCTTTAAACATGACCCGGGTCCATTAAACTTGACCCGAAAGCCCATAAGGGCCCAAATATCATACTATAAATACCCAACCACCAGCATTAACTATGGGTAAGAAAAATTAACTGCTGCCAGGCTGCTTAATTCTCTCTCCACCCTTAAAACACCCTGAAACACTTTGAAACACCTTTAAACACCACCATACCACCGTGAAACACCCTTACACCGTCTTAAAACTCCACTTGAAATTACCAGCCTACCCTCAGGCAACTTTTATCCACACCATTAACCACTCTTTTATTGTAGCAGATATGGATCGAAGAGCATCCCACAACTCTAATATCTGAATTATCTGACATTTTGCATAGACACATGTAATAAAAATGATCTTTATCAAATTAGCATGAATAGAACTAATATGAATGCATTGCACATTATCAATAATAATGTTAATTTGTAATGCCTCATTCCACAACAAGCATACTTATTTAATATATTTCTAAAGTGATTTGAGAAATTCAATTTATAACCAATGTTTTCTATTTGAGAGCTGTTAACTATTGGCTCTTGAAAGAATAAGAGTTTAATGTTCTCTTTTCTTATTATTGACCTTAGTCTTCGTAATGAAGATTGATTACCAATACCTCGTATATTCCAGCAGAGTGTTCTGATAATTAAGGGCTCTTAAAGTATTTTCATTTGGCATCAGAATACTGTAGAGACTTAAATACTAGAGGTTTAGATCTTTTGTTGTTCCTTGCAAGCTTTAGCTTTTTAGTCAGTAGGTTTTGGAAGTCGGTGTCAATTTCTTTCTTTATGATAATCGGAGTTGACTGAAGACTTCCCATATTGTTCTTGTTAGGGGTTTGGCATCCAGAAGAAGGAGACTCAGAACAAAGTGGTGAAGAAAGGTTGTAGTCAAAATTAAGAGATTTTAATAGCCTCAATGATCTTTCATTCACAAGTATATGTTCCCACCAAATTACTATCTTCTTTAGTAACCCTTTTTTTACTAGCTTGTCTGCCTAGTTTATTTTCTTTGATGAGATTTTTCTTGTTGTTTTGGTTGCAAATTTATTGATTTCAACAGCTTTTTTATCTGGATTTCTTATAGAAGCTTCCTCATTTTCAGGGATTACCTCCTCTTTACTTTCTTTATTTGCTTCTTTGTGTACCTCGGGTCTTTCTTGGACATTAGGGATAATTATAATAAATTTTAACCTATTAGTCTAATCGTGAGTATCTTGTTGATTTATATGTTTAGTATGAGTATTAATTATTTGCTTTGATGTTGGATCCTTTACTGCATTGTGATCTTCATTGATAGAGCTATTAATAACTTCTTTTCTAATTTTCTTGTAGGCACTATTTGCATGTCCAACATGTGAACAAAGGCTACAATATTTTAGGACATCTTTATAGCTGATATGAGTCCAAGCCCCATCGTTGCTTCCAAAACTTTCACAAACATAGTGTTGTAGGTCTTTAGAGATATCGAGCTTTATCCATGCGTAACACGCATTGTACAACACACGATTCTTTGGGGGCATACTTTCATAGGAGATCTCACAGAGCATGCCAATGAGTATATGAAGTCTTCATTATATAAATGTCCAGGTAAGTTCTACAATATAATCCAGATTGGAACTATAGGACTTTCAATTTTTGGATTAAAACTAGGTAACCACTTTAATACCCTCATGGAACTATTACCCACTGTTCATACAGGTCTCGACCAGATCTTGCACAGATCAGACCTCAAAGAGAATTCAAGAAAAAAAGTGTCTTGAATCCCAATTAACATAAGAGAAATCTCATTCAAACTTCTTAGCCTGAATGAAACGATTCAAGATTTGTTTCTTAGGTAAGCATTTACTAAATTTACCTATGAACGTAAAAGTTGACGAGGATTTCAATTCTTTATTTACACTGTCATCAAACTATAAAGAACAAGTAGGCTTAAAAGATACATATTTCTTTACATTGCTTACCATATCAGAGAACGAATCCATCTTTGTGCTAAAGTGTTGAAGGTCAAAATGTTTATTCCCATTTTGGACGCTGTGATAGATAGATGCCTGAAAAGAAAGAAAATCGTTATTAGCGGGACTTTTTTAAAAATTAGTCATGATCTAGGCAAGTCGATATAATTGACAACTAGTCAATAAAAATTCACAACTAAGAGGAAGATTTATATTGATAAATTTTGCATTAAAAACCATTTTCTTGAAGAAAAAACTATCTCACAAATAGATATTTCGTGTATAAACACCTGTGTACTTATAAAATAGTGCATTTTAGTGTATAAAGACTAGGGCTGTTATCGGTCCGGTTTGGTCCGGGTTTTGAAGGAACCGGACCGGACCGCTAAGCTTTCGGTTCTAATTTTTGGAACCGGACCGAACCGCTAAGCTTTCGGTTCGGTTCGGTTCGGTCCGAATCGGTTCGGTTTCGGTTCAGTCCGGTCCCCTTTCGGTCCGGTTTCGGTCCGGTTCGGTCCATTTAAAAAAATAAAATCAATTAAAAATTGATTTTTAATTATTTTTTTATTAAAATAAATGATATAAAAACTAAAGTTTATAAGTTGATCTTTTATTTTCTTAAAAAATTGGTAATTAACTATTAATTTTGGTACTATAATTTATAAAAGAATATATAATAATAATAATAAATAATCGGTTTTAACGGTTTTATTGGTCCGATTTCTTATCGGTTCTATCGGTTTTATCGGTTCGATTTCGTATCGGTTCCTTCGGTCCTATCGGTTTTATCGGTTCGGTTCCTTATCGATTCTATCGATTTATCGGTTCTATCGGTTCGGTCTAACCGATTTTTCGTTTTGGTTCCTTATCGGTTTTCGGTTTTTAGAATGGAACCGCGAACCAGACCGTTAAGGTTCGGTCCGGTTCTCGGTCCGATCCTTACCGGTTCGGTCCCGGTCCGGTTTTCGGTTCCGAAGAACCGTTGACAGCCTAATAAGGACTATTTATTTTGACTTGGATTCGGAAACATCCGAAAACGAATAATTAAAGTATTCATAAGTTTCTAAAAGCATAATACTAATCATTAGCATCTTAATTTTTTTTAATATCAATCCCTAACAACTACTCCTAAAATAATTTAACCGGTCGATTATACAAAAGTCTAGACCATGGGTCCCAATGTAGACCAACCCACATGCATTTTATTCGCTTGTGGCACAATCAATTGATATTGCATATATTATCAATCTTTCTTTCTTTTCTGGCCGAAGTCGGTTATATGAATTTGATATACTCCCAAAACCATCAATCTTATTATTTATCGGAAACCATCACCATAACATTAAAATTTACGTAACAGATCACCTCGGTTAGATCGGGTTAAGATGTCACACAATTATTTTCTTTTATATTTTATATGAATAATCAAATTGTTTTTATAGTTTTTGAATATAATTTGTCGGTTTTCCATCAACTATCTATTTTTATGATTAAAATTTATTAGTTTTATTCCACTAATCATTTATTTGGGATAAAATTAATTTTGGTTTGGTTGTCATTTGTCGATTCAAGGACTATTTACATATTAAGTTTTAAAAAAAATCGTATTTACATATTTATACATATAAATATTTAATTTATAGATAAATTGAATCCATAAATACTCAATTACTTCCGAAACTATTTTTTAAATCATCCCATCTAAGTTAATTATAGATAAAATTGTATTAAAAATTTACATTTGAAAAAAATGAATAAATAAAATCATAATCTAATTATAAAAATAAAACGTATTTGAAATTAGACTTGTTAATAAATCGTATAAGATTTTTATCCATTTAACATGATTAACTGTATTTAAAATAAATGTTCAAAAGATCATATATTACAAAAATAATTAGGCAAACAACTATAATCAATAATATTTTAATCGGTAAACTATAGTTAATGTTTAAAATATAATTTGTTATTAAATAAATTCAAACATTCATATAAAGTGGATTTCGACGGATTTGGACACCCATCATTATTATATATTTGAATATTTGAAGACCGAAGTTTTCTATACGAACACGTCTCATTTTTTCCTTCTCTCTCCATCATTTTTACATATATAATATATCACCATGCACCTAATAACGTAACAAACCCGGTTTCTCTTTTCCATTTCATTCCACAAACCCTTTCTCTCTCTAGAAAAAATATATACCAAGAATTCTAGATCAGCAACATGTTCATCCAAACGCACCGTTTCACTCCTTTACTACTACTTATACTAGCAATCTTCTTCTTGATCTCCAATCCAATCAACGGTTTGGATTCAACGAGAAAGCTAGATGAAGTGAAGTGCGGGTCGTGCACTGAAAGCCCACCACCACCACCACCGCCATCACCACCTCCACCATCGACATATCCGGCCGACTGTCCTCCTCCGCCGAAGAAAACTCCGTCCAGCAAAAACTACCCGCCACCCCCTCCTCCACCAGGTTCTTTTATCTACATGACGGGTCCGCCGGGTCAGCTATACCCGATCGTCCAAGATTACGGGTCGGGTTCTGGTAAGATGTGTATGGCCAAGGTGCTCATGGCGGTTTGTGGATTTCTGGTGGTGTTTTGGTGAATTATTGATGAGCTGTCATCATCTGATTGGATGGTTGATAAGATCAGCTGTTGTTGACTCTTCTGGTGTTCATAAAGTTATTCAAGTCTTTTTATTATTACTATTAGGTTGTTAATCTAAGAACTACTTTATGCTCTCTCTTTATTCTCCATTAACTACCAATAAAATGTATTCTAATCAATTGTTATAATCTTTTTGTTAAATTTTTTTCTTAAGCTTCATGAAACTAAATCTTTATAATTTACCTTATATTTTTTTTTTTGTTATATAGTTTATAAATTGTCGAATATTGAAAAAGGTTACACCATGGAAAATAGATACGCCACTAATTTATATATGAAAAGATAATGGGTGTTGATTATATGGTAGAAAGTGGCCGAAACAGCCAACAGCTTGCATTTCCACTTGCTTTATGTAATTGAAAACGTAGTTTTGTCTTCAACAATAATGGTCCATACTTAATTGATATTATTATTGTAAATAAAAATGTATTAAATAAAAAGGGCGGTGGAAGTTAAATACCATAATCCCAGTATTTTTTGGCTACAGATATATAGTTCGAATAGCCCAATAATTAGTACTTAATTTTTATATCATTCTCAGTGTTTGTTTTTAGGACCTTGTCACTTTTTCTTAATCCAAGTAGGAAAGATAACAATCCGGTTTCTGTAGTACGGACAAATAAAATATATAGGGATGGCAATGGGTCGGAATGGATACGAATATAGCTAAATTTGTAATCCATCCGTCTATATTTTTCCAAACCCATACCTTAACCCATACCCGTCGAGTAGTAATATTTTTTTTTCATCCGAAATATATTTTAAATATATTTCGGACAGCGGTACATTTTTTGATTTATAAACTCAATATGTGTACATGACAACCTTATGATTTTAGACAACTGGAGCCGGAAGAGTAGTTCTTAAAAGAAAAGAAAAACGAATGAGGTGTCTGTAGTTGATAGTTAGAGAGGTTTTAGTATCTCATCATCGTATGTGTCAGCTGGTGTCAGTGGATGAGATCAATTTCGTTTCCAACAAACCATGGGTTCCACCACTTACCACTACACACATTTTGTCTTACTATTATTTATTTTTAGTTGCAAATTTGTTCTTACACTACACTTCACGATATTGTTTATTTGATCTTTTTTAGTTTTACATTTTTTTGTTAAACGTTTATTTTCAATGCCAAAAAAGAATCAAACTTTTTTACAAATTTAGTCTTATTATTTAGTATATCAGTTTTTTTTTTGAAAATTAGTTTTTATTGTCAGGTTTGCGATAACTTTTTATTTTTACTTTTGACGAACGATTTTATTTCATTTTTTATTTCGATTTTTATTTTATATCTTTGCTAAAGTGAGAATGGTTAAAAAAATCGTTTTCCGCGTAATTTTTTGGATTATATTTGACTTAAGTTATATCAGGGTTGATTTTTATAGATTAGGATTGATTTGGATCAGATTAGATGTGATTTTGTTAAATTAATTTTAAATTAGGTTGTCTTATTTAGATTTGTTGTTCCAAAGTTATGGAATCATTAAGTTTGGGATGATTGTTTGTTATCCTGCGCTAGCAGTGCAAAGTCCTCCAACACCATCGCATATTACAATAGTATTGAGCTTTGTGTATTTTCAATTCACATTTATAACTTTGGTAGTTAAAAAACCTTAAACTTGGCAACGCAAAATGTTTTGTTTTACAGTTTTGCAAAGTTCTTACCATTCATGCTCTGGACGGGGTTTCTAAAGTGTAGGACCTCACTAATTCCTAATCAAATCAAGGAATGGATATTATCATTCACTATTATAGACTAAATAATCACTTAAAATAATATATCACTAAATAAAAAGGACTCAGTCTTCAAATCAACAAAAATCGAAGGAAAGACTCGCATTGTAAAAAAGAAATAGACTATTAACTCGTTGGCGAAATGTTGAAGATTATGATTTTTTTGTTAATAATAATCACAAAAAAACTAAGATATTAATTGGAGATTAATTGAGAGTACCAATAGATTAATTGGAAAGACCAAGAGATTAATTAAAGATTAATTATGAAGACTAAAAGATTCACAAATAATCAAGGTCATTATTACAGAGAAAGACTAAAATAGTATCATATCATCAATATCATTATTATTTATTTTCTTTTTAATGTACAATAAAAGATTAGTCTTGTTACTATTAGATGAATACCTTCCATTTTGGTCATCTTATCTCTCACCTATATAAATTACATCCAAACACTCGGTTGAATGAGGTATCATCAAACGATGGCACTAGGAGACGAATACTTTCCATTTTAGACTCAAGGAGATGACCATCACCATTGATAACGTATAAGTTATGTTAAGTCTCTTTATGGTGGGTAAAATGCTAGAATTTTTTTTCGAGACGACTGACCATATGTATACGAAGTACGAGCCATATTGGGGATTCCTATACTTTTTATGTGTCAAGAGATTGGGAGGATGGGAAAAGTCAGGTTATGTTTAAGGTAATTAAGGGATTGGCTTACGGCACCTGTGTATCGGATGTACCATCTTTGCCGGTATCAGCCAAAAATCTGTGAAGGCAGACCTACTATTAGCTCTAGATGACATGGCAAGATTGAAGAAGTATACATGAGGGACGTGTGCGCTATCTTGGTTATATCGTGGGTTGGAAGAAACATCGAATGCGTCAATAAAGACTCTATATGGTTTCGTAGGTATGTTTGTTTATAATTTATACTAGATTATTACTCTATTTTCGATAAGTATGCGTGACTGTTGGATGTTTATGAACTACTGTTAACATTCTTACGTTTATGATAGGTATGTTTAACTATTAGAAATTCTATCATTTTACATGATTTTTCTTACGTTGAACGGTAGATATAGCTTATCAAATCTAAAACTTCTTAATTGGTTGTCGAAGAAGATTACTAGCGTGAATTTGTTACCAAAGAGCCACTACCATAATACTCACAATAGTGTCCTAGAGAAGGATGTGACTACATTTGAATTCTTATTAATTTTTTTAATTTTCCTGTTAATGTTTGAAGTTAGATTAAATCATTATTACATGTTATATTTCAGGTGCATCTGAACACGTGAGCTCATTTCTTGATCTAAGAGCGTTGTCTATTTGATTATACTATTTGATGCATGAATACCATCAAAGAATACATGCCATATATAATTATGCGACATTTTGGACTTATTTAGGATAACCCAACTAATACTCAACTATCCAGGCCGAACCTGAAGAAGTGAGACCACCATTGATATAGTTACATGGTTAGATAGTGGCATGAATGGCATCAAAGAACCTCAAATCAACGACTCATATGTACACTGATTATATTAGTCGGTATTTGTGGTATGTTATCACTCCGAAGGTGGTTGGTTATGTCAAAGTGCTAGATACGATTTAGAAGATCAACTTGATTAGACCTCCTGACGCTTCAGCTGAAAATATACTAATTTTTTGCTAACCAAGTATTGAAGATCATGCCTCTTTGAATCAGTCTTGTTATTATAGGTTTGATTATGTTATGTTTATTTGTGTAATTTTAATTCGTCGTTTTTTACCATGTATATATGTTGAATATTTTGTGTTTTGTATTATATGTTTTTTTGATGTTGTTGTGTTTTGATATTGAATGTCTTGTATTTATGACCATTGGTTTGGTAATGGATGTTGTTTTGATATGTTACTAGATGTTATGTTTTGTATTGGATGTTGAATGTATCAATATTTTTTTCGATATGGATGTTTTAGCTTTATGTTTAGTTGTTGTTTTTTTGTCGAATAAAAAAAATGCATATAGTCTAAGAAGTAGTTTTTTAGTCGTTTCCCTAGTAAACTAACCCTAATAAATTACCAGTGCAACATTGAACTGCCAGTTTACAAACTATAGACTGTCAGTTTAAATTATACTTGATGTATAATATATCCATACCGGAAGTATACAGTTACATGTAGCGTCATATATGCTGCTTGTACGATAAGAAAATTGGTTAAGCTTTTATTCTTTTTTCAGCGTTTGTACTCGTAGTTCGATCTCGTTTAACTATGAGTACATTTGTGTAGTCATAGTGTACTAAGAGAATATTGACAATTCAACTTGCGCTGAGTATAATTCTTACCGCCAGATCAGATACCTTATTTTACAAGTTTTGTTACTTGTAAAACAAGGTAACAATGGTTTGTTTTCGTTGTCTCTTAGCTAAAGATAGTTTTACTTATTTATACTAATAGTATAGTACTCGTATAGTGGAAATAAGGGTGATCTATATCAACAATATACAAGATATGTTCAATGTCTCGTAAAACTATTTCATTAATGACAATTCTGTAAATAAAATATTTTTGAAGTTTGGAGCCAAATAGTTATTAACGTATAAACTTACAATTTTGATATATAAAGTTTTAAAAATCTTGGTTCATATATGACATAGTGTATATATTGAATTAAATTCTTTTATAACCGTGATAATATAAATTTTGATTAAGTAAGATAAATAATGAATATAATATAATTGATAAATAAGTAAATAAAATTAAAAGTCAGTTATGATAAGGGAGAATAAAAGATATAAGGGGAAATTAGAAAGAAGCATTTTTATTGGGGAAAGATTGTAAAATGTATTATGAAAGTGCTAATTATGAATAAGTGGTAAAATATAAGGACTACGCATGTAATAGATAGGAATTTAAGCGTGTAGGGCCCGTTATTGTACTATAAAAGGACCCCACACGAGTTGAGAAGGTTGGTTGTTTAATATAATACTATTTTCTCTCTTTACTTTGAGTAACACTTTCTCTCTCTTAAAAATCACCCATAAAAAGAATTTATTATAATAGTTTAGTCCTTCCGATATTCATTTTACACAAAATTACCCTTGAGCAAACTCTTAATTCATCATTGGCGCCGTTTGTGGGAAGCGGAGATTGTCCTGACGACAATTGCTTTCTGGAAATCGTTCTTAATCTGAGTGGAATTATGGAAGAGCAGGGGGATGATTTTGTTAACGACTGTGAGGAGAATCTTGTTGGAAATACTTATCGGAATGACATGGAATATGAAGCTCATGGTGGTCAGCGCGCCAGAAAAATCTTTGACGAGTTGGTTCTGTTGGCTCAGAGGAATGAGTTACTATTGGAGATCAAAAAATTGAGGGCAGAAAAAGAAATTGTCCAAACAAATCTTCGTTCTGAGGTTAGAAGAGAGCATGATAGCGGAAAAGCTGAGTGTGAAGTTGATCTTCGTCCTAGAAATAGAGATGACAGATATAGAGGGCATGGACGACGTTATTCGAGGAGGAAAGGAAAATGTCACTTAAAATCTTCTGATTCAAGTGATTATTCTTGTTATGGCTCACTAGAGTCGTCTCATGAAAGGAGTCATCGAAAGAAAAGACATGGCAGAAAGCACGTGGAGCACCGGAGGGGAAGAAGTTTAGAGAGAAAATATCCGAGGGAAAAGAATTATCATACTCATGCTAATGAGCAAGGTTGCAACCAAATGAAGTTTCCTTCTGGAAACCAAAATATCAAACAACGGAATTCAGAGTGGCAGCATCAGTATACTTTTCCTTCCGAGGAGGGTTTTTATTTTCCGAACCATGAGAATTCAAGGGTTAATGTTTATAGGGCAGGTCATAACTGGAGAGCTTCTCCTTTGTCCTCGGAAATTCTAGCAGGAAACCTCCCAAAGCACTTTGATATTTCGAAGCTAGAAAAGTTTGACGGAACGCAGGATCCTGACAATCATATCGAGTAGTTGAAAAATTTCATGATCAACTTTGATGACGATGATAAATTGCTGTGTAGAGCATTTTCTCAGACCTTCAAGGGGTGGCTTCCAAGTGGTACAACAGGCTTCCACAGGGCTCGATAAAGAATTTCGACATGTTCTAGAGTATCTTTAGACAACATTTTATGGGGAGTAAAATTTTTTGGGCCAATGGAGATACGATAATCTACTGTAGGAAAAAAGTCGGGGAGAGTTTGAAGAATTACACCAATCGATTTGTGAAAACAAAAATAAATATGAAGTACTGCAAACATGCTGTGGCATTAGCAGCATTCAGGATGAGACTTTTCCCCGGACTTTTAAAGGATACGGTAGCAGAGAGTCAGGAGATGAATTTTGGGGCATTATTGGATCAAGTTGAGAAAAGAATTTTGGTGGAGGAGACCCAGGCATCAAAAAAAGGATCAAGTGATCAGCTGGACCATAATCAATTTCAAAGGTTTGAGTCTAGTAATCAAGGGCCCCGTGTTATTGTTCAAGCTAAAGTTTTGGGTCAGTATCCGCCGAGGCCGAGAACGAACCAGTAAAACTATAGTAATCAGCAAAGCTATAACCAAGGAGTAAGGCCAATTTCGAATAAGTGGATTCGTCCGGACTATTTTGCTGAGTTAACGGAAAATGTGGCTACGATATTCGATAAGGCAAGGTCAACAATGCAGTTCAGAAAGCCTTTTCCTATTCAAACTCCTAGGGAAAGTATAAGTGCTAACAGGTTCTGTAAGTATCATGAGGATATTGGGCATGACACCATGGAATGCATCACTTTGAAAAAAGAGGTACAAGCTTTAATTGAGAATGAAATGTTGTTAAAATTCGTAAAAAAACATACTCAGAAAAATGTTGCAGTAAAGGCCGTCCCAAAGAATGCTGACACAACAATGGTGATTTCCGAGGAAGTTGATGCTTTTTATGTTGCAGCAGAGTATCTGGATCCCAAGGTAGAGAGAAACAACGTGAATATGGTAGAGGAGATTATTCCAAGGGGGAAAGTAAATGACATATGTGCTTTTTTCGAATCGTTAGCTATTTTTGGAGGGGATACCATTACAGGGAACTCCAATAGTTTGCGAAAGAGGAATATGGTGAATCTGACTACGCAGATTGAAGCAAGGGTCTCAACGTAGATGCATCGCTTGCCCTTCCCTATCATATGTTTTGACGATGATGATATGAGGAATGTAGCGGGCCCGCATGAGGATGCGGTGGTTATTGCTGCAAGGATAGCTGGTGACCAAATTTAGAAAATACTTATTGATACGGGAAGTTCAGCGAATATTTTGTTTATGAGTACCTACATGAGAATTTTCGACCCACCTATTATACGGCGGTCGGACATAACTATAGTGGGCTTTACATGAGCAACACCAATAGTCGTGAGAGAGTTTCAGTGTGTGGTGGAGCTCGGTCAGAGTCCATTCAAAAAGGAAGTTGAAGTTTTGTTTATAGTCGTAGATGCACCTACTTCTTATAATGCAATTTTGGGCCGTTCCTGGTTGTCCAGGATGCATGGTGTTATTTTAACGGTACATCAATGCTTGAAATATATAGTAGGGAACAATATAGGGACAATCAGGAGCAGCCAGAAGATGGCTTGAGAATTTTATCAGATAGCTTTATCCTCGAAGGGAGTGTGGGGAGGAGCATCGCAAAAAGCATAACAGCTAAAGAGGACCTCCTCCGCAATCACTCCTTGTGATGATCCGAGGGAGTGCCCCGGATTTCTGGTTCCGAATTATGATCATGAGGAACACAAGTTTCAAGAGGGAAAAAATTAAAAAATTGGAGTAAAGCTTTCTTTTGATTTTAGAGAAAAATTGATTGTATTTTTGTCAACAAAGTTCAATATGTTTGCTTGTTGTGCAGAGGACGTTACAGGTGTGCCTCCAGAGATAATCTGTCATAAACTCGCAATGCGACATGATGTTCGGCCTATTATACAGAAAATAAGATCGGTTTCTCAGGAGAAGTCTGCAGCTATTGTTTCAGAGGTTGAACGATTATTAAGCATAAGCCATATTCGAGAGTCGCAATACCCTGTATGGGCCTCGATTCCAGTCTTGGTCAGGAAAACGAATGACAAGTGGAGGATGTGCGTGGATTTCACGGATCTAAATAGAGCTTGTCCAAAGGATCCTTTTCCGGTACCTCGAATTGATCAGTTGGTGGATTCTACTTCGGGTAATCGGTTATTGTCTTTCATGGACGCTTATTCAGGATATAATCAGATCAAATTAGATGCAAGAGATGAAGAAAGCACATCGTTTATCACTGGGAGAGGATTATATTGTTATAAGGTCATGCCATTTGGCCTGAAAAATACGGGGGTGACTTATAAGCGTTTGGTAAACAAAACCTTTAAGGAGCAAATTGGCCGAAATGTCGAAGATTACATTGATGATATGATGGTAAAGATCTTGTAAGACGAAGATCATTTCTCTGACTTAGAGGAAACTTTTAATAATTTGAGCAAAGTCAATCAAAAGTTAAACCCGGAAAAGTGCATTTTTGGTGTATGGTCGGGGAAGTTTCTTGGCTATATGATAAGTGAAAGGGGAATTGAAGCTGATCCAGAACAGTTAAAGGCTTTGACGGCTATGACTCCTCCTCGGAATATTAAAAAAGTCCAGATTTTGACAGGAAGATTGGCAGTATTGAACAGGTTTATTTCTCGTTCATCGGATAGATGTGCGCCTTTCTTTAAAGTGTTGAGAAACGGCGAACAATTTAGTTGGATTGAGGAATGTTCTGAAGCATTTCATCAAATTTAAGAGTATTTGATGTCCCCGGATATACTTTCTAAATCTTTGATGGGAGAGAAGTTTATAGTTTATGTGTCTGTATCAAATTTTGCAGCCAGTGCTGTGTTACTACTAGAAGAGATTGATATTTTGAAGCCGGTATATTATGTTTAAAAAAGTTTTCTAGATGCAGAGAAACGATATCTAAAGTTGGAAAAGTTAGCTTTGGCCTTGGTAACAGCTGCTAAAAAAATGAGACCGTACTTTCAAGGCCATCCTATAATAGTTCGAACAACATTTCCCCTAAAAGGTTTGTTACAGAGGCCATATATATCAGGAAGAATGACGAAATGGTCAGTCGAACTGGGAGATTTTGACATAACGTTTGAGCCTCGAACGGTAATAAAAGCTCAGTTTCTGGCTGGTGTTTTGGTTGAATTTCACTCAGAGAGAGCAGACATGGAGATTATCGATCAGCCAGATAATACATAATGGTTGGTTCGAACTGATGGGGGGTCGAATGTTTCTGGAAGTGGTTCCGGAGTTCAGCTAATTTCCCCAGATGAGATAGCAATGTTTCAAGCTACCCGTTTCGGTTTTAAAGCAACTAATAACGAGGCGGAATATGAGGCCGCATTAGCAGGGTTACGGTTGGCTCGAGTGTGTGGGGTTAGAAAGGTTAAATTGATTAGTGATTCACAGTTGGTGATCAACCAAGCTTTGGGAGAGTCAGAAGCAAGAAATGATCAACTAGTCAAGTACTTGAAAGTCTTAAAGGACTTGGTTTTAAATTTTTGATGAAGTTCAGTATGAGCATGTTTGAAGGGAAGCAAATCTGATCCCTGATTCCTTAGCAACTGCTTCGCGATCAGAAGGTCATTCATGGGTCATAACTCAGGAGTATCCTTCGATTACAAGCAATATAGAGCATTTGATGACTGTAGAGGAAGTAAGCAATGTTGTTATAGACGATTGGAGGTCAGAAATTGTAGATTTTTAGGAAAAGGACAGTGTTAGTCCTTTTCTCACGCAAGTATACGTGGTCAAATAGTAGTAAGTAATAAGTAAGAAAGATCATTCCCACGAAGACCAGATGTATATGACAAGATATCACTTATGCAACAACGTATGATTATTAAACTAATGTTTGAACGAGTAATAAATTTTGAGTGAATGAATATAACTAAGCAAATTAACTAACGGGATTAACTAACGAGTTTACTTATGCGAGAGAAAACATGGAACCCTAACTTCATTATTTATTTTACTCAGAGTATTAATATACTTAATCAATATGTATGATAACTACCATTACTAATCAGATAACACGAAATCAGTAGACGCTACCTTTCAGTACACGTAAACCAAACCACTTAAACAACCACAAAAGAGATAGCAGTTAAGCAGACACCGCTTGCATGACAATCCTATATGTCTATACGAATTGAGGTATAATTGGTTTTAAGAACAAGTTATCTATTTCGATTACATAGGGTAATATGATTTGGTTAGTGACATATTACGAATCATGAACAATCACAATACGAATCATTCAAGAACTTATGCTAGCATGGCAAGTTCTAAACCCTTAAATCCACTTTCGCATTCATTAAAAATTAACAAACTAGATGTTCGCGACGCATCTAACGATAAGCACAACCATACTAGGTAACCGATAAACGTATCTCACAAATCAATCAAGCAATCAAACCTTAAATATTAATCAAACAAATCCGCTAGAGTTCCATGACAACGATTAGTTCATAATCGAACGAATCATCATCATGAGCTCAAAAGTTAACATAGCTCTAAGAAGAATGTAAATAGATGAATAAGCGTTTAGAGAACGTTAAACGAACAGTAGCAGTAATTATCGTCTGACAGAAAAAATCCGTAAACTGTCGATCGATCACCACCGCAGCTATCGCCTACTTCCTCTCCGCCGTCTGGTTGTATGTTACCGATCGGAAAAACAAAAGTTCGATTGACTTTTCTCTTCTTTAATTTGAATCTTCTGCAGGAAAAAGAAAAAAAAAAACCGATTGCATTTTGATCTCTTCTTTCTGTTTATTCTCCTCTGCACGAAACCAAACACAGAAGCCAAATGGATTTTCTCTTCTTTCTGTTTCCTTCTCTCCTCTATTATGCAGGATCGACAGACAAAACACCTGCTCAAGCCAATTGCAATTTTGGATCTTTGTTTTATATGCTGGCCGAAAGAAAACCCAAAAACGGCACTTCCTTTTCTTTTTTTTACCTCCTATTTATATATTCGGCCGAAACCCTAAAAGAAACCAAATACGAATCATGAAATATTTATCCTAAATAAAATAATATTTTAAACAATTTAGCTAAATAAAATCCTCGTATTAGTCTAATCTTATTTGCTTAATTCAGCATTAATTTCATTTTATGCTTCGCTTTAATATTTTTTTAATTCAATATTTTAAACAGTATCTGAGAAAATATATTTTCCATTTTTTCAATATTAATCTTTTTTTTCCAAGCATTAATATATTTTTATTTGGAAAAGCACTGGTCATAATATATTTTTAGCATTACATATTTTATTTTCAACTGTTCCAAAATTGCCCTCAAGTATATTAATTTTCCAGCTTCTTCAATTTCAACCCCAAATTTATTAATAATATCACAATTTACCCGCGGCACAAGTGTCTTTAAGAATACTGGAAAAAAACGTTAAAACACAACGAATACTTGAGAACCGGTGACGATTTTAAGAATAATGGAAGCGTAATAAGTGACATGAAATGCACTTATCAGATAGCTTACGAGCAGAAAAATCAGAGGCCAGAAGAATAAGGTTTAAATCTCACGGCTATATCCTTTTGGGAGGAGTCTTATACAAGAAATCCCTAAGTAGACCGTTACTTGGACGAGTCGCAATTTGTCCTATCAGAACTGCATAACGGGGAAGGGTCGGCCCATTGTGGATATAAAGCATTAATTCGAAGAGTGTTTCTTGCCGGTAATTATTAGCCAACTATTTCCAGTGATGCGAAAGAGTTGGTAAAACGATGTGACACATGTCAAAGATATGCCAATGTAATACAAAAGCCAAGGGTACTGCTAGAAAGTATTTCCGAAGCAGTGCCATTCGATAGGTGGGGTATTGATTTAGTTGGACCCTTACCAATGGAATCTGGTGGCAGAACCTTTAGCGGGGACGAAAGCAAAAGATGTTATTAAGTTTTTTGTCTCAACCATTTGTTGTCGTTTTGGGGTGCCGATAAAAATCACAACTAGAAATAATGGACCTCAATTCAATAACAAGGAGTTTAAGAGCTTTTGCGTTTCCAAGGGCATACAATATGTTTCATCCGCAAGCCAATGGTCAGGTGAAGGTGACCAATAGAACGATTTTGGACGGATTAAAGATGAACTTGGAAGGCAAGACCGGAAAATGGCCAGATTACTTACATGAAGTATTGTGGGCTTATAGAACAACGCCTCGAACTTCAACTGTAACATTCATTTTGCTTTGGTGTACGAAATGTATGCGGTAGTCCCCTCAGAGATTGTTTTTCCATCATACCGTGTGGCAGCTTATGCAGAGGACTTGAATGATCAAAGCAAGGCTATGGAATTAGATTTGGTGGAGGAAAAAAGACGACGTGCACAGTTGAAGTCCTTACACTATCAAACATTAATGAGGAGCAGGTACGCTTTGCAGGTAAAACAGATAAATTTCAATGTGGGGGACAAGGTATTACAATTTTTTTTCTTCATACCAAGGAAAAAATCCTCGGAAAATTGGGGCCGAATTGGGAGGGCCCTTATGAAGTAACAGAAAAAGTGAAGCAAGGAACATATCGGTTAAAAGATAAGGAGGGGAGATACCTTAAGAATCCGTGGAATATATAGCATTTAAAGTTGTATCTGGAGTGAGGATCAAGAATTTGGCATGTAATGATCATTTTTTATGTTTATTTTTCAGGTTTTCAAAAACAGCGAAGGCATACTCTTTCCTACCCTGTTAGGCACAAAAAGGTTTTAACGAGGTTCCATAATTAGCTGATCAATACATTTGAATTTTTGTCTCGAATTATTCTTTCTAAGTTACAGGGTGTGATTGGATTATTAGGTTAATAGTTATGACATTTCATAAGACTGCCTTAGAGCAGCATACAATGATTAATATGACCAATTAAACTTGGCATAAAGCAATTATTCTATTCAACACAAGTTGACATACAATCATTTTCATACCAAATGTGAAGTTAAAAATGATAAGATTGGTATTCCAAACAATGACATACAAGGAAAGTCGAGGTAGATGTTCTTCGGAACATGTTGATACCATTACAAAAACTGCCTTACAAATTGACAAGGACTTATACAAAAAATTATTCCAAGTTTGTTTACTCAGAATGTTTCGAGGAGTCGCTCTCCTCGGAATCTGATGACTCACTTTCACTAACAACGATATTAGGTGGACAAAGTTCGGGGGAGACAAGCTTCCAAAAACTGCCTAAGTCATACTTAGGGTACTCTATGTGAATTTGGGTGATCAGTCCTGCTCGGGTAGTAGCATCCCGAGCATTAAGCTTGTCCACACATTTTGCTGCATAAGCATTCACAGCTGCCTCTTTCTCTGTTTCTATTTGCTGAGGAAAATCTGCAATCGTCTTTTAACAAATTTTTCTTTTCCTCTACAATAAATTTGAAGTCAGCAAGGCAATCTTTGAATCATTTTGTTGCGATTTGGTGAGCTTTCTTGAGTTCTGTAAGGAGTCTTTCTTGAGCACCGATCTTTTTCTGGTAGATATCCCTTTCTTCCTGACAGCATTTTTCGAGGACAAGGACATAGTTTTCCGAGGCAGACACTTTTTCAAAAATTACATCAACCTGACCTTCTAGATTGGAGTGTTGTTTCTTTATCTTTTCCAGTTGTGCGGAAACAAGGGAAGCCTTTAACTTGTAGTGGTTTTTCTGATCTTCCAGATGTTGCATTTTTCTTCCCATGTTGACAGAGGCATGGAGTAAGTTCCGAACACTTAAAGAAAATTCATCGCCCTGAGGAATTTCGAAGGAGCTAGAAGAAGAACCTATTGCTGTGGTGTCAAAATTCGAAGACTTACGAGTCAAAATGATGGGATCATCGGTTTGTGGAGGATCACTTCGAGGAATTGGGAGCGGTGTTAATCTTGGGAGATCATCATTTGAATATGGACTTGAAGATTGGGTGAGTGGAGAGTTGGGCATTTGACCTGAATTTCTTTTATCTTCACTTTCGTTTTCAATTGTAGCAAATTGGGCTCCGGTGCCCTCGGAGGTTTCCTGGATATCATCTTGTGCTCTAGTGTCCTCGAATATTTCCTGGATGGGCTCCAAAGTAGCTTTCTTTTTTGTTTCTTTTTTCTTGGTTTCTTTTTTCTTGATGGGATGAACATTTTTTCGTGGAGGAGAAATTGAGATGGGTGTTACAGTGTTTGACGAAGAGATTGGCTCTTGGTTAGCAGCTAATCCTTTGGAGTCTGATTGAAGATCTTTGATCGATACTTCTTCTTCAGAACCTTCTAAGTGGCTTTTGGCTCGGGAGCGCTTCAGAAGATAAATAATGATGTTTTTCTTTTCCACTCGATCGAGGACTTCTTGTTGAGACAGATGAGTCATCAATTCCTTCATAGTTAGTTTGTCGAGGGGGTTTAGCCTCCAAAATCGACTCTTAGCCAAGTTATTGTTCATAAAACAGAGACGGAATTTGTTTTCCCAGTTTTCCTTGGCTCATTCACTAAGTTTGGTGAAAACCATGGTGGCACTTTCTACATAGTCAGCATAGGGGTTAGAAATCCCAGTCATAGCTGTGCAAAAGTTCGAACAGTAAGTTAGTAAGCTACTATTCGAGGAAGATAAAAGTAAGGGTTAAAAAGACTTACATATGTTAGTCCATACAAGAGACAGCTTGTGTGGATTCGAGGGGGTCGACTCAGAGCATGCCTCCAAATATCCAGAGAAGAAGAGAAATTGTTGTCTCCATTTTTTATCAGCCTCCAGTAAGTCCTTCACTACTTTTTTACCTCGACCAAAGGTCAGTGAGTAAAACGAGAAAAATGGATTCTTTGCCAAGCCAGATAATTCGATGAGCTATCTAAGGAAAATTCGTTGCCAGAAAATACATGCCATGAGTGTGAACCACATGTTTGGACCAGCTTGGGAGGGACAGAGATCGATTTTGGCAAAATATTCAATGAAGAATGGATCTAAGGGATACCTCATCCCCCAGTTCATGATCTCTGTATAGACAACTAACTCATTATCCTTAACAGATAAAGGAGTCTCACTTTCTGAGGGAAATCTGATGGTAATATACGAGGGGATGCACCATCGAGTCCTTAGCATGGTTTCTTCCGAAGGAGAGAAATATTTGTACGAGATATGGTGGAGTGAAACCAAGTGATTGTTCTCGATTCCTCGGATGTTATTGCCCACAATAGCATCAAGTTCTAAAGGAAGAGTGATATCACCCTTGGATTTTGGGGCAATTCTTCGAACTTGATCTTCGGAAATTTATAAGGGGGTTGTAGATATTTAACTAGAAGAGGCTAAGGAAGGACCATCAGATTTACTCTTCTCTGCGATTGAAATTTGTTGTGTCTCTGACTCAGGGTTTTCTGAGGCGACCGCTTTCCGTTTATTTTCCAAGGTTTTGTTTCGAAATGATTGTACATATTCATCAGTAATGGTAGTCCTTGAGGGGGAGAATCGAGGACTTCCTTGCCCCGTCATCGAAGGGGTGGCTGGAAGGTTTGATCCAGAAACGTTAATTTTCATAGAATTGTCAAGTACTAGAGTTAAATTCAGCTTTGGGGTTTCCGAAGGAGTTCCTCTAGCTCGTTTTCATTCTTGAGAGTTTCTTTCGTCTTTATGATGCCTTTTCCTCTTTCCAGAAGAATGCTTGTGATGTTTATCTTTACCCATAGATTTGAGGGGTTTGAGATCAGAATGTTGGTTCAAACAGGAGATTTCTTAGGGTATGATGGCAGAGGAGTTTTCCGATGGGGGCTAGGCACCGTAAAAAGTGGTAACCGGAGGTTGGGGTTGAGGCTCAAGGTAGGTACCAGCATCAACTTTCTCTCTGAATTTTTGGCTGATGAACAGCCACTCTGGAATTCAACGAGGTTTGGGGAGCATAAGCCAGCTTTCTCTCTCTAGAAAGTTTAAAACAAAAGGTTTGGATTGTAAATGAAAGGGGCGAGTATTTATAGAAGTAGATGGGATTTTAAAGTGAGGAAGGCATGGGGACATTTTCCTTTGTTTGCTTAGGGGTGTTATAGGTAACATAAGCACAATTATATTGAATCGAGAACTGAGAAGAATGTGAAGAGGCTATCAAATGATGGAAAATGTTGGGAAGTGTAATAAGATCCCTAAAATGATTTGGTGACAAAGAATTACGACTAATGACGTCATTAATAAAAGGCGGGAGATTCCTGACTGGATTATGAGAACTGACACTGAAAAGTTTGATGAGCCTAATCCTTGCAATTAATTAGCCAAGACTGGGGGGGGCTATTGATATATGTTTTGATACAATTATTTTCGAAGAAGACTCTTTGAAGGTATCAAAATGTCCACACGATTATTTCCAATGAGAAATTTCAAGGAGAAAGAAATTTCCTGTGTTGGGTTATGGTCTAGTCTTTGCTAAGAAATTGCAAAGATTAGGGGGCTACTGGTCAGTACCGTCGAGTAAGTAAAATGTGACAAAAACGATTTTTTGAATATTTGGTAAGAATGGGAAAAATTATCCTGTAGGTTAATCTTCGAAGAACAGTTATTCATCAGAAAGTAATTTGCGAATAATTGTTTTTCGAGGAGAATCCGAAGACGAAGAAATGTTTTTCGAGGAGAATCCGAAGACAATGAAGTGTTTTTCGAGGAGAATTCAAAGATAAGAAGAAATTCGAAGATTTCATCGCAGTCCTAGTAAAAATATTTTTACAAGGACTGGGGGGCTACTGATAAGGGAGACTAAAAATATAAGAGGAAATTAGAAAGAAACATTTTTATTGGGGAAAGATTGTAAAATGTATTATGAAAGTGTTAATTATGAATAAGTGGTAAAATATAGGAACTAGGTGTGTAATAGATAGAAATTTAAACGTGTGGGGCTCGTTATTGTACTATAAAAGGATCCCACACGAGTTGAGAAGGTTGGTTGATTAATATAATACTATTTTCTCTCTCTACTTTGAGTCGTACTTTCTCTCTCTAAAAAAGCACCCACAAAAAGAATTTATTATAACAGTTTAGTTTTTCGGATATTCATTTTATACAAAATTAACCTTGAGCAAACTCTTAATCCATCAAGTTACTAATATATTTTTAGAGTTTATTATTTGATACCTAGAAAAGATTATCGATAAGTATATCTCAATCAAGCTCTTTTATCAAAAACTTATTTTGATGTAATAAGATTTTTTTTCATCAAAGTTATTGATCAAGATCTTTTCTCTTATTTTTAATGATTTATATATTTTTAAAGTTTGTATCTTTCAAACCATAGTTTAGAAAGAAAAAATATTCAAAAATATCATTGGTTTTATTTTTTCAAGATGAATAAAACTAAATCAATAAATGATTTTTTCGTGAGATCAATTAACCCTTTGTTCACAATTCACAATTTTTAGATGCAAAAATTTGATAAGGGAATTATTCCTTATGTTAAAGGCTTTGTTTAGGTTAATAGTTATGACATTTCATAAGACTGCCTTAGAGCAGCATACAATGATTAATATGACCAATTAAACTTGGCATAAAGCAATTATTCTATTCAACACAAGTTGACATACAATCATTTTCATACCAAATGTGAAGTTAAAAATGATAAGATTGGTATTCCAAACAATGACATACAAGGAAAGTCAAGGTAGATGTTCTTCGGAACATGTTGATACCATTACAAAAACTGCCTTACAAATTGACAAGGACTTATACAAAAAATTATTCCAAGTTTGTTTACTCAGAATGTTTCGAGGAGTCGCTCTCCTCGGAATCTGATGACTCACTTTCACTAACAACGATATTAGGTGGACAAAGTTCGGGGGAGACAAGCTTCCAAAAACTGCCTAAGTCATACTTAGGGTACTCTATGTGAATTTGGGTGATCAGTCCTGCTCGGGTAGTAGCATCCCGAGCATTAAGCTTGTCCACACATTTTGCTGCATAAGCATTTACAGCTGCCTCTTTCTCTGTTTCTATTTGCTGAGGAAAATCTGCAATCGTCTTTTAACAAATTTTTCTTTTCCTCTACAGTAAATTTGAAGTCGGCAAGGCAATCTTTGAATCATTTTGTTGCGATTTGGTGAGCTTTCTTGAGTTCTGTAAGGAGTCTTTCTTGAGCACCGATCTTTTTCTGGTAGATATCCCTTTCTTCCTGACAGCATTTTTCGAGGACAAGGACATAGTTTTCCGAGGCAGACACTTTTTCAAAAATTACATCAACCTGACCTTCTAGATTGGAGTGTTGTTTCTTTATCTTTTCCAGTTGTGCGGAAACAAGGGAAGCCTTTAACTTGTAGTGGTTCTTCTGATCTTCCAGATGTTGCATTTTTCTTCCCATGTTGACAGAGGCATGGAGTAAGTTCCGAACACTTAAAGAAAATTCATCGCCCTGAGGAATTTCGAAGGAGCTAGAAGAAGAACCTATTGCTGTGGTGTCAAAATTCGAAGACTTACGAGTCGAAATGATGGGATCATCGGTTTGTGGAGGATCACTTCGAGGAATTGGGAGCGGTGTTAATCTTGGGAGATCATCATTTGAATATGGACTTGAAGATTGGGTGAGTGGAGAGTTGGGCATTTGACCTGAATTTCTTTTATCTTCACTTTCGTTTTCAATTGTAGCAAATTGGGCTCCGGTGCCCTCGGAGGTTTCCTGGATATCATCTTGTGCTCTAGTGTCCTCGAATATTTCCTGGATGGGCTCCAAAGTAGCTTTCTTTTTTGTTTCTTTTTTCTTGGTTTCTTTTTTCTTGATGGGATGAACATTTTTTCGTGGAGGAGAAATTGAGATGGGTGTTACAGTGTTTGACGAAGAGATTGGCTCTTGGTTAGCAGCTAATCCTATGGAGTCTGATTGAAGATCTTTGATCGATACTTCTTCTTCAGAACCTTCTAAGTGGCTTTTGGCTCGGGAGCGCTTCAGAAGATAAATAATGATGTTTTTCTTTTCCACTCGATCGAGGACTTCTTGTTGAGACAGATGAGTCATCAATTCCTTCATAGTTAGTTTGTCGAGGGGGTTTAGCCTCCAAAATCGACTCTTAGCCAAGTTATTGTTCATAAAACAGAGACGGAATTTGTTTTCCCAGTTTTCCTTGGCTCATTCACTAAGTTTGGTGAAAACCATGGTGGCACTTTCTACATAGTCAGCATAGGGGTTAGAAATCCCAGTCATAGCTGTGCAAAAGTTCGAACAGTAAGTTAGTAAGCTACTATTCGAGGAAGATAAAAGTAAGGGTTAAAAAGACTTACATATGTTAGTCCATACAAGAGACAGCTTGTGTGGATTCGAGGGGGTCGACTCAGAGCATGCCTCCAAATATCTAGAGAAGAAGAGAAATTGTTGTCTCCATTTTTTATCAGCCTCCAGTAAGTCCTTCACTACTTTTTTACCTCGACCAAAGGTCAGTGAGTAAAACGAGAAAAATGGATTCTTTGCCAAGCCAGATAATTCGATGAGCTATCTAAGGAAAATTCGTTGCCAGAAAATACATGCCATGAGTGTGAACCACATGTTTGGACCAGCTTGGGAGGGACAGAGATCGATTTTGGCAAAATATTCAATGAAGAATGGATCTAAGGGATACCTCATCCCCCAGTTCATGATCTCTGTATAGACAACTAACTCATTATCCTTAACAGATAAAGGAGTCTCACTTTCTGAGGGAAATCTGATGGTAATATACGAGGGGATGCACCATCGAGTCCTTAGCATGGTTTCTTCCGAAGGAGAGAAATATTTGTACGAGATATGGTGGAGTGAAACCAAGTGATTGTTCTCGATTCCTCGGATGTTATTGCCCACAATAGCATCAAGTTCTAAAGGAAGAGTGATATCACCCTTGGATTTTGGGGCAATTCTTCGAACTTGATCTTCGGAAATTTATAAGGGGGTTGTAGATATTTAACTAGAAGAGGCTAAGGAAGGACCATCAGATTTACTCTTCTCTGCGATCGAAATTTGTTGTGTCTCTGACTCAGGGTTTTCTGAGGCGATCGCTTTCCCTTTATTTTCCAAGGTTTTGTTTCGAAATGATTGTACATATTCATCAGTAATGGTAGTCCTTGAGGGGGAGTATCGAGGACTTCCTTGCCCCGTCATCGAAGGGGTGGCTGGAAGGTTTGATCCAGAAACGTTAATTTTCATAGAATTGTCAAGTACTAGAGTTAAATTCAGCTTTGGGGTTTCCGAAGGAGTTCCTCTAGCTCGTTTGCATTCTTGAGAGTTTCTTTCGTCTTTATGATGCCTTTTCCTCTTTCCAGAAGAATGCTTGTGATGTTTATATTTACCCATAGATTTGAGGGGTTTGAGATCGGAATGTTGGTTCAAACAGGAGATTTCTTAGGGTATGATGGCAGAGGAGTTTTCCGATGGGGGCTAGGCACCGTAAAAAGTGGTAACCGGAGGTTGGGGTTGAGGCTCAAGGTAGGTACCGGCATCAACTTTCTCTCCGAATTTTTGGCTGATGAACAGCCACTCTGGAATTCAACGAGGTTTGGGGAGCATAAGCCAGCTTTCTCTCTCTAGAAAGTTTAAAACAAAAGGTTTGGATTGTAAATGAAAGGGGCGAGTATTTATAGAAGTAGATGGGCTTTTAAAGTGAGGAAGGCATGGGGACATTTTCCTTTGTTTGCTTAGGGGTGTTATAGGTAACATAAGCACAATTATATTGAATCGAGAACTGAGAAGAATGTGAAGAGGCTATCAAATGATGGAAAATGTTGGGAAGTGTAATAAGATCCCTAAAATGATTTGGTGACAAAGAATTACGACTAATGACGTCATTAATAAAAGGCGGGAGATTCCTGACTGGATTATGAGAACTGACACTGAAAAGTTTGATGAGCCTAATCCTTGCAATTAATTAGCCAAGACTGGGGGGGCTATTGATATATGTTTTGATACAATTATTTTCGAAGAAGACTCTTTGAAGGTATCAAAATGTCCACACGATTATTTCCAATGAGAAATTTCGAGGAGAAAGAAATTTCCTGTGTTGGGTTATGGTCTAGTCTTTGCTAAGAAATTGCAAAGATTAGGGGGCTACTGGTCAGTACCGTCGAGTAAGTAAAATGTGACAAAAACGATTTTTTGAATATTTGGTAAGAATGGGAAAAATTATCCTGTAGGTTAATCTTCGAAGAATAGTTATTCATCAGAAAGTAATTTGCGAATAATTGTTTTTCGAGGAGAATCCGAAGACGAAGAAATGTTTTTCGAGGAGAATCCGAAGACAATGAAGTGTTTTTCGAGGAGAATTCAAAGATAAGAAGAAATTCGAAGATTTCATCGCAGTCCTAGTAAAAATATTTTTACAAGGACTGGGGGGCTACTGATAAGGGAGACTAAAAATATAAGAGGAAATTAGAAAGAAACATTTTTATTGGGGAAAGATTGTAAAATGTATTATGAAAGTGTTAATTATGAATAAGTGGTAAAATATAGGAACTAGGTGTGTAATAGATAGAAATTTAAACGTGTGGGGCTCGTTATTGTACTATAAAAGGATCCCACACGAGTTGAGAAGGTTGGTTGATTAATATAATACTATTTTCTCTCTCTACTTTGAGTCGCACTTTCTCTCTCTAAAAAAGCACCCACAAAAAGAATTTATTATAACAGTTTAGTTTTTCGGATATTCATTTTATACAAAATTAACCTTGAGCAAACTCTTAATCCATCAAGTTACTAATATATTTTTAGAGTTTATTATTTGATACCTAGAAAAGATTATCGATAAGTATATCTCAATCAAGCTCTTTTATCAAAAACTTATTTTGATGTAATAAGATTTTTTTTCATCAAAGTTATTGATCAAGATCTTTTCTCTTATTTTTAATGATTTATATATTTTTAAAGTTTGTATCTTTCAAACCATAGTTTAGAAAGAAAAAATATTCAAAAATATCATTGGTTTTATTTTTTCAAGATGAATAAAACTAAATCAATAAATGATTTTTTCGTGAGATCAATTAACCCTTTGTTCACAATTCACAATTTTTAGATGCAAAAATTTGATAAGGGAATTATTCCTTATGTTAAAGGCTTTGTTTAGGTTAATAGTTATGACATTTCATAAGACTGCCTTAGAGCAGCATACAATGATTAATATGACCAATTAAACTTGGCATAAAGCAATTATTCTATTCAACACAAGTTGACATACAATCATTTTCATACCAAATGTGAAGTTAAAAATGATAAGATTGGTATTCCAAACAATGACATACAAGGAAAGTCAAGGTAGATGTTCTTCGGAACATGTTGATACCATTACAAAAACTGCCTTACAAATTGACAAGGACTTATACAAAAAATTATTCCAAGTTTGTTTACTCAGAATGTTTCGAGGAGTCGCTCTCCTCGGAATCTGATGACTCACTTTCACTAACAACGATATTAGGTGGACAAAGTTCGGGGGAGACAAGCTTCCAAAAACTGCCTAAGTCATACTTAGGGTACTCTATGTGAATTTGGGTGATCAGTCCTGCTCGGGTAGTAGCATCCCGAGCATTAAGCTTGTCCACACATTTTGCTGCATAAGCATTCACAGCTGCCTCTTTCTCTGTTTCTATTTGCTGAGGAAAATCTGCAATCGTCTTTTAACAAATTTTTCTTTTCCTCTACAGTAAATTTGAAGTCGGCAAGGCAATCTTTGAATCATTTTGTTGCGATTTGGTGAGCTTTCTTGAGTTCTGTAAGGAGTCTTTCTTGAGCACCGATCTTTTTCTGGTAGATATCCCTTTCTTCCTGACAGCATTTTTCGAGGACAAGGACATAGTTTTCCGAGGCAGACACTTTTTCAAAAATTACATCAACCTGACCTTCTAGATTGGAGTGTTGTTTCTTTATCTTTTCCAGTTGTGCGGAAACAAGGGAAGCCTTTAACTTGTAGTGGTTCTTCTGATCTTCCAGATGTTGCATTTTTCTTCCCATGTTGACAGAGGCATGGAGTAAGTTCCGAACACTTAAAGAAAATTCATCGCCCTGAGGAATTTCGAAGGAGCTAGAAGAAGAACCTATTGCTGTGGTGTCAAAATTCGAAGACTTACGAGTCAAAATGATGGGATCATCGGTTTGTGGAGGATCACTTCGAGGAATTGGGAGCGGTGTTAATCTTGGGAGATCATCATTTGAATATGGACTTGAAGATTGGGTGAGTGGAGAGTTGGGCATTTGACCTGAATTTCTTTTATCTTCACTTTCGTTTTCAATTGTAGCAAATTGGGCTCCGGTGCCCTCGGAGGTTTCCTGGATATCATCTTGTGCTCTAGTGTCCTCGAATATTTCCTGGATGGGCTCCAAAGTAGCTTTCTTTTTTGTTTCTTTTTTCTTGGTTTCTTTTTTCTTGATGGGATGAACATTTTTTCGTGGAGGAGAAATTGAGATGGGTGTTACAGTGTTTGACGAAGAGATTGGCTCTTGGTTAGCAGCTAATCCTTTGGAGTCTGATTGAAGATCTTTGATCGATACTTCTTCTTCAGAACCTTCTAAGTGGCTTTTGGCTCGGGAGCGCTTCAGAAGATAAATAATGATGTTTTTCTTTTCCACTCGATCGAGGACTTCTTGTTGAGACAGATGAGTCATCAATTCCTTCATAGTTAGTTTGTCGAGGGGGTTTAGCCTCCAAAATCGACTCTTAGCCAAGTTATTGTTCATAAAACAGAGACGGAATTTGTTTTCCCAGTTTTCCTTGGCTCATTCACTAAGTTTGGTGAAAACCATGGTGGCACTTTCTACATAGTCAGCATAGGGGTTAGAAATCCCAGTCATAGCTGTGCAAAAGTTCGAACAGTAAGTTAGTAAGCTACTATTCGAGGAAGATAAAAGTAAGGGTTAAAAAGACTTACATATGTTAGTCCATACAAGAGACAGCTTGTGTGGATTCGAGGGGGTCGACTCAGAGCATTCCTCCAAATATCCAGAGAAGAAGAGAAATTGTTGTCTCCATTTTTTATCAGCCTCCAGTAAGTCCTTCACTACTTTTTTACCTCGACCAAAGGTCAGTGAGTAAAACGAGAAAAATGGATTCTTTGCCAAGCCAGATAATTCAAGAGCTATCTAAGGAAAATTCGTTGCCAGAAAATACATGCCATGAGTGTGAACCACATGTTTGGACCAGCTTGGGAGGGACAGAGATCGATTTTGGCAAAATATTCAATGAAGAATGGATCTAAGGGATACCTCATCCCCCAGTTCATGATCTCTGTATAGACAACTAACTCATTATCCTTAACAGATAAAGGAGTCTCACTTTCTGAGGGAAATCTGATGGTAATATACGAGGGGATGCACCATCGAGTCCTTAGCATGGTTTCTTCCGAAGGAGAGAAATATTTGTACGAGATATGGTGGAGTGAAACCAAGTGATTGTTCTCGATTCCTCGGATGTTATTGCCCACAATAGCATCAAGTTCTAAAGGAAGAGTGATATCACCCTTGGATTTTGGGGCAATTCTTCGAACTTGATCTTCGGAAATTTATAAGGGGGTTGTAGATATTTAACTAGAAGAGGCTAAGGAAGGACCATCAGATTTACTCTTCTCTGCGATCGAAATTTGTTGTGTCTCTGACTCAGGGTTTTCTGAGGCGATCGCTTTCCCTTTATTTTCCAAGGTTTTGTTTCGAAATGATTGTACATATTCATCAGTAATGGTAGTCCTTGAGGGGGAGTATCGAGGACTTCCTTGCCCCGTCATCGAAGGGGTGGCTGGAAGGTTTGATCCAGAAACGTTAATTTTCATAGAATTGTCAAGTACTAGAGTTAAATTCAGCTTTGGGGTTTCCGAAGGAGTTCCTCTAGCTCGTTTGCATTCTTGAGAGTTTCTTTCGTCTTTATGATGCCTTTTCCTCTTTCCAGAAGAATGCTTGTGATGTTTATATTTACCCATAGATTTGAGGGGTTTGAGATCGGAATGTTGGTTCAAACAGGAGATTTCTTAGGGTATGATGGCAGAGGAGTTTTCCGATGGGGGCTAGGCACCGTAAAAAGTGGTAACCGGAGGTTGGGGTTGAGGCTCAAGGTAGGTACCGGCATCAACTTTCTCTCCGAATTTTTGGCTGATGAACAGCCACTCTGGAATTCAACGAGGTTTGGGGAGCATAAGCCAGCTTTCTCTCTCTAGAAAGTTTAAAACAAAAGGTTTGGATTGTAAATGAAAGGGGCGAGTATTTATAGAAGTAGATGGGCTTTTAAAGTGAGGAAGGCATGGGGACATTTTCATTTGTTTGCTTAGGGGTGTTATAGGTAACATAAGCACAATTATATTGAATCGAGAACTGAGAAGAATGTGAAGAGGCTATCAAATGATGGAAAATGTTGGGAAGTGTAATAAGATCCCTAAAATGATTTGGTGACAAAGAATTACGACTAATGACGTCATTAATAAAAGGCGGGAGATTCCTGACTGGATTATGAGAACTGACACTGAAAAGTTTGATGAGCCTAATCCTTGCAATTAATTAGCCAAGACTGGGGGGGCAATTGATATATGTTTTGATACAATTATTTTCGAAGAAGACTCTTTGAAGGTATCAAAATGTCCACACGATTATTTCCAATGAGAAATTTCGAGGAGAAAGAAATTTCCTGTGTTGGGTTATGGTCTAGTCTTTGCTAAGAAATTGCAAAGATTAGGGGGCTACTGGTCAGTACCGTCGAGTAAGTAAAATGTGACAAAAACGATTTTTTGAATATTTGGTAAGAATGGGAAAAATTATCCTGTAGGTTAATCTTCGAAGAATAGTTATTCATCAGAAAGTAATTTGCGAATAATTGTTTTTCGAGGAGAATCCGAAGACGAAGAAATGTTTTTCGAGGAGAATCCGAAGACAATGAAGTGTTTTTCGAGGAGAATTCAAAGATAAGAAGAAATTCGAAGATTTCATCGCAGTCCTAGTAAAAATATTTTTACAAGGACTGGGGGGCTACTGATAAGGGAGACTAAAAATATAAGAGGAAATTAGAAAGAAACATTTTTATTGGGGAAAGATTGTAAAATGTATTATGAAAGTGTTAATTATGAATAAGTGGTAAAATATAGGAACTAGGTGTGTAATAGATAGAAATTTAAACGTGTGGGGCTCGTTATTGTACTATAAAAGGATCCCACACGAGTTGAGAAGGTTGGTTGATTAATATAATACTATTTTCTCTCTCTACTTTGAGTCGCACTTTCTCTCTCTAAAAAAGCACCCACAAAAAGAATTTATTATAACAGTTTAGTTTTTCGGATATTCATTTTATACAAAATTAACCTTGAGCAAACTCTTAATTCATCAAGTTACTAATATATTTTTAGAGTTTATTATTTGATACCTAGAAAAGATTATCGATAAGTATATCTCAATCAAGCTCTTTTATCAAAAACTTATTTTGATGTAATAAGATTTTTTTTCATCAAAGTTATTGGTCAAGATCTTTTCTCTTATTTTTAATGATTTATATATTTTTAAAGTTTGTATCTTTCAAACTATAGTTTAGAAAGAAAAAATATTCAAAAATATCATTGGTTTTATTTTTTCAAGATGAATAAAACTAAATCAATAAATGATTTTTTCGTGAGATCAATTAACCCTTTGTTCACAATTCACAATTTTTAGATGCAAAAATTTGATAAGGGAATTATTCCTTATGTTAAAGGCTTTGTTTATGATCGTTTTTAAACCTTTTAAGTAGTAGGCTAAGCATAAGCTCTATCAAAGATTTTTTGTATTACTAGATCAATAGAGCTCAAAGACCACGTTAATCACTATTGATAACTTGCTACCCTTTTCGTGAAGGGAGGACAATCATTATTTTAACTTGGAATTTACTGCTTTCTCCATATTTATCATCTAACAATTCTAAGTGAGTTATTTTTGGACTTATTAGTGGCAACCACAATGATAGAGATACGAACTAGTACCTGAAAATAAATTCCGAAACCAGATTATTTTTTCACTTCCAGAGCGAGCTTTAGCAAAACGGCTAATAATAAAAAATTTAGTATCATTTCCTCCCATTTGGAGCAAGGGGCGGGGTCACAAGGCTTGCTCCATTCTTTGGTTACCTCACCCCAGCTGGAGGGTCAGACACTACTCGCGTGCCGGACCTCGAGGCCATGAGCGGATAAATATTTTTTAGTGAGCGTCAGTATCATGGCCGGAGTAATTGCACACTCGAACGAGAAGTCATTAGAAAATATGGGGAGAAGTTTGAGATCCGCATTAAGGTGTTTGGTGGGGATACGACCGAGGATGATGCTTATGCGTCCTTTGCACTTAGTTGATTTAAAACAATTAGTTTACTGCTACTTGGTAACGTTATCCAATTTTGGAACCGTGCATTTTCTTTCTAATATTTGATCTTGTGTAGTTCTTGTTCAACCTCATGATCATCTTTAAAATATGGGTCACTTAAATAAAAGTGTCTATAAGTTTCCACTTCGTCCATTAACGATTCTCTAAAGAAATTTCATTTTTGAGTTAAACAAACCATGAGTGACAACTCTAAACCCATAATTTATGTCGAGTTTATCATCAATAATATTTTTTTATGAAATAAAGCATAAATTATGGTATCTCATATACAAACCTCATGTATGACGGTTGATTTACGGACATGTTAGGTATTGTTTTACTAATATTTGACAACCACGTTGGGGTTGGTTTAACGATAATAGACGGGATTAGTTTAATATAATTCGTCACAACCATAGTTATTTTACCTTTAGATACAACTTGTGTTTGTTTCGTTTCCAAGGGTTTTATTAAAAAATTGGTATAGACTTCTCTAATGACCATTATAGCGGTGCTACCAAAAGTAGTGACCGGTATTTCGAGAGTAGCGGTAGGTGTACCGATCTTCGAAGTGTCCGCACTATCCTTATGGTATTAACACCATTTGTGTTCGACATGTTTAAAATATGAAGGTTTCTTTTTGGTAGAATTATCTATACAAGTTTTACTGCCTCTACCGTGACCTCGACCCCGATCGTGACCAGGAATATGATAACATGTTTTCACCTTTTCTAGAGGTTTACAAGAAAAAGAAGTAGAATCATACTTAATACGTATAAAGTTTTCAAAAAAAATGAATTTGTTCACCAACATCAAATTTTCCTAGTTTTGAGATTAAAAATGCAAAGTTCACTTTAACTATATCTTCCCTAATTAGTTTAAATGCATGGGCATTTTTAGTCTTTTTTAATGCTCGTTTATAATATGGGTAGGATTATACCATCTATTTCTTAGGATGGACACCCAGTTCGTGGGTAGATGGTAACCCCCGTGGCGTTTGAATGATATAATCGCATGTGGATTATTCACCTCTGGCAATCTTGTTATTTTTCAAAATTATCATATATTGTCATCAAAGTGGATGCATACACGTACCCCTGTAGTAAGTTGAAAGATTTCAATTTTTGAAATTTATAAATAAGGCGCTACTTGCTTAACTCCAAATATTATATTATGGTCGAACGTTGCATCGCAAGCAATCTATGTACCCTCTTCCAAAATAGTTCAAAATTTAATTGTATTGTCCCGAGAATGTTTTTCATACTAGTGTGTGTTTTCTTCCCTATTAGATATCGTGTTGCCAAAATGCATGATATTGTTAGTGTATGCATATATAAATTTATCTTTATATAGTGTAATCCACGAGTATACGATATAGTCGACCACCTTCTCTTTATTTTTGAATATCTATCGCATTTAATTAACTTTTCATCCATTTGGTCAGCGGTGGACGTATAGATAATGTCACTCCAAACACTCATAAACATGTTAAACTCTTTACCATTCTCAAATAAAGTTTTGGCACAACCAAGTATGTTGTATTTTATATATTATTAAATAACACGCAACTCATGGTGAAAATATTTTTTTTAATGTTATTCAGCAAGAGCACGATCCATGATTATATCATAAGGTAACTCACAATCGTTCTCTTATATAATTATTTTCAAACATCCTGAGGCCCATGCGTAGTTGTCTTGCTTCTTTTTTTACATGAATGCCAATCCAATGTATAATATTTTGCTAGTCGATGTAACCACGACTACTTCGAAAAATGACATTCTATAACTAATCGTCTTGTAAGAGATATCCATGATTAGAAACTTGGGAAGTGTTATAGTAAATCAATGTTAACTAGGTGTGCAAAAAAAGTCGTTTATGACATCAGATCCTTTATTGGTCTGCCGTTAAATGTACTTGTGAATTTATAATTTTAATAACAAGAATTGCATTTTCAACCGACCACCCATTTCAAGCAGGATTGTTCTTTGAAGATGATTGTAAACGTAACGAATATTGGGCGTATTCTCGGGATCGGCCTTCATTAAGGCACATACTATTTGAGGCGAAGTTTTTTTGTTTACCGTTAAATCTTAGACACATCTTTTATTTGTTTTTTTAACTTCGCAAAATCTATATGCCCTTGGAAATACACAATCGGATCATGGTTGTGTTTTTAGGAATTTACACTTAACATTTGTTTATTATTGATGTTTACAAAGAATTCTGAAGGGCATTTATGTACAACAGACAATAAATAAAATTAGAATAATGTTTAGAGAGATGATTGAGCTGCTTAGGTATTAATTGTAAAGATGAAAAGTCTTTAAGAAGTGGTTTGAGAGTAATTATGTATTAACTCTTCTAAAACTGAAAAAAGCTTTATATAAAGATTTTATGCCCAAGTGGGCTTACATGGTAGTAGGCCAATTTGGATAATCCAAGCCTATAAGTATACTTTATTATATGAAATACCCTTAATATTATATATTTATTACATTGGTACCATAAAATAAATTTTTGTTCATTAGTTTATCGGTCCGACTCGCGGGTCAAATAATTCGGCCTGACTCGCGGTTTGGATAATTATGTTCTTACTAGTAACCTTCCCAGTCCTTGGGAAGGTAATTCAAGAAGACTAACTCTAGTACTCCTTTTTGATTATTTCATGCAGATACTTCGTATTTTCACCAGCACTGGTTGATACGAACAATTCTGAGTTGGATACTCTAACTGATTATGGAGTTGCTTATGATGTAATTACTCATACCCTTTAGATTTACCCAAGTAGCTTAGGGTCGGATATCCTGGCTTCTAATCACTACTACTTTAAAAATTTCTACGCGTAGTTCTAATATTATACACATGCCATAAAGGCATTCGACCCACGACCTACTCTTTGAGTGGTGAAGCGTGATATATTTTTTGAAACCGTTCCACTTCCTTATGCAAATATTAATGGGGAGACCTTTACACTTCTCAAATCTAACATCCACTAATCCTGTGAGAAGCAACTATTTGGCTTTCATACTTTCATATATAAATATATCGTCCCTCTCATTACTACTTCAATCTTTAACAATTTCTACAGATAGGAAAAAAAAGCTCATAATTTCAGCCACCATAATCTTTAGCTTTCAGTCTGATAGCCACCGCAGAACATTTTTACGGTGATAGTCTGAGCCTTTTCCTTTTCCTAATGCCATATATATCCTTTGGAGTTGCATATTTTGTATCGAAAATTGTCTAAACGATTTGTTATATCTCTCTGATAAAACTGAAGCGTAAAATAAATCTAGAAGAGTTGTTGAGCTTCTCGAAGGCGAAGGGCCCCAACTCATTTTTCAAACATTCGCCTACATAGAAAAATTTCCCTATAATAGGCATTTCATACCAGCTGAACCCCCATCCTCTAACACTCAACCTTGAGTGAAGAAAGCATCGTTATAGGCCAACCTAGGCCCAATGAGACACTTGCGATAGACGTGATCATATTTCTTCGCAATAAAGTGTTCAAAAAATAAGGAAAGCAATAAAATCTAAGAAGAAGAAGTATCCTTTTGATCATCATGCTAAGAAAAAAGAGCATGAAAAAAAAACACCCAAATAGCCCTAAATACACCCCCAATGCAATCGACTATGGGTGATATTGACGTCGCTGAAAGGGTTCATTTCCTTCAAATTACACAGGCGTAGGGGTCTTAACGAAGATTGATAACTTTCAGAGACAACCCAATCTGGTTGGTCAATGAGGTAGATGAGTTAATTGATATCAGATCAACAATTGGTGTATCATGTCAATAAGGAGACAATGTTGAAAGAGAAACAGAACTGCAAGAAGAGAGATGAAGGAAAATACCAAACTCAAAAGTGGTAAAAAAATGAGTTGTGGTGGAGTTACCTCATTTAATAATCAAAGAAGTGAGTCCCAACTTTCAAAATGTCAAGAATAAATACTTGATTTCTCTTTACGAGATCATGTAAAATTACTACTCCGAGGGGGGGGGGGGGGGAGAGAATCTGATCTTTGGGTACATTGGGGAATCCCAAATGAAGTAGATATACGACTACCAAAGGTTGGATAGACGCCCCTTTCTATTTCCCAAAAAGGATTGATCGTTTACCCGGACATGCTAAATTGGAGGCTTCGGTTACCGCTGGATCCATAAATAGTTTAGTATTTCAAGCTTGTTGGCTTATGTCCTAGTCAAGAAATCCTAAATAATTGGTTCACATTTATGTTGTATATCATGGCATTAAGGTTATCCAAGATCGATATGCTGATGGAGCAATTTGTAAAGATCATTGGTCTATCAAGGAATCCTCTAACCCCCTTGTACTTTATTACTCTATGGAGAGAGTATAAAGTAGTAAGTGATATGTTGGAGGCAAAGCGTGTAAATATAAATTCTTTTCCGTGAGTGACTGTTGGGAGTATGACCAAAAGATCTCCAGAACTAGTAATCCGAGTCAAGTTTCGAAGGAGTGGCAAGAAAAGTAATTGTTTTCTTGCTTCCGAGTACATCTTTAGTTACTATCTATCTTCACCGGTTGAAGCTAATATTTTAATCCTTTTCAGCTGTAATCAAGTCCGATCATTAGCACTTGAAAGTCGTCGAAGTGACTGTTAAGAAGTTACACCAGTGGGCTGAAGAGAGGTGGTTGAATGGGTTCCATAACTACTTTACACCGACCAATCTGGTTTATAGTCGCTTTTAGCGAACGCAAGTGAAGCTTCACTTATCATGGGAGAAACTAAAAATTCATCTGTGTACCTCTGAAGTCCTTCAACAGGTAGAATTTACCGATGGTAGAGTGTACATTCTGAACAGGAAGAACACTCCAAGCCATAAAGTAAGAAAATATGACGTTAATGGTTCGGGCACAAAAAAAGTAGTTATTGTTGCCGCAAAGTTGAAGTGAACCGATGAGCCAACAAAGGAAGTTGTTGAGGATTTAGTGAACCAAATACAAGAAGCAAATATGATCCAAAAAATAAGAAAACATAACGCGGATCAAAGGATCACGAGGAAAAAATGAGAAAGTAGTAAGAAAAAAAAGAAAAAAAAAGAAGTCTAAGACAAGCTCGAAAATTTTTCGTGCCACATATCAAATGAAGATCCCTCCCATATTGGAGCATCAAACTACTCAAACATATGAGAATCATTTCGTCTCTCATTCAGAAGTAAATGAAAGTACAGTCTGGTTACAATTCTGGCAGGTAGTCCAAAAAATCTCATTATTGAAACCCACAGATAATATTCTCCAAATACGAAGGGTTATATTCAAACTAAGTTCTTTCTAGTTTGAGGAAGAGGACTCTCATTCTTTTAATTTGCTTCATTTTGTCAAGCCTATCGTGAAATTGGAAGGGAGGTAGCAAAGCATATGGTGACTATTGCATCCCTTCGGGAAGAATATAAGCTCCATAAAAAAATCGAGGAGTAAATGAATGAGGCTAAAAACCTAGAAAGCTGAGCACATTTGCTGAAAAAGAACTTCAGAAACAAAAATCCACTTATGAAGCTAAAACTGCTCAGCTAGAGGCCTCGTTTAGAGAGTAAGCTCATATAAATAAGGCCTTCAAATAGACTTCCGAGGAGAAACTCCTTGAAGTATAACCTTCAAACAGACCTCTTGCAAAAATTGTTAGATGAATAGAAGGAAACTACTTAGAAAGCCGAGGAGGATCTAGCTGCATCCAAGAAACATGCTACAAAAGACCAAGAGGATGCCGTCAATATATATGCTAAAAATGTTTAAGTTCTCTAGATAAGCGTGATATTAGGATCAAATCTAAATTGGTTATTAGATTTCATAAAATTATCCCAGATCTTAGTCTTGGATCTTTTTACGGCTTGATACCCAAAAGAGAACGACATGGTGACATTTTATACACATATGAACCGGAAATACCCTAGATACGAAGGTGAGGATAGTGCTTCCAATGAAGATCTGCAACCGGAAAATCCTAAGGATAAGGGTAAAACAAACTATGGTCAAGCTAATATCCGGTTATGGGCCGATTATGGTTACATAAAATAGAGGGTGATACTTCATATTGTTCGGTAGTGTCTCCAATATCCGGTGGGAAATTTTGTTGGGAGTATTAAGGGAAGTCAAAGAGCGATGAGGTATTGTTATGAAAATGGTTTGGATCCTCCAAAGTTGATCTCTTAAAAATTATAAGGTCGTCAACCAAAAAGAAGAGATGTATTTGAAAAGAAGGTTGGAAATTCTAGAGAAAATGTGCAATGTGATGACGGATTGATAAAGTGAATAAAGAATAATTTTCAAGCCGGCGAGTGGTTAATGTTGGAAATCAATTGAGTTATAATTTTAAGACTAAACTGGTTAATTTGCTTAGAGATAATGAGGATGATTTTTGTTCGAATGTTGATGTTGTTACTGTGGTAAGTTCGTCGGTTATTTGTCATGAGTTGGGAATTGATAGAACATTGAGACCAGTTCATCAAAAGTGGAGATTTTTTTCTCAAGGAAAGGTAGAGCTATCGTTAAGGAAGTAGAAATATTATTAAGGTGCGATCATATAATGGAATCAAAGTACCCAATGTGGGTAGCTTATCCAGTTTTGGTTTTAAAAAAGGTAGTAGATGATGTGTGGATTTTACTAATCTTAATGAGGTTCGTTTTACATATTCTTTTCACTTGCCTCAAACTGATAATTTGGTTTATGCAACTTCTGGTTCCGAGTTCTTGTCATTTATGAATCGATATTCAGGGTAAAATGTAATGCAGATGCATCCGAATGATGAAAACATACTATTTTCTAAACATAAAAAGGGTTATATTGTTATAAAGTAATGCCTTTTGTTTAAAAAAATGTTATATCAATTAATCTAAAGATGGTTAATCAATTTTTTTAGAAAAAGTTGGGAAAGAATATGGAAACATACATAGATGAGGATCATAAATTTGAAGTTTTGTTTGCAATTTTTAGGAATTTGAGAAAATTTAATCTTAAGTTGAATCATTTGAAGTGTTCTTTTGGAGTTCGTAGTGAGAAATTTCTCAAGTATGTTGTCAGCAAGAATGGAATTGAAGCTGATCCCGAGGAACATTAAGCATTATTAAACATGAAGCCTCCAATAACCATCAAGGAAGTAAAAAGATTGACGGGGCATTTAACTACTTTATCGCGTCTTATTCCAAAAGAATCTAACAAGAGTCATATATCTTTGAAATCCTTAAGGGAGCTAAGAATTTATATTGAAATAAATAGTGTAATGAAGCTTTTCGTGTTTTAAAACAATATTTGATTCCACCAGAGATTATGTCACCCCCAATGAGAGGTAAAGTTTTATACCTTTATCTTTTTGTGACTATGCACACGGTTAGTTTTGCGTTTATTAGAGAAGTTAAGAAAGTGCAGCAACTGGTTTACAATATGAGTAAAAGTTTAGCTAAGACTGAAAAATGGATATTTAAATTCGGAAACGTTGGCTTTAAGTTTGGTTGTAGCTGCAAGAAATATGAGGCTTTATTTTCAAAGTCATACTATCATTGTGCGAACATATTTATCTTTGAGAAATGTGTTTCAAAAACAGATGTCTCGCGAAGACTCCTGCGATGGTCAATATAATTGAGATAATATAAGATTGTTTATGAAGACTCAAGGTACAAGCCGTAACAGATTTCAGAAGAGATTTTGCTGGTAAAAGAATAAATGATGATGGTGGTGCACAATCAAATATGGAAAATGATTTTGAATGGATAGTTGATGTGGATTGAGCTTTAGGTGTTGATAGAGGTAGACAAATAATTATTCTGGAAGCTTCATTTATTGAAGAATATAAGCAATTGATAAAATTTAGGACTGATGTTACCAATAATATTGTTGATGGCTCTGGTAGGAGGCAGGTTTTTGTAGTAGCCTATTTTACAAAGTGGGCCGAGACAAATGATTTGTACAAAATACTTAGAAAATCTGTGATTTTTTGTAGTGTCAATTTTTATCACTGTTGGGAGTTCCAAGGATATTAATGAAAAATAATGAACCTTAGTTTCAAAATGCAATAATAACGACATTTAGCAAAGAATATGAAATTTATCAACCTATTATTATCATAAAGCCAATAAACAGGTGAAGTAAGAAATAAAACAATTATTGATGGGATAAAAAAGAAAGTCGAGATGGCCAAAGGGAAATTGAGAGACAATTTATCAAAAGTGTTGTAAGCTTATATGACAACTCCTATAGTCACTATAGGGGAAACATATTATTTTTTGGTTTATGGGATGTATGTCATGACTCCAATAGATGTTTTTATTCCAAGTTATATTATATAGTATTATTCATAGAAAGATAATATTGAGGGAAATCAAATATCAGTGGATTTAATTGAAGAATATTAAATTATGCTCAATTTAGAGCACAACATTATAGGAATCTAATAAAAAGCAACTTCAATTCGAAATTAAAACCAAAGTTTTTGAAGGAAAGTGATTTAGTTATGAAGAAACATTTTCAGAGAGCAAAGGACAAAAGTGGAGGAAAGTTAGCTCCAAACTGGGAGGGGTCGTACAAGGTTTTCTGTAAGGGATATCATAGAGCATACACGTTTCAAGATATAAATGGTAACATGTTGCAGCATCTTTAAAATATTCAAAATTTGAAGATTATAGATAACATGTTGCAACATGTTGCAGCATCTTTAGAATATTCAAGTTGCATATGGGGGGGGGGGTCGTATATAATTATAAACAAACGATTATGGTTAATAAACCAAGCCCAAGATTGAAAGACCAAATGGTTAAACAAGTTGTCATTGTGTGCCTTGACATTATATTAAAATCAACGATTATGGTTACAAACCCAATCCTAAGGTTGAAAAATAAAAAGGTTACGCAAGTGGTCATATTGTTCCCTGGCGTAAGACTCAAATTAGCAATTATAGTTAGGTTGAAAAACAAAAAGGTTACGCAAGTGGTCATATTTGACCTGACGTAACAGTTAAAGTTGCGATTATAGTTGATAAACCAAGACTAAAGCTAAAAAACCTGAAAGGTTACACAAGTGGTCATACTGAGGCTTGACATAAAATGTCAAAGATATATACCGACCCCACAATAAAAAGAGAATATTTGAAGATACTACCAAAGCTAAGTTAATTAAAGGTAAAACTTTCTTGTTAATCCTCGCTAACTAATTTGTCAAATGGGTAACTATGATGTAACAATTGTTTTTTTCAGAAATAAGATTTTTGTCAAAAACATAAAAATTGGTTAAACATGGATGAACTTTTCATAAAAAATGTATAGATTGGCCAAAGCGGAATGGGTAAACTTTTGTCCTCATTCTTATTAATGGGACCCTCGATATATTATTAAGTAGTTAGTGGTGTTTTTGCGATCAATTTAATGTTGGTGCTGCTAGTGGTGTTCTTGGATACTTTGATTTTCTGTTTTTTCTATAAACATTTATTGTCTGGAGGTCTATATATGTTTTAATGTCATCAAGATTTTCGTTCTCTTGAGGAGAGAATGTACTAAAAATAATTTTTTTAGGGTCGTTATTTTTGGAAGCAGGATTTGAGCCAGTGGTGAGATTTTTATTCTTTTGGGAAATTTTGTTTGGGGAACATTTACAGGATTGGTGTTATCTTGGTCATTCGCCATCTTCGTTTTTAGAACACCTATGCCGACAACTTGTTGATTCTGGGTTTGTACTTGTTATTAGAGTATGATGAGAGCACTTTTAACTGTAGCTGGTTACCCAATTTTTCGAATCATTGTTTTGCCATCAGCACTTATCGTGATATCTCGTAAAGGCCCAATTCCAACTAGGATGAAGTTTTCTGGTGCGAAAGATACTGGACGTTAGATTGGTAGATGGGTCAGGCAGCAGAAAAAATCTCTAGAGGCTTGTCATCGTGAAAGAATTTGTTGAAAGTTTCAATAATTTTGTATGGGTGTGAAAAACAAGTACGAAATCGAAGGATTGTGTCAAAAAAGTAAATCAACATATTAGATGATAAAATTAACTTAAAAATATCTTATCTTACGTGTTTTTATCCGCCTTCTTTTTATCTGACCAAATCCATTAGTAGAATTTATAGACTCCTTAATTCCGATTACTAAAACATGTTTTCCAATTATGGTTAGAGGAGGGTGACTGATAATTTGAGTAAAGTATTTTAAAGTAAAAAAATAGAAATAAGTGTCTCGAATTTTTTTCGATTTTAAGACATGATTGGGTAAGTCACCAAGTTTAGATTTTGTCTTCTTTGGTATTGATAGTTCGTGGAATATTCAGGACAGAGTATCGAATAGCGTGTATGGTGAGTGTTGTTAGACGAATAAGTACAAAGTTTAGAGAGAGAAAGTAGTCAAAATAAAGTACCAATGATTAGAAAGTACCATTTTCCCAAAAAATGATCTTTCCCTTATACAGTGCCAGTGGTGGGCTCCACTGTCACATGCTATGGTCATTCTAATTACATATTGGTCTTTATATTTACACTTATTTCTTATGTTTCTTATTTTTACAAATAGGTCCCTATATGTCTTTACATTATCAATTAAGTCCCTTAATAATCTTGACATTTTATGCCCTTATCAATAGCCTCATAGTTTTGCGGAGAGTCGAGCAAGAACTACTTGATTGCTGGAGCTTCTAGGTCAAGAATTTGTTTTAGTTTCCTTGTCAACCCCGTCAATATCGATGTCGTGGTTTATGCGTTACTTGCCGACCTTTCATTACCGGTTCGGTAGATCTGTCAATCTTCAAAATTGGTCTGCTAGTTGACGACCTATCGGTTCGTTACATTCCAATACGTCAGATCTAATCAGGATTGAAATCAACCTCTTTGGCCCATCCCTTATAGGCCTTGTGCCAAACTTTTTTCCAAGGGCCCATTTTCTTTACTTACAGAATCGGTTCACTGACTCGTCCACGTGTCACTCATCAACTCGTCGTTTGCATCCGCAGTTCTCAACTGCTGAACTGCCCCACGCATGCATCATAAGGCTAACCCCCTAGGTCTGTTGTAGCTGTCAGGATGGACACGTGTCTCACGATAACTGGACTATATTTTAACTAGCATTTTGGTTAAGCGACTCTTGATATTCTCGACACTCTTTTCGATTGCGCTTCTCCATGGAGCAAACTGTGCCACGCTTACTAGTCTATAAATAATCCTACTTCTTCATTATCATATTTTATTTGAGATCTATAGAGATAAGCACTTGCTAATCCTTATTTCCTAGAGAGAGAAACTCTGATTTTGTTTATGAGAAAACCTTCCTCTCATAAGAAACCTAAAAAGAAAACAGATGCTCTCGAGAAACTAGTTTTTGGTGTCATCGACTACCTCAGTATCACCGATAGAGCTGAAGAATACCGAGCCGCCGGGGGTAATTCATAAAGGTCCCGTATCACCATTGAGTTCGGAGCCGTTCATTTTTCTAAAACCTAAAAATCCAAGCCCATCTCCATTCTCTATTAACGCGAGCCTACCAACTATCCGAGGACATCTTCGTCAACAAAAACGCCTGACGCTGCTACTCGTTCAACTCCTTTAAAGGCCAGAAAAACCGACACTAAAACTCATCCTGCTCCTTCAAAGCTTCGGGATACCATCGACCGACCCAAATCTTTTTTTTTACTATGGGTGATTCATGCTCTTCATCTACCCCTCCTGAATATGTCCAGATGACTGCAACTATTGTAGGACGTCGAACCAGCCATAATACCGCGATCATTCCTAAATGGGTGGTTCAACATGATCAAGAGAGAAGGAAACGTCGAAAAGCTGCTTCTAAAAAGGATGAGGTCTAAGTGCCTTGTCATACTCGAGTAAATAGCAGCTCAAGAATTGTTCACACGACTCCCCCTTCCAAAGGGTTTACATCTGCTGATAAACCCCTGCCCAAGAAAGTCCAAAGTACCGAGGGCGAGAAGCCAGCTCTTAAATCTTCCAAAGTATCTGCATCGAAAAAGGTTGAAGACAAGCCTGCTGAAAAGACTACTCATAAACCTTCAACCAAGGTATCTGTGTTAACGAGGGTCGAGGACAAAGCTGCTGATAAAACCACTCGTAAGCCTTCAACCAAGGCTTCTGCGTCAATGAGAGTCGAAGACAAAAACACTGAGAAAACTACTCATAAACCTTACAACAAAGCATCTGTATCAGCGAGGGTCGACGAAAAACTTTCCAAGGAACCTGTTCCCAAATCTTTACCCATGGCATCCGCGTCGGCAAGAGTTGGGGACAAAAATTTCGAGTTAGACGCACCGAAAAGTCTAGAAATTCAAAATATTCCCGTTGTTGGCGAGGCTGAAAGAGAGCCTTTACCTCCCGAAGTTGCCGACATTATGAAAGGCTACCATATTCTCCTTCTCAATGATCACATTATGTCTCTTTTTACTGGGAAGCACCCGTACTATTCTCCTGACGAAAAAGCCGGTTTGAAGAAAATCTGGGGGATTCCTGACTATGTTAACATTCGTTTTTTAAAGCCCGGTGAGACTTCCTTGAACTTGCAAGCTCGAGAGATAGTATTTTTCACCGATCTTTTCAACTGGGGTCTGTGAATTCCCCTTGATCCCGAAATCGTCAGCTACTTCGAGATTCTTCAAATTTTCCCAACCCAGTTAACTCCTAATGCTTGGTACACTTTAATGTCTACCATTATGGCTTCTCGATTAGCTGGGGTCAATCTTCATGGAGGAGTACGTAGGCATATCCAGATTGTCAAAATATCTGAAACTGCCATTATTTTATTCTTCTCTTGCCAATCCAAAGAAGATAGTAAACAATTTGTTGGAAGCTGACAGATTATGAAAGTATCAATTTATCTTCATCAGTGGTTCTTGGGAAAACGGTCGGCTATACAACAAAGAGAATATGAGGCGCCTTACTTAAAAATGGACTCCTGAAGGTAGTTTTTTTTACCGGTCTTCTTTTTTAAGCTTGCAAGGTAACTACTCAGGAGTTGAGAAAAGCCCACATCAAGACGGTTTTGGAGATCTTTGCCAAACTCCGAGCCTTTGCCTGAAAGAATTGGGGTCAACAATTCCGTCGATGCTATAAGAACACCAACCTTATCAACATCAATTTTTGGAGCTGCTCCAACGATATTCTAAGTATCAAAGAATTACGGATTCCTCCTGATATTACCGAGTTCGTGGGGAGACTTGAAGCCCCATATTTAGAAGTGTTTTTCCCAAAAGAGACCGGACACCTAACAAACGTGTCAAATCGGAGGAGTTGTCCGATTCATAAAATGAACAAGGGAATGCCGACGGTACTGCTGTAGATAAACCTCTTTAAGTACTACCCTCAGAGCCTGAAACCAATGTCATTCTTAGTGACCGAGTTGCAAGTGGGAATAAATCTCCTACCATCGTCAAGGGGGCGCATAAAGAACTTGGTGAAAAAATAAAGAAGAATGTCGCAGCTGACGAGGGGAATCATACTTCAAACAAGAAGTACAAAGGGAAAATTATTGCAGATGAAATGCACTGCGACCCAGCCGCAAAACAGATCACTATCCCCACCAAGTTTGAAAGTTTGGTGGTGCAAAGTCGTCTGCACCTGTCAAAGTTTGTGTAAGAGAAAGAGGGTCAGAAAAAATGCATTACGCAGGCAAAACCAAAGCGTCAGACCACTCGAGAAGTCTTGTTGTGGTGGCCCAAAAATATCATACTCCTTGTCAAGGAGATTCAATGCATCCTGATCCTACATTCTTTCATGTTCGTGCTCAGAGTTCAAACTCTTTCTTCCTTCAAGATTCAGATGTCCTAGCCGCCGCCTTGCAAAACATTCTCGCCCCCATAGCCCAAAAATAAAGAGAAGTAATGACACTTCAGAAATAAATTGTTGAGGACAAGAGAAACATCTCATCCAAAGCCAAGGAGTCGCAGGACTTAGTTGATCTTGCTAACACCCAAGCTGACACAACCGAAGCTAAAATCCAGGCTTTTGATGCGAAATAAAAAAGAGTTGGAAAAATCTGTTTCTCAGGCCAACGAAGATTGTGCCAAATTCGTTGAACAATTGGCTGCCTAGAAGCTTAAGAATGACTACCTTCGCTGGCGATCGACGAAAATGGCTACGAACCTTCGCGAGCTTCAAATGACCCTCGACAAAAGCAAGGAGGAGAACCGTCTTTTTGCCGCTAAATGCAAAAAAGTTATAGAAGAAGAGGTTGCCGATGCAAGGGTCGGTTATGTTCTAAACTTCCATGCACAGTTTCCCCGGATACCGCTTCGGCCGATGTTGTTAGACGTCCCAGAAGAAGATCGCCCTGAAGGCGTTGATTGTGCCGACCCTGATATTGAATACACTGAATCCTTTGAAGATCCCCCGATGCTTAAACTCTGTTGCTCGGATATGTTGTTTTCGTTCTTTTAAAAGTTAAGACTTGGTTGTTTTTGTTACACATTTTCATTCCCATCCGCTTTTTGTACTCTCTTCTTGATACCCTACCCTTTTTTGTAATCGAAGGTGATCTGTTTTCGATACCAAACTCAATGGGTTTTTATGTCATATACTATGTTCAAATTTATGGATCAACTTTTTAGTTGAAAAACCCTATACCAGGTTCGAACTTGTTGATCAACTTTAGAGTTGAAAAAACCTTGTAATAGGTTCTACTTTGTTGATCAACCTTAGAGTTGAAAAACCTTACTAGTTTCGATTATGTTGATAACCTTTAATGTTGAAAAACCATTTAATAGGTTCGAATATGTTGATCAACCTTAAAGTTGAACAACCCTTTAATAGGTCCGACGTTGTTGATCAACTTTAATGTTGAAAAACCTTTTAATAGGTTTGAATATGTTGATCAACCTTAAAGTTCAAAAACCCTTTAATAGGTTCGACGTTGTTGATCAAATTTAAAGCTGAAAAACCCTTTTAATAGGTTCGACGTTGTTGATCAACTTTAATGTTGAAAAACCCTTTAATAGGTTCGACAATATAACAAATAGTGAACTTGTTTTGAGGCTCCAAATATTTACTAGACGGGTCGGTTTATATAGACACCTCATCAAAACCTCCCTGCGCCACCAGGGTAAGAAAGAATGTGTCCCTGACTAAAATTGTCTTACAATAAAGTTAGTAGAAGAAAGTAAAAATTAAAAATCATTTTAAGTACAACTTAAGGTGCTCAATGTTCCAAGGGAGATGTAGAGGTCGAACAAATTTATCTTTCAACAGATAAGTCCCTCACTTTACGTTTCCTATCACTTGGTACGGTCCTTCCCAATTGGGTGCCAATTTCCCCAGATGCTTGTCTTTGGTGTGAATGAATACTTTTTGCAGGAATTTTTCCCCAACCTTGAAGTATCTTCTTCGAACTTTTGAAGCGTACTTGCTTCTCATAAGGGTCTGATAATGTAAAGAGCTTAAGTGAGCCCTGGTTCATTTTTCCTCTATCAGATCTAGAGCCAAGGCTCGGCTCTCATCGTTAGCGTTTTCCTCATATTGATTGATCCTGAAGGATGGGAACATTGTCTCTACAGGGATTACTGCATCTATGCCATATACCAGCACATAGGGCAATTCCCGCGTTGCAGTTCGGGGGGTGGTTCGGTATGCCCACAACACCTCTTGTTAAAAATCTTGTCACTTTCCAGCTTTTCCTTCCAGAATCCTCTTAAGTCCACTGATGATTGTAAAATTGGGGGCCATTTCCCATGGTTATCTTCTGAGGGACCCCGTACCGACAACAAATATTTGACCATTATGAACTTTAACACATCCTTAGCTCTGGTTTCTGATAGTGGTTCCGCTTCGGCCCACTTTGAGAAATAATCCACTGCAACCACAATGGTTTGTCTTCCTCCGGTTGCTAATGGAAGAGGACCTACTAAGTCTATCCCATATTTATAAAATGGTAGACTTTCTGAAATAGACTCGAGGGGGACTGCTGGAGTGTGGATTGAATTGGCGAACCTCTGGAAAATGCCGCACATTTTGACCAATTCATTGGCATCGGCTGCAAACGTAGGCGAGTAGAATCCTGACAACAGAACTCTTCTAATTAGTGTCTTGAATCTGAATGTGCCAACCCTTCACCATCGTATAGCTCGGATAACACCATCCGTGACTCTTCGTATCCCAAGCATCTTAACAGAGGTCTACTTGCAGACTTTTTATAAAGTGTGTTTCCCAATAAAGCAAAACCTCGCGCCTTATATCGAACACTTTTTGCCAATGTCTTGTCATCGGGCAATACTTATTCTACCAAAATATTTATAATGTTATTCCTCCAGTCATCACTCAAAGTTGTTGAAATTTGACAAGCCATATCTGGTCGGTTTTCTAGGTCTGTTCGTTGTAGAATAGATGGATACTCCTGAGACAGAATCCAAGGGTATTCTCCAACATACAATGTGGTTGCCAACGAATCGGCAATTGTATTATCCTCCATACAGACATGCTCATAAGTAATCTTTTTGAAAGATGAAGCCAAAATTCTTAAAGCTGCTAAATATTGCATTAGCTGCTCTTTTCTCGCCTCGGATTGACCCGTTGCATGATTAATCAGTAGCTGTGAATCGCTTAGTAGCCGAACGTTCCTGGCTCCGCAAATCTCTGCCAACTTTAAGTATGCTAGTGCTGCCTCAAACTCAGCCCCGTTGTTCGAAGCCTTGGAGCCGAAGCGAATGACCTCATGCATTGTAATCCCCGAGGGCGTAGAAATCTGGACACCGCGTCGGTTCTGACTATCCACTCATCTGAATCTTTTTATGGCTCAACTGTTACCTCCTCTGGTCTACTGGAGTAAAACTCTACTAAGAAATCTGCTAGAGTTTTCCCTTTAATAGCCGTTCTCGGTTCGAAATCAATATCAAAGTCACCCAGTTCTACCGACCATTTTGATTTACGCCCTGAAATATCAGGTCGTTGTAACACACGTTTTAAGGGGAAAGCAGTTCGAACCATAATAGAATGGCCATGAAAATAGGGTCACATGTTTCTAGCAGCCGTTACCAGAGCCAACGCTAACGTTTTGAGTTTTACATACCGTTTTAGTGTATCCAGCAAACTTTTACTTACATAGTAAACAAGTTTAGGAACCTTGTCCTCTTCTCGGACTAAAGCTGCGCTTACCGCATGCTCTGAAACCGCTAGGTATATAAACAAAATCTCCAAGGGTAATGGTTTTGTCAATAGCGTTGGGGATGATAAATAACTATTGATATTAAAAAAAAGGTGTCGGTACACTCAGCTGTCCAGTCAAAATTCTTAGCATTTCTCAACACTTGAAAGAAAGGTGCGCATTTGTCAGAGGATCGCGAGATGAATCTATTCAGTGCTACAAGTCGTCCGGTTAAAATCTGTACTTCTTTAATATTCATGGTGGTGCCATACTGTTCAAACGTTCACCTGGACTGGATCGACTTCTATCCCTTTCTCAATGATTACAAACCCCAGGAATTTCCCCGACCAAACTCCAAATGAGCACTTCTCTGGATTCAACTTGAGGTTTACTTTACCGAGATTTTTGAACATTTCCTCCAGTTTGGAAAAATGTTTTCATCAGTAACACTTTTGACCAACATGTCATCGATGTAAACCTCCAAATTTCGTCTGATCTGCCCTTCGAAAAATTTATTAACCAGACTTTGATAAGTAGCCCCTGTGTTTTTCAGGCCGAAAGGCATAACCTTATAACAGTACAATCCTCTTCTTGTGATAAACGTGGTGCTTTCTTAATCTCTTAGGTCTAGTTTGATCTGGTTGTATCCTGCATAAGCATCCATAAATAATAACAACTTGTTCCCAGATGTCGAATCTACAAATTGGTCAATCCTTGGCATGGGGAATGGGTCATTTGGACAAGCTCTGTTAAGGTCTGTAAAGTATGCGCACATTCTCTATTTTTCGTTCTTCTTTTTTACTAAGACCGTATTTGATGTCCACCATGGATATTGGGACTCCTTGATGTGTCCTACCTTAGTCAACCTTTCAACTTCTGCGATAATCGCCTCTGCCTTTTCTTAGAACCCTTTCCCGCTCGACTGCTGTGTTACTGGTGCCACGGTAGTTATTGGTTGCGGCTGAGAAACCGAAGCTGTCTTTTACAGAATTTTATGATATGATACCACCGAAGCTTACGTAGTTTGCTCGATTTGCTGGATTTGTGCTGCCAACTTCGACGCTTTAGTCTCTTCAATCAGGATCTGCTTCTCTACGTGAGCTAACAAGGCAGAAAAAGTAAAAGCCTGCTTTTTCGTTATCGCTTGCTTCATCGAACCAGGTAACAAACCTAATCTATAACCTATTAAAGCTACACTCTTATCACAATAGTCATGATCGATTTTCGTATCTACAAATCGTCGAGTATAGTCCTTCAGACTTTCTCCGACCATTTGTTGACAATTCAAAATTGTATCACCATTGGCTCGGAAGTTCTTACTTCCTACAAATTGTTGTCTGAACATCATCCAAAACATGCCGAAATTTGTTTGCACCCCTATGGTAGCCAGTTGTACCATTTTGATGCCCGATCTTTGAACATTATTGAAAACGTTTGACTTACCAACTTATCGTCATTGTCGAAACTCAGTATGAAGTTCTTAAATGCTTCTAGGTGGTTATCAGGGTCTTTCTTTCCATCGATTTTTTCAAGCTTCGAGATATCAAACCACTTCGGAAGATGTCCTGAAACAATTTCATCTGAAAAAGGAACATTATCGTGCTTTCGCACTCGAGCTCTGCCTTTGTAAAAATCGGCCTCGTCCTGATTAACAACACGATTAGCCTCCTTTTCATCATCGCACAACCGTTTTCCTCGACTATCTAGCCGATATTTATTTTTAGCTAAAGCCCTCTTTTTCTCAGCGTTAAGCTTAGAGATGTCGTCTAAAAGTTGCTGCATGGTTATGATAAGGGTCGACCGTTTGCCTAAGCCTTTACTACCTTGGTCATCATCACCATACTGCTTCTCAGAGGGTCGATCATCTGAATAGGAAATTTACCTATCAAAGCCTCTCTCCTTTGTCTTTCCCTTTCTAGCCTCCGTATCCATTCCTCAAATTTTAAGTTTTCTAGTGTCGAGATTTTGGAGAACCTGATCTCCGGGTATCACTCGTTCCTACAGACGGCATCAATGATAGTTCATGGAATATTTAAGACTGAATATCGAATAACGTGTATGGTGGAGTGGTGTCAGACGAATAAGTACAAAGTTTAGAGAGAGAAAGTAGTCAAAATAAAGTATCAATGATTAGAAAGTACCACTTTCCCAAAATGGATCTTTACTTATATAGTGCCAGTGGTGGGCTCCACTGCACATGCTATGGTCATTCTAATCACATATTGGCCCTCATATTTATACTTATTTCTTATGTTTCTTATCTTTACAAATAGGTCCCTATATGTCTTTACATTATCAATGAAGCCCCTTAATAATCTTGACATTTTTGCCCTTATTAGGTATGATTGGGTAAGTCATCAATTTTAAGACGACGAGTTGCTATGTAGTCTGAGTTACCATATTCAAACCTAAAATATTGATGATTTGTTTTGAGACATATATTTATAGGGTCTGATTTGGTTACTGAAGAATTTTTATAAAAATATTTGGTCTTTTACCACACCCTTTGGTAGTTCTTCAGGAGTTATAATTATAAACAAACGATTATGGTTAATAAACCAAGCCCAAGATTGAAAGACCAAACAGTTAAACAAATTGTCATTGCGTACCTTGACATAATAGTAACATCAAGAATTATGGTTAAAAACCCAATCCTAAGGTTACGCAAGTGGTCATATTGTTCCCTGGCGTAAGAATCAAATTAGCGATTATATTTAGGTTGAAAAACCGAAAGGTTACGCAAGTTGCCATATTGTTACCTGATTTAGCAGTTAAAGTTGCGATTATAGTTTATAAACCAGGACTAAAGCTAAAAACCCTGAAAGGTTACGCAAGTGGTCATACTGAGCCATGTCAAAGATATATACCCACCCCACAATAAAAAGATAATATATGAAGATGTTGCCAAAGAAAGTAAAGGTAAAGTTTTCTTGTTAATCCTTGCTAACTAATTCATCAAATGAGTAAGTATGAGGTAACAAATGTTTTTTCATAAATAAGAGTTCTGTCAAAAACATAAAAAGTGGTTAAACATGGATGAACTTTTCATAAAAATATATAGATTGGCCAAAGAAAAATGGGTAAAAAAATTCTCCATTCTTATTAATGGGACCCTCAGTATTGTATTAAGTAGTTGGTGGAGTTTTTGCGATCAATTTTGATATTGGTGCTGCTAGTGGTGTTCTTGGTTGCTTTGATTTTCTGTTTTTCTGTAAAGGTCTATTGTCTAGAGGTGGATATATATTTTAATGCCATCACGATTTTCGTTCTCTTGAGGAGATAAGGAACTAAACATAATATTCAGGGTTGTTATTCTTGGAAGCAGGATTTGAGCCGGTGGTGAGATTTTTCTTCTTTCGGGAAATTTTATTTGGGGAAACATTTGCAGGATTGGTGTTATCTTGGTCATTTGCCATCTTCTTTTTTGGAACACCTATGCCGACAGCTTGTTGATTCTGGGGTTGTACTTGTTATCAGAGTATGACGAGAGCGCTTTCAACTGTAGCTGGTTACCCAATTTTTCTAATCAATTTTTTACCATCAGCACTTATCGTGATATCTCGTAAAGGCCCAATTCCAGTTTGGATGAAGTTTTGTAGTGAAAAAGATACTGCACGTCAGATTGGTAGATGGGTCGGGCAGTAGACAATATCTCTAGAGGCTTGTCATCGTGAAAGAATTTGTTGAAAGTTTCAAGAATTTTTTATGGGTGTGAAAAACAAGTACGAAATTGAAGGATTATGTTAGAAAAGTAAAACAACATATTAGATGATAAAATTAACTTGAAAATATCTTATCTTACGTGTTTTCATCTGCCTTCTTTATATCTAACCAAATACATTAGTAGAATTTATAGACTCCTTAATTTCGATTACATATATAAAACTTGTTTTCCAGTTATGGTTAGAGGAGGATTACTGATAATTCGAGTAAAGTATTTTAAAGTAAAAAAATAGAAATGATTGTCTCAAATTGTTTTTGATTTTAAGACATAATTGGGTAAGTCACCAAGTTTAGATTTTGTCTTCTTCAGTATGCTTGGGTAAGTCATCAATTTTAAGAGGACGAGTTGCTATGTAGTCCGGGATACCATATTCAAACCTAAAATATTGATGATTTTTTCAGCATATATTTATAGGGTCTGATTTGGTTACCGAAGAATTCTTGTAACAATATTTGATCTTCAACCACATCCTTTGAAAGTTATTCTGGGGTTATATCTATAGTGTTTTCTGAGGGGTTTAGGAAAGTTTTTTCTAAAGAGATAAGTATTAAGAAATTTCCTAAAAAATAAAGGTGGAGTCGTATTAGATCTTCAGTGATTTTGCTATGAAGTATAGGTAACTTTTTTAAAATTTAAGATGATAAATTTGGATGTAGCAAAACATTTAGATTATGAAATATAAAAGGATTAAGAATATATTAGATATAATATATACCTGTTTAAGAGAAAATTGAAATTTGGATCTCTGTAATTCCGAGGAAGGTAGTATGAGCAAAACATATAATCGTATCAAGAGAGGGGGCAATATGAAAGATTGGTAGAAATCATTTTTTATGAATGAAAATATAAAGAATTAGTTGTAAAAAAAATCTAGATCATTGGATTAGAATAAAATTAATGGTTAGATTAGTAGTAAGAAAGTGAAACGTTGCTGAGATTATGTCAAAGTTAATAATTAACATTATGAAAATATTTGTGATAAATGTCAATTTAGTCAGGCATGCGTTATATTGGTAAGAATGCTTATATTATTTATATTATTGTTTCAACGACTTGGGGGAGTCCTGATAAGCCTATATTACACATATGTTATATGTTTCTTATTTAGACAAAATAAATAAAGCTAATAAAGGAATAAGATGCATGAAATATGACGAGGGTTGTATGCTGAGGGATTAAGACGAGAACATGAACTGGAACATGATGATGGTCATATTGAGAGATATGAAGAGAGCCATGTGTCAAAATATTAAGACGAGAACATGAAGTGGAACATGACAAAGGTCATATTCGGATTTATGACAAAGGCTATCTATTGAAGAATTAAAATGAGAGCATGATGTAAAATAGGAAGAGATTCATATTCGGATATATGATGAGGGCCATATGCAGGGGCATTACGATGATGAAATTCAAATTGATGACAAGGGTTGCATTCAGATATATGACGAAGTTTACATTAATATTTATGACGAAGTTTACATTAATAGTTATGACGAAGGTTGTATAAAGAACTGAGACGAGCACGTGGAACGTTTGTTAAAAATATATAATTTTATTCACATGTGTTATTTTATAAGAGGTTTTAAAAAACGTTTGTTAGACAGTTATAACAGAGTGTGACATGTAAATTAGTGATTTGATACATTTAAATTCAATGATTGGTAAAATATCTTATGTAAGTACTATATATAGATCCCAACGTCTTCATTTAGAGACTCATCACACATTTTTAATAAGAAGCATATATTACACAATTTTTACTTTCTTTATTGATTTTGGCTCATCATTTTAGCTAAGCTATTCAGAGACTAATTCCCTTAACAGAGACCAGACGTTATGAAGTGGAGATATCATTAATTATTAAATCATGTGAGACTATGCACGATGGAAGTGGAGAGTCCATGCATTATTAGATCATGTGAGACCAAAATGTTGGAAGTGGAGATCCATGCATAATGAAATGGAGACATCGGGCATTATTAAATCATACGAGACCATGCATGATGGAAATGAAGATTAGGCACATATTATTAAATCATGCAAGACCAGGTATAATAGAAGTAAAGAGACCAGACATGATGGAAGTGAAGAGACCAAGCATGATAAAATGGAGAGACGAGGCATTATTAAATCACGTGAGACCATGCATGATGGAAGTAGAAATACCATGCATGATAAAATGGAAAGACTAAATATTATTTAAATATACGACACTATGCATGATAGAAGTGGTGAGACCAGACATGATAAAGTGGATAGATGCGAGACCTAACATGATGAAGTGAAGATATACGATGATGTCCCACTTGATGATAAATATATGAGACCAGGGTCACTAGATCTGATGGAAAAAAGTTCAAAAAAATATTATCCATGAATCTAATTTTGTTCGTGTTAAAATAACGTAGTCGATGGTACTTTCAAAAAAAAATTCCAAGCTCTATTTTAAAATATACAAACTTTTTTTAAAAATAGAAAAAATGAAAACAAATATTTAATTCAAAGAAGGAGAAGTGAGTTACTAGTGGTTTTTCTCTATAGTCTAGATACTTATTTAGTAGTTAACACTTTTGGATATTAGGTGGTAATGAGAAACTTGGCTATATATTTATGAGTAGTTCACCCATGAATAATCTTAATCAGTTGAGTAAAACTATTATTAAAAAAATGAATATATAATTTTAATAAATATTTTTAATATATAAATTTGAGGTAATTTATAATTTTTACTATTGTTACTGGAATTTAATATTTTGTAGAGTTAAGTAGAATCTGAATGTAAACCCAAATCTATATAATGTAAACCCAAATCTATGTTTTTTTGTTATTATTTAAAGATATGATTAATATCATCTACCACCCACTTAAATTTACCAATTATAATTTAATATTTATCATTTTAATACTTCAAATACCATAAAAATGGTGCACATCTTGTTGCTATTATATTTTTTCTCGCATTTATTAATAATATTGTAATCTATCATAAATAAATCATGAATTAAAAGAATAATAATTAACGAAGATGACTATAGGGTGATTCTCAAATTGAATATAATAAAAAAAATCGTGAATCGTGTGAAATTCTGTTGGGGATTCGTAAACTGTTTAACAAGAATAAGATGCAAAATTATCTTATAAGAATAAATATGAATCATCAATTATGTTTTTCGAATCGTGAATCATAGTTCAAATACAATAATAAGGGTTAAATGTGAATCAGAGTATCATATGTTAAATCTAAAGTGAGAATTAATGATTAAATGCAAATTGTGAATCTTTTTGGTCTAAAACATGCGAATCATGAATCCTTATTTTGTCTAAGTGTAATTTTCGAATTGCAAAATAAAAGTTTAAAATGTTAATTACGAACTGATAAATATGGGTCAAATGTGAACTAAAAAAATATGGGGTTAAAATGTGAATCACGATATACGAATCATGTTTAGCCATAAGAAAATGCGAAGTGAGAATTATGGGTTAAATGCAAAGTTAAAATCATGGGTTAAATGCGAATTGAGAATCATGAGTTAAATGCGAACTACTAATCATAGATCAAATCTGAACTGTCAATCATGGATTAAATCCAAACTGTGAATCACGAGTTAAATCCGAATTGAGAATTAATATTTGAATATGAACTGAGAATCATGAATTAAATGGGAAGCGAGAACCATATGTTAAATGCAAACGATCAATTACGAGTTTATTAGTCTCAATTTGTTGGTTTAAATAATTTAAAATATATCATTCATTAATCTAGTTTTGTTCATTTCAAAAAACCAATACCAATAATATTTTTGGGTATTCCAAAATATTATTTAAAAATATATTTTTTAATAAATAAAAAAAATACACATTATTTTTATATAGAGGGGAAGGTTATTAACAAAATTTATGTAATCAAAATATTTATTAATAACTTAATTTTTTTTATCACGATTGTTCATTTTATTCTGTAATTAAAAATGAAACTCAAAATACAATTCAATAAGTTATGTTCGCGTAGAAGTGTAAAATTTGTAGGGCCTGCTCACTTCTCTCTCTCATATTTATTAGTGTGGGCCCTACCTTTTGGTTTCTTACAAGAAACAACTAAGCATTAAATGAAGGGTAACTTACAAGCAACCTCCTTTCATTTAATGCAAGTGGGTTTCTTGCAAGGAACCATTAACTTCTTTTGGAAGCATAAGTGGCTTCTTTTGTAAGCCTTGTTTTGCTATAAATAGGACCATGAGTTGGTCTTGGAGAGGTATCACTTGACTCACTTGAATCACTTCACTAGAGTGTAACATTGTTTGTAATATTGTGTGTGACACAATTTAGAGAGAAACACTTTGAGTGAGAGAGAAATACGGGTAGTGTTTATGAGAATTTGTTTGAGTAATCTGTGAGATTACTATTCTCTTTGGGTATAATATTTGGGGTGAGAAAAGTGAGTGTATAACTCTTGAGTGTATGGAGTGAGACTCCAATCCTTGTAATATTTTTGAGTTATAGTCATTCTTATTTTTCTCCCGTGGACGTAGGCAAATTAGCCGAACCACGTTAAATTATTTTTCTCTTGTTTGTTCTAATTTCCGCATTCGTGGGATTATTTTTCCCAACAACTGGTATCAGAGCCAACTTGCAGTTCCATATCCTTCTTCTTCGTACAAAATGGAGGAACGTACGAATATTGGTGGCAATTCCATGATCATACTCACGGAAACAAATTATTCCATTTGGAAAACCATGATGGAAGATTTGTTGTACTGTAAAGACTTGTTTGATCCTATTGAACTAAAAGGGGTCAAACAAGGTGCAACAAGTGAAGCAGATTGGAAGAAACTCAACCGTAAAGCTGTTAGTGTGATTCGACAGTGGGTTGAAACAAGGGCGATTCGCGACACCGCAAAAGAAACTGATGCTTTCAAATTATGGAAGCATTTAAAAGAAATGTATGAGCCCAAAAATGCTAAAAATAAAGCTTTCATCATAAGGAGACTTGTGAACCTGAAACTTTATGATGGGCAAAGTGTATCTGACCACTTGGCGAAATTTGACGAGATTCTCGACAATTTGACGAACATGGAGCTGGCCCTAGCTGAAGAAATTCAAGCGCTGATTTTGTTAAGTTCTTTGCCGGATAGTTGGGAAACACTTGTGGTAGCTCTTAGCAATTCAGCACCACAAGGAAAGGTGACGTTAAGCATGGTAAAGGAAAGTATCAACAGAGAAGGAAAAAGAAGAGCAGAGCAAAGCTCTTTCAGCCACCCTCAAGGACAAGCATTAGTCACGGAGAGAGGAAGAACTAGAAACAAACATTTCTCCAGAGACAGGAGAAACAAAAGCAAGTTTAGAGGCAGATCAAAGTCAAGAGGCGACTTCACTTGCAACTACTGTCATAAACCTGGACATTTCAAGAAGGATTGTTGGAAGCTGAGAGAAAAGGAGGCTAAGGAAAATAATGAAGACAATAGAGGAAATGCAGCTGTCATTTCCAACGATGGTGAAACATACCTAATTTTTGACGATGGACGTGTCAACCTCGCATGCCAAGACACATGGATGATTGATTCTGGAGCATCATTCCATGTAACAGCCGATAGAAGTCTTTTGACCACTTACACAAGTGGTGAGTTCGGTTTTGTCAAGATGGGAAATGAGGCAAGATGTGAAATTGTTGGTCGAGGCGATGCAACACTGGAAACTAGCAGCGATTGCAAGTTGTTATTAAAGGATGTTCGACATGTTCCAGACATCCGTATCAATTTGATCTCCACTGGTCAGCTTGACGATATGGGATACGAAAACACATTTGGCAATGGAGTTTGGAAGCTTAAGAAAGGAAAATTGGTCGTGGCCAGAGGTAAGAAGATTGATCGTTTGTATTATATGCAAACAAAACAATCAAGTGGAGTAGAAGCGAATGCGATCAAGTATGAAGACTCGGCAAATTTATGGCACGCCAGACTTGGTCATATGAGTGAGAAGGGACTTAAAATTCTCACGAAAGAAAATCTTCTACCGAATCTTCCAAATATTCCTTTAAAGCAATGCACTCATTGTTTGGCAGGAAAACAACACAGAGTCGCATTTCGAGCAGGACGACCACATAGAAATAATAATATTCTTAATCTAATACATACAGATGTATGTTCTATGGGTGACAGAAGTATCGGCGGATCATTATACTTTATCACATTCATTGACGATCATTCCAGAAAGGTGTGGGCTTATCCTTTGAAGACCAAAGATCAAGTGTTAGAAGTATTCAAGAAGTTTCATGCCAACGTTGAAAGGCAAACTGGAAAACTTTTGAAATGTATCCGCTCCGACAATGGTGGTGAATACATTGGACCATTTGAAGAATATTGCAGAGTTCATGGTATCATGCTTGAGAGATCGGTGCCCAAGACCCCGCAACATAATGGTGTTGCAGAAAGAATGAATAGAACTATTTGTAACAAGATCGTGTGCATGCTCTCCCATTCAAGATTGTCAAAGTCCTTTTGGGGTGAAGCATTGATGACGGCGGTAGATCTTGTCAACTTATCCCCTTCAGTTCCTTTAGATGGTGCAATTCCCGAAAGAATATGGACCGGGAAAGACATAAGTTACAAACACTTAAAGGTGTTTGGTTGTAAGGCGTTCGTACATGTCCCTCGACATGAAAGATCCAAGATGGATGAGAAAACCAAAGAATGCATATTTCTTGGTTACGGACATGATGAGTTTGGTTATAGACTTTGGAATCCAAGAAGTAGAAAAGTTGTTCGAAGTAGAGATTTTGTGTTCTTTGAAGACCAAACTCTTGGAGATATGAAGAACGACGAGAATGCAAAATCAGATGTCAATACTAAAATTGACTTAGTTCCGGATGCACCATTTCCAGTTGAGTATGAGGATCATGGCGAGGCTCCCGACCATGAAGAGGAAGTTGACGTTGAAGGAAATCATACTGAAGAACCCCATTTGAGAAGATCCATTAGAGATCGCCGACCTTCGACTAGATACCCAACAAATGAGTATGTGTTACTAACTGACGGGGGAGAACCTGAATGTTTTGAAGAAGTTGTACTGCACATTCAAAATAAGGAGTGGTGGAAAGCCATGAAAGAAGAGATGAAGTCATTGCATGAGAACCACACATACAATTTGGTAGAGTTACCAAAAGGGAAGAAAGCACTCAACAATAAATGGGTGTTTAAGCTGAAGACTGAAGAAGGAAATCCACAACCAAGATATAAGGCGCGGCTGGTTGTCAAAGGATTTGGTCAGAGAAAAGGTATTGATTTTGAAGAAATATTATCACCTGTAGTAAAAATGTCATCTATTCGTGTTGTTCTTGGAATAGCTGCTAGCTTGAATTTGGAAGTTGAACAACTTGATGTGAAAACTGCTTTTCTCCATGGTGATTTGGAAGCAGAAATTTACATGAAGCAACCTGAAGGGTTTGAGACTAAAGATAAAGAGCATTTGGTCTGCAAACTAAAGAAGAGTTTGTACGGTCTCAAACAAGCCCCACGACAGTGGTATAAAAGGTTCGATTCCTTCATGGTGGAACACGGGTATAGTAAGACTTCATCTGACCATTGTGTTTTCATTAAGATATTTTCTGAAAATAATTTTATCATCCTTATGCTCTACGTGGATGATATGTTGATTGTTGGTCGTGATATTGGAAAGATAGAGAAGTTGAAGATGGAGCTCAACAAATCTTTCGCAACGAAGAATTTGGGTCCCGCAAAGCAAATTCTTGGGATAAAAATCACTCGAGATAGGGTGAACAACAAATTATGGTTGTCCCAGGAAAAATATATTGAGAAGGTTTTAGAAAGATTCAGCATTAGCAAAGCGAAACCTGTTACTTCTCCACTTGCAGGGCATTTTAAACTTTCTTCCAAGCAATCACCTACAAAAGAAAGCGAGATTGAAGAAATGAATAAAATACCTTACTCTTCAGCTGTTGGCAGTTTGATGTATGCCATGGTTTGTACAAGACCTGATATTGCTCATGCTGTCGGAGTAGTCAGCCGATTTTTATCTAATCCTAGAAAAGAGCATTGGGAAGCTGTAAAATGGATTTTCATGTATCTTCGAGGAACATCTCAATTATGTTTATGTTTTGGCAATGGTAAACCTATTCTTGAAGGCTACACGGATTCAGATATGGCTGGTGATGTTGATAGTAGGAAATCTATTTCGGGATATTTGATGACGTTTTCAGGGGGAGCAATTTCATGGCAATCAAGATTACAGAAATGCGTTGCATTATCCACTACCGAGGCTGAATATATTGCCATTACTGAAGCTAGTAAAGAACTTTTATGGTTAAAGAAGTTTCTTATAGAGTTGGGCCTCAATCAAGAAAAGTATACTCTCCACTGTGATAGTCAAAGCACTATTCATCTTAGCAAAAATCCAAGTTTGCATTCGAGATCGAAACATATTGATGTTCGATACCATTGGATTCGTGAAACCTTAGAGTCAAAGCAGATGAGTATTGAGAAGATTCATACCGATGACAATGGATCAGATATGATGACAAAGTCACTGCCGAAACAAAAGCTTGATGTGTGCACAGAGGTTGCCGGACTGGTAACACTCTCCTCCTGAGCAGACGGTGGAGATTTGTAGGGCCTGCTCACTTCTCTCTCTCATATTTATTAGTGTGGGCCCTACCTTTTGGTTTCTTACAAGAAACAACTAAGCATTAAATGAAGGGTAACTTACAAGCAACCTCCTTTCATTTAATGCAAGTGGGTTTCTTGCAAGGAACCATTAACTTCTTTTGGAAGCATAACTGGCTTCTTTTGTAAGCCTTGTTTTGCTATAAATAGGACCATGAGTTGGTCTTGGAGAGGCATCACTTGACTCACTTGAATCACTTCACTAGAGTGTAACATTGTTTGTAATATTGTGTGTGACACAATTTAGAGAGAAACACTTTGAGTGAGAGAGAAATACGGATAGTGTTTAGGAGAATTTGTTTGAGTAATCTGTGAGATTACTATTCTCTTTGGGTATAATATTTGGGGTGAGAAAAGTGAGTGTATAACTCTTGAGTGTGTGGAGTGAGACTCCAATCCTTGTAATATTTTTGAGTTATAGTCATTCTTATTTTTCTCCCGTGGACGTAGGCAAATTAGCCGAACCACGTTAAATTCTTTTTCTCTTGTTTGTTCTAATTTCCGCGGTGGGATTATTTTTTCCAACAAAATTGACACGAATCCTAATTCATTTCCAAAGTCCGCAATACAGAGTCATCCAGCTTTGACATTTTTGACCCGACGACCACAAGTCGTTGTGATTGTATGTATCTCAAGATCAATCACTCATATCGTCGTCAAATAATTTACATCAATATAGTGAATTCCATCGATTGGAACTTTAATATATAAATCGACTGTTTAGCCTTTATTGTATTTGAAAGTGACTTCCAAACAACTTTTTCTTATTGTTATATATAACTTTATTTATAACTTTTTCTTGTTTGAAATTTCATTGTATGAATATTATTTTTAATCATAGATTTTATCAATCCATAACATAGAGAAAAACTTCATACTAATATATGTTAATCTGTATATTTATTGTCTACAATATTATTTATGGGTATCGATAGTATTGTTATGCGTTTGTTAATATTTGGCAGCGGATGGGTGATTGGAAAACTTCGTTGAGAATAAAATTTCGAAAATTAAATAATGGAAGAGTGATATAATGTAATGTAACGAAAAATTAGAGTTTGTTTGTGAGGAATTAAACGGAACGTGAAAAAGTGAAAAATAAGATGAAAAATTAAGTTTGTATAAAATCCATCTTTCGTGATAAACACCTATTGGTTGTATCTATAATTAAATATAGTACAGAAAGCTTTTGATCTTTTTCGGTTTTGGGTTATAGTTACAAAAGTTTATTTGAAGCTTAATTATTGCTTAAAATATTACCGTACTAAATGATCACGGTTGAAAAAAAAATATTAGTGTACGAATTTTTGTTGTTACATAATTGTTTTTAGTTATAGGTTCATATTAACAATTTTTTATTAGATAGGTTGTTAATTTATGAACAAATTGAAGCGAAGAAAATTGTCGCAATCGTAGACAACAAATATGAAGACATCACATTAGGAAAAAACCACTGAAACGGTTGGTCCCTCATCTTCTTCAAATTCATCTTATCCTTCGACAATAATCACTCATCCTTCGACAATAACCACTCATCCTTCCAATCTAACTCGTTCTCAGAGAAACGAAGGCCAACAACGTTTTATTCTTATCCGACACTGAAAAAATATACTCCTTAAAAACGTTTCGATGCTTATGGAGAAAACGAGATGCTCTCCCAATTACCCGAAGGTCCAAGACGATCCCTCTAGACCGTGATACTCCTTTGGAGAAATCGCCTGGGTCCGGAGTGAAGGCTCTCACAAGAGTCTAGGGGATTTCTGCAACTCAAGTTACACGTCCCAAGGGATCTGTGGGCTCTCAAAATAGAACATTGCTTGCCAAAAACAATATGATGCAAATGGTTCACTCTCATGTCTTGTATGGATACGCTAAGGCTTTCTAGAATTGAGCTCCTTATGGAGCAGTTCGTGGCTATCATTTCCTTGTCGAGGAACCCTTATATCCCTTTTTTCAATTCATCACTTTGGAGAATGAGTATAAAATTATGGTCGACCTCCTCAAAGTGTAGAAGACTTGCAAAGAACAATTAATTTTTATCAGTGGTTGTTCGAAAGCGATGATGAGATTTCAAGGATAAAAATTCTAGCCGACTTCCGAGCAAGTGGAAGAGTATAGGTGAGTTCATTCTTCTGCCGACCTTACCTGTAGTTATTATAAACATTTAATGCTTGATTTTTCCCACAATGTTTTTTTGTAAGAATCGTCGAATCCCAACAATAACATTTGAAATTTTTCAAAAATACTTTCTGGTAAGTTAAACTAATGAGCTATAAAACACTGGTTGAACAAATTTCACAAATGCTTCACTCTCGTCAACCTGATCTGAAGTCATCTCTAGCGTACAAGCTCAGAACTTATCGTATCCTCGGAACAACTAATGCCCTGCCCTACCCGGTCCGGTTGAAATTTTAATATGATTAAATACTCCTGATGCCCAAGTTTTTCTTCCCGACCATAAATAAGGTCCCTAGCCATAGAATTAACAAAGATGTTGCTAGAGGTTTGGTAAAACAAACGAAGAAGAGAACCACGGAAGATAAAGAGGTTGCTGAGAAAATGAATGACGTTTTTGATCTGACAGTGACTGAGACATAGGAAAATCTTCATCCCCTGAAAAATAAGAAATCAACACACGCATCACATGATAAAAAATAAAAGGGAAATAATAAAGAGAAAAACGATCTTTTGTACAAAAGAAATCTATGGTCAGAAAAGTGATTGTCCCCACCACGGATCAAGACACCATTGCCACGATGTTCGACCACTATGGTGCTCAAGCACCAGTAAACCACTTACTACCTCTTCCGGAGGAAAACCAACATGTGCTAGAGACTCAAGTTCAATAGATCAATCCTCATGTCTTCGAGAGGAAAATATACAGGATATAGTCACTCAACCTGGAGATTACCAATCTAGACTTTCATGGGGATCTCCAGCTCCGAATCATTTTAACTTTTTGAAACAGATTCCTTTACTGTTGCTTTGCACGAGGCCATCTCTACCATTGCTACAGTGGTAAAGGAAGCGCTAATGCATAAAAGGGATTTAGATGAAGCTAAGGAGTTGATTGCACGCCTCGAGGAAGCTAACTCGACCCTTGCTTAAATAGCGATGTTTATTCGAGGAAAATTCGACACGCTTTGAAAGGTTGTTTCAGATCAAACATAAATTTCATATCAAAGTGAATGTTGGGCCGTTCTGTCAAAAAAGAGATCATGGAATAAAAATCCACTTTCCAGATTGAGATTACAGACTTGAGGTCTACATTACTAGAAAATATTAAAAACACAACGAGACTTTGAAGGGAAATTTTCTTCATCATTATTTTCTTGTGTCAAAATATAAAGAGCATGTGGTTGTTATCCGGAAAGTTAAGAGGGTAAGAAAAATATTGTTGAGTATCTCATTTCCTTCAAGAAGCAAGCTCAAAAGAGCATAACAGTCGCGCTTGCTGCTTATGTTGATGAATTCATAGGATCTTTAAATTAACAAGACGTTATAGTCAAATCTACGTTGGTTCGTAGCTTTTATAAAATGTTTCGGATTTGAACCTTGGCTCTTACTATAATATGGTTCTATAGGAGGAACGTCTTACCAATATCTTGTTCCAAGATGAATTGAAGGCATTTGTAGATTCAGAAACTAAATGAACCTATTCTTCACATTTCAAAATGCTCGAGCCCTTATTAGTTCGAATAATCCACTCGTACCTAGATATGTTAATTTTTGGCTCTGGCTCTAGTCGTTCGAAATAAAACTCAACCAAAAAATATGCCAAGGTGTACTATTTTATTATTGTATGAGGTTCACAATCAATATTATAGTCTCCTAGTTCTATTGAACCTTAGTCATCTGACTCAATATATCAGGCTTTTGCATTACATTTATTAGATGAAAGAAGAATTGAACCACAGTCGAATGGGCTTGGAAATACGATCTTATTTTTTGGGCTGCCACAACTAAATCCAATAATAGTTTTTCCAATTTCAAGTATTTTTTTTGGCATTTAACAAACTCTTGCTCACATAATATATCGGACGAGGATAATTTCAACCTCTCTAACCAATTTTTCACTTACTGCAAAGTCAAATACCGTGATGTAGACAAATAGATTTTCTCCCATAGTTGGCTTAGTTAAAAATTTCAGAGAGGATAAATATTCTTTTATCTTGACAAAAGCTTCGTCATATTATCTTGAAAAAAGCTTCATCACATTCGAGAGTCCTGTTGAAACGATTCGTTTTTCTCAGACTTGAAAAAATAGCATATTTGTCTCATGATCTCGATATGAATTTGTTTAGGAAAACTTACCTTCTAGCTAAGATATGACCGATATCAGATGATCTATATTAGTTAATACATTCAACTGTACTAGATTCACTGCAATTATTTTTTTGTTCACTATATAGCCCAAACATTTTCTGTATTTTACCTTGAAGATATATTTTTTGGACAAAATTTCAACTTTATGAACTTTAAGTTACGAATGTTTTCCTCTAGATCGGAAAAATAATCTTCGTCTCTTTTACTTTTTACCAACATGTCGTCAATATAGACTTCAAAGTTTCTTATTTGGCTAGCAGAATTTTCGTTCACCAGTTGATGATAAGTTGTCCAATATACTTCAACCCAAATGATTGTACGTGGTAGTAATGTAGACCCATATTAGTTATAACTGAAGTGTTTTCTTGGTCATTAGGATCTATTTGTATCTCATTATACTCGGGAAATGCATTCATAAATGATAAGAGTTTATTCCCCGAAGTCGAGTCTACCAGTTGATCAATTCTAGGAATGGGAAATGGATTGTTTGGACACCTTATGTTCAAATAGGTAAAATCAACACACATTCTCTATTTTCCATTCTTTATTTTCACAAGCACTAGATTTATCGTGCAAAATGGATATTGAGATTCTCTGATGTGGCCTACTTTTGATAGTTGATCTACTTCTACCACAATTGCTTCGAATTTTTCAGTAGAGAATGTTTTTTGTTTTTGTTTTATTGGGTGTACATTAGGCCATACAGTGACTTTGTGACAAATAATATTTACATGTACTCTTGTTACATCTTTGGTACACCAAGTGAATATATGTAAATTTCTTGACAAAAAATATACCAAATGTTCGCTTACAACAGGTGATAGCTGAATACTAATCTTCAAACTTTTTCCGTTATGGAATGTATAAATTTCAACGTCGTCATCGGGTATTATCAAACTTTGAGTCTCCCTTAGATCTTCTACACCATATGACGCAAAAGTAGAGATTTTTAATTTATATTCTTGATTTGTTTCAACACTACATACTTCAAACATTGATGATAAATGAAGGAAATATCGTACATTCTTGACAACCTTGAACATCCAAATTTTTTGTTATAAGAAGTTGGACCGTCCACGACTATTAATAGAACGTTTACCATCTTCTTAAAGGGCCCTCAGGCTAGTAATACCTCCCATTTGAACCTTCAATGACATCGCCAGTGATCCCACTAAATCCCACTATTTTTCTATCTTATCGGAGAATGACATGATGTTTTCTATTTATTTGTAATATACATAAATAGGATGTTAGCCGAACTGCACATACCGATTAAGATCTTTCAGATTTCAAGATTCCTTCGTGAGGTCCAGGTAATTTTCTCAAATTATTGTCGCCAAACATAATAGAGGATAATGGATCTATAAATATGTCTCGAGATTCCTCTTGCTATCTATTTTGTTAAGCTTACAATATTCATTTTTCGAGAATAACTGGTGGTTCCCGATACAATATCTTCGTCGAATATAGTCAATGATTCAAACAACTTGCACATTTTTTCCCTTATCCTCAGCTTTAGGCTCATCAATTTCCATAACACTGATTTGGTAAGGATCAAGTTCTAAATATTTTATGTCCATATTAAAATCATTAAAGGGTTCTACTATAAACATCATACTTTCTTTCTTTGGTGCAACCTCAACTACTTATTTTTAAGTTTTTACTTTACTACCCACCAGAGCGTGCTGTCAAACCATAAATTGTCTTTTGACAAATATTGTTAATTTTCCATTATCGATCAGATTTTAAATTTCCTGATCTAAATTTATGCATTCCCTCGTATCCTGACCGACGTTATTGTGGTATTTGTAAAGTTAGTTCTTCCTTTCGTCTTTCAGTCTCTGAATTGAAAAGGGTTTTCTGAAATGAATAAAATTCCGCATTTTATAAAAAATAGTAGCAACGCTCTCTATTAACTCCACAAAGTTATCAAATCAGACTCATTAATTCACTTTAGGCCTTCACTGTTGAGCCTGAGGCTGTTGATTTACCCTTGGCCGATGTGGTATTTAATTTGAGCCTCTCGGACGAAAAACAGTTGCAATATGGGGCTTGAAGCTTTGGAATTTTTGTCGTTGATAAACCGGAGCGAGAGACTGTTGAATATGAATTTTGGGATGAATTAGTTTTAATATCTTAGATTCTTTCATTTTGATTTTCTCTTGAACCTGAGATACAAAACCCCAAAAGTTAAATATTTCTTTCTAGCCACTTCATCAGTTAGTTTTGTGGAGAAAAACCATTTTCTAAAAGAACCAATAACGACTTGCTCATAATAATAATCAAAACCATTCTTCGTAAGATCGAATGTTTGGTATAATATTTTCAACATTCTTTAACAAAATGTTTGCATTGAATTATCGTATCCCTATTCCTCTTCATTTCCTTACTTCATACAAGCTGTTGTATAAACGTTTTTCAGAACATGTCAAAATTCTTGAACCCTGAGAAATCCAGTTGTACCACTTCAAATAACTATCTTTAATGGTTTGAGAGAAGGCTTGTGGAATCCAGTTATCCGTATCAATGTTCCCATCAAAATTCTCTACCTTAGATATATCAAACTGCTTCGATAGATGTCCGGAAAGAATTTTTGCCGCTAAATGAGATTGCCTCCAATTGTGTGCCTAACTATACCGATGGCCTTCGTTAGTCATTGTATAAAGTACTTGCTTGGATGTGTTTGCAAATTAGTCATTAACTTGGCAATAAAAAAATAGGTTTCCCAAATCTCCCTGCAACAAAGCAAGACTTTCTCGTTCCTGAAATATAGTTAATTGTGGTTCATCCTTACCTCTTGCAACCATCTTATCCTTAATCTTATAAGGTTCATACTTATAAGAAGAATCACGTTGTTTTTATTCTCGATATTGTTTCGAACCCCGATATCGACTTGAATGCATTGTTTTATTATTGCCTACCACAAGAGTTTTCCTTTCTTGTCATGGAGATCTCTCGAGAGAAAAATAAGAAAAATTCTACGAATCATATATAAAGAATCATTGGATTTTCGAAGGATTGTAACAATATTTTGTTTTCTGTTCTTTTCTCAAGGAACTACGACTTTTGTCTAATTAAAACTCCTTTCTTTGGTACGTCTCCTGATTTTGCAAAGGAATCAATCTCGACATCATTAATGAGGTCATATTTCTTTGACACTGACCATTGTATATATCTGAGGGGTAGTTTGGACATATCCAGTACCATGCCCCACCGAACAGTATAACCAAGTGGAATATGACTCAGCTAGTTGCTACTCATTTCATCTCTTGGGCTAATGGGTTTTTAAACTTAACCTAAGCCCATGATCCGACCCGTAAGGCCCATGGTTCATTAAATAAATATAAATACCCCAGCTCCTTTCATTAATGAGGGTGATAAGAAATTTACTGCTACCACACACCTCTTTTATCTCTCTACATTCTACATTAAACATTAAAACCCTAAAAATCTTTCCTAAAAGACCTTTCGATAAAAAATTATCCACACCAATCATCGCCCTCGAACACCTCTTCTCCGTTTGTAACTTATTGAATATCTAATTGGACCTTTCTTAGTCGTGTTATGATAGTTTGTTAATGCTCATTTAACACATCAATTTCACTTTGCAATCGATCCTTATGTTCTTCTAAGGTCAACTGATCTTGTTGTTCTTCGTACTAGTGTTGAGCATTTCCCATGCCAACTGATAAAAACCCCCTCTTGCAGGATTTTCTTGCCTAACATCCAAAGTCGAGCCTAGTATACTAATGGTTTTAGATATTTATATCTGAGTAACTGTCTAGACTCCCACTATGGTCGCCACTTATGACTCTAGAAATGTCCACGGGTAACCCTTGAGATTGACCTTATGAAATCCTTTGAAAACGTTCGTTGGCGACTCCACTTGGATGTTATCTAGCCCAAATGCTATCATGTTCAAATGATTGGATAGATCATTTAGTGCATATCTACCATCTTCTACTCTGTTAACATCAATGACCATTCTTTTGGTTCATTCATAAGAAAGACAATCCTCCAACAAGAAGACACGCTCTTTATTTTTCTCTTTGTTCTTGTCATGCAAGTTTTATCACGTATTCAAAATGAAAAATAAAACCACTTCTTAAATTTTCGTTGGAAGTGTCATAAGCTTAAAATCATTAATCTCTGCTTTGTACATGACTTAATGATTTTCTTTTGTACTAACATCAACTTCACCGACCTTGAATAATAGGATTTTTATGAATTCATTATTCTCTTTGACCTCCACTAAAACCCCAATCAGAGTCGAAATTTTACTTATAAGGTCTTTAACTTTACTTATCAATCCATCATTGCTAAATGTATTACTAAGGTGTTCCCTACATCACCTATCATCTTTCGTAGAACTATTATAGGCCATTATTCAACAAAGTTACTATTCGTATTAACTCATCAACCTCTAAACACATCTCGTATATTAGGAGACTCCAACTGATTATGGTCGTCTTTTTTGTTGTACTAGTTTATTGGTCTTCAATGGTTATCCTCAATGTTTGTGTCCTCAAGGGAGACTTTAAAATCTCTTGGTCTAAATTTATATGACCCTTAAGGTCTAGAATTAGACAGTGTGCCTCAAACATTTTTTTATCTATTTTGAGCTGTAAAAAATCTTCAATTTGGTGTAACTGGGTGCTCACCGAGAAGGTTTAATATAACAACCTATAGAACATCCCTATTGGTTCCTCTTTTAGCTAGGGGGTGGAGGAAAATTATCAACTTAAGACCATTAGCCACCAAACTTTACAAGGAGGATCTTAGGAACAACCACTCCACCTTCCATCTAGTATGACCGCTGGCTCTTTCCTAACTCTTTAATTTATAACTATAGTCCCAGTATCTTCTGATATAGCAGAAGATCTCATTAAGACCGTATGCATGAAATCAATAACGATATTAGTGTACTCCCTGCCTCTTCAAGCATGAGGATGTTAAAATCTGGATCTCTAACCATAAATGTAAGACTTTTACGATTAGTTGTATTTATTATTATGTTCGAACCTCTACCCCTTTGTATCACCTGGGCCAATCTTGTATGGAACAAGCATAATATCTGTGGATAGTCCTTCATTTTTTGTTTTCCCATCCAAGGGAAGGTCTCTACCACATATAAACTTCTCCCTTAAGGTTATACGATAGTCATGTATTGTGTGTTATGCAATAATTACTCAAACAATATCAATCATATCTTGGTGGATTGTTCATTCTACTGAATATTTTGGGAGTCTTCCTCTATGAAGCTTAGTTTCATTCCCATTCTACATATTTGCACTCATGGCTACATGTTGTAAGCTCTTTAACCCTTTCATCCTCTGACATTGGTCATCTTTGATGCTCTACTTTAGGTAAGGTGGTCTACCATATTTGGCACGAGAAAAATGCTAGAATTTCCGCGGATTTCATCTCCCTTGTTTCGATAATTTCTCATCGCACTCTCGCGGACCTCCGCTACAGATTTAGTGCTAAAACATTATTTGGCCGAATTAAATACTACTAACTTTGTTTGTTGCTTTTATTTATATTTCTTATCTGTATTTTGGATGGTTTCACTCTTGTTTTATCTCTTCGCGGTCCTTGGATTCTGTAACTCAGCTAATCTCGTTCTATCGGGTTTTCTATATGCTTCTATTCTCCATTGTTTGTCTTTGTACTCGCTTGCCAAAAATAGATCTCATATATCATATATATTTAGTATTTTTATATTAGGAAAAGAGAGAGTTACAGATCAAGAACCATTCCACAAACCTATTACTGATTAAGACCCAACAAAATTAACAAATTATGTACATAAAATACCCTTCTATATAAAATTATCAAACACGTACATTCTCTCTTTTTTATTTTTTTTATTTAAAATTTTAAAGGTTCATATTTTTTAAACCGTAACTAAAAAAATGAGAATACCACTGGGTTTGTTTTTTTTAAGACGAACAAAACTAGATCCATTCATAACATGATTTGACTTTTTTAAAATTATATTTCACAATGGTTTCTGGTTACATGGTTTCGCATCTATCTTAGTTTTCCTAGTTTTGCATCTATCATAGTTAGGATGGTTTATCATCTATTATAGTTGACCTCGTTTCTCACTAGTATCTATCATATTTGGTTTGATTTAGCACCTAGTATCTAGCACCTAGCATCTAGCATAGTTTGCTTCATTTCGCATCTAGCAATACAGAAAATAAAAAAAAAATTGGATCTAGCCAAAATTCATCTTTTTAGTAATAGTCGTCTTCTTCGTTAACATTGTAAAAAATTTCCCAACCAAATTTTCCAAAAGCACAAAAAACACTAAAAACAACTAAAACCTAAAATCAATACACCATTTCAACTACAAAATCAAAGTAAAAAAAGGATGAAGTACCAAAATGCACGAGTAACACATAGAGAAAAATTCAAGAACGAATCTGCAGAAAAATCGAGTTACATGAAACAAAAAACAAAAATCAAACATCGAAATCAAATAAAAACATAATCAAAATAAAAAACTACAAAGAAAATCGTATGAAAAAAACAAGGAAAAAAACAACTGAAAAATATAAAAAGTTTTATATATAGTTAATTAAGGGTATTTATGGTCTTATAACAAATACTTGGGTCTTATATAAGAAATAGACGAGTTAAATTAGTGTTTAAAAAAAATCAATATGACTGATATTGAAAACCAAAAAAGTAGAACGGATCTCCAAGAAACAGTTTCTTGGTAGCCAAGAAAGCCACTGACTGTTCTCTTTATTCTTCAAGGTTCCTTCTGATTCACCTCTTTGTTAGTTGCTTGACATTCTTCTAAGCTCAACAACATCAATCACAAGATCACAACAAAATGGATCTCAGCTCCAACCTTGCATTCGATGAGTTTCCTCCTCTTCCATCATTTATTCCAACCCACAAACAAAGCAACACCAAAGATTTCATCGATTGTAATCTGCAATTTCCTACGCCAAAATCATACACTAAATTCAGTAATCAAATCTACAATCACACAAGAAAAACTTGATCACATTTCAATACAGCTTGAAGAAAACGTTAAAGAAAGCCTGATGGCTTCTTCTTCTTTTACTCTAATTGGAAAATTCAGCAAAGGTATTCCTAGCAAAGTGATTCTAATTAAATTCTTTGAAGAAAGAAAGTTCAACGACAAATTCTCTTACTCAAACTGGGACTCTAGATACTTTTTTTCTTGAATTCTCCTTAAAGGATGACCTTAGCAAGATATGATCTAAAGGACTATGGATTTTAGGTGACATATCAATGAGAAAGCTAAAGTGGCAGCCCTCTTTTAACCCTAAGAATGAATTCCCGATTCTACCCATCTGGACCATATTTGAAAATTTACTAGAGCATTTATACAACGAAGAATTCATTACTTCTTTGGATTCTTCTATTGGGTAGCCTATCAAAACCTGGATCCCCTCTAAAAACAGAGCTATCTTCAACGCGTGCTTTGCTTGAATAGAAGTTGATATTTCTCGTAAACTATATCATCAAATCTGGGTAAGGTTTTGGTAGTAACGATGGCTGCTGGATTAAATTCAGGTACAAGGACCTTCCCAACTACTGCTCTCATTGCTATCATGTTAGACATGATAAATATTCCTACAAGAAACAATCTTAAGAATCATCAAAGATTCTCAAAATCAACACACAAAAGAAATCACAAGTGGAAACTTACTATGCAATGCAAGAATAATATACAAAATAGCATATCAAAATATTAAAGTTCATTATCATTCAGCCTGCAAACTATAAATCTTCAAGTGTTCATACCATCAATGTTCAACTTGTTGATGGAATTCCACCTGACCAGCTAGCTCCTGCAAATTTAAAATCAAAAGATGATCTTATTGATGCAATTAAAAACCTTTAAGAATATTACACACTACTTTATCACACTAAATTAGGTACCCTTACTCATAATCAAAATAACATTGGAAGTGTTCCATCTTCTCTAGTTGTTAAACACAAAGAAGATGACTTAGATTTCCAAACTCTGCTAAACCAAAGACTCAAGGAAGCAAACTCTAGAAAAAGAAAGGGTACTGTCATTATCAAATCCCTTTTTGGGATAAAACAATCCCCAAACAATAACTCCAAAAATGATTAAGTTCTTATGCTGAAATATACGAGACATAGGAAATAAGGTTTTAATAAGGAGGCTCAAGTCAATTAAATTCAAACAGAAGCTTAACATACTGGTTATTCTAGAATCTTTCATCAAAGAAGAAATTATCTCTTCTATAACAGCAAATCTAGGGTTCCCCAACTTCTGTTACAACGTCAGCAACAAAATATGGATGTTCTGGTCTGAGAATTACAGTAACTCTACTATCATTGACCACCCAAAAATATTACATTCTACGATTTCTCACAAAGCTTTGAAGAAAATATTTCATCTTACAATAGTTTACGCAAAATGACAAAGATTCAACAGAGTTGAACTCTGGAGCTGCCTTAAATCTATCTCAAATTCTGTTAACAAATGGATTGTTATTAGAGATTTTAACTCAATTTTATCTCCTAATGAACAGGTTGGATGAAACTCTTACAATATTGTAAGTGCAGAAGACTTCCATGATATACTAAAGATAAATGTTCCCTAGAAGATGTTAGCTATGTGGGAACAAGATTTACATGGAGAAATAAGTCAAAATGGAGACGATTGGACAGGTTCTTAATCAACCCTAAATGGGCTGACTACTTCAACAACACAACAATAAATAAGATGACCAGAACTTGTTCTGACCATACACCTCTACTAGTCTTCGTTTATAACGATAGAAACTAGCCTAAACCTAGTTTCAGATTCTTAACATGTGGACTCTTAATGAAGAATTAATTTTCATGGATGAAGCTAACTGGAAGCTTAATATGCAGGGATTTCCATTATTCAAATTCTGGAATAAGTTGAAGAGACTCAATGCAGCATTAATTACATGGAACAAATAAACATTTGGCGATATTTTTGACAAAATCATTGAATCAGAAACTAAAGTCACTTTAATGGAAGAAATATTACAGAACACTAACAACACTGGAAATATTAACAACTTGGCAAAAGCTAATTCTACGCCACTACAGGCTTTAAAGTTGGAGGAATCATTTTGGCATAAAAAATCGTACTCCAACTGGCTCAAAGACGGTGACATGAATACAAAGGTTTTCCAATCTTATGCAAAGAAAAAAAGAATAAAATCTAGGATTAACAGCATTAAAGAGAACTCAATTTGGTTAATAGATGATCACCAAATTGGCAACTCTGTATTAAACTTCTTCAAAGACACATTAACAAACACCACATCTCCTAGTCACAGGCAGCAAAATAATCTCACCAGCAATCACCTTCTTTAAAATATACCTAAGTTGATTACTAGTGAAGATCATTCAATGTTAATCTTCTCTACAATAAAGAGCCTAAATCCTAAAAGTGGGGCAGGTATGGATGGTTTTAACCAATGTTTCTTTATTACCTGTTGGCAGATCATCAAACAAGACTTCAATGAGGTTGTAAACTCCTTATTCCTGGGCCAAGTCATCCCTGGCGGAATCCTCTCCACTATCATCTGCCTCATTCTCAAGAACAACAACCCTATATCATGGAATCGATATAGACCCATCAGTTTTTTCTCTTTCACCAACAAAATTATCTTCAAGCTTATCAACAGTAGACTATCCACAATACTACCTAAAATCATCTCACCAGTTCAAGGATACTATGCACAAAATAAGTCTATACATGAGAACATTTTAATTGCAAAAGAAATGATCTATGACATCAATAAAAAGGTTAAAGTGGGGAACATTCTTATCAAGATAGATATGGCCAAAGCCTTTGATATAATGTCCCACAACTTTATCCTTAAAGTTTTATTCTTATTTGTCTTTGATTGAATTTTTTTTATCATATTGAAAGAATGATTAAAAATGTACATGTTTACATACTAGTCAATGGTGAAGTATATAGTTATTTAAAAAAAAAATAAAGGTTTAAGACAGGGGAATCCTTTATTGCTACTCTTAATATGTTTTTGAAGTATATACTCTTAATGGTGAAGTATATAGTCAATGGTGAAGTATGTTTTTGCTGACGACCTGCTAAGTTTTAGTAATAGTCTCCCTACATTTATTGCTACTCTTAATATGTTTTTGCAGGATTATCAAGATTTGTCAGGACAAGCAATCAACAAGAGCAAAACTAAAATAATCTCATCTAAGCATGCTCCACCTATTAAAATTGCCTATATATCTAACACAATTGGTTTCAAGTCAAAATATCTCGCAACCACATACTTAGGAATAACAATCAGCAATAACAACTATGCCTTCAACTATGAGCCATTATTAAGCAAAATAAGATAGAATATCACTAGAGCTGTTATCGGTCCGGTTTGGTCCGGGTTTTAACCAAACCGAACCGAACCGCTAACCTTGTCGGTTTGGACCGAACCGAACCGATAAGATTTCGATTCTCTAAACTAGAACCGAACCGAGACCGTTAAGAATCGTTTCGGTTCGGTCCGGTTCGGTTCGCCGGACCGACAAGAAAAAATATTTTAACTATTATAAGGCTAAAATTTGGTATGGGCCCTCTAGTTATTTCTGTGAGCCTTTTGAGATGTTTGGTAATTTAAATGGTGTGGTTTGTGCTCTTTATATAGCTTTAGGAGTTTTGTTTCATATTTCACCTGACTGATGTGGGATTCAAACAAACTTCTTCAAATTTTGATATTTTTAACACTACAAAGCAATATAAACTTTTACCTCCTATTCCTATATGATAGTAGTACTATATCTCTCAAAGAAACCAAACGGTCCGTCGGTCCCCTCTTTTAAAATTTAAGACAAAGACACATCGAAGTCTGATTCCAGAATATGAGACACACACACACAATATCCATTTCCAGTCACTTCCTGCAAAAACTTTAATCGATATCACACAAAACCATTCCATTTCTAGTAAAGATGAACCTCCTCCTCATTACTCATTCTTCATCTTCTTCCTTTTTATCCCATTTCCTATTTGATCCACCGTTTACTCACAACTAACCACAAGATAAAAATACTTACAAAAAATGGAGAGAGGTAAGATCCAGATCAAGCGAATCGATAACTCCACGAACAGACAGGTTACGTATTCCAAGAGAAGAAACGGATTGTTTAAGAAAGCTCATAAGCTAACTGTTTTATGTGATGCCAAGGTTTCCATTATGATGCTCTCTAGCACAAATCGGCTTCATGAGTATATTAGTCCATCAATCACAACGAAGCAAGTTATCGATGATTACCAAAAGGAGTTAGGGATCGATGTATGGCGCACGCACTATGAGAGAATGCAAGATACGTTGAATAAGCTGAAAGAGGTGAATAGAAATATTAGAATGCAGATTAGGAATATAATGGAAGAGAGCTTGGATGGTATGGGTTTTGATGAGCTTCTTCTTCTCCACGAAGAAATGGAGGCTACTGTTAAGGTTATCGGCCAACGCAAGTTCAAGATACTCGAAAATCAGATTGGTACCAGCAAGAAAAAGAATAGGAATGCTCAAAACATACACAATAGGCTTCTGTACAATTTGGCAAGGGAAGAAGATCCTGACTATGGATTAGTAGATGATGACTGCGACTACGATACTGCCATTGGATAGGACGCCGGAGGTTCTCGCAGTTTTCCATTGTATCAGCAGCCTAACCACCTTCATTGTGGAGCTGCAGCTGCTTCGAATTTTACGACTTATCACTTGCTTGAGTGAAAAGTAAGAACTCTAACACGTTTAGATGCAACAAAAACAAGTATGATCTACTTTCAATGTGCCATAAATGTAGTGTTTCAGAGATCACTAAACTTAAAGCAATATAAACTTTTATTATCTACCGTCGGACTAATTGATTTGTAACTAACGTAATTTAATTTTGACTTAAAAAATAATCATAGTATATTAAATATTCAATTTTTATTCTGTTGGTGTATTCTCATATGAATAGTTTTGTTATATATATGTATATTAGTTTTTTTATGGATTAGTTTCTAATCGGTTTATCGGTTCGGTTCCTTACCGGTTTTACTATTTCGGTTCCTTATCGGTTTCGGTTTTTAAAATGGAACCGCGAACCGGACCGTTAAGATTCGGTCCGGTTCTCGGTCCGGTTCTCGGTCCGGTCCTTATCGGTTCGGTTCCGGTCCGGTTCCCGGTTCCGAGGAACCATTAACAGCCCTAAATATCACTAACTGGGAAGGGAAAAACCTTTCCTATGAGGCTAGACTAGCTCTTATTTCTTCTATACTAATGGTTATTCCTAACTATTGGTTACAATGTTGTTCTATCCTTAAAGAAATTATAAACAAGATTGAGATTCTTCTCAATATTTTTGTGGGCATATAATCCTAATTCATCTAAAATCTTATGGTCAAATTAGTCTAAAGCTTGTAGGCCCTTCAAGGAAGGTGGCCTGAACATTAAAACTTTCAAAGACATTCACGATTCATTATCCTGTAAGCTATGGATCAATTTCAGGAAGAATGAATCCCTTTGGGAAAAATTCACTCATGGTATATATTGCTCTAATATTCATCCTTTACAAGCTAATTTTTCCATTAAAACAAGGTCTCACACTTGGAGAAGACTCTCAGCTAACAAAAGAACTACTGAACCTTTCATAAAATGAGATGTAGGTTGTGGAAAAGTTGATTTTTGGCTTGACAATTGGCTAAGAAAGACTCCCATAATATTCTCAAACAATTCAGTGGATTACAGTTTGTATGGTAAACATCGGGTCTCTAACTACTGAGAGATCAATTAATAGAATCATAATAAAGTATCTAACATTATTTCCCCAACTAATATGACTGCTATTGAGAAGATCTAAATAGATGCTCTAAGGTCTGACAATATTAAGTGGCCAGTATCACAAGATGGAAAATACAACTCTCTAGATACATGGAACATGCTTAGAAACCATTACAATTCATCTAATATTTATGGCAAACTATGGAACCCAATTGCACCTAGAAAGTTCTCTTTCTTAACATGGAGAGTAATAAAAAAACTATATTTCTAAAAATACTAACCTACAGAATAAACATGTATCTCTAGCATCAAAATCCATTTTTTCTCAAACAATGAAACTACCAATCACCTTTTTGTGCAGTGCAAGTTACCGTGGCCAATTTGGTCATATTTTTCCTACAATTTCAAGATCTATGTTGGTAAACACATGACACTAGTACACATATTGAGAAACTGGTTTTGGAAATCAGGCACAAACGTTCATTTGAACTTTATCCTACCTTCTATAGTCTGGTGGATAGTTTGGCAAGAAAGGAACAAAGCAAAAATAAAAGGTATCTCTGGATGCTCTAACTTTATAATAAATTACATCAAACATATTTTTAGGCCTTAGACAATGCACTACTTCTAAAGAATAAGCACTGATTATATAAGCACAAAGCAGCACACGAAATGGGATACATCTATCATACACAAAACTTGAAGTAACCCATTTACCTTACATGGAAAGTTCCCGTTAAGTACAAAGTAAAGCTGAATACAGATGGATCATCTTGGGAGAATGGTGAAGCAAGTGACGGCATCATCTTCATAGACTCAGGCTGCAATATTATCTATGGTCTTGGAAACACATATGGTAAGCTCTCTCCGATTCTAGCTGAAGCCTACTCCCTGCTTGACAGCCTTATAATCTGCAAAAACAAAGGTTTTGTTAAAGTTGATATTGAAACCAATTCACAAATACTAGTAAACCTTCTCTCTAAAGGTAATTCCCATCACATCTATATCACATTTTAACTAATTGCAGAAAACTAATATGCTCTTCCATGGTAATTTTCCACATCAGTAGAGTCCAAAATAAAACTGTCGACTGGCTAGCTAAATGGATCTCTAACTGCAAAATGAAGACAGTAATTTCTGATGATAACATCTCTAACTACTTAAAAGCCATCATTTCTCTTGAATATTATGGAATCGTCTATATAAGCAATACCAATTAATTATGCTCCATAAGTTTATTACCTCTTACAGATCCAGTGGCAAGCTAGACCCATAAATCCTTTTCTTTTTTTTCAGTTTTGCAGATTACAAATCGAAAAGCTTCATCGCAGATTGATCTCAGATTGTCTTCCTATTTCAAGTTGTTCAATGATCTTTTCTGATGAATTCGCTCGCTCATTCTCAACCAGATAGTTGTATTTTATTGACTCCCAATCCAATCCTTTTTCACCCTTAAAATGACTATTCCTTTTTCGGTGAATCTATTTCTTGATTTACAATCAAAGCAGTTCTTCTCAACATCATTTGCCTCTCTCTTGTAGATGAATCGAATCACAATCCCAAAAAAGAAAATGGATAGAGCTGAAAATGATATTAAAACCAGAATTAAAGTCGCTGCAAGTATAAACACAGTCTTTTAACTCATTTTTTTAGCGCCTATAATAATTTCTAGCTCCAATAATAATTATCATACTTTTGTTACTTCATTTTTAAAATAAAAAACAAATAGTTTAATAATTCTTTAAAGTATATGGAAATATAGATAGTAACTAAACAGAAAATTTGGTTTTTAAATCATAATGGGTAATAAAGTTTTAAGAATATAAAAAATAATGTAAATAGGATTTTACCATTACTTGGTACTTTCCTTAAAAGCAAATTAGGATAAAAAAAATAAAAAAAATCATATTAATGCACTGTCTATGTGATTATTAGCAATAGCGTCATAGTTTTGACACTTTGGGCCATACGACCACAAGTAGTCTTTGTGAATGTGTTTATATGCCAATATATCAATTAATATTACCAATTACGCTAATGCCAATGGTCCACTTTTATCGTCATGTAATAACTACATAAATATATTTATTTGAAATTTCACCGCTTTCTTTAAATTATTTATTTATGTAAAATTGGTGATCCTAACAAATAAATATATTTATTTTAAACAGTAACATATCTATTAAAATTAGATAATAGTATTTACATTTTTAATAACAGAAGTTCCAACATTATGAGTTGAAAATTGTTATTCAGTTATAATTTGTTTTTTAAATCTAAAAGCTCAGGGATGAAGCAATCTATTATCTTGTGGTAGTTGAATTAACGTGTATTGATAAAGCAACTTGCATCACAATCAAACACCTTCTTAAACAGCCACACAAATATATTTTGGATCAGCAACTCCGACCTTGTTTCGATCCTCCATTGATTTACAGATTTGAAGCAGTTGTTTTTCTCTCTTAGAGATTGTCCGACAAAACAAAATTTAAAAACAAGTGAAGGAAAACCATCTTCGATGATAACCCGAACGCATTGCTCATATATATATATACGGTAAATGAAATTCTAATCATCTAATCTCAAGTAACCACAATCCAAAGTTTCGAGAAATGTTATAGCTTTTAAAGGATTTGAGATTTGGTGACTATCAAGGTTCAATTTCATTTTGCATTTTAGAGTCCAATAAGCAAGCCAATGTGCTGTTTGGTTTTGGACTCTAGAAATGTATTTGATAGTTATTATAGAAAATATTAATGATCTGCAACACTTTAAGATAGGATTTAAATACAATGGACCAACACCTTTAGCCGACGTATCAATTAACAAGGTAGTCGAGTTGGTGGAGTAAGACATGCTTGTGACAAATGTCATAAGTTCGAGTCCCTCTACAAACGCTTTCTTAGTTGAGCATGTCACCTTGTGTGCTTTACCTTCTGGGGTTGGTTTGCAGGCTATTGCGTCAGACTGCAGGTTTATCCTGTGCGCACTCTTTGAGTAGCGGCTGCGGGTTCCCTCCGAAAAAAGGAGGAATCAGTTTTTCATATCTACATTTTAAAGACCCTTTTGGTTACAAATGACTAAGCCATCTAGAATGGCCTTACATTCAGTAATCAGAAGAGATTGCTTACCATAAAGGTTACCATATGCAAGTATAACATTTCCAATAGTATCTCTCAAGATACCAGCACCACTGGATTATCCATTAAGGAAGTATGCACCATCAGTGTTCAATTTGACCCTATTAGCCTTAGGGAGAATCCATTTAACATTGGTAGCTTTACCAAGATAATGTGTGCAGAAAACAACTAAGGTTTTTTTGCAATATTTTGGTCACCATGCCAAAATTTTATATTAAGGGTATTGGAGAAATCAAGATTAGATAAAATGTGATATATCTTATATATAATAACCTTATGAGATATAGAAAAATCAATATGCTTAATTTTATTCCTTTAATACCAAATGGTCCAACACATGCTAGTTGAAAGAATAATTTTGATATGGTTTATTTTTTGGGTGGACCAAAGCCATCCAATGATTAGATGATGGATGTTCATGTAATAAGCTATTGAAATGTTAAATAAGACATCAAAGTGGTTCCAAATTGGCCATATTGTTGGATAGTTTATCAACAAATGGATGATGGTTTCAATTTCTTTACAAAATTAATATTTGGATGCCAGACTAAATTTTCTCTTTTCAAGGTTGGTATCCATTGAGATCCAGCATTTTAGAATTTTTCACAACAAAAAGAAGTACTTAGTGGAGATGGTGGAGTTCCAAATCTTTGCAAGAAGGTTTGAAACAATACTCTTAGTTCTAATAGGGTTCCAAGTAACCTTAGTATTGTATCAACCAGATTTATCCAGAAACCAAATAATGTCATCCTCTTTATTATTGTTTATTTTGAAGATATTGATCTTATTAATAATAAAGTGGGTTACAAGATATCTTAACCTCTCTAAGTTCCAATTGTTATCAATCCATAACTATTCACGGTGTCCATTGTATACCAAAGATTGTTTTCATTATCATACAGTCTTATTAAAGGCTTATTGTCAAGCCATTTCTCAAGCCAAAAATCAAGATTACCATTTCCTCAGTTCCAACGAATGAAGGGTTCATCAATCTTTCTGGTGGAACTTAATCTCCCCAATATTCTAGAACAAGTTTGTTTGGGCTAATTTTCAAATGGTGAATGCTTTTATAATAGATTGAATGCATGTAGTTGGCCCATAAAGATTTGTTTTCCCTAAATTTATACCATAACTTGCAAGATAATATGGTTTGAAAATTAGAAAGCTTCCTGACATTAAAACCATATTCCTTATAAAGTTTACAAATTAAATTCCAATTAGTCCAGATTAGAGTTTTGGTAGTTTCCTTGGATCCCCATAAAAATCTATTCATAAGTCTTTCAATTCTACTTAGAACAGAATTGGGGATATTGAAACATTGTGTATGGTAATTAAGGATAGTCATGAGGACAACTTGAATTAATATAAGCCTGCCTCCAAATGAAAAGGAAGTGTTATCCCATTCATTGATTCTAGTTCTAACATTGCTAACTAAATCATCATAAAAGTTGGCTTTATTGCTATTATGAATGGAAATATCCAAATATTTTAAAGGTAAAGGCTTACTTTTAAATCCAACGGCGTCATCAATAATTTTAATTCTTTGACTAATTAATGTTGGTAGAGACAATCAAGCTTGATTTGTCTTTGTTAATGATTTAGCTATTTTTGGTACAAATTCAAGAATGTGTTTAATCTATTTATATTATTTTTTATTCCATTTGTGTAGATGACAAAGTCATCAGAAAATGCTAGACAATTTATGTTAAGATTACTTCTTGTTTTGTACATTATTTGGTGATTATCATTGAACAACAGATTTATACCCCTAACGAGGTATTCTTCTGCAATTATAAACAAGTTGGGAGATATGGATCTCCCTGCCTAATACCATTGAGGCCCTTGAAATAACCTTTTGTTTAACCATTCATTATTATTGTAAAGTATGGAGATGTTATTCCACTACTTATAAGCTTAATAAAAGTATTATTTAAACGAAAGGCTTCTAGAATATTTAAAATGAACGTGTGATAAAATTTATCGAAGGCTATAGTCATTTTAACCTTCAATAGGATATTGGTTCCACTAGACTTTTTATTTAAGTCATAAATAAGATTTTGAGAAACAATGATATGCTCATATATGTTTTTTCCATGAACAAATCCTCATTGCTCAAGGGATATAATTTTAGGCAGGATTACCATGAGTATGTCATTAATAATCTTTGGGATCACTCTATTAAAGACTATGCAAAGACTAATGAGCCTATAGTATTTCCACTTCTTAGGATTTTCAATTTGGGGATTAAACAAATTACAGTAGAGTAGATTCCTTTAGGAGCATTTTTACCAGCAATATAATCCTTAACAATAAGGCAGAGGTCAGTTTTAATGATGGACCAACAACTTTAGAATAATGTAGTGTTGAAGCCATATAGGCCAACAACAATACTGAATTTAAGACTCTTGACATTATTCTGAATCTCAATATCAAATAGAATTTCCATGAGATATTTAAGCATAAAGTACTACAAAAAAGTTGTTCAAAGGGTTTAGTTATGAAATTGAAATTTCCCATAACAATCTACTCAAGTGGATTGTTGGAAATATATCTCATTATATCCCAAAGAGGAAGTCTATTGATTTTTAAACATATTGCATAGATTATAATATCCATGAATTCCTTGCTACTATTAATGTGATGATCTTAAAATGGATGAGTTGCTCATGATTGCAGCTAACATCCACCTTAAAGTTTTCTTTCCAAAGACTCAGATTTTATTATTCAAATTGATCGTACAATGCTGAAAAACCAAAGTTTTTAAGATTGAAGAGAATTTGGTTTTAGAAACAATAGGTTTGTGTAAAGCCAAGAAATTTATGGATTCTTTCCTAATGATAAATTTCAACCTTCTTATTGTGTTTATGTTGCATATACCTCTATTTTTCCAGTTTAAAATTTTAACTGTCATTTAAAACTAGTGGTATTAAAATTCTTTGCGACTTTTTTAGGGTCATTGACAATATTTGTTTTTTGTATTTAGCTTTTTTAGCTCTTTTTGGTGTAATTTCAGTAAAATCCAGGTGTTTTCCAATTTGGATATAGGAAAGAGTAACTGGTAAGCTACCAGACATAGTAGGTTTTGGGGATCCATTTGTTGGCTATACATCAGAAGAGTCAATTATAGTATTAAACATATTATTAAGCCTATACAATGAAGTGCTTTGATAATATCTAAATTTTATTCATCTATTGGCTCATTGTGCTTGTCAATAGGATTTTAAGACCTTGGGTATCTAAAGAATCTTGATTTTCAGTTTGATTGTTGTTAGTAACAATATTGATATTATTTTTAATAGTATCAATATTGTTTTAATTTCCATTGTTGATAATAACATACTTAATCTTAGGTTCAGGAATACATTTAACATTTACTTTGGATTGTTCCTTAAGGATTTTTTTCTATGCTATCTTTGTTGATTTTCTCTTGAGATTCATTGGTTTTTTTTTTCATTTATTACAATTATCAATAGTATGTCCAAGTTGATAACAACTTAGGTAATAATCAGGTTTGTTTCCATATTTGACCTCCAACGAGAGATCATCTTGTTGGTAAAAATCGATCAAGATTTTATCACTAAGTGGTTTGGATAGATCTAATTCTATCCAAGCTTGGCCATAGTTGAAAATAGTTATATTTTTACTCAGAACCTATATGCTTAAAATTTTTCCTAATGTTTTAGCTATGGTTGCTAAAGTATTCCTATTATATAAGTACTCTGGAATTGTAGGAAATGTGACCCACACTGGGGTCACATGAGACTCTTTCTTAGGGTTGAAGTCTGGCTTTAACAATCTCATGAAATGCTAGCCAATTGGCCAGACATTTCTTTTCCACAAAATTTTAAGTTCATCTATAAGTTCCAAATATATAAAAATATGTCTATGGTCCCAAATAGATATGCTAAAATCACTAGAGAATTTTAGATTGAACAAAAATTATTGTATGTCATGCAATGGTGATCTACCCTGGGAAAATTTACCAACTAAAATGAGTTTAACATTATCAATAAGTAATGACTAATCTTGTTGGGAGAAATGGATTTCTCTGTAATCTCCCTTGCTTAAAATATGGGTATGCTTGTGGATGACTTCCTTCATGTTTAGCTTAGGCCTGATAGCTTCCTTATATGACTTATCTTGAGGTTGTTGAAGTTTATTAGTTCTTTCTTGGGCCAGATGTATATTATTTTTTAGAGAATGAAAGTCTTTTATTGAATTTTGTGTGATACTCATTTTATTCCTTTGATGAGTCTTCATTTGATTTTGCTGACGAGTAGCTATTTTTGCATTTTGGATCTCATCGTTGATATATTGTGTGATTTAGTGTTATGTTATCGAGGACTTTTGGGAGTTGTATCTTTGTATTTGTAATTTGTGTCTTCTCTCGATTCGAGAAATCCCAAATTTGGATTTTTAGGGATACAAAAAGAAGAGAGATTCTTTCTCTAATTGGAAAGATTCTTGACTATTTCAAGAGATCCGAATTTATTTTCAATTACTTGAGGTGGAACCGTAAATTCGTTTTTGGTAATCTTCCGATTTTGTTTCGTCTTAACAGTGTTGAAACAAATCATATCTTCAATTTTCTATCTAATTGGCTATCTTGAAGTAAACCTTTTTCTGCTTTGAATCCAAATGTATATAGTTTAGAATACAAAATTCTTTGCCTCAAACTCCAGGCTCGCGAGCCGAAATAATATTTCTTAACTTTCTTGAATCAACCATTGGATCTTTAATATATCAAGAGATTTGATTCATTAGCAGCAATGTCCTTTAAAACAATTGATCTCAAGAAAGATCGATTTGAAGAGGAAAAGATTTCCACAAAAATAGAGATTTTTGGAGCTCGAGATTTTCATTTTCACATTTTTTTCTCACGTTAAGAATTTAAGATAAAATCAAATAAATATTTTAAAATTTATCATATTTGAAAATGACTTCCAACCAACTTATATATTGTACGGATATTTATTTAAATCATAGATTGTATGCATAATATATAAAAGCTAGAAATATTTATATATCTCAACGATTTTTAACTATAGAAAATAGCCAATGTAGTAAAACAAACAAGCTAGGTTTGGGGTTGGATTATATGCTTATGATTTAAGTATTTTGTAGTAGGTACTTGCATGAGAACCTTTTTCATTTAAGAATATTATTATTCAACAAATCGAATATAACTAGTTAACAGTGGTTGTAATTTTTAATTATTTTCTAAAACAATTATTCCAAATTCAACCTACTATCCTTTGGATGCTATATTCGAGAGAACAAATTCTGCGTGTCATTTTATATTTGGATAAGGAAACACATGGATAATATTACTAGAAAAGTTTAATATCTCATATGAATATACATATATTCGACTACCAATTTTTATAGCATTTAAATAAAAATTAATTTTGTAAATTAAGTTGTCCTAAAAGCTGTATAAAGATTCAAAATATATTAAAAATACATTCCAAAGTAAATTTAAATAAAAATATAATTAAAAATATAGTTATGATTTAGGTGTAGATGTATATATCATACAACATAAAATTTTATTAAAGTACAAACAATTATGATAGTATGACACATGTTATTATACAATATTAAAAAAAAAATCTCATAAAAAATTGAATTCGTAGTATAAACTAGTATAGCCGCTACTAATTATTTGATGACGTGGTTTATAGTGCATTATTGTATGTCGTCTTTTAGGGGAAGCTTTATATTTACTACGATAAAAGGTGCTCTGATTCAAAATGTTAATTTTGTTAGTGGTATCTTTTACATTCTATTTCAAAAATATATTAACATAAAATGTTGGAAGAAGATTAAGAATTTGGATTATTCAGATTTTTTTATAATCATTTCTACCATCTAAATTTTCTTTTATATTAAATAAGTTTATTAGAAGGAAATTGATTTCTAGTTATTTGTATCATACTCACAAACAACTATTATGTCTCTAACGATTTATCAAAGTATAGAAAAAACCATCATCATGGTAGATTTTGTTTTTGAAAAACATATCTAGCACATATTTCAAGCTTTATATAAGTAAGAAGTATTTTTCTCTAAAATTTGTATTCAAGTTTAAGTAAAATTGTTCCATGATGTTTTTTTTCTTGATAAAACTCGTCAGTGCGAACTCAGTTTTATACATAAAAAGGACATGATGCAAACCAAAGAGAGATACTATACCGAAATCTCTCAACTAAACCAAAACAAAACGTCATAACAAAATCAAAAATTTATTATAGATTCTATAAAAGTAAAAATAATATGGGCATAACAAAACTCATTTTATAACCAAAGGCTAATATATTATAAAAATATTAAAAAATAATCGGACATAAACTCCCTAAATTTTTAACATAAACCTCTTGTACAAAAACCAAAGACAATGAGGGAGGTTGAAAATGTACATACATATAACTAATTTATATCAAACTCATCATTCCTAATGTCCCAGCCTATCAAACTTTAATGATCCAAATATACCATGCAATTATAAACAAAGAGCATAAAAAACTAACAGAATCCATGTATGCAACATTTTATATCAAGCATGAAAACTTCTAAAAATTCATGCAAATCAAATCAAAATAAAAGAGCAATAAACCAAAATCATGAATTTCGACCACTTCGAAATGTAATTAATCCTCACAAAAATATACGTATAAGGTTTTATAGCCCAAGATCATTGGAATAATAAATGACCACATCAATTCCAATCCTATATCCCGACTTAGCCAACCAATCAACACCATAATTAACGTCTATATGCATGTTCAAATTTAATCTCAAAGCAAAATTCAAGAATGTCTAAGAGTTTATTTTTTAAATTTAAAAAATTCGAATGCGATTTAACATCATTAATAACAAGCTTTCAGCCCAAAATGTAAATCATGGTAGTCCGCCCACGAAGCATATCCAATTGTGAGAAAATAAATAAAATCAATAATCATGTTCCAATTCTCATCACGGATGATTCCACAAACATAATATTCTACATTACAGAAAGATCCATCAAAGTTGAGTTTCAACTTCTCTTTCGGGGGCTTCATCCATCTCACCCATTTTCATATTTTACTCCGTGCATGAACCACAAGTATATTAAGAGAATTGAAAAAATGAGTGCCATAAAAACTATGAAATATCCAATTTAATTTTACTAAAATTATTAATCAACATTATTTAATTAGGTCACAGGTTGATTTAACCAAGTGTTGTAAATATTATTTATTCATTGATTTCTCCATTTCCAAATATGCCAAGAAATAACACAAGAGAGAAAGGTAATGATGATGTTAATTTACGTTTGAATTTTATCTACATTACAGTGAAACCTAAATAAATGCAAAATGGAAGAAAACGACAATCAAGTTAAGCAAGATACAAGGTAACCCAATATAATTTAATCAGCATCACTATGGATAAAATGATGCTCCAAAGTCTTCCACTGAAGATTTTTTTTCAGCAAACATATTTTGATGCCAAATAAATTACAAGAGCAATAATTTGATCATTAGTAAAGAGTATTGAATAAAACAAATTTAATATGAGAAAAAGTATGATCGAGTATGTTGGTTCATATTATATATGATTAAATATGATTTAAATGGTTTTGGATAAACTTGAATAGGATACTGAATTCCACATTCACAATTTTCTTCTTATGAAATCAACATATAATATTTGATCATTCATGGATTTTCAAACAAACTTACAATGTAACGCTTCCATCGTGTCAAACAAATAGGTAATATTAAGTCTTTCCTCTTTTTTTAGGAGTTGTTATAATATATCATGAGACCCAATTGTGTTTATTGTTACCATATATATTAAAAGAAAACTCGCTGTGAGTCTTTCTAGAGTTTTCAAACTCCCTTTTAGATTAGAACAAAAAACTTAGAGAGAATGAACAAGGATAAATGATAGCACATAGTTGATAAAAACAAATTTACCAGTTTAGGAAAACATAACAACATCATAAACCTCGAGGAAAACTTTATACTTTTCAACATAAAATTAGAAGAAAAAGACTTTAACTCTCTTTTTAATAAATGGGTACCTAAATAGTATGTTAAACGTATCCTCCTTCACACTAGTAAGTTGAAGAATTTTTTATTCTTTAGATAGCCGATATTTGTGCTAAAATACAAAAACCTATATAGTATGTTAAACGTACCCTCATTCGCACTTGTAAGTTAAATAATTTTTTATTCTTTAGATAGTTGATATATGTGCTAAAAATACAAAATTTCCTATTATTGATAGTATGATCGGATTACAACTGATATGTCTCCAACAAATTATTTTTCAATGCTAGTATAACTTCTATTTGAAACCCGAAAAAGATCATCCGCATAAAAGATATGTGAATTATGCGCTTTGACTTGATGAATTTGTAAAGCATGGTATTTTTATTTTTAAACTAAAAATTTTACTGTCTCATTTTTTTATAAAGCTAAGATAAAAAAAGAAAGAGAAATTGGATCACCTTGTTTTACCCCTCTCATCGATTTGAAAAACTCATTTTTTTTCTTACGGCTCTGTATACAAGGAATGCTAATATATTGAAATTAAAACTATAGTGTGATTGTGGAAACCAAAATTATAAAGATAATATGTCATGAGTTTTCTCTATATCCAATTTCATAATCAGATTTCTACTTTTAATATTCTTATCGAGATCAAGAGTCACCTCATTTTCTAAGGTATACAGTCATGAATCCTTGTATATGTGATGCAGCTGGATCGTGCTTGCTCAATAACTTAGGAAGAAAAAGAGACAAACTATCATTATTGGTTTTAGATATTCTCTTGTATAAAAAAATTACACAAGTTAATTGGCCGCATTGTCCTTAAACAAAGAAAACTGTTTTTTCGTAAGTATCAATATAAGAAGCGATGGCGTAAAGTTTTTTGGCCATATGGAGTCAGATAAATCCTCATGCAAAATAGCCACAGTAGCGACCCTAACTACCAACTAATATATATGGTAGAAAATACTATTAAAACCATCAAAGCCAAGAGAATTGGATGTCTTCATGTCTTTAATTATTTTTTACATGTTTTCTGTAGTAGGAATAAAAATAAGCTCAAATCTTTCTAAAGTAGCAACATTAACTCTTAGAAAAGCATGAATCCATATATTTTTCGAGAATCACCCAAGAAGATAGTTGGTCCAAAAAATTCTGAGTAAGCTTCTTCATGACCTAAATCCTCAAACGAGAGCAAAAATTTATTACTCTTAGTTTATCAAAACATAATTTAAATTTTATAACTTTGAGAATGACATGATTATTTTTTAGAATTTTTGTCCCTTTTGTCTAACCACATCATCCATGATTTATCTTTTAAAAATATCAACATCGTATTCTAAATCCAATCCTCCAGAAACTAACAGAGTTTTTTTAATTTGTTGTACGAACTAACCATATGAGTTCCAATTCCATATTGATCATATTTTTTTTTAAATGTCAACATAAAAGACTGATGGTCTAACCACATAGATATAAACGTGAACTATAAGCATTTTTGGGGAAGAAAAGCGTAAATAACCAACAAAGAAGTATGAACATATTATTTTCTAGAGAAATATGAGACCTGGATATTAGATGTTAAATGTATCCAATTATGATTGAGAAAAAATATGTCTAGTCTACAGTAAGTCATATCTGCCCCTTTACGATTATCAAACCACGTAAACCTCGGGCCAGTCAAACCAAATCAACAAGGCCAACTTGAAAAAACAATCCAACAAACTCATCAATCTCGCCATTGGAAATCCCACACTTTATCTTTGTTCTCTTCAGCCTTGATAACAACATTGAAATCACTACCAACCAGTCAAAGGAAAAAGAGTAGTCCCACGTATATGTAAAAGCTCACTCTACAAGCATTTTCTCAATTCTATACCATATTTGGGATAAACAAAACTAGCTAAGATAAATTTACTTTGAAACTCAACTAAATATTTAATTTATTGCTAGCAAACATCAAACCAAAAATTTGATGAATTTATCTCATAAAAATCGTGTGTGAGAGTTGATGATCCCACCATCCAAGTAATTATCCTTATGTCATAATATTACAATGACTTGTAAATTATAATATTTTTTATATGTTTCAAGTAATTAGATTTATTTGTTCATTTAATCCTTGTAGAATTCAAAATGACCAAACTAATCATAAAAAATTCATACATGAGTTATATGGCATTTTCCTATCTTGTATTGAATCAAACAATGACTTAAAAAATTAGTAATGCAATTTATTGAAATATATATCCCTATTATTTAACTTATGTTCAAAATTTGTGCCAATCTTACATCTCTTGATATCTCTTTTTTCATTTAAGACACATTAAATTAAAGTGGTGAAACTATGAGAATTAATAGATATTGTTATAGAGTTAACCAAGTTATTGTCGATCTCTCAATCTTTAACACGTACAATCAATTGTATATTATTGTTAAAAGAGCCATGTTTAAAATATTTCACATTTTTGATAAAAAAAATTGAAGTGTAGACCTTTTTAAAAATAAATTATACTGTTTCAAATTCCTCTCATGCCTCTAACTCACAAATTTCCCATTTTTGACAAAAGAGTCATCTTAATTGAATAAAGGATATTCTATCAGAGAGACTTCAATGCCATTACATTATTTAAATCAAAATATTGTAGAAGTAGAGTATTTCATTAAGGTCACTATGTCTTTATGATAGAACATTTAACTAATACCTTAATTCTCCCTTTAAACTAGTTCTACTATTACCACTTTCGTATATTCAGTTTTCACTAATATTTCACTTAGTAACACTGTAGGAAGTACCACCTCATTAGATATATCTATTTCTGAAAATAGTTCATTATGTTCATCAAGATTATTAAAGAAGTCAAAGATATGTGAAACTAATACCTTGTGATTTTGGATTTGTTTTTACTATTGCAAACTCTTAGACTTGCACATTATAAGTATTATATTTATTTTCCAAATTTGGCATAAACTGATCAATATTGGTATTAGGACCTACTGGTGGTGTAAGGGTTTATTGCTCGAGGAATTTATTCACCATATTGGTATTCTTCTTACATTATCATAGGCATGTCAATATAAACCACATTTTTAATAATAGTGTAAGTTAGATTCATAAATTTTCTATTGCCAACAATCCGACTTTGTATATGTGGTAATGTATATTTTTTAATCTTAAGCATGGTAACATTTAATTCCTCACATATTCTTGTATATATCATGGGAGTTAGATATATACCCTTAATAAATCCCCTACTACACTACCAAGAAAGGCTAACACATCGTATTAAACATTTATACTATAACCTAAGAAAATGAATCCATGTGGATATAGTGACTCATGTTTAGATTAAAAGATAAAATCCACCTAAATATTTAATACATAGATTAATCTAGCCTATTTAAGTCTCGTGCAATTTTTTTAATTTAATCTGAATGAGACTAAATGAACACCATTACATGTTGTGGATCAATAAAATTAGCGTCATCGTAAGGAAAATTTTCATTCTATATTAACGATTTAACTTAATTTTTCCACTGAAGGCCTCCCTATATTGGACTCTAATACCATAAAATTAGTAAATTGATCATTCTTTATCTTTCAGTCATCAGAGGTGAAAAAATGCGAGAAAACATCATTCAAAAAGATTTTACTTAAAAGAGTAAGCAAAGCAAGAAGAAGATGAGTCTTCTTGATAGTCTTCAAAGTCTTCATACTAAAATCTAACATGTTTGCGAAAGATATAGACATATCATGTTTTGGACCAGCTGGAAACCCATCCAGCCTAAGTCAACCAACTAAATCGGTTTGACTAACATGCAATTCTCCATCCTTACACATATATGACCTGAACCACCAAACCTTGCCCCAGAATCCCCACCAAGATTAGCCCCATCAAAATCTGACACCGAATACATGACAAATTAAACTAGTCCCAAAGTATCCATGGTATCGAAATTATTAAAGCTTAGTTAGATATTGTGTTCTGAAATCAAAACATCGGCAACCCTACCATTAGACCTACACAAAATGGAACCCGAAACACCAACCCCAACCCTAACTTTATCACCATAATCACGCGACGTATTATTCAACCATATCTATTATCTTTGTATTAGCGAGAGTTTTTTGGGATAAAAAATTATTCAAATCATCAAATCATATGCAAAGCCATAAAATGCGTTTATATTTGTTCAACGATAATATGAAAGTTTATAGGCTACTAGAAATATGCTTAAGTATTGTTTATATATATATATAAATTTATTTGAGTACACGTTATAAAAGATTAACACAATACAAACCAACGCCGCTAATAAAGAAAATGTTTTGAAAAAATATATTTATGATTAAAAAGAACCAAACGAGCCTCATAAAAGTAAAAAAAAAATCTAAAGTGCTAATGAGATATATTCTTAAAATATATTTTTCCACGTAATTGAAAGAAATCGAGAAAACATTTTTGGAAAGGTTTGTTGAAACAAAGTTTAGAAGATAACCTTACAATTTAATATAAATGGTTACTTATATAGATTTTATATTTTGGAAATATATCATAAGCGCCAAGATTAATTCAATCACATTGAACCATGTTTCAAATATGATTGATGTAGTTTTCGGTTCAACACTATTTATATATAAATGTGTATTTTCAAAAAAATAATATACAAATAAATCCATACAAACATTCGAGGCTAGATTAGTTGCCAAACATTTTTAGATTTTTCTAAAATTAGTTTAACACAAAAACTCTGATATTGAGAACAATGACCATAAGAATTTATTTGCAATTACACAAATATATATGCTATGATACATGAAACGATATTTCTAAATCGAGATATCGACAAGAAGACTTACATTAAAAAAAACTAAGGAATTTGTACTCCCATGTAATAAATCTCATATGTGCAGGTTGTCACATTATTATATGGAAACTTATAAGATTACTTTTATCCTATATTAAATCTGATAAGTTTAAACACAAAAATACATATACATGACTATAAATTCTGCAGTGATATAATAGTCACTGCTAATATATACGTAGATACCTTTAAAAAATGATATGAACAGTTACAATTATTCTTAAAATCGATCTCACTATATTGAAAAGTTAAAGTTATTCAATATATAACTACTCCAATTGATCATGGTATTGCACCTGAAATAATAATGGACAAGGCATGGCTCAATTGGAATCTGTTAGTGTTATATTGACTTTAATGTATATAACTTTATGTAGTATGAAAGATAATTTGTTTTGGTTAGTAAATTTACTCAATCAACTTACAATTCATCTATAAAATACTAGCATGTGTGGATTTTTGAATACTTGAAAATGATAAAAAAAAATGCCTATAATAATTGAGCTTTTTTTAGGTACTTAAGAGATGTACAAAGATAAATTTTATTACTAGCTTAGTCAATAATAAATCGAATATGGTTCACGTGTTTAATTTTTCAATTAATGTTGTTTTGTAATAATAAACAACCAATTACGTGTATCTCATTCGACTATAGAATTAGAGTTAATAGCTTTGGATGTTTCCAGAATAAAAGAAAAATAGTTGAAAAACCTATTGTTTAAAATATTGTTACATTATAAATAAAAATAACAATCCAAATACATTGTGATATTCAAAAAATATTAGATAGAGTCGATAACAATATTTAGAATATATTGTCCGAGCACATTTATCTAAGACTACACATAATAATTAATTAGAATTAGAATCATGATAGTCTCATAGGTATATTTTTGGTTATAACTTAATGGGTACATTGATTTTGGGAATTGATAAACTCAATATCTAGAAAGATGTGACTGAAACTTCTTAAATGGTAAATCCACTAGTGGTTGTGAGGAATTTGTCCATTATAAAGAATTAGACACTTTAATAGATTATAACAAGTTATAAGGGAATATACGTCCACATGTATACTAACTTCACTTGAGGATAAATTTGTTGGTTGTTGTTGGATGAAGGTTTATACTCACAAAAATATATAATCCGTACTAAGTGTGATAATTTTTTTTAAAAATAACAAAAAAAATGTAATAATCAAGTATATAGTTGATACCATCTTTCGTGACAGTTTTGCATTTCTCTTATGATAGCTTTGAATTGTAAGAACGTGATCATCGTTGTTCATTATATATTTAAAGAATTTTAACACGCTTTACATGACACAATATACAACATAGCAGAGATTACTACCCCATCGAATTTTACATAAATTTTCTGTTTAAAACGATTATTTGATTTTTATTTGAAACTATACAAATTTTTTGTGTCAATGAACCCGTTTTGTTTGGATACAAAATGTTAATTACACCGATTTGAAAAATATGTTTATTTTTCAAAGCGTGTTTAAAAATTAAGAATATAAATCATAAAAAATCTCTAAACATTAATATTTTTAAATATTTTTATAGATTTATTTATTTAATTTATTAAATTAAAATTAAAATATTTATAATAGTTTGGATCAAGTTCTTCTAATCTAATTATGTTTACATAAACAAATTTCAGATAAAACAGTTGTGACAGAGACAAATCAAATTTTAAGATTAATTTAATCTCACGCCCTAAAAGGAATTTAATACAAATTTTGCCTACATATATACAAATAACAATAATTCTATAACCAATCATATATCCAAAGCCCAAACAACCTTCTTTAATAATTAATTCTACATCCAACTAAAAGTGCCTTTGAAAAATTAAACAGAAAGTAAATATAAAAGTAAATTACTTTCTTATCCTTTTTGGTCCCTCTTCTCTTCTTTTATGACATGACCATGTCAGGTCATAATAAAACAACCCAAAGTCTTATATTATAAGTCACACTACTTCCATTTCTTTTTTCTTACCACTTCTCTCTCATAAAAGAATGGCCAAAAAAACATTGCTTTTCTTAATTTTCTTCTTTTTCATTTCCCTTGATTCAACTCTATGTGATACACCATGCCCTTATCCGTGTTACCCGCCACCCATCGGCCCCGGAACACCATCTACCACCACACAACCTTCTCCCACCACCACTCTCCCGCCACCGCAATCTGTTTTTCCTCCACCGGGTTATGACCAAAATCCATCTGGGAATTTACCAAACTACCCTTCACCACCTTTCGTCAACAATTTCAATGGTCCTCCGCCACCTGATCAGATGTTCCCATTCTTCCCTTGGTATAATCAAAGGCCTCTTCATGATGTAGACGCATCATCATCATCACCGTCGGATTCACTGGTTTGGAAGTCATCCCTTTTGATCTTAGCTCTGGTTCTGGTTCTTATTTTGTTTTGAGTTTTAAGTAGTGTGTAAGTAAATCATTAGTAATGTAATTAGCTGGTTTCTGTTTATGGGTATGAACGAGAACGGAGGTATTTTCAATTAAAATAATGTCAATGTTAATGTTAATGTTACTTATAAGTTATAATCACTTTTTTAATAAAATTGTGAATTATGACGTAATAGTTTTATGGTTGTGTGAATGTTTTTTTATGATAAGGATGAGATGTAACCGTTCGATTACATCATCTTTGTTTGGGACGATTGTGAATGATGATGACTTTAGTGGAGGTTAGAGAGTAGGAGACTAATTCAATGTCGGTTTGTGTAGATGCTTTTAGAAAGTAGAGAGCGTCTAAAACACTTTCCTAATTTGCTATATACTAGTTTATTAGTACTTAATATTAATAATAATAATAAGCTTATATTGTTGACAGATATCGTATAAAACAACCAAAATTACGTAGAGAATGGATATTAAATAAACTTTTCACTATCGTTAACCAACTAGCGAAATTGAAAGAGGTAAGTGCTTTGAGGTGGCTTCTCCAAGATTTCTACTTTCGCTTCAACATTGATTCTTCCATACGACATTGAGATCGATGCTTTCGATCCTTTTCAAATTTTTTTTTTAAAGGTTTTGATCATGAAGCTCATTGAATAGGAATTTTTAACTCTGATTTTAGGAAACAGGGGAAACAAAAACAGAGAAATATCAAAAAGATCTTACGTAGAAATTATGAAAAGTGATAAAAATGTTCCTGACTTTACTTTTCATCATGAGGAAATTCTGCAAAAGTTAGACCATGTTTCAATCTATTATGGTGTATTTGTGAAGGATAGTTTGGTCAAGAATGTTAAAACCACTCTGATCGGAAAGTTCGTCAGAGGACTTCCCAAACGCTCTACTCTCGTAGAGTTTCTAACTTCTTTAAAATCAAAGGCGACTACAGTTATAAGATATGAGACTCGCGTAATATATCCATCGAATTTGATCAAAATGATGATGTTGCCACTCTCTGATCCAAGGGCTATTGGACAGTGGGCAGTTCGGTGATGAGAATATTACGTTGGTCCCCGAACTTTAATGTTAAATATGAAAATCTCAGTTCCTTAGTCTGGATTAGGATAGGTAACGCTCCAGAATTTATGTTTAATAAAGGTGTGAGGAACGATATAACATCATCTATAGGTACTCCTTACAATGTTATTATTCCCAGCAAAAGCAGAGCATTCTCTAATGCTTGTTTTGCGTTGGTTAAAATGGATGTGTCGAAAAGAATCTCGTACGACGCCTGGATCGGGTTTGAATTAATTGATGGGTGTTGGCTTTCTCTTAGTTATAAGAATTTGCCAAGCTACTGTAATTTATGTTCGTATTTAGGACATAAACAAGAAAAATGTAAAAAATATGAAGAATGGAAAAGAAGCTGAAAATAAAGATGATCCTAAATTGTTCAAGGAAAAGGATCAAGAAAAAGTTTGGATTAGAAAGAATACCCAATTACAATCAATTGTTATTCAACCTATGACGACTGTAAATGATTTACAAGTTTTACAAGTCTCCCCTGAATTCCTTAGAGAACAAGATATTACAGAGGACTCTCCTAGTAAAAGTAACAACTTTACAGGAGACAAAGAGGTTATAGAAGCTATAGGAAAACTTGAGCAAGGTCTTCAACACATCAACTCTCTGGATTATGTCAATCTCTGCTCTGGAAATATTACTCCATCTCAAGAGAATATTAGAAGTACTCCTTGTTCTCCTGAATCTCCAAAGGTTTACGGTAGCGATATGGAATTCAATGAAATCCTTCGAAGAAAACTTAGAACTGCAAAGAAAGGAAAGAAACAAAGTAAACTCATTATCAAATCTTTGAATTATCAAGGTGACAGACGGAAACATAATTCATACTCTAATAATGATAAAGATATTTAACTGGAACATCGAAGGTATTAAGCAAAATGCCACAGCCAAAAGACTGAAATCTATTATTTTTAAAGAAAAGTTAAAAATGATTGCTATTGAGGAACCTTTTCTCAATAAGGAAATGTTGGAAGCTATTGCTAGAAGGTTGGGGTTTACTAATTGGATAGCTAATTCTTCTAACACGATTTGGTCTTTCTGGTTGGATGAAAACGCTATTTCTTCTGTTATTGATCATGATCAATGTATATCCATGTAAGTATCCTGTCCTAATCTAGATTCCAAGTTTCTCCTTACTGCCATCTATGCTAAATGTCAGAGATTGAAGAGAGTATCTCTTCGGGATATGCTAATGACTTTATCTACTACTAATTTGGCTTGGATTACTGTTAGAGACTTTCATGTTATCTCTACTGCAGACGAACAAATTGGGTGCTCATCTCTTTGCCTTAACAACATTCAGGATTTTAATGACACTTTGAGGGACTGCCAGTTGGAAGATGTGGGCTATGCTCGCTCTAAATTTACTTGGAACAGAAGTACTAGATGGAAAAGACTGGATAGGGCTGTTATCAACAACCATTGGTCTGTGATTTTTAAGGAGACTCATGTTATCCACATGGACATAACTTGTTCTGACCATGCCCCTTTACTTATTAATATATCTCTTACATCTAACCCTACTAACAAGAGCTTTAAATTTATGAATATGTGGACAATGGATGATTCTTTTGTTAAAATTGTTGATCAAAACTGGTCTCTTAAGATGGGTGGTAACCCTGTTCAAGTTTTATGGTCTAAACTTAGAAGACTCAAGAATTGTTTAAAATCCTGGAACTCTAACTATTTTGGGAATAGTTTTGATAAGGTTTTACAGGCTGAAGAGGATGTTAAAAGACTTGATAGGTTATATCAGTCTAATAATAACAGAGACACTAAGGATAGTCTTAATAAATCCAATAGCTTATATATTAAAACTTTGTGTATGGAAGAGAATTTCTGGAAACATAAATGCTATAACAGTTGGTTGAAAGAAGGAGACATGAATACTAAATTATTCCACTCCTATGTTGCTAAGAGAAGGAGGAAAACCACTATTAGAAGAATCAAGGAAAACAACAACTGGATTACTGACTCTTCATCTATTGGTAATTCAGTTGTATCTTACTTTAAAGAGGTCTTAACTAATAATCCTAATTCTATTGTAGAAGAAGAAGAAGACTTGATGAAAGGAAATCATATCTTTGAGACTATTCCTGAGCTAGTAACAATGGAGGACAATATAATACTTCTCAAACCAATTGATGAACATGAAGTTTGGAGGGTTATCAACTCCCTTAATCCTGACGTTGCTGCCGGTATTGATGGTTACATTATCTATTTTTATAAATTATGTTGGAAGACTATTAAACTTGACTTATGTAATGCCTTAAATGCTATCATTAAGGGATATGATATTCCTAGTGGTATCTTTGCCACTGGTTTATGTTTAATCCCTAAGTCTATAAACCCTATTAGCTGGACTAATTATAGACCCATTGGTCTTTGTACCATGTTTAACAGAATTATTTCTAAAATAATTAACACTAGACTAACTGACATTCTTCCTAATATTATATCAAATTCTCAAGGAGCTTATGCTATAAATAAATCTATTCATGAGAATATTCTCATTTCTAAAGAACTAATTCATAGTATTGATAAAAAAACGTAAAACTGGCAATATTTTAGTCCAATTGGATATGTCTAAGGCATTCGATAAAATGTCTCATTCTTTTATCTACAAAGTTTTAAAGTCTTTTGGTTTTTCTAATCATTTTATCCAGTTAATTAGAACTTTAATTAGCAATATCTATGCCTCAATCCTGATAAATGGAACTGTTAAAGGCTATTTTAAAACCAGAAGAGGCTTGAGACAAGGAGATCCCTTGTCTCCAAGCTTCTTCATTATTGGACAAGAGGTTTTAACTAGGGTTCTAGATATTATTTTCAGTACTAATAGGGATATGCAATATGCTTCTAATTCTAAATTGCTTGTATTTTGTTTAGCTTTCACTGATGATACACTTATTTTTACTAACAGCAAAGATAAAACTATTGAAAATCTTAGCTATTTTCTAGAATGCTACCAAGCAGTTTCAGGTCAACTTATCAACAAAAGGAAAACTAAGATAGTGGTCTCTACCAGATTCCAGAGAAGCAGACAGAAATCATTGGATAGCCTTAGTGGTTACTCTGTAGACCATCTTCCCACTGATTACTTGGGTGTTACCCTGCACAAGAAAAATAAAGCAATAAATTTTAGAAGCATCATTGACAAAGTCAACAATAAAATCTCAGAATGGGAGGACAAAAATGTATCCTATGGAGGCAGTCTTGTTCTAATCTCTTATGTCCTTATGTCTATTCCTAACTATTGGATGCAAAATACTTTACTTCTTATTTGTGTTATTAGGAAACTGGAGATGATTTTTAATAAAAAAATTTATAGGGATCTTCCTTTTTTGAGAAGGCTATTCATTGGACCAAGTGGAGTAACTTATGTAATCCTTTTGAGGAAGGAGGTCTGAATATCAGAAATCTTTCTGATATTCAAAACTCTTTCTCTCAAAAGCTATAGTTTACCTTTAGAGAGAATAAAACATTATGGGATAAGTTTATACATAGCTCTTATTGTTACAACTCTCATCCTTTATGTTCTTGTTACAATAATACTGGGTCTCTTACGTGGAGGAGGCTGGCTAGCATCAAAGATACTACTGAGCCAAATATCAGTTGGTGGTTAGGTAAAGTTGAGATTGATATGTGGCTGGATAACTGGCTATGTCAAACTCATATGATCTATCTTAATGGTAATGAGAAAAATAACTGGTTTCCTCCTAATAAAGTGAAATATTTCTGGATTAACAATAACTGGGACACTAATACTTTAAATACCTATCTGTCCTCTGTCAATGTGAATAAAATCAAAAGACTTTCTATTAGTCCTGATAAGGACGACTGTATTAAATGGATGCTAACTAAAGATTGTAGTTTCACTATTAAATCTGCCTCAGACAATACTAGGAAGCACCATAACAACTCTTTCTTTTTTCAAAAAATGTGGAATAATGTGATTCATAGGAAATTCTCATTCCTATTATGGAAGTTGGTCAATAAATATATTCATATTGACACTATTCTCAATTTTGTAATAATATTGAGAATCATAATCATTTTTTTGTGAACTGTAAGTATTCTTGGCATATTTGACAGCATTTTGCAGGTCTATTTGAAGTGGAAATTGACAGATTTATGAGTATTACTCATATAATCAGACAATGGTTTTTGGGCTTCTCCTAATAGAGTGCACATCACTCATGTTATGCTGGCTGCCATATGCTGGGAAATTCGGCAAAACAGAAATGGGACCCAATTTAAGACCAATCATATGAGTTCTGATAATTTTATTAAGAGAATTACCAAAATCATATACGGTCTAAACATATCAAATGCCCTAAGAACTCAAATCAGATTTTTATAAAAATCAGAATTACCTCTCTGTTATTTTAATTAATCAAATTTGTATAAAAATCAGAATTACCTCTCTGGATTTCTTTTTTGTAGGAACTCAAAGCTTCATGGGCGATCGAATGGAGTTTCTCGATGCGTACAAAACAAAACCTTGAGGAAGGAAGGTTCGAGAAGAGTTAGGGTTTGCTAAGAAAAGGAAATTGAGAAGATGAAAAGGAAGATAGAAATACTTCTAAGCCTGGACTCAAGTTGGATTCTCTTAAGGTTTGAAGATGCTTCTCAATGACGATCTATGCTACATTTATACTTTCTCGCCAAATTCAGGTTGCATGGACCTTGTGGAAGAAGATTTAAGTTATTTACCTCCTTGCATGTTGCTAGATCTAGGTGAAATGGTGTTCGAAAGGAATGGGTTTTGCTGTGTAAAAGAGAGGTTCCAGAAGATGAATATGCTGATAGAAGTTCTACCGTAATCTTTTATTCTAGGATATGATTCCATGCGCTCATATACACTATTAGACTATGGTCGCAATATGTATCCTATTAGCAATTGTCATTTTCATTGATTAATATAAAAAAATCTGATTAAAAAAAGCTTATTTTGTTGTCCTTAGTCGATTGTTGGATATTAGATTACAAACAATTATGAAGGTAGAAGTTTCTTTCGTATCCCAATAAGTTTTTTATACTTGGTTTTAAAATAAGGAATATTTAATCATGAGTTTGTCGATGCAGTTTTCAGTTCGGAACTTATATATATTACTGTAGTTAATTTTTAAAAAGTAATATGGATGCATATATTTTGTGTTATAAATTGAATTATTAAAGATAATGGTTAGGATATTTTCGGGAAAAATATTTTCTTTTAATATATGCTTTTTATCTCCAAGAAAGCTTTTTTCTAAGTATCACTTCCTTTAATCTTTGATGTCTTTATTTTTTCTAATTTTATCCTGACTTACATTCGATCATAAAGTCCATCTATGGAGTGATCCAAACACAAATGGCTTTTACAAGTCCGAAAAATGGTTTCATCTCCTGCATCTCTAACCCAGACAAGCCAATTTGTTTCTGGAATCCAGCGAGAGACAAACGGAATGGCTAATGCTAACTCAGATAGATCTCCTGCACCAAATGGTGAAGATTTCCCAAAACTTGAGATGTGAAAAAGGAAACACAATGTTCAAGATCCTATAAACTCTACAGGAAATAAAATGATTACATCAAATAAGGCTTTTGCTGAAATTCTAGGCAAACAAAACAAGATGTTTACTCTCATTCCTGAAGAAATATTTGAGACGTCTGACCATATTTCAATTCAATACAGCTATGCTGACAAGAACAATTTTTTAGAGTCTACAAAGTTTACCCTAATAGGTAAATTTTCAAATGGTACTCCTAAAATTCATAATGTAAACAAGTTCTTGGAATCATTTAAAATTTCTGGAAATGTAGATTATCTAGTTGGGACATTATGCATATCGTTATTGAATTTTTTGTTAAGGAACTTTTGACCAAAAATGTCTCGACCATTGAACAATACTCAATGAGATTGTTCAAATGGACACCAGCATTTAATCCAAAATTTGAAATCCGTATAACACCAATTTAAATTAAAATTTCAATTTTTCCAGAATACTTATACAATGAAAACAGTATCCTAACTATAGCTTCTCCCATATGAAAACCTCTAAGATCTTAGATCTCCACAAAGTCAAGCATAACTCTTGCTACATTTGGATAGAGTTAAATATGACAAAAACCTTGATCTATAAGGCGTTGATTGGATTTGGCGATAAAAATGGATGTTTGCTTGATATAACTTATAAAAACCTTCGAGCTTACTGCTCAATTTGTAATCGTCTTCGCCACAAGAATTCAGATGGTAAGAAAATACAGTCCAAACGTTTAGGAGAATCCAAAAAACCCTAACTTTACCAGTATAGACCATAAAATCAAATCAATAATAGTCTTTAACAACCACGTTGAAGAGATAAATTCTTCTAAGTTGATCAAAACCAAGTCCAAAAAGATCACTCAACATGTAATGACACGCAACAAGAGATCAAATCATCCTAACCAGCATAATTACACATCAAAATAACATTTACCTCAGATGGACCAAAATTAGGAAACTTATCATAAATGTGCTGAAGTGATTGAGGCCATTGAATCCCTGGAAATGAGCTTTAATACCTATATCAAGTCTGTATATACTAACCTTGAATCCGTACATCACACTCATAATAAGGAAAATATTTGTAGCCTCCATACTTCTCCTATTACGAAGCTCAAATAAATTTATAAATATTTTAAAGAGCTTTTTTATAAGAAACTCAAAGAGGCCAAAAGAAAGAAGAACAAAAATCTTAAATTAGAATATTCGTGGAATTGGTAATAAAGCCTCCATTAGAAAGATCAAATCTCCTAAAGTCAAAAGAAAATCTGACGTAATTTCTCTTCAAGAGCCCTTAATATATAAGGATAAATTACCTAAAATTGTTGAGAAGCTGGGTTTCACTAATATTATTTATAACTTTAGCAAAAAGATCTGGATATTATGGAAATATAATTTCAAACTAGACATAATTATGGACACTCATCAACTCATTCATGCTCAGGTCTCTTATTAACATATGCTTAAAACTTTCAATCTAACTATTGTTTATGTCGAATGCCAAAAGAACTTTAGACTTGACCTATAGATTAGCCTCATAATTTTGTATTCTTTTCCTAAAAAATGGTTGGTCATGGGTGATTTTTATTCAATCTCCTTTACCCACGAGCAGCTGACTTATTCTATTATTTATTTGAAAAGTCAAAATGACTTTTGGTGATGATAATTATCGCCTGAGGGTAGGCTTGTAATCTGGTTGGTGTTTAATAGTAGTATGTGGGTGTTATATATTTAGTGTAGAGAGTAGAGAGATAATTAAGCTGGCTGGTAGCAGTTAATTCTCATTACCCACACTTAATGCAGGTGGTTGGGTATTTATACCCTAATGTTTGGGCCCTTATGGGCTTTCGGATCATGTTTTAATGGACCTGGGTCATGTTCAAAGACCCATGAGCTCTAAGTAGGAGAGCAAGTAGCTTAGTCAAGTAGTGTTTAGGTTTTTTAGTACTTTTGTCATAGTTCGAACAGTCCTATGGTCTGAGTGTTCGAAGTGATCTGTCTGGTTCGAAGTGATATGTCCGGTCCGGAGGCCTTGGACCGATCTGTCCTTGTCCGTGGAGCATGCAGAATTCGGACTCATCAGAGTTTCGTGGAAGTTTGTAACTATTTAATGTTTGAGTAGAGAGTAGAGGGAGAATTAAGCAGCCTGGTTGTATTTAATTTGCATTACCCTCATTTAATGTTGGTGGTTGGGTATTTATACCCTTACATCTGGGCCTTATGAGCTTTTGGGTCATGTTTAATGGACTCGGGTCAAGTTTAAGGACCCATAAGCTCTTAGTAGGAGAGCAGAAAGCTTAGTCAAGAAGTGTTTAGGTTTTAAGTACTTTAGTTCTTGTTCGAATAGTCCAATGGGTGAGGTGTTCGAATTGCCATGTCCGGTTAGGTAGTTTTTGTCCGAACTGTCCCTGTCCGTAATGGTAACGGAATCCGGACTCATCAGTAGCCCCTTTTTTAGGTGTTTGTTCAAAAAACTTTGTCGAAACCTGAAAAACAGTCTGTTGTCAGTGATAGTTTCATCCGGACAGGTCTTTCGAACTGTGTTATGGTTTTATCCGGACTGAAAAAAGCTCTTTGAACCTGAACGGTTTTTTGCCAAAGGTCATGGGACACGTGTGTCTCTTTGGTTCGTTACTTTAGGCGTTTTTTCACCTTGAATTTCCCACCCACCTTCTCTGAAAAGCAACCTCTTCATTAATGAAGGTGACATCAGCGTCGTTTCTTAATCATTGCAAATCCTTTCGAATTCTCCTAGGAATCAAAACTTCTTTTTTGGGTTTACTATAAATTAAAACACTTTTCCACTGTTTTACTATCACTTTCATTCTCACTTTGCTAATTTTCAGAGCTTTCTCTCTCAAACACAAGCTCTTTACTTTGGTTGTTTATGTTCACGGCTAGGAACGCTTTAATCAGAGGCGGGTGGCTCAATCTATCTGAATTAGAAAAAACACATAAAGTTGAAAGGGAAAAGCGCATCGCAGTAGGCTTACCTACTTCTCCCATCGACAAACCAGCAACCTCAACCACAGAGCCTGACCAGGGTTCATCCTCTACAAAAAGTGTCAGACCGAAGAGATTGTTTCAAACCAGCCTTTCCCCTATTGTCTATGGTTCATCGGTTCAAGAGTCAGAACCCACTGTTGAACCAGGCTTAACAGTTACTAGTTTTAAAAAACCTTCCTCGTTCTTAGCCATGGGGTCAGATGTTGATACTTCTCCTAACAAACTGGTTGATCGAAGAAAAGGCCGGCTGGTCAAAGGGCAGGCTTCCAAAGGCACCCCTTCGAAATCAGGCGCCAAGGATAGCAGTACAGGGTCAGAAGCACCCATTAAAGTACCCAAGGACAGGCTGTCCGGTCCGGAGGCTACTGGCTCAAGCCCCCAAAGAGAAACCTCCACATCAGAGCCCCAGCTAGAGGCTAGGGTCCAGGAGAGTACTGAAGCTCATCAGTCCGGAGGTCAGGCTGAACCAACTTCAAACTTCCTCCTCACCAAGAAAACTGAAAACCCTTCCTCAATAATGGATGAAATAATGGAGGACTCTATTGAAGAGGCTCCATTCGAGTCCGAACCCTCAGGACAGACTAGTGATGCTGCTGCTGCAAAAAAGGATAAGGGCAAAGAAAAACTGTGCCTTAGGCACCCAGATTTGCCAGAGACCCTCGAAGGAAAAGTTGGACCTTGTTTCCATAAGGTCAGTGTTAAATATCTTCTCGCTTTACAAAAAATCAACTATGCTTTCATCCATACAGCCGAGTTGGGCCGGATGCGTACGAAGTGGGGGATTCTGGAGAATGTGAAGATAAGAATCCCCATAGACCCCGAAACCCCAATGGATTGCAGACTCAGTGAAATAGTCATCTTCACTAAGCTTTTTAACTGGGGTTTAAGGTTCCCCTTCGATCCGGAAATAGTTAGGTATTTCCATCTTATCAAGCTCTGTCGCAGTCAACTAAGCCCCAACGCCTGGTACACACTTATGGCCTGCATCATGGTCTCCAGGCTCTCCGGGATTCCTCTACTAATGGAGGAATTCGCAGCTGTGGCCAGTCTCTTCAGGAACCACCACATTCCCTTCTATCACTTCAACATGGGTGATAATTATAAAGCAGTGGATGATCTGCTTGAATCGGAGAGAAATTGGAGGACTCAATTCCTGATTTTAAGCGGCGCTTGGGAGAATGGGAAGATAATCAAGGCTGGAGTCAACCCAAGTCTCCTCACCAGCAGATAGAGGAGTGATCGTAAGTGTCCTACCTTGCATTTTTCTTTTTACTTTTATCGAATTTCCCTAAACTGACCGGTATTGTCTTTTGTTTTAACAGAGCTGCCCAGAGACTTCAATGACTACCTAAAATCCGGGCAGACCACTTGTACCAAGATCAACACTTGGGCTGCTGAAAAGTGGGGGAACCGGTTTCATGATGCTTTTACAGGAGGCAATTTTGCCAGGTCTCACCTCTGGAACACCACTGGCCGGAGGGACTTGACCTGGGAAGAACTCACCACTCCACCCCCTCCGGATGTAGTCCTCAAGAGAACGCATGCACCGGACGGGTAATTATACTTGCCAGGTCGGGCCAAGGCCCCGAGTAAAATGAAAGGCAAGACGGGGAAGGGCAAGAACGTTGTAGGTGAGGCTAACCCTACCGAGGTGGAGGAGGCTACTCCAACAAACCTAGAGGGGCCAGCCCCAAGCCAGATTGATGCTACTCTGCTAGAAGTGGTAGAGCATGAAAGCGCTAGGGAAGAGGTTCAATCCCCATAACCCCCAAGGGTTCCTAAGAGAGACCGAAAACGGGGAGCAGAAAGCAAGGACAGGGAGGCTAAGAAGAAAAAGACCTCCAGGGGTGACGAACTTTCTCTCCGGCCTCTGGAGCCTCTCCCCCTGCAGACCCTACTGATCCAACACGAGCAGAGGAGATCCCTAGTGACTTTCAAATCGACGAGGTTGGAGGAGGGGATCTTAGCATTGATGGTGTTGACATCACCGGGCTGGATGGACTTGGTGACTATTTTGCCAACCTCCTCAACGATGATTTTGTTGGGCCTTACCTCCCTCCAAGTACTTCGAACACCGTCACTTTTAAAGGTAAGACTTTTACTGTTTCAAGTGAAAAGGGATATTATAGCTCACTCCATATTAAGTAACGTTCAGCCAGTGCTTGTTTTGGAGAAACAAGTTCGAAGTCAGGCAGACACTATCAAAGATCTCAAATCTGACAAAGAAAGAGTGTCCGATGATCTTCTTACTGCCACTCAACATGCTGACATCCTGAAGGGAGAAAACGAGGAGCTAAAGAAGAGCCAAGAGGGGTGGATCACAAAGGTTGCCACTTCAGAAGACACTATCAAAGAGCTCCGGGAGAAGTTGTCCGGATTGGACAAAGATCTCACCTCTTCGAAAGAGGAGGCAAAGGCCAAGGATCAAGTCATCCATAATTTGACAAGTAATAAGATCGCGCTCGAGAACACAGTGTCCAAGGCTGCGGAGGAGAAAGTAGATCTACTAAGGGAGCAAGAGGCCAAGATTCAGGCCAAGATCGATGCCTATGCCAACAATGTAATAGACAGCCAAGAAGAAATGTATGCCAAAGTGAAGTCAGACATGGTCTTTCTTTTCCATGAGAAGTTTCCGAAGAGGAACCTGGGAGAATTATGGAGTTTTGTAGAGTATCCAGATATTCCCTTCCATACAATGGCTGAAGGTGACAGGTTTGGTTTCTCCAGTGCATCCTCTTCTGACGATGAAGAGAACACCGGGGAGAGCCCCAATGAGGAGGAGGACGATCCTAAGAAGAAGAAGAAGACAGATGAGGCTGAGCCATCTTCAAAGGCTCAATCTTAGGATTTTAATTATCTTTTTATCTTTTATGTTATCTGAACTAAATTCCTTGGAAGGCCAAGGCATTTTTGTAATTGTGTCCGATATTTGACCGGATAGATCTTTTGTTTTGTTTGACAATTTAAAAGTCCTTGGAAGGCCAAGGCACTTAGGTTATTTCAATGAATATCCTTGTTCTGCACAACTCTTGCATCCTTTCATAGTTTATTTCAATTTTGGTGGCTAGTGTTTAAATAGTCCTTAGTTATTTTATAAGCATTCTAAAATGAGAGTGTTTAAATTCTCAGATGACAAATGTTTAAGTAGTCATCATTTCTTTAATTCAATCCGGATGGTGTGACAAAAAAACAAAGTAAGAACACTTCGAATTTTTTGAAGAAGGAATCAAATTTTATTAAAAAGCTCGGACACCTCATTAAAACCTCCCCGTGCTACCAGGGTAGGAAAGAGTATGCCCCCAAATATTTACATGGATTTTTAAACAAGTAAATATTTACATAGCTTCTATTCCAAGTACATCCGGAGATACTCAATATTCCAAAGGTGATTTAAAACCCTTACATCCTTGTCTTTCAGACAATATGTTCCAGGTTTAAGCCTTTCAATGACCATATAAGGTCCTTCCCAAGTTGGGGCCAGTTTGCCGAACAGCTTCTCTTTAGTGTGTAAGAAGACTTTTCTCAACACCTTGTCCCCCGACTGGAAATCTCTTCATTTAACTGTAGAAGCAAATCTGCTTCTCATCAAACCCTGATAGTGTGCAGCCCTAAGGTGAGCCTTAACTCGTCTTTCCTCTATTAGGTCAAGCTGACCTCTGACTACCACTTTGTTTGCGTGTTCGGAGAAGTTGTGAACCCGAAATGAAGGGAGAGTCGCTTCTATGGGAGCTATTGCATCCATCCGATAGACCAAGAAAAAACGTGACTCTTGTGTTGCAGCTCCAGGTGTAGTCCGCTAGGCCCATAAAACCTCTTGTAAATAGCTAGGCCACTTCCCAGCAGCCCCTTCCAAATTCTTCTTTAAACCGGATAGTATAGTTCTGTTAGCCACTTCAACCTGACCATTTGCTTGTGGGTGGAAAGGTGAAGAGAAACAATGTTGTATACCCCTTGAGGCACAGAAACTCTCCATTTCCTTGTTGTCGAACCGTGGCCCATTGTCTGTCGTTATCTTTTGTGGAACACCAAATCTGCAACAGATGTTGGATAAAATGACTTTTATGACAGCTTTTGATGTTGTTCCTGCTAGGGGGGCTGCTTCAATCTTCGAAAAGTAATCTATAGCAACAGTTATAGTTCTGCACCCTCTGGACGCCATAGGAAGAGGTCCCACTAAATCCAACCCCCATCGAACAAAAGGTATAGGCTCAGAAATTGACTCTAAAGGGATGGCTCGGACATGAATTTCATTGCTATATCTTTGGCATGGATCACACCTTCTCACCAGCTCCTTAGCATCCTGCATTATAGAGGGCCAATAATAGCCAGCCAGTAAAACTCTCCTTGTTAGAGCCCTGAATCCATAGTGAGTTGATACCTCACCATCATGCAATTCGAAGAGGACTACTTGAGACTCATCATCTCCCAAACATCGCAAAAGAGGTTTACTGTAAGACTTTTTATACAGAACGTCTCTTAGTATGATAAAGCCACGAGCCTTGTGTTTCATTTTTCTTACTAGTGATTTATCCAGAGGCAAGATGCCATCGGCGAGATACTGCAGGAGAGGAAATCTCCAATCTTGAGGTTGTTTCATATGTACTTCGAAACTTTCTTCCTCTTTACCCACATTAAGTTGAATGGAAGGGCTCTCCAGTACATGGATCCAAGGATATGACTCAGTGTATGCTATGGTTGCCAATGAATCTGCTAGTTCATTCTCTGCCCGGGGTATATGCTCATAAACAACGCTTTTGAACTTAAGTGCCTCATTTTTAAGAAGAAGTAAGTAATTCACTAGTTGCTCATTTTTTGCCTCAGATTGACCTTGCGCATGGTGGATAAGAAGCTGGGAATCACTCATCAGCTTGAACCTTTTGGCCCCACAAATATAAGTTAACTTTAAACCAGCTATAGTTGCTTCGTATTTGGACTCATTGTTGGAAGCCCTAAAAGCAAAACATATAGCCTGGTACATCTTGTCACCATACGGAGAAGTCAAAAATACATATGCACCACATCCCATAGTGCTTGATCCACCATCTGTCCGGACGAGCCAGACCGTTTTATCTTTCATCTCAGTAGTTTGCTCCGTATCCCTATCAGAGTGGAATTCAACTAAAAAATCAGCCACAACTTGGGCTTTGATTGTTGTTCGAGGAGCAAAATCAATATCGAAGTCCCCCAATTCCACTGACCATTTAGTCATTCTACTTGAAATGTCTGCCTTTTGAAGGACATTCTTCAAGGGAAAAGATGTCCGGACGATAATAGGGTGAGCCTGAAAATAAAGACTCATCTTTCTTGCAACAATTACTAAGGCTAATGCTAATTTTTCGAGCTTTAAATAGTGTTTTTCAGCATCTATCAAGCTCTTGCTGATGTAGTACACCGGATGGGGGTAATTATCTACCTCTCTTACCAATACAGCACTGATGGCACAACTTGAAACTGCAAAGTATAAAAAGAGCGTCTCTCCATCAACAGGTTTAAATAAAGTCTTGGGGGAGGACAGATGTTTCTTAATCTCATTGAAGGCCTCATCACACTGTGAAGTCCAGTCAAATCCCTTTGCACCCTTTAAAGTTTGGAAAAACGGGGCACATATGTCCGAAGACCTTGAGATGAATCGGTTTAAAGCAGCCAACCTCCCAGTCAATCGTTGTACTTCTTTAACATTCCGAGGAGGCTCCATTTGGAATAAAGCATTAAGCTGGTCCGGATCGGGCTGTATCCCTTGCTCACTTATTATATAGCCTAGGAATTTCCCGGACTGTACTCCGAACACGCACTTCTCTGGATTTAGCTTTAAATTCACTTTTACTAAGTTAGCAAAAGTTTCTTAGAGGTCTGCCAAGTGTAGTTGTTCATCCACACTTTTTACCATCATGCCATCAATGTATACTTCCATATTTCTTCCAATTTGATCAGCAAAGGCTATGTTCACCAATCTCTGATAAGTAGCCCCGGCATTTTTCAATCCAAATGGAATCACCTTGTAGCAATGAAGACCCCTGTCAGTAACAAACGTGGTATGCTCCTGATCCTTCGGATCTACTTGAATCTGATTGTACCCGGAGAAAGCATCCATGAAGGATAGTAGCTTATTCCCAGAAGTGGAATCTACTAGCTGATCAATCCGGGGGACTGGATATAAATCTTTTGGGAAAGCCCTATTGAGATCTGTGAAGTCAATGCACATACGCCACTTGCCATTTTTCTTTTTCACCAAGACCGGATTGGCAGTCCACAAAGGATATTGAGACTTCTTTATATGCCCCATTTTTGTGAGCTTGTCAACTTCTTGAACATTAACATCAGCATTTTCCTTGGAAAAATCCCTTCTCTTTTGTACCACAGGTGTTATATCTCTCAGGATGGATAGGTGATGTGATATAATATCTGCTGGAACCCCAGTTACATCACCATTTCACCAAGCAAAAACATGCTGATGGTCTTTTAGAAACTTCAACATTCTATTCTTCAGTTCGGACGACATTTTGGACCATATCTTAACACTTTTTCCCTCTTCTAAAGAATGTGTTTCAACTTCTTCGACTGGTATCAACACTCCAGGGGTCTCTCTGGGGTCGTCAATTTCACCCTCACCCCAGAAAGCCCGCAAACTGCTATTCTTCGTTGATACGAATTGCCCCCAGCGTCCGTGGAGCCAGTGCTGTAGCATAACACTCCCTTGCAACCTTTTGAATGTTTCGGATAACCCCCACCTGTCCTTGAACATCATATTTCAAACATTGGTGGACTATCGAGGCCACTGCATGCATCCTAGAGAGCCAAGACCTCCCTAAAATAGCATTATAACAAGTGGGACAATCCACACATCTGCTGAGCTTCCAGTGAAACCCAAAATTGATCTGTCCGAACGCTGAATTACGGCTGGATTTTTCATCTTTTTTAAGTGGTTAAGAAGAGGATATTGGCTGAGCTTCCAATATCCACCAAGATTCGTCTTATGTCATTGCCCCCAATGGATGCTCCTATGACAACAGCATCTTCACGAGGGCCAGCTATATCCCTTAAGTTATCTTCATCGAAAACAATGAAGGGAAACGGAATTTGTGATTGATAGGAGGTCATGCCCCCTTCTAGTTGGGTGGCTAAAGTATGAACGTGCCTCTTTCTTGAAGAAGCAGTAGGAGATGTCATAGTATCCCCTCCGAAAATTATAAGTGACTCAAAAAACTTAATAAGCCCGGAGACCGTTTTACAACGTTCCTCAATGGCACTCACTCTATTTCGAGTTAGATCGGGATCCAATTATTCTGATTCTACATCAAATCTTTCGATTATAACCATAGCTCCCTCCGGAGTAGCATTGCTCGGACCAACCCGATGAGTATTATCAAGCCTATTTCCTCATCTTCTTTTGACATATGCCCCCAGCTTTCCTCTTTTAATCAAGTTCTGAACTTCTTGTTTCAAGACTATACAATCGTTAATGGTATGGCCAGTATCATTATGGTACTGGCAAAAAGAGTTGTTACGATGTTCCCTACGAGATTGCAGTGCGGCCGACCTTCTATAGTGTACTTCTTCTTTTGTTTTATCGTAAATGGTGGCCACATTTTCTTTTAATTCTGCAAACCACTCCGGTTAAACCCAAGGCCCTCTCTTATTTCTAGATTGTTGACTCTGGGCAGGCGCAGCTGGTTGAGATTGAGCTTTAGCCCTGTTATGGCCATGTCCGGTCTCCCTTGCCTTGTTCCCGGACTGATGTTGGTTGGGGTTTGGTGCAATCAGGGCAGACCTCACCTGCCTGTGTAGCCTAGTTTTCTTTGTTTCATCAACATTGATTTGTTTTCCGACTTGATTCAGCAAACCTCCCCAAGTCATGGCTTTCTTTCTGGTCACTGAATCAGCCAAATTTCCAGGGTTTAAGCCCTGTCTCAAATATGCTATTGCTACTTGCTCGAAGCAATCAACCAACCCATTTTTGGTGTTTACAAAACGACTTATGTATTCTTTTAATGATTCGTTTGGTTCTTGGGCACAATGGATTATTGTGTCCCCATTGCCCTTCAACTCTTTACTCCCAACAAACTGCCTTCGAAAGGCCACCCAAAAGGTATCAAAATTCTTGATGCAGCCTTGAGGTAGGCTGTTATACCACTTTTGAGCACTCCCCGTAAAGGATTGGGAGAATGCTCTACAGAGTAACTTGTCGTCATCATCAAAATTCATCATGAAGTTTTTAAATTGCTCCAAGTGGTTGTCTCGATCAGTACTGCCATCGTATTTCTCCATTTTAGTGCTATCAAACCTCTTAGGGAGGTTTCCGGACAGAATCTTGGAAGACAATGGAGATTGTCTCCAATTCCGGCCACAACTGAACACAGTATCCTCATTGGGAGTTGCAAAGATACCTGGTTCATCATGGAAGGCAAAAGGATCTATCAACATCCGGTCTACATGCCTCCGGCTGTGAGATGATCCTTTGCCTATATTCTTCTTCAATTTCCCATGTTTATCCCTTTTTCTTGAATACTTTTTAATCAACTTTTGATTCTTTTTTGTTCGGCCCTCATCACTGTTGGAGGACAAGGACTCTTCAACTCCATCCTCGTCCGAGGAGCTACCAGAAGACTCTGAGTCTGATACAAAACTCTCCACTGGCTTAGATCGGTGAGACGTTTTGGAGCTAGCATGAGTCTTCTTGGTACTCACATGAGTCTTCGAAGGCTCATGCTCTCTAGGGTTATCGGTATGATGAGCGACTGATGCTTTTGACTTCTCTTTCATGCCCATTTTAGCCTTCTCCATCCTCAAAGCTTCTATCTCGCCCTTTAATCTATCACGCTCCTCGATGGTATATTCATCATTTTCACCCACCACTTCAAGCAAAGCTGGCAGTACTTCGGGGGCGTCCGGATTCATTCAGACTGATTTTTCCTGTTGGTTTCGAATGCTTGATTCAAGCACCGTCGTGCTCCCACTGTGGTCGTCAATTTGGTGAGGTTTATTTTTGTCTGAGAGTAAGTTTGTAATTTTTGTTTAGAGTTTCGTGGAAGTTTGTAAGCATTTAATGTTTGAGTAGAGAGTAGAGGGAGAATTAAGCAGCCTGGTTGTATTTAATTTTCATTACCCTCATTTAATGTTGGTGGTTGATTATTTATACCCTTACATCTAGGCCTTATGGGCTTTCGGGTCATGTTTAATGGACCTGGGTCAAGTTCAAAGGACCCATGAGCTCTTAGTAGGAGAGCAGGCAGCTTAGTCAAGAAGTGTTTAGGTTTTAAGTACTTTAGTTCTTGTTCGAACAGTCCAATGGGTGAGGTGTTCGAACTGCCCTGTCCGGTTAGGTAGTTTTTGTCCGAACTGTCCCTGTCCGTAATGGTAACGGAATTCGGACTTGTCAGTATCTAAAATTTTAATTTCATTATCAAATGGGCTTACTCTTTCTTATGTAATCAAGACCTTGGTTATAAAACTACATTTGTTTGTTGAAAAAAAAAAGAATTACTAAGGATAATTAATTTTTCATTTGTTTAACTTTTTTTAAAAATAAACGCACGGTTGCGCAATTTAGTTTTAGACAATCAATCTCAAACTTTCTAGCTTGTAAGTTAGTAGTTTTAAAATTTTTAGCTTATCTTTTGTTAATATTAAGAAGATTCGTTTTTTAAACACTCCCGATCTGTAGTTTGTAAGATACATTATCGTTGTTTTGGTATCAAAAACAAGTTTCATATCATTATTTGAACCGTTTTGATCAATGAATGAGTCTGCATATGAACTGAAACATGTTAATTATCATAGCATTTTCCACCATGACAATGATGAAAAAAAGATTTAGTTATTTGTGGAACTTGATATCTATACATTGCGAGCATAATATAGTAAATTATGATATAGTTTTGGAGATAGTGTAATTTTTTTCCGTAATGCAATTTTTTTAAATCTAGGGTATTTTAGATGCGAAATTGGGCATCATATCTGAATTAGTAATACACGACCTACAAAATTAGGATTTTTAAACTACGAAACTAAACATTATTAAAAATATGAAACCTAAACTATACTTATCTTGCAAAATTATCATTTTCACGTGGTCTTAGAATTGATCGTATCCTCACGAATTTCATACTAATTTTCGCCATGTTGCGCCTAACTATGTGGAATTCAGAAACAAAAACACAAAATACTAGTGAGTTTTTTACTATAGTTTACCAAGTTAATTGACGAACTCTGAAACTTATTTTTCCACATCAATGACGATTGAAACTAATTATTTTTCCAATACATTAACAAATTAGTTTTGGCTATTCCAACACAAATGCCTTGGTATTGTTAGGACCCATATTCGGTTTGGTGTTGAGGTAGCAAAATTTACATAAATACTAAATTAGTTACATGCTTGCGATATCTAATGTATTATAAACGTGATCCCATGTCTAGATTATATACGAAACATGTAGAAATTGTTATGCGAAACAAAGTAAAAATCATATATGTAAAACCTTCATAACTTATTTTTCCACATCGGTGATGAATAAAACTATCTACGTTGCAATGATGAATTATATTCGGCCATTCCAAACATCAATCTGTTGATTTTATTAAAACTTATATGTTGTTTTGGTTTTGTGGTAAAGACTTATTTGAAATAGTGATTTTAGATGTTTGTGCTTATCATTTTCCAACCTAGACCATAAATACTAAATTATAAAATCATGTTTGTAAAATACAATATATTATAAACGTAAAGCGGTATATAAATTATATATGAAAATAGTATGATGCGAAACAAAGTAGTAAATACAAAACGTTAACTACTTATTTCACGGCTGTAATAATAAAAAAAACTAATTACGTCACTGGTAAATTTTGAAAAATAAAGTGTTAGCATACCTTTATCAATGAAAAGATATACAAAAACATTATCCTAGAACATCGCATATAGCTGAGTTCAATTCATTAAACAGCAAAAAAATAAAAAGATTAAAAGGGCTAAAAAAAAGATTCCGACGATAGTTAGGTGGGCTCCTGTCAATAAAATTGTAGGCCGGATGAACCCCTTTAAACCTACCAATAAACCCAAATACGATTTCAGACTTGTGATTACCGACCAACTTCAAAGTCTCCCTCTTTAAGCAATCAAAAAGCAAAGTACGTATTTTTCTAACAATAACACTACACCATAAATGAAGAACACAAAACTTTCTCAAACTCGAAAACATGATCGGTAATTATAAAATCCCGAAAATCGATTTGCCACACAAATTATAATGAATAACAAGTAGGTAATTATTAAATGATCTATATAATTTATTGTAAATACGAGGATTAAATAATAAATGTTATCAATCACTTATTATATTCAATATATAATGAAAATTATTATTAACCCTCTTTAGAAATCAAACCCAAAGAAATAAGAAGGCCATCTCACTCTATTTTCTATATTTTTTTTTAATTTTACTTTTAAATATATCTAAAGGATTGAACAAAATCTCAAAAATTTATTATTTCATCTAACTTGATATTTAAAATAGCTATAAAAAATGTTAAATAATAGTCCATCAAGATTTAATAAACCTAATATAGTTTATGTATATAAATTGAAATTTCAAACTTTTAAAACTCTTGGTATTCCATAAGAATCTGCTTGATCTCTATATACTTAAGTTTTATGATTTGACGTATAAATTACTAGTTCTTTCAATACTAACAAAATTCATATGATTTTCAATAGTTAATGTGTTCTTCTTCCCTTTAGTGTACGGGGTAAAGTTAGTTTTGTATATTTAAGTAGGTTGTACTTTTTTTTTTCTCTTTTATATGTTTGTCTTATAGAGTTATTTTTTTAACGATGTTTTTAGATAATTGTTATCGTTACTAAATTCAGATGATTTTTTTGCGAGACAATAAATTTTTTTCGTGGATACCATTATGTAAGACAATAATATGTTGTTTTTTTGCGGATATCAAGCGTACGTTAAATTAAAGAGTCCATAAGAATATAAAATATTGAAGATTATACCATTATGCGAGCAAATATAGCCACTAAATGGGAAGTAAAGACATGCAAGCAAATCGGGACATAGTAATACAATGCAAGGAAGTTGTGGAAGAAAAATGAAGGATTATACTAAGCGTTTTGTGTTAACAAAAACAGGTTTAGATAATTGTAAATAGTTAGTAGCCATAGCTGCATTTCGACAAGTTTTGTTGCTAGGTGATTTAGCAAATGAAACAATAAAAATAAGAGCTTTGACTTTTGGAGAACTGATGGCTTAAGTCGAGGATTAAGAACAAAGTGGAGGAATTGACTAGAGTACGAGGATTGGTTGGACTTAGTCAGAAGAGTTCAGGGAATGAGCCAAATAATCAAGGGCACTTTTCGAACTTGACTCAACCATCGCGTCCGAGAAAATTTTTTCCTCCTCGAATTGGAGGGTACCCAACTTAGGCTATATGGTATCAATTTCAAAGACCATGATATCCCCACTGCTGCGGGTGGTCTAACACTAAGCGCAGCAGCGCATATTTCATTCAAAATATGTGCATTTTGTTATGCAAAAGAGCATATTTGATTCCTACCTCGACTTGAAAGATGCATGGGGTTCAATAGATGAACCCCAATGCATTTTCGGTCTGTCCAACTGCTGCAGCATGCCATTTGGCATGCTGCATGTCTTTACTTTTTTTTAAAATTGTTTTTTAAAACAAATGGTTGGTAAAACAATAAACAAAGTATATCATTATTTTTTATTTTTCGATATCTACAAATAGAGATTTGGTTTGTTTGATTTGGACACCGAAATTTCTAGAGTTTTTTTTTATTTATTTAGTATTTTCAAAATGATTTTCAGAATATTTTAGTAAGTTAAAAAAATAATTATACCATGATTTATAATTTCTTGAGATCTATAAATAGAGACTTGGTTTGTATGATTCGGACACCGAAACTATTTAAGAAAAATTATTAAGTTTTTTCAAAATAATTTTTGGAATATTTTAGTAATTAAAAAAATAAAATAAAAAAATTATACCATAATTTATAATTTTTTGAAATCTATAAACATAGACTTGGTTTGTTGGATTCGGACACCGAAATTGTTTTAATTTTTTTTATCAAGTAGTTCCAAAACAATTATGGGAAGATTTTAGTAAGTAACAAAAATAAAAAAAATTATACCATGATTTATAATTTTGTGAGATCTATAAATAAATAGTGAGTTGATTGTTTGATTCAGGCATCAAAATTTATTGAGCTTTATTTATTAAATGTTTTCGGAAATCAGACCAATTTTATTTTTATATTTTAAATTTAAATATACTGTATAATATGTATTATATTATTAATTATTTTAATGTTATAATTTATATTTATAAAGAAAATATAATTTGTTAATTTATGAAAATTATTTATTTTAATATATATAACTCTAATGTATATATATATATATATATATATATATATTAAATAATAAGACTGATGAATTAAAATATATGGTAGGATATTGGCTAAAAACCCTGGTTAGTCACCGGTGTTTGACACCTGTTACATTTGTGCCATTAAGATTTAGTCGTCACCAAAACGAGTCACTGCGTTTTAAAATTGTTGCATTCTTGCCACTAGCGCGTGCAAATTAACATAGAGCTGACACGTGGCAGCCCAAATGCGTTTTAAAACGCAGTGACTCGTTTTGGTGACGACTAAATCTTAATGGCACAAATGTAACAAGTGTCAAACACCGGTGACTAACCAGGGTTTTTAGCGGTAGGATATTATATGGTAGAATGATATGGAAGAGAGAGAAATATGGTGGGATATGCTGAAAAAATGAAATATGTTCTGCTGCATGGAGGGAAGAAATTTCAGAATTATATGGAGATTATGGTGATGTGGCGCGTTTTTGGGACATGTAAATTTTTGAAATTTTAATGAAAAAAAAGAACTAAAGAAATCCTCCAACAAAAAATCCAAACAATATGATAAAAATAACATTCATTTCAAGATGGATATTTTAAATATTTTGAAAAGTTGTTTTTTATACTTTAATTTAGAATTTATAGAAAAAAAATATCATTTATATAAATTATTTTAATTAAAAATAATAATATAATATTTTTAATATTTTAACTTATATAACTATTTATTATATTGTTAACATTCAAAACTAATTATTATATTTTAAAATGCCACAATTACAGGTTACCATAACCCTAAAAATAATTACCTAAAAAATGATTAAGTATCAAAATTAACTAACAAAAACGAAATGGATGCCTTTTACATGTATTTGAAGCGATTTTCTAATATTATTTTGAAGAACATAGTTTTTGTAAAAAAATATTGTTTTTAGTACAATTTCGACTATTTTGGATATACCCAAGTTAACAATCCGATATGGTAGCAACCCTGATTATAGCAACAACAGCTGTACCAACCCATATTATGAAAATAATTACTGAAAAATAAACTTAAATGGAAAGGCACTAGCATCATTTTAAACTCAAAACGAGCTAAGCTCGTCTTATTGTTGAGTATACTCATCGGGTGGAAAATATAGTAGATTCTTCACTTCGTGGAAGTAAATTTCACTAACTTCACGATAGAAGTCAAAGCGTCTAAGTAGAACCCTATATGAGGGTTTTAAAGCGAGAAAGGTTATGAGACATAAAGAACCAGTGGTGGATCCAAAACTGAAATGCAGAGTATGCCCAAAAATATTATGGAAAATAAATTCAATAAAAGATAAATATTCAAGTATCGCATGATAAAAATATGTAAATATATTAGGTACAACTCAAAATTAAAATATATTCTAGTAAAAAATTAAATGCATTCTCCTCTTACTCATGCCTTGAAAGCGTTGGATAATATCTAGATAATCGATTGGAGAAAACACTTTTTTCTCCACAAATATAACTAAACAATCATTAAGCCATAAATTAATCATTCTATTTCTCAACTCATTCTTCACATATTTCATACGAGAAAATACTCGCTCAACACTTGCGGTAGCAACTGACAAGGCCAAAGCTAGTTCAAAAGTGTGTACATAAATCCAAATATTTTGTGCTTTTTTGTACGAACAAGTGTTCTACATAGATCCGACATACTCTTTAAATTGAAAAAGTTACCATCGATCTCGACACATGAAATGTACGTCTCAAGTTGGCTAGACAACTCCTTATCACTAATATATCCAAATCCATTTGGGTAGAATCTTTCCAACCTCACGAATGATTCAGTGTCAAAGTATTGAAATGAACAACCCAATTTGTGGTCCAACAATTATAAATCATTGAATAAAAATTAAAAGAAAAATTAAAGTCTTGAAATGATGAACAACATCGTATTAGTACAAAAAGTACCAAATAATTAATAACCACAATTTGTGGTCCATAAATTATAAATCAATGAATAAAAATATAATATATAAAATATTAAAAATTCATCAATAAAATATAAGCGAAAGAATAAGCCATTTTCAAATACATATATATAAAATATGCTAAAAATCAGTAATTTGCTTAACTATTTCCAAATACAAAATATTATTTATATTGGAATTTTCGAACAAAATATTCTTTCAGAAAAAATGATCACTACAATAATTTGCATAAATACATTTAAAACGGTAATTTACTTAAAAAGAATCATTACAATAATTTTCTTAAATATAAAATATTGTTTCCATACAAAATATTACAAATTTATCAATAAAAATATAAAAAATACCTTAATAATAGTAATTTGGTCGATCAAACAAATTAAATTAGTATAATAAATAATAATATTACGTGTATCAACTTTTCTAGAGATTTCATAAATACTATCTATAATAAACTATAGATAATTCAACTATTAAACAACATATACCCCTAAAGAAGTAGTTGATGCTACCATATCTTTTAGTAAAAGGAAAATTAAAAGGAAAAATCTTACAATCTAGTGAACAAAATATTAGGCTAAAATCGGGCTAAAAAGCACCCGTAGTCCCTCATGTTTACCACTTGTATCAACTTGGTCCCCTTCCTTCAATCATGCATAGAACTCATGCTCATCCTTTTTTTAATTTGCATTTTTAGTCCCCCCGCACATGTGAAGCCTGTGAGCTTGACACGTGGCACTAGTTTTTGTTGCAAGAATGGTCCCCCAATTTTTTTTCCAAAATTGTCCCTTCTCATTCCATCTGAGCGTCCTTGTCAGCTTCCACGTCACCTTCTCTCTCCCCTCTCTTTCTCTCTTTTTTCTCTCTTTTCTCTCTCTTTCCCTTCTCTTTCTTTCATCGTCCCCGTCTAGTGAAAACCCATCACCAGAACCGACTCTGCTTAAAGAACCCGAGTCCGAATCAGAACCCACGACGATAAATTATTTCTCTATGATCTGGGTCCGAAACTCCGAGATACCAGAACCGACTCTGCTTAAAGAATCCGAGTCCGAAACGCCTGTTTCTATGATCTGGGTCGGATCGTGTGACACTTTACTAGACAGTGAGATAAATTTCATAAAATTAAGAGTAATAAGATATAGGCATTATAAAAAGTAAGTACCAAAGGCAGCAATTGATAGACGAATGTATCTGCTGTGCCGGTTCCCTGGTACTGGTTCGTGAAGATGAACAAGAAGCCATGTTGTATAAAGCTGCCAAGTAAATGCTGCCGATAAACATATCAACCCTCCTGCCCTGAAAAACCAAGCAATATTTTTTACATTAAAAAAAGATTTTTCTTAATTATTGGTGCAGTAACAAAGAATTCAATGCCATATGGGTACTTTAAATAAATGTTTGATGTTAAAATAATAAGAAATCAATGACATAAGTAATTTTTTGGCATAAAATAAAAATATTTACTAGCCAAGAATTGCGAGAGCAGGAGGAAGAAGAAGAGCCTGAAATCCAAGTCCGGAAGAGAGTATAAGAAAAACGCAAGTGAAAATATTTCCATGTCTGGACTCTCTTATTGGCAACCACGACTCCATCTGGTTTCCTCCTGTTTCATTAACAGTCTCTAAATCATGAACCCGAGGGTTTGCGGGAATCGTAAGGCTTTCAATATCCATTTCTTATTGTCCGTTCAGCTCAGTATTTTTGTCTACTTAAAGGGTTTGTGAAGATATGTATATATAGGAGAGCGAGAAAGAGAATGCAGACACTTATGGTATGTATCTCGGAGTTTTAATCCCGGTCACTAACAGCAATGACGTTATGGAAGAGATTTCGTTTATTAGACACGAGTGGTTGATTTTCGGATTGCGGGGAACGATAAAAGAAAGAGAAGGGAAAGAGAGAGAAAAGGGAAAGAGAGGGGAGAGAGAAAGAGAAGCTAGGGTTCAGTAGACGGGGACGATGAAAGAAAGAGAAGGGAAAGAGAGAGAAAAGAGAGAAAAAAGAGAGAAAGAGAGGGGAGAGAGAAGGTGACGTGGAAGCTGACAAGGACGCTCAGATGGAATGAGAAGGGACAATTTTGGAAAAAAAATTGGGGGACCATTCTTGCAACAAAAACTAGTGCCACGTGTCAAGCTCACAGGCTTCACATGTGCGGGGGGACTAAAAATGCAAATTAAAAAAAGGATGAGCATGAGTTCTATGCATGATTGAAGGAAGGGGACCAAGTTGATACAAGTGGTAAACATGAGGGACTACGGGTGCTTTTTAGCCCTAAAATCGTCATTAATCCATGTATACCCCGTGTATCAAAGTAGTCCTCCTTCTTCACTTTTGCCTCTCACTCATCCTTCATGTTTGAATAATTTGCACGTTTAGTCCCTCACACATGTGAAGCTTGAGAAGTTGACACGTGACATTAAGTTTTGTAGCGCTTTTGGTCCCCTAAATTTTTTCAAATAATACCCCTACCTATGCAAGTCACCTGTCTAGTCATATGCCGCGTTAGATTTACTTTTTACTATTAAATTTTAATCATCTACCATTTACCATTTACCTAATACAATTACCTAAGTTAAAGGCTAATGGACTGGACCATTTAGTAATAATAAAAATATAGTATGTCTCGTAACAATTGTCGAAGTTGTAAAAAAGAAAAAGATAATGTATCAACAAATTTTTAATCAAATTAAGATATAATTGCGACTCATTTAGAGTATTAAAACTTTAATTTCACATATTGTTACAAAAATCTATAAGTCTAGTTTATAATGAAAAAGATATTATATTATAATAAAAAGATTACACAAAATTATGATTTCTCGTAACACTCGCTATCCAAAAGCTATTCTGTATCAACAAATTATAAAAATATTTTAAAAAATTAATAAAAAATATGAATATGTAATTCGTATGTCTTTGCGAAATATAAACTCTAAAAAAATATTGAAATTTTATTTTAGGGAAATATACTATGACACGAAAAGACAACTTTCATTATTTTGCTATTTTCTATAGGTATGTAACTAATTTTATTTTTTTATAACATGTTCTCTCTTTCAGGTTGACCGACACCATTCGAGGCAGTGGACCTTACAACATATATTTTTGAAATTAATTAAAAAAGTATTAAAAAATTCGTGAAAACATTTATTTTTGTTTTTCAATATTTACAAAATTGTCGCAAAAGAAATTTTTTAAAAATACAAAAACAGATAACTTAATTTCGACTAATTTTTTAGCAATCCTTATATTTTTAATAATCATTTGTGGAAGTTTTTAAGCTCCCGCAGCCATGAATGTGCAATAGCCTGCAAACCAACGCCAGTTTACCACACAAGGTGACAGACTCTAACAGATTCAACCGAAAAAGCGTATGCAGAGAGATTCGAACTCGTAACCTTTTATCACAAGCATATCTTACTCAACTACTATGACTATTCTTAATTATTACAGGTTAGATTTAACACAACCAATTCGGCTATCCTTAATTATTGCAGGTTAGATTTATGGATATTTTTTAAACTTCTACCTGACACGTTTGGTACTTGGCGTGGACAGTGGCGGAATTACTATGGGGCTAGGGGGGCGCGAGATATATCCCTTCTAAGATGCTCTAATAAGAGTGAACAAATATATCCATTGTAAAACTTTATGACTTAAATATGAATCATGAAACAACCTAATTAGAGGGAGCATTAAGTAAGTCAACTGAGGGGAGGTAAAAGTGGTAGAATTTGTTATGTGCGACCAAATTTCCACGTCGGATAGGTATGAGAAGGATCAATGACAAATAAGTAAGAACATATCTCAACTAGTATGAAGCCTTTTGATTTTATACATAAATGCTATCACTCGTACTAACTCATATATAAACATAAGATTATTTAGACATATGCCCCATAAATCAAATGTATAATTTTTTTATATATTTAATTTCAATAAATATTCATGATTTCCAGATAAATTATTAAAAAATAAATTAAAAGTACGAGGTGAATGAAAAAAAAAATTAAAACATATCTAGTTTATGTAATACTTTAGTCCCTCCTAACCTCGATTTCTGGTTCCGCCATTGGGCGTGGAATAAGAAATATTTAATTACTAAGAACTATGCATTTGTGATTAGATTTATAACAATTGTTGTTCCCTTTCATAGAGCAGTATATTAGCTCTCTCGCTTATCTCCCATGTCATCAGTTATAAACGCTAAAAAGTTGAAGGTAGGAAGATTTTGTTTGGCCCTCATCAATTAGTTAGGATTATATGAATATGTCGACCCTTTAGTTAGGCTCTCGCCAATTAGTTTGAGTCATATGAATATGTCGACCCTTTATTTAGGCTCTCACCAATTAAATGTGTTGAGGTGCTGATGCAGTCTAGCGTTTACCATGCACTTGTTTGATAACGAAATAAAATGACCAAATAGTAAAAACATATAAAATATTACTGTATCAAATATATATAGATATAAAAAAAAGCTAGTTGATAAGTTAGATTTTTATTTGGAAGGGTCAGCTATGAAAGAAAATATAGTTTCGATAAAGCTTTTTCATAATAATTTTAATTTTTAATTGTACTGTCGGTCACGATATTAATGACTTAATAATAATTTGTATAAAGTATCCATTATTCATTTAATTTATTACTACTGTTATATATTAACTATTCACCTAATTAATATCTATAATTATAAGTATCCATTATTCATTGAATCACTAATATGTGTAATTTGTATAGATGAAGACTACAAATTATCTTTATATTAATCATTATATATTTTGATCGGATTTTGATTGTACCAAAATTTAATTAATAAAGATAAAAAAAAACTGTATTGTTTATCAAAGTTTTTAACCCAGATTCAAATGGATAGGATTGCAAGAGTAGTATGAATTTGAATTTTTTTTATCACTATGTTTTATAAATTTTTGGAGGTAGAAGAATAGAATAAAAAGATACTTATTAGACTTTGGTGGGTTGAAATAAATTTAGAAAATATATTTTTTTAACAAAACTACAAAAAAAATTCAATCGTGAAGCTTATCTAAAAATAAAAAAGAAATAAGTGATTTTAAAAAAATTAAAAAAAAGATTAAAAAATTTAAAGGCAAAAATATCCAATAAAATAAGAACTCTGAAGCCCTACCCGAGACTATTCATTTTTCAATAATCTTCTAGCTTCCGAATCATATAATCGATATCAATGAGAACAACGACCTGCTTCAGAGAAAAAGTACAACTCAACTAAAACTTCGATATTCGGAATTGACAAATTTTGCTAAACTGGCAGTTTCGTTTTGATGTACATTTCAAAAGGTTTTGAAATGTTCAAAACTCTAGTTTTAACCGTCTAATACGTTCGAATTAAATTTGATTTATATTTCTACAAACGTGTGGTATTCCAAACATATTCACATATTTTGATACATTTTATTTAGGGTAAGGCTAAATTGAGACCCCATTTGGCTATAATTAGGGCTGTCAAAAAAATCCGAAAAATCCGATATCCGATCGAAATATTCGATATCGAATCCGAAAAAAACGGATAATATCCGTATTCGAAAGAAAACGGATAATATTCGTATCCGAAAATAACGGATATGGATATAGACATATCCGTATTCGAAATATCCGATATCCGAAATTGTATAAATAAATATATATATATATAATTTTTTTTTATTTAAACATATTTTTTAGCTATCCCACATCGTAAAAAGCAAAACAAAATACTAAAAAAGTTGTCCATAAATATGGAAGATTGCTTCTTTAAAAATTATAACTTATCCCACATCTAAAGTTGGAAAAAGAATCGTTACCAAACTGTTTATAAAAGACATGGTGGCTTTTCTTAACAAGTATATCTTTTTTAGTCTTTTGACTCTTATACATGGTGGCTTTTCAAAATAAGTATATTTTTTTTAACCTTATCCCATATCTAAAATGGGAAGATTAATTTCTACTAAGGTGTCTATAAAGGTAGCCTAACCAATAATGCAATTAGTTAAAAACTTTAGTGGATATTCGGATTCGGATAATATCCGTCGGATACGGATTCGGATATTATTTTAAAAAAAAAATTGGATTCGAATTCGGATTCGAATAGTAACTTCAGATTTCAGATTCAGATTCGGATATAGACAGATTCGTATCCGAAATATATGTTTGACAGCCCTAGCTATAATGAGACTCTTCTATAATGAGATCCTATTTGGCTATAATGAGATCCCATTTGGCTATAATGAGACCCCAAAAAAGACCCATTTACTCCTGATATAAAAGCTGTATATTCAGCCCCAAAACCTATTTTCTCTTTTTTTCTCTCTTTCTCTCTCTTCTGTCTAGCAAAAGCTCTCAAAATCCCGTAAAAAGGCTAAGTCTTTGTTCCTTCTTCTTTCGCTTACAGATTCTTTCGATCTAGATCTAAGCTTTTGTTATTTCGATTTGGGGATTTCTAAGAATTAGGGTTCTTGAAATGATCTTATGAGCTGCATCTTCATGCGTCGTATTCGTATCTTGCATCCATTCTCCGTTGTATTCCACTACTGGTTCTACGTTTTCTTATGAATTAATCGTGTCTGAAATCTAATCTTAAACTTCACCTTTTACGTCCCAATACCAAAATTGTAGTCTTAACTAGTCATCCCATACATTGAATCAAAGCATTTTGAGCAATTAGAGAACAATTAGAACAACTCATGGCCTCTGCGAATCCTAAATCCGATACATGTCAGAAGAATTTACTGGCCAGTGAAGAAAGGAAGAAGAAGAGAATGGAATCGAATACGGTATCAGCCAAGCGTTCGCGAACGAGGAAGCAACAACAAATGGGCGATTTTATAAACGTAGCGAACCTCTTGAAGAGGGAGAACTCCGAAATGGCAGTGATGATATACTCTTTTACCCAGCGCTACAACGAAATGGAATCCAAAAATAATGTTTTTAAGATACACATCCAAAAAAATATTAATTAAGTTTCAAAAAATAATGGTTTTTCTTTAGAAACTTATAAATGAAGGGCAAAACAGACATTTCACATTGAAGAAAAAAAATCTGAATTTGGGGTCTCATTATAGCCAAATGGAGTCGCAATATAGCCTTGCCCTTTTATATAAGGCAGTTTAGTATATAGGCTAAAAAAATATTTTGGTCGAATGTTTTAATATTTAATATATATGTTTTCCAAAAAAATATTTTTATAATCAAGTATTTGTATATTGTTTTATAATTTTTAAAAATATCTATTTTTTTAAAAACAGACTAACCATATAAAACATATTCTACAAATTTATTAGGAATACTGCTCAAAACATTTTAAAACAATTATACTCAAAAAGACTTTATTATATAAAATCCATCAAACAACTTGACACATTTTTTATATAAATTTTAATATAAATTTTTAAAGGTTCATATCTTCTAAACCGCAACTTGAAAAAAAATCGAAAATATCATTGGTTTTATTTTTATAAGATGAACAAAACTAGTACCACTCATGATAGGTTTTGAATTTTTTTCAAAACATTATATTTTACACTCGTTTCCCATTATATGGTTTCACATCTATCATAGTGGACCTAGTTTCACATCTATCAGTACAAAAGTTAAACACGTTTCTTTTATATCAAAGAAACAAGGTTTGACATCTTCTTCAAAAGAATTATTTTCTTCATTTACAATGTAAAATTAAAAATTTAAAAAGTTCGTATATTTTGACCCGTAACTCGGAAAAAAAAATCTAAAAATACCATTGTTTTTTTAAGACACACAAAACTAGATCAATTCATGATATGTTTTCAATTTGTTTTAAAAAAATATATATTACACTAGTTTCTCATTACTTTACCTGTTTTCGCATCTATCTTATGTCTGGTTTCACATCTAGCATCTAACATCTATTATAGTCGGTATGGTTTCTCATATATCATAGATGTTCTAGTTGCCTAGTTTTGTATCTAGCAGTATAAAAACTAAAAAACGTTTCGCATCTAGATTTTTTTTTTGCATCTTCTCATCTATCATGTTTGGTATATATCAGTACTTAAAGTAAAAAGGTTTCGCATCTTCTCATCTATTATGTTTCGCATATATCAGTACTTAAAGTAAAAGGGTTTCGCATCTAGCAAAAAAAATGTTTCGCATCTTCTCATCTATCATGTTTTGCATATATCAACACTTAAAGTAAAAAGGTTTCGCATCTATCATTACACAAGTTTTGCATCTACCAGTACATAAAATAACGATGTTTTGCTTCTTCTTCAAAAAAGTCGCCTTCTTCGTTTACAGTGTAAAATTAAAATTTTAAAAAGTTCGTATATTCTGAATCGTAATTCGGAAAAAAAAATCTGAAATACCATTGGTTTTGATTTTTAAGACAAACAAAACTAGATCCATTCAAGATATGTTTGAACTTGTTTATAAAATTATATTTTACACTAGTTTCTCATTACCTTACATAGTTTTGCATTCGATCATATGTCTGGTTTCGAATCTAACATCTAGCATCTATTATAGTTGGTATGGTTTCTCATCTATCATAGTTGTTCTGGTTGCCTAGATTTACATCTAGCAGTATAAAAACTAAAAAAAGTTTTGCATCTAGCAAAATAAAATATTTTACTTCTTCACATCAATCATGTTTCGCATATATCAGTACTTAAAGTAAAAAGGTTTCGCATCATTACACAAGTTTTGTATCTACCAGTACGGAAAATAACCATGTTTCGATTCTTCTTCAAAAAAGTCGTCTTCTTCGTTTAACGTGCAAAATTAAATTTTTTAAAAGTTCGTATATTTTGAATCATAACTCGGAAAAAAAAAATTGAAATACCATTGGTTTTGATGTTTAAGACAAAACAAAACTAGATCCATTCAAGATATGTTTGAATTTGTTTATAAAATTATATTATACACTAGTTTTTCATTACCTTACCTAGTTTTGCATCTATTATATGTCTGGTTTCGAATCTAACATCTAATATCTATTATAGTTGGTATGGTTTCTCATCTATCATAGTTTTTCTGGTTGCCTAGTTTTACATCTAGCTGTATAAACACTAAAAAAGGTTTTGCATCTAGCAAAATAAAATGTTTTGCTTCTTCTCATCTATCATGTTTCGCATATATCAGTACTTAAAGTAAAAAGGTTTCGCATCTATCATTACAAAAGTTTTGTATCTACCAGTACAGAAAATAACCATGTTTCGCGTCTTCTTCAAAAACGTAGTCTTCTTCGTTTACAGTGTAAAATCAAAAATTTAAAAATTTCGTATATTTTGAATCGTAACTCGGAAAAAAAAAACCGAAATACCATTGGTTTTGATTTTTAAGACAAACAAAACTAGATCCATTCAAGATATGTTTGAATTTGTTTATAAAATTATATTTTACAATAGTTTCTCATTACCTTACCTTTGCATCTATCATATGTTTGGTTTCGAATCTAACATCTAGCATCATTATAGTTGGTATGGTTTCTCATCTATCATAGTTGTTCTGGTTGCCTAGTTTTACATCTAGCAGTATAAAAACTAAAAAAGGTTTTGCATCTAGCAAAATTAAATGTTTTGCTTCCTCTCATCTATCATGTTTCGCATATATCAATACTTAAAGTAAAAAAGGTTTCGCATCAATCATGACACAAGTTTTGTATCTACCAGTACAGAAAATAACCATGTTTTGCATCTTCTTCAAAAACATCGTCTTCTTTGTTTACAGTGTAAAATTAAAAATTTAAAAAGTTCGTATATTTTGAATCGTAACTCGAAAAAAAAAACAAAATACCATTGGTTTTGATTTTTAAGACAAACAAAACTAGATCCATTCAAGATATGTTTGAATTTGTTTATAAAATTAAATTTTACACTAGTTTCTCATTACCTTACCTTGTTTTGCATCTATCATATGTTTGGTTTCGAATCTAACATCTAGAATCTATTATAGTCGGTATGTTTTCTCATCTATCATAGTTGTTCAGGTTTCCTAGTTTTACATCTAGCAGTATAAAAACTAAAAAAGGTTTTGCATATAGCAAAATAAAATGTTTTGCTTCTTGTCATTTATCATGTTTCGCATATATGAGTACTTAAAGTAAAAAGGGTTCACATCTATCATTACACAGGTTTTGTATCTACCAGTACATAAAATAACCATGTTTCGCATCTACCACTATAGTAAATAAACGTGTTTCGCGTCTTCAAAAACTCCGTCTTTTTTGTTGAAGCTTGAACTTCTTTCTCGAACCAGATTCTCCAAAAACCCAAACAATACACAAAAAACGATCAAAACCTTACTGCAATATAACAATTCAACTACATAATCAAATAAATAAATGATGAATTCCAAAAAATACAAATAAAATAGAAATCTAGTAACCTATTTAAAAATAAATCAAAGAAATCGCGTTTGATAAGGGAAGATTAAAGATTTATGAAAGATGATGGTGTTTTATTGATAAAGAAAGTTTCTTAGGAGAAATTATCAATTATGTAAAGAAAAAGGACTAATGTAAAGTAAACATTAGACTTGAAGATAGGACCACAATTATAAAATTGTTAAGCTCGTGGGACCTACTATTTGTACTATAAATAGACCCTCATTTTTAGGAAAAGTGTGATTGATTAATGTTTAAGAAATTATTATATTGACTTTTTCTCTTTATAATTACGTATTTCTTTCTTTAGAATATTGTTTAAGTAATCTCAATAACATTTTGTCCCTCTAGATATAGTTTTATACAGAAAAACTCCTCTAAAGATTTCCGGAGTGACCAGTGGCGCCGTCTGTGGGAACGATTTGATACTAGGAATCATCTTCCAAAACCAATTTAAAATAAAAGCATCATTAGAAATCCGAGGAGAGTAAAACACGAGTAATTTAAAACGGGAGATAAAATATTGAGGAAATGTTTTCTTCATACCAAAGATAAACATCTTGGGAAGTTAGGTCCTAATTGGGAAGGCCTTTAAGAAGTAACTGAGAAGGTGAAGCTTGGTAGATACAAAATTAAGGACAAAGAAGGAAGAAATTTCAAACATCCTTGGAATATAGAGCATCTTAAATTGTATTTGGAGTAAATGTAATATATATATATATATATATATATACATTTTTTTCTTTACTTTTTTGTAAAACATCGGTGACATGCTCTTTCCTACCCTTATAGGCACATGCCGGTTTTAAAGTATCTTCGTAAGACCTAAAGGGGCTACTGATAGGGTTGGATTTCTTTGATACCGACTTACTGCATCATCTGAAGGGAAATTAGGACATATTCAATATAATAATAAAATAAACAGTACGATCAAGTGGATTGTGACTCAACAGGTTGCTGACCATTTCATATCTCAAGCTTAGGTGTCCTTAAACTTGACCTGAGTCCGTAGTCCGACCCGGAAGGCCCATGGGTCATAAGACTAGTATAAATACCCCAATCAACTTCATTTAATAGGTTGGACTTTGGTAAAAGATATTAAATACAAGCATACACCACTCTTCTATCACTATAATTTACTAAAACTTAAATTCAATAAACAAACTATCCAAAACACCCTCATGCCACAAATTATCCCCATCGAATTGGCGACCACAGTGGGAGACGACGGTGCTTAAATTCCAGATTCGAAACCAACAAAAGAAATAGTAGTTCGGATATCATCAAATTAGATGAATCATAATATTCAAGAAGTTTCTCCTCTCCCAGAGGTGGAAAGGGCGAGAAATATTAAAGAGCACACTACTGTGTCTCATGTCATCCACAACTCAGATGAAACACAGTTCATGCAAAAAGAACGTGACCAATTGAGGGCCAAAATTTAGGCTTTGAGGGATCAGAACCAAGCTAAGAAACGAATAAAAGAAAAGTTTGATGCCTACGGACTCTATCCTACCTATGAGAGTGTTGAAAATGAGCAGTTTACAAATACTCGAGTTAGCTCTAAGAAAACGCATCGGTCTAAATGTTCTGTAAGTACAACATCAGAGTCATCAGATAGTTCTTCCGATATTCTAGACCTTTAAGAATCACTCTCATCTAGCACTGATGAAGGTCGGGTGAAAAATAAGTTGAGATTAACTAAGAAACATTCGCGAAAGAGGGATATAAGAGGAAGGATTAAGAAGTATCAATGGAAAATAATGGTTCGGCTGATCAGCATATTGACCATATGTTGATTAACCCATTTGCATGTCAATCTGAACCAAGTATTTTTGCCACCCCCAATGAAGATTCAGTGTTTAGTCATAGCCATAATTGGAGGCAATCACCTTTGTCTTCAAAAATTCTGTGGGACATCTTCCCAAAAGGTTTGATATCTCTAAGATGGAAAAATTTGATGGGAGTAAAAACCTGGATAACCACCTTGAGTAATTTAAATTTTTTATGATGAACTTTGATGATGATACAAGATGCTCTGTCGGGCTTTCTCACAAACCTTTAAAGGAAGCGCCCTCAAATGATAAAATAGCATCCCCTAAGGATCTATAAAAAAAAGATATGTTTTGGGTTGCTTTCCGAAGGAAATTTGTTGGAAGCAAAATAGTTAAAGGGAATGGGGAAACCATAATTCATTGTTCCCAAGAACCAATTGAGTCTTTAAAAGAATATATAAGTAGGTTTATGAATATAAAGAATGGGCTGGCGGACTGCTTTGAACAAGTGGTCATTGCCTCTTTGAGGCAAGGTCTAAATCTGGGTGACTTAGCCGATTCGGTGACCATGAAAAAAACTATGACTTTTACGGGGCTATTAAACCAAGTTGGAAAACAAATCATGGTGGAAGAAGTTAAAAATTCCAGAGTCCCTCATCAGAACACACCGGTTGCTGCCTTGCCAGCTTCACAACCAACAACTTAGTCCGGTTATAAACCAAAGGAGTCCAGACAGGGATCTCACCGACCTAGGCAATATCAGTCCAACCAAAACCCGTAAGGCAGAAATAAAAGGGCCCCATGGGTTCAACCTGAATGGTTTGTTGAGTTGGGAGAGAAAGTAGCGAAAATTTATGACAAAGCCAAAAATAAGATTCATTTTAGAGCCCCAGCCCCATTACAGTCTCCCAGAAAAACCTGAAGTACTCGCTTCTGTAAGTACCAAAATTATGTGGGTCCTGACACAAATGATTATATAGCTCTGAAACAAGAGGTGCAAAATTTCATTGAAAGGGGGAAATTGGATGCCTTCGTTAAAAAGCAAGGGGGAAGCAGACCAAGTACCAATGCACCCTGGACACCTTCATCAGTTGTTCCATGGACTTCCAGATAGGAAGACACTATGATGATTGCTGAAAGATTTGATGTCGACAATGAATATCTTGATCCTGATCCAGACCAGAATCAAGTGGGGGTAATAGTGGATTACTCTGCTATTGTTTCCGATCTGATGCAGGTTTTGAATTTTTTACTATATTTGGGGGAGACACTGTAACATCCCCTTCGAATTGTTTAAAAAAACATATTTACAGTTTGACCACCTAATTGGAAGGAAAAATGTTTACACATCTCTACCAGGCCCCTACTCCTTTCATAGTTTTTGATGAGGATGACTTAAAAGATATTGATGGCCCACATGAAGAGGTTGTGGTAATATGAGCATCAATTGGGGGTAATGACTTCCGAAGGATCCTAATTGACACTGGTATTTTAGCAAACATATTGTTTTTAACTACCTACAACCAAATGAAAAATCCCTCAGTCATTCATCACATATCTATTGTAGGGTTTACTGGCAGTTTGACTGAGATCATTGGTGAGTTTGAAGAAGAAGTATTATTGGGTAAAGGGCCTTTTAAAAAGTTGGTAGGGGTGTTATTTGTGGTAGTCCCACATCATAAAATTCCATATTTGGAAGGTTTTGGATCTCTATGATGCATGTTGTGGCATCCATAGTCCATCAGTGTCTAAAGTATGCCGTAGGGGACAAGTGGGTGCTGTCTAAAGCAGCCAGAAAGTGGCTAGAGAATGTTATGTTACTACCCTTACCTCAAAGAAATTAGAAGCAGCCAAAGTTAACAAGAAATAGCAAAAACTGGAGTCTTCCACCCATCAGAATGAGATAGATTATCCAAGGGAGGCTCCTAGTGCTATAATACCTATTGAGGAAGTTGAGATTCATTCTTTTGCTGAAGGAAAGAGTGCCAAGATTGGAACTAGGTTACCATCAGATTTGAAATAAAAATTATCATCTTTCTTATCTAACAATTTGCATGTGTTTGCATGGAGCAACGATGATGTAACTGGAGTTCCAGCCAAAGTGATATGTCACAAGTTATCGGTTCAATGTGATGTTGGACCAGTAGTTCAAAGAAAAATGACATTTTCTAAAGAAAAAGTCGATGTGATAGTACAATAAGTCGATCGGTTAACCAAGATGGGCCATATCAAAGAATCTCAATATCCTTTATGGACTGAAAATCCCGTTTTGGTTAAGAAAAAAAATGGAAAATGGCGTATGTGCATTGACTTCACTGATCTTAATAGAGCATGTCCTAAAGATCTGTTTCCAGTACCTCAGATAGATCAGTTGGTGAATTCTACATCGGGCAATAAAGTTTTATCCTTTATGAATGTCTTTTCAGGATATAATCAGATACAGATGGATCTGAACGATCAGGATCATACTACATTCATCACTGATAGAGGGCTCCATTGCTACAAAGTGATGCCATTTGGATTGGAAAATGTTGGGGCCACTTATCAAAGGTTAGTAAATTATGCCAGTGGTAGTCAAATTGGCAGGAATATGGAAGTTTATATAGATGACATGATGGTGAAGAGCCTTCAGAAAGATGAACACATATCCAATCTTTAAGAAACTTATTCTAGCTTAAAGGCCATCAATTTGAAATTAAACCCAAAGAAATGTATTTTTCGAGTCTGATCCAAAGTGTTTCGAGGGTATGTTATAAGTGAAAAAAGGATTCAGCCTGTTCTGGATCAGCTCAATGCCCTATTGCCTATGGATCCTCCTCGAAGCATTAAAACATCCAAAGGCTAACCGGACGATTGACTGCGTTAAATTGGTTCATTTCAAGATCATCAGACAAGTGTGTTCAATTTTTTCAAGTGTTGAGAAATGCCAAAGACGTTAATTGGTCTCCCCAAAGTGATCAAGCCTTTCTTGAAGTCAAAAAACATTTGTCTTCACCTATGATATTGTTTAAACCTATTCAGGGGGGAGAAACTTTATATATACTTAGTTGTACCGGAGTATGCAGTAAGTGTTGTGTTAGTAAGAGAAGTGAATAATTACCCCCGTCCGGTGTAACTGTATCTGCAAGAAAAATGCAACCATAGTTTCAATCTCATTTATTGTTGTTAAGACATTTTCTCTTTGAAAAACGTGCTTCAGAAAACAAATGTTGCTTGGATATAAACAAGTTGGTCATTAGAATTATATGAATATGAAACTAAGTTTGAACCTAGAACAACAATAAAGTCAAAATCGGTGGTTTAGTTTATCAATGAGTTTCAAAAATAAAGAAATTAAATGGATGATGATGAGCCAACGAGAAATGATTTGAGTGGTAAAGAGTGGGTTATTCGAGTCGACAGGGCCCCCGGTGTAAAGAGTATTTTAGATGGAGTTGTCTTAACGGTCCCATAGAGAGATGAAATTAAACAAGCTATTAAGTTTAAGTTCCACACTACTAACAACGAAGCATAGTATGAAGTTGTGTTAGCTGGAATGAGATTAACTCGTACTTGTGGAGCAAAACTCATTCGTTCATTATCTGATTCTCGGTTGGTGGTCGGTCATTCTCAAGGAAATTTTGAAACAAAGGAAGAAACCATGAGAAACTATTTGGTGGTGGTGAAGGAGATGGAGAATATTTTTAAAACTTTTACATATGAGCAAGTTCCAAAAATAAAAAATAAAGAGGCAGGATTTTTAGCAAAGTTTGGTTGTGTATAGGATAATCATTTAATAAAAATACAAGAGATGTCATTGATTTTTAAGATATTGAAAACTGAGAAGTATTATCAACTGATTATGATAATGATTGGGGAATATCTATTTTTCTTGAACGATGAAGTTTTACCATCAGATAAAGTCTCAAACTTGAGCTTTACAATTGTACACTACTAATTATATTGTACTTGATGGAATTTTATATTGAAATTTTTTTACGTGACCTTTTCTTAGATGTTTTGGTAAGAAGGAAGCTTTGTTTGATTTAAAGGTTTTGCATGAATGGAAAGTTTTGACACATTATAGGCTTCGTTATTTGATACGGTGTTTTCCTTTAGCAACATTTTATTCACCAACAATTATAGTCGATGCTAAATTGATGGTTGAAAATTGTGATCATTGTCAATATTTTCCCAATATAAGTTATATTTATAGAGAATCAATGTGATTGAATCTTTATCCATATCTGTTTGATAGACGATGAATTGATTTGGTAGGACCATTGCCAATGACGACGAGAAAATGTACTTTTTTTTATCATAGTTGTTGATTATTTTACCAAATGGGTGGAGATAAAAGAAATTGTAAGTACGAGATCTCCGGAAGTTTATGAATTTCTACAGTCCAACATTTTAAGTCACTATTGAATTATGAGGGTACTAATGATAAATAATGACCCTCAATTTCAAAACTATATAATGATAACCTGTTTGTATGAAATATGAGATATAAAAATATTTGTATACTCCATTTATTCGCAAGAAAATGGGCAAGTAGAGGCTATAAACATAACTATATTGCATGAAATAAACAAGAAAGCTAGAGTTGGCTAAGGGAAAATGGTCAGATTTCCTGAATAGATTTTTATGGGCATATAAGATAACTTTTAAGGCTAAAACTAGTGGAGCACCATTTTCTATGGTATATAGAATGAAATTTATCGTTCCGGTGGAAATTATGAGGCATAGTCATCGGGTTCAATATTATTCATCGGAAGATATGATATGGAAAAGAAAATAAATACTAATTTAATAGAGGAGAGACGAGATCAGTCTCAATTAAGAGCAGAGCATTATAACAATTTGATTCAAATTCAATATAATACGAAGTTCAAAGTTAAGATTTTTCATGAAGGAGATCTAACACCAAAAAAGGTGTTTCAAGGGGCAAGAGATAAGAACACCATAAAATTTGCTCCAAATTAGGATGAACTTTATAAAATGGTATCCAAAGAACATAAAGGAGTTTATATACCATGAAATATTCATCACCTAAAGGTGTACAAAATATGACACGTAGATTGGTTAGTATAAATCTGATGAAGCAGATGTAAGGTACTATTAAGATTATTACCAATGAAACATTTTTCCAGTGAAATATTTAAAATATTATAATATGTTTTAGTTATAAAATATATGGAGGTATTTATAATGTAATTGTTAACCAACAATTACTAGTAAGTTTCAATTTATATTTATTAGAATATATTAAGAAAATTATTAATCGACAAATAAGTTGTTTTACAATACTGTTTTCAACTGATGGTTAATGGAATTTGTAGTTTAATGTTATCAAGAATATTCCATTTATATTGAATTTGCTTATATTTTTCTATTTTATCTTCAACATAGGTAAAAGTCTGATGGGAAAACCATCAACCAAAGAAACCAATGTCGTCTTCTTCAAGTTGGTTAGAAGAAGAGGCAATACGGGGCACATTAGTTTTTTCTATGTCCTAGTCAGTTGCTTTATTATCAAAGCTTAAGGACCAAGAAGACTTGTTGGGAGGAATCAGGTTTTTTCCTCTTAACAATTTTTTAAAATTTAGAATGGTAGGAAGTAATTATGTAGGTTTGGTTTCTAGCTTAGCTATTTTTTCTACACTAAGTTCTAAGGAGGATGATGAGTTTTCTGAACTATTAGTACATAAAGAACTATTACCGATAAACTATTACTTGCATAACTAATATCGTCGTGGCTGTTTTGAAAATTTAATGGGTCAAAGTCATAATTTTATATTTTAGTCATTGACATGCTTACCTAGTAAATGAGCCATAAAATACATTTTAATATCTATAGCTTAGTCATTGGTCAAACCTAGTTATTTAAATGATGTTAATTAAGATAATCAATCAAATAAATATAATAAGTAAATGTCTTGCTTGAAGAGAGTGGTAGATAAAATATTGAGTAATGAGGTAGAAAGTGTCGGTTCTGTAAAACAAGTTTAAGAAAAAAATAGAGAGAGAAAAACTATAGATATTAAAATTTTGTAGAAATGAAACCAAAATGGGTGTTGCTTATATATAAGTTGAATGAGTAAATTCTAATCGTTGATTTAAACTAAGATGAGTGATTCAAATTAATTGTCAGATGTATCAGAAACAAACCTTCATGATTCTATTGGTTGAAAATATGTATAAATAATTTCATTTAATAATAATAAACTGTTAAATAATTACATGTATATGTAAGCGACTGTAAAGTTGTCTTTCGTACAATAAATTTTTTTTTTATTTTGTATATAGTCATCCAAACATGTGAAATGTATTTTAAATATTAGAGGGAGTTTTGATAAGGTTTTATACCACTGGAACATCATCTGTCTTTATTTAAGGAATATAAAGTTATTATCACCAAGATAACAGCGACGAAAAAATCTATCATTAAGACGTCGAATGATATACATAATTAATGCAGTAGATAAAGAGAAGGTGTTAGCAAAACAACTAGTTAAAGACGTTGGTTAAAGAACGAAGTAACACAACAAGATAAAACAATCAGCAAGATATATGATAATGGATGATCGATGCTACAAATGAGATCCAAGTGAAGACATAAAGAACTTAAAAATAATATAAGATTTGAGATATGTGTAATATATTACTAAAATTCATATTGATGAGTTTGGCAACTTCAGACACAGCCTACTTCATAGTCCGGACAGGGGTAATTCGGACCAAAACACGCCACTAAGAAATTCGGACACGACAAATGTAAAACGACTTTTGACTAAACTATTTGCTAATCTACTTAAAAGACTAATGAGTCCTTAAACTTGACCCGGTTTCATAACTTGACCTAGTAAGCCCATGGGTTATTAATTAAGAGTATAAATACCCTAGCCACTCTCATTAATGAGGGTGATCAATATTTAATACAGGCAGGCTGCTCAATTATCTCACTATTCCATACACTAAACACAAAATACTTAAAACTTACCAAAACACTTTACCAAACTACCCCCATCCTAAAATAAACCAAACCAAATTGGCGACCACAGTAGGAGCACAAGGGTGCCTGAATTTTACATTCAAACCCATTAAAAAGAACCAGTTTGGATGGATCTGAACGAGCAGGGAACTCCACCACCTGTGGTGGAAACGGTTGAGGAAAAAAAGGAATACACCATTGAAGAGTTGAGAGCATAAATAGAGGCATTAAGGTTCATAAAACAATCAGAAAAAGGTATAAGGGAGAAGTCAGGGGCGTCAGCTATTCATCACACTGACAACCCTAAGGAGAATGATCCATCAATAAAGACTCATCTGAGTTCGAAAAAGACTCATGTTAGCTCTAAGAAGACACATTGGTCTACGCCTGTTGAAAGTTCAGATTCCGAGTCCTCCAGCAGCTCTTCGAACGAGGCTAAGCTTGAGGAGTCTTTGTCATAAAGTAGTGATGAAGGGAGGTCCAGGACGGTGTCCGGACTAATCAGTTTTTTTGAGTCACTCACCATTTTTGGAGGGGATATTATGACAGCACCCACTCCTTCATCAAGAAAGAGGCAATTGCACAGTTTGGCCACTCAACTGGAAGGGGGAATATCTTCCCATCAATGCCAAACCCCTTTTCCATTTATAGTTTTTGATGAGGATGATTTGAGGAATATTTTTGGGCCTTATGAGGATGCGGTGGTGATAGGAGCGTCTAGTGGGGGCAATGACATACGCCGGATTTTGATAGAGACAGGCAGTTCGACTAACATTCTCTTCCTAAGCTCCTAATAGCAGATGAAGAATCTAGCCGTTATTCAACACTCAAACAGAACCATTGTGGGCTTCACAGGGAGCTCTGCGGATGTAATTAGGGAATTTGAGGAAGAAGTGTTGTTGGGCAAGGGGCCTTTAAAAAAGATGGTGAGGGTGTTATTCGTTGTGGTGGATTGGCTCACATCCTATAATGCGATTTTTGGGAGGTCCTAGCTTTCCAGAATGGATGTTGTGGCCTCAACAGTCCACCAGTGTTTGAAATATGCGGTTCAAGGGCAAGTAGGTGTTGTCTGAAGTAGTCAGAAGATAGCCAGGGAGTGCTATGCCACTGCTCTTGCTCCTAAAAATTTGGGAGCAGCTCGGATTAAGGAAGATTAATAGTTACTGGAGCCTTCTGAGGAAGAGGGTGAGATTGATGACCCCAGAGATGCTCCTAGTGTTTTAATACCAGTTGAAGAATTGAAACCCACTCCCTTGCAGAGAGTAGAAATATTCAGATTGGTTCCAAGATGGCGCCAGAGTTGAAAAAGAAATTGTTGTCCTTTTTACTAAACAATCAGCATGTCTTTTCTTGGTGTAATAGTGATGTAACCGGAGTACCTGCAAGCTTATCTCACACATAACTATCAATCTAAAGTGGTGTTTCACCTATTGTACAGAAAAAGAGAGCTTTCTCTAAAGAGAAAGCTGATATAATAGTCTAAGAAGTTGATCGGCTAACCAAGATGGGACACATAAAGGAATCCCAATATCCTTTATAGACTGCTAATCCGATGTTGGTCAAGAAAAAGAACGAGAAATGGTGTATGTGTATTGATTTTACTGACCTCAACAGAGCTTGCCCAAAAGATCTTTATCGAGTCCACCGGATAGATCAATTGGTGGACTCAACATCTAGAAACAAGTTGTTGTCCTTCATGGATGTTTTCTCTGGGTACAACCAGATACAGGTGGATCTGAAGGACCAAGATCATACTACCTTTATAAAAGACAGAGGTCTTCATTGCTACAAAGTGATGCCTTTTGGGTTAAAAAATGTCAGGGCTACTTATCAGAGGTTGGTGAACAAAACATTCGCTAGTCAGATTGGCAGAAATATTAAGGTATACATAGATGATAGATGGTTAAAATCCTGGAGGATGATTTGCATATAATTGATCTTCGAGAAACATTTGCTAATTTGACAGCTGTGAATTTGACAGTGAATCCAGAAAAATATGTCTTTGGGGTTCGATCTGGAAAGTTTTGGGGTTATGTGATAAGTGAGAAAGGGATACAGCCCGATCCGGATCAACTTAATGCCTCATTGGAAATGGATCCTCCTCGGAATATTAAAGAAGTCTCAGAGGCTCACTAGGAGGTTAGCTGCCTTGAATCGTTTTATTTCAAGGTCTTCGGACAAGTGTGCTCCATTTTTCCAAACCTTGAAGAATGCTAAATATTTTAATTGGTCTCCATAGTGTAGCCAAGCTTTTTTTGAAATAAAGAAACACTTATCCTCACCAAAGACTCTTTTTAAACCTATTCAAGGAGAAACACTCTATGTATACTTGGCTGTGTCAGAATGTGCTATAAGTGCAGTATTGGTAAGAGAAGTGGACAATTACCCTCGTCCGGTGTACTACATCAGCAAACGTTTAATAGATGCTGAGAAGAGGTACTTAAAGCTTGAAAAGTTGGCACTAGCCTTAGTGATTGCGGCAAGAAAGATGAGGTCGTATTTTCAGTCTCATTCCATCATTGTCCGGACATCTTTCCCGTTAAATAATGTTCTTAAGAATGCGAACATACCAAGAAGGATGACCAAATGGTTAGTAGAGTTTGGCGATTATGTCATTGATTTCACCCCACGAACGGCTATCAAAGCTCAATCAGTTGTTGATTTCCTGGTAGAATTTCATTCGGACAGGAACTCCAAACAAACTTTAGAAGAAAAAACCAAGAAAGAGTGGGTAGTCCAAACTGATGGTGGTTCTAGCACAATGGGTTGTGGAGCCAGAATTTGCCTAACCTCTCTCTATGGTGATAAGATGTACCAAGCTATATGTTTTCGGTTCAGGGCCTCTAACAATGAGTCTGAATATGAAGCAGCTATAGCTGGTCTTAAGTTAGATTTTGTGTGTGGGACTAAGAGAGTTCGGTTGATGAGTGACTCTCTGTTTCTCATTCATCATGCTCAAGTTCAGTCTGAGGCCAATAAGGAGCAACTGATCAAGTACTTACTCATCCTGATTGAAGTGGCAGCCAATTTTAAAAGTGTTTGTTATGAGCATATTCCCAGATCGGAGAATATACTAGCAGATTCTTTGGAAACTATATCGTATTCTGAGTCCTACCCTTGGATTCACATACAAGAACTCATATCCATACAATCAAGCCAAAACAAGGGAGATGGGGAAAGCATGAGCATACAGATGATCCAACCTAAAGACTGGAGGTATTACCTTCTTCAATATATTTCTAATGGGGTTTGATAAATTAAACATATTCGGACTTGAACCGAACAGGGAAAACAAATGATAGCCTTGGCCATCCAAGGACTTTAGTAGTAGTACAAAATATGCATTGGCCATCCAAGGACTTTAACTGTTTGGAAAGACAAAAAATAATATAGGATAAAACCTTAGGGCTTGTTCACTTCGGATGTTCCTTCACCACCATCACATTTTTAGGAATTTTGAGTTTGGCGCACGAACTCTCACCAGTTCCCTCTTCATCATCACTAGTAGAATCAATTCCACTAGAGTATTTGAGTTTGGCACCATCTGCTAGAGTATGAAATGGGATCTCTTCGTAACCCACATACTTCAACAGAGGACCTAGTGTCCTCTTCGGAATGGTCTCGTGGAATAGCAGCACCATGTCAGACTTGATCCCATCATCTTTTTTCTCTAAAGAGTTTATCACTTCATTGGTATACTTATCAATACCCGCCTAAATAGCTTGCTCCTGCCGACTCTTTAAATATTCCTTCTCCTCGGTCATTTCTGAAACAGAGTTCTCCAGTTTTTCTTTCTCATCGGTTAAGGTTTGAATGGCACCATCCTTAGCCTGCACTTCCTCTTTCAACATTGTGAGGTCTTTTTCTAAGTTAGAATACTTAGTCTGGAGCTCAGTTCTGGTTGTTTCCGATGTTGCTAACTTGGTTGCCAAATCCTCCTTGTCCTTCTTCAGTGCCTCCATCTCTTTCTTAAGCTCCTCTATACTTTACTAGGCGTTTAGGAGATTTTTTGACAGGTATTTATTGTCAGAGGTGAGGGAGTTGATAAGGGTGGTCTGACTTTTCACCTACCTTTCCAGGTCAAGTATTGGCCAGATATGACCGAGAAGGGAGTGATTCAAGACATCTTGCTCTCCGGAGACGGAGAAATATTTACCATTGAAGGTCACCATATTGGCAGAATGGGAGGGACGGTAGGGACCTGCAAAATCATCATTCTCAGAATCATTAAAATAAAAATCAATGTCTTGAAGGGAACTGATGTCTACCTCTTCATTCGCTTCCCCATCAATTTCTCCGGACTGAAAGTCTGTTGGGATTCTCTCCTGCAAGGTAGGATCAGCAGGGGTTGGGGGAGGTTGGTTTTGTGAAGGACGAAGAATTATTTCTTCCCTCAGGGTGAACTTCTTCTTCTTAGCACCTTTCTCATCATTGTTGGCCCTCCGTTTCCTGTCTTCTTCTTCTTCTTCTTCTTCTTCTTACCACCTCATTTAGCTTGCAATCCATGGGAGTCTCCAGAGTGATAGGTATCCTAACCTTTACAGAATCCAGAATCCCCCACTTCGTCCAGATTCGGCCCAGCTCAGCAGTGTGGGTGTAGATATAATTGATGTTTTGTAGGGCCAACAGGTATTTGACACTAACATGTTTGAAACAAGGGCCTACATTTCCCTCTAAGCACTTCGGAAGCGAATCCGGATGGGTCATACAGATTTTCACCTTACTCTTTCCCTTCTTATCAGAATCAGCATCTCCCGTTTGATCTGATGCCTCGGTCTTGAAGGGAGCCTCCTCGATACTGTCCTCCATAATCTCTCGAAGGGGGGGTCAGTTTCTTGCACAGAAGGTTGTTCGGATGGTTGGGAAATTGTTTCCTCTGAAGGCCTAGTGTATGGTTGATGTTGGGATCCGGAGGGGTTGGCCCTTGAAGCTGCTTTAGATACCTCTGATCCTGAGGGTTTTTGCAGTGAATGTGTGGATCGGGTTTTGGTTTGGCGGGTCGTCCGGCGAGGGGTTATCTTTTTCGGAGACTTCTCAGTATCAGAGCCCATAGCAATAAAATGAGAGGGTTTTCTGACACTTGAAACGGCTTTTTCCTTAGGTACAAAAGGTTGGGACTCTTGAACAGAAGAACCAGAAGGAAGGGGTGAAAGGCTTTGTTTGAATGAAAGATGTCTGGGTTTAGGTTTTTTGGAAGAGGATGATCCCTGATCGGCATCCTGAGCTGGTTGACTGTTTTTCTCACTTGGAGAAATAGGGAGGCCGGCGGCGATACAGTTCTCTCTTTCTACCTTCCTTGCTTTCTCTAAATCTGACAAATTTAACCATCCACCTTTAACTAGAGCATTTCTGGCTACGAACATAAAATCTCTCAATAACGATTTGAAGGTGAATAATGGATATCTCTCTAAAAAAGCTTTGAGTGTGGAAGACAATGAAATAGTAAAAGAGTATTTATATTACAGTGAAAAGTAGCAGTTACCTTGGAGAAGTTGAAGAGGGTTTTTGCAATGATTAAAGACTGCCCAAATGTGTGAAGAATCAAAAGCTAGGTAACTTTCTAGACTTAGTGGGGGCGCCGGTCTAGAAAAAATAACGGTTGGTAGGTCGAACCAAATATTGACACGTGTCGTACGATCCAAGAAGAAAACTCTTGGAATTCTAGGAAGAGGAACGAGTCCTGACAAACTTTGAACTGGGTTGATGTTGAAAGTAAAATTCTTGGTACGAACTGCACGGGCAGATCAGATAAAGTTGATATTGGCTTAGTAGATTTTTTAGCCCTACCAAAGATGTTTGGCAAGGCCTAAAAAAGGGGCTACTGATGAGTTTGGAAACTTCAAACACAGCCCACTTCATAGTCCGGACAAGGGTAATTTGGACCATAACACACCACTAATAAATTCGGACACGACAAATGTAAAACACCTTTTGACTAAACTATTTGCTAATCTACTTAAAAGACTAATTAGTCCTTAAACTTGACCCGGTTTCATAACTTGACCCCGTAAGCTCATGGGTCATTAGTTAAGAGTATAAATACCCCCAGCCACTCTCATTATTGAGGGTGATCAACATTTAATACAGGCAGGCTGCTCAATTATCTCACTACTCCATACACTAAACACAAAATACTTAAAACTTACCAAAACACTTTACCAAACCACCCCCAGCCCAAAGGAAACTAGTTATACTTTTTAATAGATGGCTAACATTTGTCATAAGATACATGTATCATTTATCCCTAATAATTAGGAATAAATAGCTATAAATAAGGGGTCCAATCATTGTAAAAAAAGTTGATTCTAATGAATAAACTCTCTCATCACTTTTCTTTTCATATTTTCTTCACGTATTTTTTTCTGCACATTATTTCAACCAAATCTCAAATTCCTATCTAAAATTTCAAATATCCAAATCTCAAATCCTAAATTTTCAGTTCGAAATATCACAATTTCCAATTTTTAATTCCAAATTCCAATTCAAATCTCAAATCTTGAATCCTAATTTCAAATTTCAAATTCAAAAAATCCGCAAAATCCATAATCTAAAATCCAAAACACAAATCCAATACAAAATTCAAAATCAAATCCAAAACCAAACTCAAAACCGATTTCCAAAACCAAGTATAAAAAACTCAATCCAAAAAACAAATCCAAATCTAAATCTTTATCCAGTGATAATCCAAATTTAAATACCAATCCAAATAAAAATCCAATCAAACTAGAAAAATAAAATCGAAATACTTATAACAATTTTAGTTACAAACAATACTACACAATTGCAAACAGTACAAAGCTCAATAAAAAACACGAAAGCAATCTCAAATTACAAACAATTCTACCCAAATAACTAACAATACTAGTTTAACACACATAAAATCAAACTAGTTTACCATAGATTCACCTTAGTTACATACCCAACAACTAAAATGCTCTGATACCATGTTAATGGATATAACCCCATCACTTCTCAAACTACATATTGAGAGAAGATAGTTGTTTATTCCTTTTATAAACTACAAATTAAGAGTACACAACTCATGGGTAATACTCCTTCAATATCCACCCTTAAAACCAGAGCCTGGAATCACTAGGTCGTCCCCTCTAGACGCAAATCATAGTTAAAACAACATACAATAAGAATCACAGATAACCAAGCTCTGATACCAAGTCAATATAAGAGAAACAAAAAGAATAAGAGGAATAAAAGACAACGACTAAGGTTTTTATTGAGTGGAAAAATTAGTAGTACAATGGGTAACAATGTCTTTATGTATAAATAGATACACCAACAACAAATAAGAGAATAATGATATAGAATAAACACATAATATAAAAGCATATATATCCTAACAAAATGTGTATTGGAAAAATATCATTTTGATGATTTACGGTTCAGTCTTTATTATGTTTCTTCAACTTTACTAAAAAAAATTAGTAAAAGACATTGGACATAGTACTCGTTTGTTTCTTTCGATATTGTTATTCATGTCTTATTTTCTTCTAATTGTTAATTTTTGTTATCAAACTTCCCTTCATATAATGTTATTTTATGAACATTTTAAACATTAATCTCGATATGTTCGATTTTAATACTCGTTTGAGAGTCATCTTTTTTACAATTTCATTTTGCATCATTGTTTTAATAGCATATGTTACTTTATTTTCTTTCAATAATCGTGTCACTCTTTAGTATATGTCTCTTTGAAATTAAGAGTATTTTTCAATTGTTTTTCTCATTCTTCATTTTCTTAAAGTCATATGTCAGTTTTTCTCCTTTTCATCCTGTACACATGGTCTCTCATCATTCTCTTTATATTTAAGAGTTAATTTCTCTCTCTTCTTAGTTGCAGCACAAAAAAATCATTTTTTTTATTTTACTTTTTCTTTGATCAAAAGACTTTCAATATCTCATCTCATTTTCTTTTTTTTCACGATTTTTTTTCTCATCATTTATTTTTTTGTGCTCAATAGCCTTTTATCTTAAGTAGTTCTCCTCATGTTCGGGTCTTATCCTTTCACTCTGTTTTGGGTCTTAAATCCTATTTTTGGTTTATCATACCCTCCATATTGTCAAGAGTTTCTTTACGTCTTATTTCACTCTGTGTCATCTTAAAATATGTTTCCTTAATTCCAAAAATTGAGCCTTCATTCTCTTAATATTCCGAAGTTAGGATAGTGTTTTTTCATAATTTTAAAGGTTTAATTAGTTTTGATCTATTGTACCACAATTATAGCATTTGCCATCCTCTCACTCCTTCGCATAGTGATCATATATGTGACACTTATAGCATTTTGATGTGGGACTAGTTCGATCGACCGCCTCTTCCATGTAAGTTTGGTAAAAAAAACCACTAAATTTAAATGAAAATTCAAAATACTTCAAAAATACACTTATTTTCAAGATATGATCTCAAAAATAGGTATCCTGTTTTGTTTAAACACGTATTTACAAGACACTATCTCAAAAAGAGGTTTTGTGTTTTCTTTAAATATCTATTTCTAAGACGCGATCTCGGAAATAAATGTGATACATTCCAAAGACATGATCTCATAAATAAGTGTCATGTTTCTGTTTTAAAAGACATATATTTCCAAGACACAGTCTTGGAAATATGTTCCATGTGTTTTAGAAAAAACATATGTTTCCAACACACTTTCTTTTTTCCAGAGCACTATAAAATTCAAATGAAAATTAAAGTGAAAATATTTTCAAAAAAACATCTATTTCCAATACAGTTTAGGAAATAAGTATCGTATTTTAAGACTTTATTTTCAATACACGATCTCGAAAATATGTGTCATATCACTATTTTGTTTTGGCAAAGAACCACAAAATTCATATTCTTGGAAAAAACACCTACAATCACATTTTTCAACCATAAACTACATTTGTAAACAAAGAAAAACAATATTCGCATTCTTAAACCATAAACTTGCAAACTCAACATACAATCACAAAATCAAATGTATCTTTCAAATTAAATTATATTCATAAAACCAATTCGATTATATTCAAAAAAATCCAACAAAGACCATTTAAACTACATTCACATAATCAAACTTCATTCATATGCTTAAACCATAAACTACATACGTAAACCAACAAAACAAATGTTCTCGACTTAAACAACAAAATAAAAATTCAACTTAATTACCTAAATATGACCGACTAATTAGGCACGCGTGACGCAACCTTCATGAAACTCTTCACTCTTTATTTCATCTATCATGTTGTAATAGTCTAGATTCTGAAATATACTTAGGTAACATTTTCTTAGTGGGTTGAAATGGCTCATTGCCAATGGATCCTTATATGGATCAACATTCAGTACCATATGCCAAATAACATCCATAGACCACTTATCATAGTAAAACAGTCAAGCTAAAATCAATTATGGAGAAAAACTACAAGCGATTCTTTGTTAATAAAAAACTAAAATCATACAAACTACAAGGTTACAAAAAAATAATTTTTTATGTAAAAAAGATTTTAAAAATCAATAAATATTTTTAGGAAATAAATAAAACCCATGAAAGTGAGACTAACTATGTATGTAAACATTGGTTTCCAAGTATGCTCTTTTAGCGTTAACCTCGTCCAATTGGGTTATGCATAATAATAAAATCATATAGAAAATTTCATGCACTGTGATTTTATGGTTACAAATAACTATGATTAAGAGACTCTATGTTTAGACCCTGTGTATGCAATATAAATTAACTATGGTTAAGAATTTATGTGTCTACACCTTGTATTATTTTTACAGTATGCAAATGTTCATCGGAGAGAACATGTGTTTGACAAACAAATGATAACCAATGACAGAAATCAAAATAAATTCATCACTTCCAATAACTTGATAAGTAATCTTAAGCTCAATGAGATTTAACGATGCTGCATCAAAATCATATGTAAAATTAACGCAATTAAAACAAAAAAAAAAACATATCATATCATCCAAGAGCATATAACAAAATCTGCTTCATACAACTAAATCTTTTGATCAAAACAATGATAAATAGCATATCTACCACCACAAAAAAATATAATTAAATCATATGTTTGCATTTCGACAAAGATGAATCAAAGTAAATCCAAATGTGAACCAAAGTAAATAAACTAAAAAGATTTCAAAACAACAATCAACCACGAACGTACAAAGAACATGCCAAATACGATAAAACGACAAACGAGACTTATCAATCAACCAATAAGTCATTGATGGAAGGAAAATAGTGAATCAAAATAAAGCAAAATAAATGGGAGAACATATAATACCTTGAGGTTGCTGAGAGAAAAAAAAATCGTTGAACGCGAAGGGAAAAGAAGCTTGTTCAATTTTGTGAGAATGTTGAGAGAAAAAAAATCGTTGTTGAGAGATGTACTAGATTTGAAAAGTTGTCGATGGTTTGATTTTGTGAGAATATTTACTATTGTGTTCAATTTTGTGAGGTGAGGCTGCTGAGAGTTGTAAGAAATTGTAACGCTACTGTTTCGATGTTGAGGTTGTTGTGCTCAATTTTGTAAGATGAGGTTGGTTGATATGTTCGATTTCGTAAGTTGAGGTTGGGAGAAATCGCAAACCGTCTATGAGTTAGTAAAATAAGGGTCGATTAAGAGAAAATAAAATAAAAAATGAGTTAGAGTAAAAATGAAGAACAAATAATTTTTGGGTTTATGTTAGGGCCATGCTAGAAAAATTGATGGATCTTTCACTGCTAATTCCTACACCTAATTGATATATCTCTAACCAAATTTTGGACAAATTTTCTCCTGCCATAAAACCTAGGTATAAAACTATTTTATGCATCTCTAACCATTTTCTCATTTTTCCTCTCAATCTCTCACCAAACCTCTCAAGCACCAAACTTCACCGAAAATCAAAGCTTATTTTTTGAAGAATCTGAACCCACAACAACATTGAGGTAAGCTATACCAACCTCTCACTTTATGTTTGTCATGATTTGGTTGTGTATTAAGTATTGAACAGTGGGTTAGAGTTTTTGTTTTTAAAAAATTGGATTTGGGCATGATTTAAGGCCCTGATTTGCTAGATTAGTGTTGTAGAGTTGTTTGTTATATGTGGATACATCTATTTGGCTTTGATTTTGTTGAAAATGGTGTTGCATGGGTAGATCTAGGGTTTAGTGCTTCACAGGTGTTCGTCGCATGTCGTATGCCCCCAGCAAGTTATTCGTCGCATATATCGTGCGACTACGATGGGTGTGCGTCACATGTGACATGCATACATTATTGGGTGCATGCGACACACATACAATACTGAGCGCATGCAACGACTCTTATCCAGGGCACATGCGATTACATATTTAAAGAACTTGACATTTTTGTGTTTGTTTTTTTTCAGGATGGCTCGTACAAAAAATAATTTTAAGAATCCCCATCACCGCGAGATAGCTCATGGTCCACCAGTGCCTATAGAGCTTATCCCTAACGAGGAACTCTCCCCGGGTAGCCGTACAAAACAACGCATGCGTCATGGTGGTCCATATGAGGATACTAGTCATGACGCTGGTTGGGTTGCGGTCGGCAGAATTGGTGCAGCTTCATCTTCGCATGATGCACTTGAGGTCGATACGGGGTTCACATCAGTATTGCCCCACCTCCTGAGTCTATATCCTGATTACATCTCATATGAGGCGTTTAGTGTATATTATAGAGATGTAAGTTTTGCTACTAAATAACTTTGTTAGATAATTTTTACATTTACGAGTTTATGTGTTTGATTCATATTGCAAGAGAGAGTTAGTTTACGATGCTTCGCAATGTACAAAAGTCTCCGCAAATGGGATTCAAGATCAAAATCGAGTATGGGCGACGGTCATGGAGACTATATTTGGACCACTTGTCGACGCACTAGGTCATTAGCATACCAACTTGCACTTGATAGAGGCATTCTTAGAGCGGTGGCATGAGGAGACATCCTCATTTCATTTCTCATTTGGAAAGATGACCGTCACTTTAGATGACGTACATGCCATCACCGTCTTACTGGTCACAGGTATGCCTTTCGGCGTTTTATTTTTTGATGATGAGACGAAGAGGTGCGCCACTTATGCTACTATGATTTGTGTACGAGCATCCCGAGTTGGTTAGACATCTTAAGAACATTAGTAGTATGACATTGAGCTGGCTGCGTACTACTTTCACGGGTGACTAATATAGTGATAATAAGGCTACATACGCTAGGGTTGATCGCGCCACCCGTGCGTATATATTATTTATATTAGGTTCCACTATTTGCGCCAACAAAACCGACAACAGTATTTAGTTAGATTACCTACAGTTTGTTAACCAATACCAGATTATGAATCGGTACAACAATGGTCAGTTAATACGGGCACATTTATATAACTCCTTTAGCCAGGGTTCTTTGCATGGTATCAGCGGTATTTGTAGGTTTACATGACTACTAGAGGCGTCGATCTTCGATCACTTTAGGAAATTTCGTGCTGCTTTGTTTAGCAATTACGCTATAGCGTTACCACATATATGTCGGTATGCGCCACAGAAAGTATTTTCTTTCCAGGTTGTACACGTGGAGTTGACGAACGCACTGTCAATGTGCACCAAAGCATATGTAAGTAATAATTTTAAAATTTACACGTTATGTTGCATACTATTAGAATTGTCGTGTTTGTTGACTATATTTTTACTTTTATGTCTTTTTTATTCCGTATGTGTATCTTTGGAATGAGCATATGTTCCAAAGCTTCACTTGGGTTTAGCTTATACTCAAGGTGTTTGACGTTATTGTGCCTTATTACCCAGATCATGTCACTCGTTAGATGGGCCACATTCAACTCATGTCATTCAAGATACATCCTCCTGCTACCAGAAAAGCAGGAAATAAGAATTTTTAGAGGTATGCTTCAGATTAGGTATGGGCATTCGGTTCTTCGGTTCGGTTCGGTTCGGTTCTCGGTTCTTTCGGTTCTTTAAAAGTAGTACCCATTTAGGAACCGATTAAAATTTGGTTCGGTTCGGTTCTCGGTTCTTTAAAACTAGTACGCATTTAGGAACTGATTAAAATTCAGTTCGGTTTGGTTCTTCTTGGTTCGGTTCGGTTACATTCGGGTTTCGGTTCCAAATGGTTATTTTCTAACCAAATGGTTACTTTGTAACCAGAAGAACCGTTTGGAACCGAACCCGAAAGGAACAAAACGGTTATTTTCTAACCAAATGGTTACTTTCTATTAGGGATGGCAATTCAAACCGAAACCGTGGGTACCCGAACCGAACCGAACCGACGGGGTGGGTTACCCGAAAAAGAAAAAAATAAACGGGGCGGGTTATGGTTTTTATTTTTACTATCCGTTCGGGTTCGGGTTCGGTTTCGGTTTTGAATATTAAACCACGGGTAACTGCCCCGAACCCGCCCCGTAAAAATACCTTCCATCTCTGTATATATAAATATTATTTACTGATTTTATTTTTAGCCCGTTATAAAGACTAAATATTCAACTTTAATAATATTATTATTAATTATAGCCCGTTATAGCCCGTTATAAAGACTAAATATTCAACTTTAATAATATTATTATTAATTATAGCCCGTTATAAATATTATTTATTACCGTCTCTAATCTCTATGTAATCTAGCCCAATAATATTCCAAACCCTAAAAGAAAAAAAACCTTTCAATATCTAATCTGTCTCATTTTCACTATCACTTCTCTCGTTTTTATCTCCTCACATAGAACCATCACTATTGTACCGACCGCCACGATTTGTTGCTCCGTTCTTTGGTTTTTTGTTGCTCCGTTCTTTGGTTTTCAGTTGTCACTCGCTTCCTTCCTAATATTCAGGTTTCTTTCTTTATTTCGATGATTTTTTTTTCTTTTTTTTTCTATGTTTTTTAGACTAATCGGTTCTTTTTATTTTTTCTCTCTAAAAATCGTTCATGTTATCTAAAAAATGATTTTACAATAACTTATTGTTCTTTGTCTAATTTATTTATATATATATATATATATAGTATATATAAACTGTTTATGCATAGATTTGATACTGAATATGCATAGATCTGATACTGAATACTAAAATTCAATTTTTTTTATCATATAAAATTATTTAAATGTTTATTTTAATTTTATACGTTTGTTTTATTTAGAATATCAAGTCGATGAAGATTATAATTTATGGTAGTATTTTGTTAAATTTATTGTTAGATTTTTACTTTTATATTTTATTTTTTACATATTTTACCGAACCCGAACCGAACATAAACAAAATATGTAAAAAATAAAATATAAAAGTAAAAATCTAACAATAAATTTAACAAAATACTACCATAAATTATAATCTTCATCGACTTGATATTCTAAATAAAACAAACGTATAAAATTAAAATAAACATTTAAATAATTTTATATGATAAAAAAAATTGAATTTTAGTATTCAGTATCAGATCTATGCATATTCAGTATCAAATCTATGCATAAACAGTTTATATATACTATATATATATATAAATTAGACAAAGAACAATAAGTTATTGTAAAATCATTTTTTAGATAACATGAACGATTTTTAGAGAGAAAAAATAAAAAGAACCGATTAGTCTCAAAAACATAGAAAAAAAAAGAAAAAAAAATCATCGAAATAAAGAAAGAAACCTGAATATTAGGAAGGAAGCGAGTGACAACTGAAAACCAAAGAACGGAGCAACAAAAAACCAAAGAACGGAGCAACAAATCGTGGCGGTCGGTACAATAGTGATGGTTCTATGTGAGGAGATAAAAACGAGAGAAGTGATAGTGAAAATGAGACAGATTAGATATTGAAAGGTTTTTTTTCTTTTAGGGTTTGGAATATTATTGGGCTAGATTACATAGAGATTAGAGACGGTAATAAATAATATTTATAATGGGCTATAATTAATAATAATATTATTAAAGTTGAATATTTAGTCTTTATAACGGGCTATAACGGGCTATAATTAATAATAATATTATTAAAGTTGAATATTTAGTCTTTATAACGGGCTAAAAATAAAATCAGTAAATAATATTTATATATACAGAGATGGAAGGTATTTTTACGGGGCGGGTTCGGGGCAGTTACCCGTGGTTTAATATTCAAAACCGAAACCGAACCCGAAACCGAACGGATAGTAAAAATAAAAACCATAACCCGCCCCGTTTATTTTTTTCTTTTTCGGGTAACCCACCCCGTCGGTTCGGTTCGGTTCGGGTACCCACGGTTTCGGTTTGAATTGCCATCCCTAGTACTAATAATCAACTTAATGCACAACAATTATATTGTCAGAATTATACTAAGATTTCGCATGAGACGTTTTTACGGTCGCAGGTGATCTTGTCGCAATCCACATACGAAAACATGTCCTCTGTCTAAAATTATCATCCAAAATATTATGAATTCGTCGGATAGGACCTCAACGTATGCGGCCGCATGTGACTATATCACAAATAACATGCGAAAAAAACTCCTTTGTCTAAAATTATGAGCTAAAATAATGTAAGGCGGTCGCATACGACCTCATCTTACGCAGTCGCAAGCGAACGCTTTCAATATTCACCTAATTTGTGCAAATCGAAAAACTGGAAAAAAAAAACCTTCAATACAACAATAGTCTATGATATGCAAACAATTAATTACCAAACATAGCAAAACCGTTTAATAAAACTTAAAATCAACAAAACATAATACGACTATAACTTAATAGTCGAAGTCGTATCTCATGTTGTCTTCAACAGATGATGAGTTCGCAATAGTATCCTCTTTTTGTGCAATTATATCCTCAAGATATGCTACCATATCATTTGTAATTAAATCATAAACTTTCGTGTTCCACACTTCTTTAGCTTATTGCTCAATTTTGTAAGGCATATACAACATACCTTGTAGTGGTTCAGATTTAACACTATTATACATTTTTTTTACTTCTTCACGACTATGTGGTGGAGGATTTGGCACTCCAAACCGGTCGTAATAAAAAAAATATCCTGCACAACACTTGGTCAAAAAAAAACTTCGGTCATATCATCCGACATTATCAAGGTGACGAACTTCACCGTTTAAAGCATATGATAGTCTTTATCAACATTAAACTTCATATTTTAAAACACTATTTTTTTTATGTTGAAGGACGCTTGGTAGATGAAGTATTAAATAATGATTTAGGCTCCTTTATGCAGAAGAATAGACAATCACTTTTGGCGAGAATATAATATATGCGG